>CM077648.1:41358618-42558618 GCA_039707465.1 Rhabdophis nuchalis | reverse complement strand
TCATGCTGCTAAATCTCAACTGAGGAAATGTTGATTTTCAATGATGTGATTTTTATGTGTGTTTAATCTAAAATTTGAAAGTCTCATTTTTCCACTTAATTTTCCCAAACCAAGCCTTTCTCTGATGTTATCACATCCTGGGCTATGGGTCTTTAGAAGATAAAACATGCAGAGGAGACATTTTTGAAAGAAAGTGTTCCCACACAAACACTTAAGGGAGCCAGAAAAGACACTGAACAAGAAAGTGGCAGAAAGAATACATGTTGTGGCCTGTTGGCCACTGGCCCTTTCCACAGCCAAATCAGAGGTATAGGTTTAGGTTTATTGGATTTATGTGCCGCCCTTCTCCCAAAGGACTCAGGGGGTCAGACAACATAAAAACACAAATTAAAAAAGTTAAAAAGGGAGATTATAAGTAGAATATCCAAAAAAAAAACCAATTCACATTTACAATGAAATTTAAAAATTAAATTAAAATTAACAATTAAAATTAATGATTTATTTTATTCAGGCCAGGCTGGCTTGCTGAGAAAGCTAACTTTTTAGGGCGTGCCAGAAGGACTGGAGGTTGGGAATTATGCAAAACTCTGGGGGCAGCTCATTCCAGAGGGTAGGCGCTCCCACAGAGAAGGCTCTCCCCCTGGGGGTCAGCAGCCGACACTGTCTGGCTGACGGCACCATGAGGAGGCCAATTCTGTGGGATCGTACTGGACGGTAGGAGGCTACTGGTGGCAGTAGGTGATGTCACAAGTACCCTGGACCTAATAATAATAATCTTTATTGTCATTGTACTATAATTACAATGAAATTGGTTTTAACTTCACTGGTGCAAAATTATAACAAAAAAGAGAGAAAGGAAAAAAGAAAAAACTAGCATGTGCATGGAGTGATTGCGGTTGAATTTAAAAGTCTCACAGCCCAAGGATAGAAGCTCTCTTTAAACCTGTTTGTTCGGCTGGCTATACTTTGATATCTTCTGCCTGATGGTAGAAGGGCAAAGAGATACCAACCAGGGTGTGAATCATCTTTGAGAATCTTCCTTGCTCTGCTAAAGCAGCGAGATCTGGCGATGTTATCCAGTGATGTCAGAGGGCAACCGATGGTTTCTTGTGCCGAATTGATCACTCTCTGTAGTGCCTTCCTCTCCGCAACTGTTAAACCAGCATACCACACTGTGATACAATATGTGAGGACACTTTCTATGGTGGACCGATAGAAAGAGGTCATCAGCCATTGTTCCACCTGATTTTTCCGCAGGACTCTAAGGAAATGAAGTCTCTGTTGGGCTTTCCTAAGTCATGGAGCGCTTTAAAAGTCATAATTAATACCTTGAATCACACCCGGAAAACAACTGGCAACCAGTGCAGGCAGCCTAAAAGGGGTGTAACATGGGAGCACCTGGGTACCCCCATGATAACCCCTGCGGCCGCATTCTGGACCAGCTGAAGCCTCCAGGTACTCTTCAAGGGCAGCCCCAGGTAGAGAGCATTACAGTAGTCCAGACAATAAAGGGCGAGGGCATGAGTGACTGTGCATAGGGCATCCTGATCCAGGAAGGGGCGAAGGAGGTGTGGGAGTCAGGGTCAGCATCAAGGCAACCTGAGAGCTCTGAGGGGGAAGAGGGAATGTAGCTGTTGGAGAGAGAGGGAGGAGATCCTGGGTCATCCGTCAGCCTTCAGATGGAGAGTCAACAGCTCCCAGGTCTGGAGGAGGCTGAGGAAGAAGAGGAGGAACAACTGGGCCAGTGCCTGATGCACGGATGCGCAGAAGGCAAAGGAGAGGAGAGCAGTGTAAATCAGTGGGCCAATCCTTGGGATGGAAAATCCACCACTGCTAGCAAAGCCCCACCCTAGCTCTGGAGATAAAAGGCAGGAGATGGAGATGAATAGGTCTGGCAGGCAACTATTCATCTCCTCGCTGGACAGACTTGCATTGACAGAGAAACTTTTTGCCGGGGCTGCTGGCACTCCAAATAAAGGAATCATCCATTTAAATACAGAGGGTTTGCTATGTTTGGGGAGCTGGGTCAAAACAATGCATTTAACTATTCATTTAATAATCACTCAATTCACTTGGTTATGGGCTGGTTACTTCCTGCCAGTATCCCATTACATCTGCCCAACCAATTCAATTCTGCAGTGTTGGCACAGTCTAGGCTCCTTTATTTAAACAATGTCATCACTCAGGACTCTCTCTCTCTCTCTCTCTGTCCTCTTTGTAGTTGTGCCTTTCCTCTGGAATGAGGTTCCTCCTAAGATCTGGATAGCACACATAGACCGCTTCTGCTGTTGTTTAGAAAAGCTGTGAAGACCTGGCTCTTCACCCAAGCCATTGGCATGGGAGAGTGAGACCCCTCATTTCATTGCATTTGCCATCTTTTATCTTTATTTTTTGTGTTTTATTTTATTGTAATTTCTTTGTTACGAGCCATCCAGCATCTTTGAGAGTTGGGTAGTGCACTAGTATAGTACATTATTATTATGTGGAAATGATATGTACAACTAAAAATAATTAATTAGTGATGTCTTCACCATCATTCTCTTTTCTTCCTAGGCATTTGCAAAAATGCTGCTACATCATCTTGCAGTACAGTTGCTTCCAGTAGTTTCTAATGGCGCCAACTGCAAATTTTTATATCCAAGCAATTTTATCAGTTTGGATTGCCCTAAACTGACAGTCTAATCTTCTGTAGTACACATTCTGTGCACAGTGTCCCTATGATATTGTGAATTTGGGTGGCCTATAACTGTGATTTAAAAGCAAATAAGCAAATAAATAAATGCATGTATGCATGTATTTTTTGCAAACCCATCTACAGGAAGATGAGTAGCAAGCATTTTGCATGCTCCTACCCTGAAAATGTCATCACATTTTTGTTATCCTTTCAGACTTCCTAATGAAAACAGGCTATTTCAAGTCAGACTCAGTGAGATGGGGAGAAAAACTGCAGAAGAAACCTTCTCCATAGCAGTAGTTCCTTTACTGATTACTCCTTTAAAGCTGAAAACATGGAAACTAGTATAGTAATAATGATAGAAACAGGCAAAAGTAAATGCAACAAAATGAGGCATTAAAATGATATGCCGCCATGATATTTTACATAATGGTCTCTCGC
This sequence comes from Rhabdophis nuchalis, assembly GCA_039707465.1. Taxonomy (NCBI): domain Eukaryota; kingdom Metazoa; phylum Chordata; class Lepidosauria; order Squamata; family Natricidae; genus Rhabdophis; species Rhabdophis nuchalis. Next base: position 42,555,503 of record CM077648.1, on the reverse strand, counting down.
TTAATAAACCTACTAAAGCTGGAGAAACAGCAATCTGTGCTTTTACTTTCAAATATTTTCAATATATCCAATTCAAAATGAAACTTTGTACCTGAAGTTACAAATTACCCATCTGACCTCAGAAGTTTGGCACTGAATCTATATTTATTTGTATGTTTGTATTTACATGATCATATGTACCTGTATTTGTATTATGGGACTAAGAGCAATTAAAATTCTATCATCCCAGATTATGAATAATTCTAATTTACTGTATTGGTTCAGAATTGGAGACCAAATAAAGAATATATAGAACAGCACAGCAATGCATATATAAAAGAAATAGCAAGGCTAGTTAATTACAGGCTGCTAGGTTAGCTGTAGGTAAACCTATGCAGACTGGGCCTGGGTTCAGTACTTCCTGAGAACATAGCGATGGAGCAGAATTTAGCTATTTTCTGTAGATTCCAGGAAATAGGTCTGCCACTAAGTAGATAATGCACAAGGATACATGTAGAGTAAGTTGTACTGCTGACTCAGTGGCAGAATCAAAACAAATACAAAAATGTTCTGTGTAGAAGTTAATTAAATCTTCCCTCTATCAAGATTAAGGAAAGGCATTAAATCTTGCAAGTGTGAGCATTTCGCTTATGAGTAGCAGATGGAATGTTGTAATGAATTTGGTGGACCATAAAGGGCTATGGAAGAAAATGTCTTAGCCCTCTGATTAAGATCAAAAGGGTTTTTTGTTGTTTTGGGTATTCTTTAGCAAAAAGAAACCTGTTCTATAACCCAATTCTTTACCTTTCAAATGCTAACCAAGGCTCCTGAAATTTAGAGCATGCATGCCATAACTCTAAAAAAACAAAAGCATGGTGATAAATCACATTCTTCATGGATTAAATAGCTCAAGTTCAACCTTTAATTTCAGATCGGATAAACAATTTTGGTGGCCACAAAACTGCTCTTAATAATTTGGGAAATAGAAAGGTGCTGTTGCAAAGAGATGGATGATTTTGTGGTTCATTTGTTTGCTTTTAGTTACTGCTATGTTGTAATAGTTTTAGAGTTAAGTAAAGACATCATCAACTATGAGACTGGTTTTCTTGACACCCATGCAACCATTTTTTCCCCTGTCTTCCTCCAGAATGTTTTTTCTGATTAATATAGTCTGCAGTGCAAGGGGTTCCTTGTGGCCTTTCATATACTTACTAGATTTATATAGTACTAAGTCTTGATAGCTAGGCAGTCTCAAGAGCTCCCACATTTAGCTTAATACCACAGTTTTCTGTTGTTTCTCAGCTTAATGTGCGAGTTTGGGTTGCATATGACCCTGAGAAAGTTCTCTGTTTCAGAGCTGCTAACCATCAGAGGATAATACTGGAGCTGATAAATCACTGGATAACTAGGTAAATAATAAAAGCAGAAATGTCCTACAAAATACTTTCCATCATTTTTACCACTGTGTAAAATTGTATGCACATTAAGACACTGGAATAAGATTCAATTGATCAAAACAAGATAATAGATGTATGAAACTTTTTTACTCTAGTCTGACCTTGACCTATATGATTTTGCATTTTATGTTTACTCTAGAAGTGGATGCATATTTGGTATCATCCATTAAGTTGACTATACCTTTAAGAATGTACACACTCTTATGAATTATCTACCAAGTCCCTTTTTCTGTGGCCTTATTACAAGATACAAAATACTGAGGCAAATTAGATTTTGTGTTTTTCATCCATGTAAGTGTAAAATATATTGAATATGCCATAAGTATACATGTTTTCATTAATTTTAATCCATTTCTTGGGAAGAGTAAATGTGATTTGAATTTATTATCGTAGCCTTTAATCCACTCAATCCAATATGTAACAGAATAACAGAATGACGGAGTTGGAAGAGATCTTGACACCTTCTAATCCAATGCTGTGGTCAAGCAGGAAACCCTATACAATTCCAGACAAAGTATAGCCCAATCTCTTCTTAAAAACTTCCAGTGTTGCAGCACCTACAAGTTCTGGAGGCAAACCATTCTAGTGATTGTTCTAACTGCCAGGAAATGTCTCCTTAATTCTGAGATGTATCTCTCTTTGATAAGCTTCCATCCATTACTTCTTTGCCCTGCCCTCAGATGCTTTGGGGAATAGTTGACTCCTCTTCTTTTTATTTTATTTTTTTATTTTATTTTTATTTTTCAAATTTATACCCCGCCCTTCTCCTTGTTAGGACACAGGGTGGCGCACAGGCATTATTAAAAACCATAACAAAATGACAAAATACATTATTAAAAACAATTAAATTAAGTCCCGTGCTAAAAAACCCATTTAAAACCCTGAGAATTAAATTTTATAGATAAAAGTCAGAAACGGGGGGCTTTGCTAGGCCGGCTTGTTGGAATAAATACGTCTTAAGATGCTGGCGGAAGAGATGGAGGCCGAGGTGGTGCGTAGGTCGGGGGGTAGGTCGTTCCAGAGGGCTGGGCCCACCACAGAGAAGGCCCTTCCCCTGGCCCTTCTCAATATTTGAGAAGCTTTGTGACAGCTTCTCAAATATTGGAAAACTGCTATCATATCACCCCAGCCCTTCTTTACATTAAACTAGATATAGCCAATTTCTGCAACCTTTCTTTGTATGTTCTAGTTTCCAGTCCCCTAATCATTTTCGTTGCTGTTCTCTGCACTTGTTCTAGACTAGTGATGGCGAACCTTTTTTGGCTCGCGTGCCAAAAGCAGGAAGAGCGCAGGAGGGTCATGCACAGGCATGCCACACCCATAATGCTATGCGCGACCACATGTGCATGCAACCATTGCTCCCCCCTCATTTTTGGTATACTTTTTTCACTCTCCCCAGACTCTCCCCAGACAGAGGCTTTATAGGAGCTTGGGGAGGGCAAAAACAGTCTCCTCTCCCCCCCCCCCCCGGAGGCCCTTCGGAAGCTTCAGGAGCTTCCCTGAAGGCTCCGGAGCGCTAAAACCAGCCCTACGAGTAAACCGGAAGCCTGTTCCTGAACTTCTGGTTTGCCCATAGGGCTGGTTTTTCATGCTCCAGGGGCTTCAGGAAAGCTCCTGAAGTCTCTGGAGGGCAAAAAATGGCATGCTGGCAAATGGCTCCGCCTGCCACCTGTGGCACACGTGCCATAGTTTCGCCATCATGGTTCTAGATTCTCAACATCTTTTTTATATCGTGGTGACCAAAACTGGATATCCCGAGTGTGGTCTTAGCAAGGCATTATAAACATTTGATTCTTTCTAAAGCTATGTAAAAAATTTAAAACAATTAGTTATGCAGATTTTAATATGAACTACTTAGATACTTTATAACACTATACTTAGTGAGATAACAGTTAATTGAAATATATGTCAATGAATTCTATTAAGTCATTAATCTCTAGCTTTATGTATACAAAGTGATTCTACGGTTTTTATTTGATTGAAACTGTACCACATTAATAATATTTTGTCCTCAAATGGGTCAGCTACCGATTTCTGTAAAGAATAATAATACACCTCTGACTTTTTAATGGAGTTGGAATAAATTGATTCTGACCACTTGCTAACCAGTCATATACCACTTCCTTTATAAGCATTCATTTCAATATATTATCCCAAAATACTCCATCATCAAGCCACTTACGTCAACAGATCTGAGCTTAAAAAGTGAGAGTATAAACAATGGTACAATTTTTCTGTTGTAATGTAAGATTGACAGATTGTGGATGCAAAGGTGCCATTTTAGGAGCCCTTGTGCTTGAGGAATTTACACTTCTCTTTCTCTGAGGAAATTACATAAGAAGGGAAAGTTGCCTTTCTCTTGAGAGGAATTAATGCACAGGATCCATGAATTTTTCTCAGTTATGCAAAAGAACATCCCCTTAGCAGCAAGTCTGTTTACATGCATTAATTATTATAATAAAGTACTTTTTGGTGAAATACTAAAACTATGTATTCAGTGGATGGCGAATGTTGGAAAATTAATCCCAGCACTGCTATAATCTTGATGAGAAGAATACCCTTCACTCACCTCACTCATGGATCCTTGAAGGGACAGCCGACAGAAACCCAGCATTTCATCTGTCCCAAATCTATACAGTGGTAAATACACAGTGATCTAAAGTTTAAAATACTCTTAAAAGTTATGGAGTAGTTTTAATCACTTTATAAACTCTGTACCGTAATTGTAAAAATTATAGTGAATTTATTTAATAGCTCGATCTTTTCAAATTTGTAAACATAGAATGAAGAATGAAGCCAACTTCCTCTTGTGATTACAAGATTTAAATTAAAATATTAAACATTCAAATCAACACACATGAAGCAGTGTTGTGCATTATTCAAATTAGTTGAAGAAATAAGTAAGGTGATTTGTTTTGCCTTTCTTTCATATTATATTTTACTGGCTGACAGAACCCAAGGTCAGACCAAATGAGAGACTATATTGTAGCCGATAAGAGTTGACAGAAAATGTAGGAAAAGTAAATAATAATCTGCAACTGCTGATAATGGAAATGTCATTGAACTAGGAATTACTGTCTATATGAAGAATTGCCATCCCCCCAACTCCAATTCCAAACCTTCTACAAAAATAAAACAATATAGCATGGTGAAATGATAGATTTAAAAAAGACTATAGAAAGAATGAAATCCTATTGTGGGCTGGGGAAATATTGCAGCCATTAACTGCACCAATGATTACATCAATGGGCCTATCCATTTTCAATATTAGAAGAGAACTGCTAATGTCATTTTCAGTAATAAGACAGTTATGTTTCAAAGGCCATTAAAACTTCAATATTTCCATTCTGACACACAGGAATCTAACAAAACATTGCATTTTTAAAATCATTCTCTTAATCAATTATTTTATTTCTGGAACGTCCAAAAACTTTTAGCTTTTGTTTTCTTTGTTATGAAAACAATTTTGTGTGATACTGTCTCTCACACAAAGGGGTATTAAAATATAATTGGTTTTGGCATACAACAAGCAATCCAGAGAACATATTCCTCTCCAAGCCTTACATACATACAATGGCTCAGTGGCTAAGATACTGAGCTTGTCGATCAGAAGGTCGGCAGTTCAGCGGTTTGGATCTCTAGCACTGTATAATGGAGTGAGCTCCCATTACTTGTCCCAGCTTCTGCCAACCGAGCAGTTCTAAAGCATGTAAAAACGCAAGTAGAAAAATCGGGACCACCTTTGATGGGAAGGTAACAGCGTTCCGTATGACTTTGGCATTTAGTCATGCCGGCCACATGACCACATAGACGTCTTCGGACAGCACTGGCTCTTTGGCTTTGAAACAGATATGAGCACATAATAACATATACATATATATGTTATTCATCTAAATCTAATTAAGTTAGTCCAGAATCCAGCCGCGCGGGTGATTACGGGAGCTCCTAGATGCTCCCACATAACACCACTCCTGTGCGAGCTGCACTGGCTACCTGTGGCCTTTCCGGTGCGCTTCAAGGTTTTGACGACCATCTTTAAAGCACTCCGTGGCTCGGGACCTAGTTATATGCGAGACCGCCTCCTGCCCCATACATCCCTTCGTCCGATCCGGTCCCACAGAGAGGGCCTTCTCAGGGTGCCGTCGGCCGGGCAATGCCAGTTGGCGACACCCAGGGGAAGGGCCTTCTCTGTGGCGGGCCCTACCCTTTGGAACGACCTACCCCCGGGAGTATGAACTATCTCTGACCTCCGCCTCTTCCGCCAGTGTCTAGAGACACACCTTTTCCATCAAGCCGGCCTTGCGTAACCTTCCATTGGGACTTTTAGACAGTTTTAATTTGGGGATTTTAAATTGATTTTAGCACAGGGGGAAGTTTAATATCTTTTTTAATTTTATATTTTGTTTATACTTGCATGTTTTAATTCCTGTGCGCCGCCCTGGGTCCTTTCTGGAGAAGGGCGGGGTATAAATGAGAATAAAATAAAAAATAAAATAAATAAAGTCAAATTCCACTTTTTTTCCTGACTCCACGTATTTCTTGTCCAGTCAGAATTTCACTGTAGCCTCTGACAGCTCAAAACTGAATGCATCTCCCTGCTTGATCCTGAGTTACATATATGGTTCTCACCGTAGAATTGTTTTTGCTTATCATGGTTTCTGTTATATTTTAAGATGCCCTTCAGTTCTGTGGTCCCCCTCCCCCTATGATCTGTCATAATCCTCTTCGTTTTCTATGAAGAGAATGGCTTATGAACACAGAGAAGAACTTTCCTCCTTTTGTGGATCAAGCCCTGCATTACTCTTGCTGTTCTAATAAAAAGGGAGAGATGCCAGGAAGATTTTGAATTTGGCCGCTCCACAGCCTTTCTATATCTCTTATATTTAATGTATATTTCTTTACATGTCAACAAATGGCTGAGATGATGGGAAAGATGTGCCATAATCCCTTGATTTTAGCTCTTCCCTTCTATCCCTCTCTTTCCTGGTATAGACAGAGACATATAGAGACATACACAGAATGTGGTGTAGTGATTTAGTGGTTAAAGTGCTGTATTAACAGCAGGTAGACATCACTGGATTGGTATGAAAGAGTACATTAATCTTTCATTAATCTCCAGTGAAGAGGCCTTCATTCTGCAGTAGATTGATTTGGGCTGATAATCATAATAATGAACATGCCAAGTTAAATTCAATATACTGTATATTTACAAGGCTAACGCATCAAGGTTTTCACCCTTGCCTCAAATATCTCATAGCTGTCCTATTTGAAAACTGGGAGTGACTGAAAAAAATCAATGAATGGTGAAACTGCACTTATTAGGAAAATAAAAAAAAGAAATAAAGAAAAAGAAGGAAACAGTGGACGTTTGGGGGAAAAGCAGTATTTATTTATTTATTTATCTATTTATTTTATTTTATTTATTTTAATTTGTATACCGCCCTCTCTCCCGTTTGGGACTCTGGGCGGTGCACAGGGATAATAAAAAGATAAAATACATATAAATACAATCAATTAGATAAATTTAAAATTAAATTAAATAAATTTAACCGGTGCTAAAATATTTAAAAACCCTATTAAAACAATGATAAAAGCAAACTATGCCAGGCCGGCCGCATGAAAAAAGTAGGTCTTTAATGCTCGACGGAAGAGGCAAAGGTCCGTGATAGTACGAAGGTCGGGGGGCAGGTCGTTCCAGAGGGCTGGACCCGCCACAGAGAAGGCCCTTCCCCTGGGAGTCGCCAGCCGGCATTGTCCAGCGGACGACACCCTGAGGAGGCCCTCCCTGTGGGAGTGGACAGGTCGGATGGAGGTATGTGGCAGGAACCACTAAAATAGAGCAAGTTCCTACTGTGCATAAAATCAACAATATCAGTGCTGCATTGCCATAGTATTACTGACTGTACTGTGATAACAGGACAAAAGCAGAAGTCTAAGAGATATAAGAATTAAACATGGGTGTACTTGAATAAGTCATTGTTTACCTGTTGCAAAGCACCCAATAAACTGTCAACGTTAGACTGCAGCCAACTGAAAGCACCCTAGCCCAAATAGACAGGATCACTCAAGATGCAGTAGGAAGGAAAAGTGAACCCAAGCAGGAAAACATGGGTGGGGGTTGCTTTCAGAGTGAGTGAACAATAGAAATAGTTGCCGGCCAGTTCTGCTGATTATGATGCAAGAGCTAAATCCAGATCTGCTTTGAGAGAGGCAAAGGACCAATACAGGATCTCATATACATAATAAACCTGGTACAGCTTTTGACGCAGGCACACAAACAAAAGACACAACAACAAGGAAAAGAATACATAGACAAGCTTTGGTCAAATTAATAATGTGTTGGCAATACTTTGGACATTCCATGAACCCAACCTGGTAGTACACCATTTCTATCCTCACTCTACAATTGTGTATTGTAATCACAAACTACAGTAACATGTTTGAACTGAAGCTAATTTGGCTGGAGGGAGGGGGGAGGGACGGAGGGAGGGAGAGAAGGAAGGAGAGGGAGGGAGGGAGGGAGGGAGGGAGGGAGGGAGGGATATGGAGGGAGCGATGGCTGGACATATAGACAGATATACAAGGCAGCTAATCTATAATTTCTAATGTGAGATTGTTTCATCTAATGATATCAGAGATTTGGAGAGATGCTTAAGATCGTGTACATTAAGTTGGTCCTGTGAGTAGAAAACTATTTTATTTTTGAACTCGGGGCAGCAAATCCCACAATTACCAAATCAAATGAAAACACAGTGTATATGGAATGTAAAGAACTTTGAATAATGTGTAATTATGATATGGAATAGAGAGGACTTCTGGGTGAATAAATAAGAGAGTGCCAAGCTCACAAATTTGTCTCCCTAGCACTAAAATGTTGAAGAGTTTAATTGCATGATGCTGGGATTTTAAATAAAAGATCTGACTAAAATGCTTCTTTATATCCACAAGCTAAAGTTCTCCTGGTGTGGAATGCCTAAGATTAAAATCGTCCCTGCAAATATCCGATTGGGTCCAAAATTCAAGTTTGGATATTGGCACTGTAAATGGAATCTCCTTCCCAGGAAGAAAAATGAAGAGTGACAAGTGAAAATTCCCTTAGTATCAGTTTCATTTAGGTATAATTATGTTAATTTATGTATTTTGTCTTCCTGCCATTTGCATTTAAGTCTAGCAAGAAAAAAATCAGTACAATCTCAGTGGATTTTCTTTGATATGTCAGTTGGTCCCAAATTTCTCTGCTTTTGAGTGAATGGATGGATGGATGAATTAATTAATTAATAGTTACATACCTATAAACGTTTATAAATACATACAATATAAGTTTTTTAACATGTGTATAATTGGATTGCAATTCCATCTTGAATTCAGTGATGTCATTAATTTAGCATTCTGCTGCCCTGCAGTGTTAAGGGCTGGTCTATAAAAATCTGGGCAATCACTAGATGGCAGTAAGAAGTTACAAAAAACTGACTCTGGGTGGCCATCTGATGGTTTTCTTTAATCAGAAGTTAAGGTGGGCACATCTCTCTGTCTTCTTCATGTGTGCTTACTTGATTTAAAAAGATGTAAACAAAGAGAACTGTAACTAGAGGACCTTGAAAGGTCATTTAATACTGGATTTCTGTTTGTAGTGTTAGCATCAATTTGCACATCAAACATCAGCAAAGAGGGAGTTTGAGGCAAAAAGAGTTTCATAATCACCTGTATCACCCTAGTTTCACTCAAAGATTAAAAACAAACAAATGTTCTTTGCATAATCCAATGCTTCCAGATTTTCCATATTCATTGGATCTGGAATAAAAAATAGATTTGAGTCATCAGGTAGTCAGGAAAGGATGAATATAAGCTGGCTAGAGAATGACATTGCCCTATGAACAGACGATAACAGATTCATTGCTTGGAAAGTTTGTTAAAGAAATAATAAAACAAAAGAGCATAAGCGTGAGATTCTGCTTTTTCCAATTCCATCTAACTCACTTTTGTAGAGAAAACCCAGATATTAAAAAGCTAATGTATGAATGCAAAGGAAGGTATAATGATCCGTGGTGAAATTCATTTTTTTTTTTACTACCGGATCTGTGGGTGTGGCTTGGTGGGCATGGCAGGGAAAGTATACTGCAAAATCTCCATTTCCTCCCCATTCCTGGGGGGAAGGATGTTGCAAAATCCCCATTCCCACTCCACTCTAGGGCTAGCCACAGATGGTATTTGCCAGTTCTCCAAATTACTGCTACTGGTTCCGCTACCAGTTCTCCAGAACCTGTCAGAACCTGCTGAATTTCACCCCTGATCTTGATCCAATTTAATATTTCCTTCTCAAAGACCCTTTGTTTTAAAACAAATGCATTCTGTGTATTTAAATTGTAAATAGCTTGTGTGCTAAAATGAAGTATGCAAAATAAAATGCCAACATATTTGGAAGCCATAGCTGCTTGGTACTCTCATCAATGAATGAGAGTTTTCTTAATGATGTGCAACAACTGGGATAATAGGTATATGAAATCTGCCAAATTGATATCAAAAAAGACACACTGTGCTTCATTTGGACAATTCTCTACCTGTATTATGTGAAGAAAGAGAGACAAAAAAGATAACAAATCCATTTATAGGAAATAGAGCATACTAATTGTTTGCTTGGGTCCATTTGTTCTCTTAAATGTTGACTTTATGAATGTAGTCAGATGTTGCCAATATTAGTTGGGCATTGAGGCCTGAAAGCATCTCCACGTATTTTAAGTAGAATCTGTTCTCAAAATAGTTAAACTTGTTTATTTCAATGAAGCCTGCTCTACAGGATAGATATAAAGCTTTGGACTTCACACCTTTTCTTTCCCCAAAAACAGCATTGCCAAATTACTTTTGCAAAAGGAACACAATTATAAGAATGTTTGACAATCTAGATTTTTATTCCAAAATGTTATTTCAGGTTTTTTTCTCACCCTTTAGTCCATTTGCAACTTTTTAAACTCAAAGTTTTAATCATGTTTTTGCTGTTTTTTAAACAAAAGTTAAGTCCTTAAAATTACATTTAAAACTTGCTTTACTAATGATTGAAGTAAACTTACCTGACATTGAAGTAAACCTATCTGACATTTAAAAAAATAGATTCCTAATAACTGAAAAGCAGTTGGCAAGCTATTTCTTAAAGTGATTTAAAAAGTATGTAAATTGTCCTTTCAGAGGCACCAACTACAATGTGAATGAATTGATTATTACCTTCTCCACAATCTCTACACTTGCCAAAGACCACTGTCTTCCAGTCTCCTTTTGAGGAACAACTGTCTGGAGCACTTGTGGGCAATCTCTAGTCCTTTCCTTTTCTAAACAGGAATTATGAAGAAACAATCTATTTGCCAGTTTTTCATTCCAACACTATTGATACAAACATTTGGATTTCTGAATATAAACTCAGTCTAAAAGAACATTTGTCAACCTGAAAAGAAAAATGTCACTAAGGAGTTTTTCTTGTCACAGAATCTCATTTGGGAAAAGACTGCCTGATTAACAAGACATTGTTTTGCATCAACAGATGTAGGAATTGCAGTTGTGTTCTGATGGGATAAAAGTCCAGACGGTTGCCTGTCTCAGTGAAATGACTTAAGGCATAATGAACTTGATTTAAAAAGTCATTCTTACCTATACAATGTTGTTTTATGTTTGCAAATTATATTACATAAAATACCTCCAAGTGTATTATGAGATCCATAAACAGGAGAAATATGTGAAGAAGTACGCAAGACAAATTTTCTTCCATCCACTAAAATAGGTGTCTTAACTATGTTCCTTTGCTTGCAGGCATCTCGTGTGTGAACTTGTTCCTGTTAACTTTAGGATATAATGAGTGCAAATTGGTACTGCTGAGCTATGGAGACAACTGGCAAATTGTCCCTCGTGGCAAACAATAACCAATTCTAACACTCAAAAATTATTCAAGTTGTATGCCAATGTTTATCATCTTCTCTGATGAATCTAAAGCAGTTTATTTAGTATATTTACTTTAGAAAAACCTATTCCCTGCTTTATTTTTCCTTTGAAAAGGATTGCATTGAGCAATAACAGAGAAAACAATAAAAACAGAAAACAGTGGCATCAATGCATTGTATTAAGATGAACAGATGGAAGCAGACTAGACAAACTGGTAAATTTCCAAGCTATGCAGAAATATGTGGATGTGTCAGCCCCACTAAATAAACCAAACCCGTTCAGGAAATCAACTCCACAGGCAAGCTAAGACTACTTTTGTAGAGATTGGTTGTAATAAAATCATCTTGACAGTATGATTGTGCTGTATCTCCTCTAACGTCTCATAGTCCTGTGAATCTGCCAAGTAGGGGCTGCTAAAAAGAAATAGCTATACATTTTCTACTCTCACTTGAAAAGAAGGGAGACGGATATTGCATTGTTTTAAAATGTTGATGAAATTAAGATTGATTCAAGTGTGTTGCTCATGTTGATGTTCATAATATTTGCTAACAAGATCTGCATGTTTTAACATGTCAGCATTTCTAAACAGGGAGATTTATATGACTACTCTAATATCGAGAGAAGATAATTGTAAATGATTAAAAGATTAATATAAATATTGGCCATGGTTGAACTCCATCATATCATATACTAAAATTATACTATTTAGTACTAAAATAATCAACCCTTGGAACAACAGAATAGGAAAAATGTAAAAGAAATCTAAAGGGATTATTATTATTATTATTTACTTTATTCATAAAACATGAAACTCAGCCAACTGAACATTTAAAAATGCATATTACAAATACTATTGACTGGTGCTAATGGTTGATACAGTTTGCTGCCAGCGTCCTACGTATCAACCAAGTATCTTCGTAGAATATAGGATGTTCCAAGTAGCGCCGTTTTTTGCAATTCCGCTGGTGTTATTGCAGGAAGCTGCAATTTGCTGAGATGTTTATTAAAATTCTTGGACATGATGCAAAGTGCCCCGATGACAATGGGTGTCACTGTGACATGCTTCATCCATAGCCGTGTGGTTTCGATGGCCAGATCGCGATATTTTATGATTTTTTCTAGTTCTTTTTCTTCGACTCTGGCATCTCCAGGAACAGCGATATCAATGAACTGTACACTTCGGCCCTCTACAACCATGATATCTGGTGTGTTGTGCTCCAAATGACAGTCTGTTTGTATTTGAAAGTCCCACAAGATCTTCACCCTCTCATTCTCGATAACCTTTTCTACTTTGTGTTCTCATGACTTTCTGGATACAGGTAAACCATATTTTTACATAATGACCAGTGGATTAATTTAGCAACTTGGTCATGTCTAGCTTTGTAATCAGTTAGTGTGATTTTGCTGCATTCACATATTAAATGTGAAACAGTTTCAACTTTGTTATTGCAAAGTCGGCAGTTTGGGTTGTCAGTGGATTTTTGAATCTTCACTTTCATGGCATTAGTTTGTAGTGCTTGTTCTTGAGCGGCTAGTATTAAACCTTCCATTTCTTTCTTGATAGTTCCCATCTTAAGCCATGTCCATGTCAAGTTGTCATCACATTTTCCTTCAATGTTTTTCAAGTGCTGTCCATGCAAAGCCTTGGTATTCCATCTATTTAATCTGTCATCCAGCTGTTTTTCCTTATATTCTGCCTTTGTTTCTGTTGTTTTTATGCTGTTCTCCATTTTTACAGCCTGCAGCAATTTTTCTGTGCTTTGGTTCACATAATCATTCAAACTTCGTTTTTCTTCTACAATTTGATGTATTTGCAATAGCCCTCTGCCCCCTATTTTTCTTGGCAGGTACAACCTGTCAATGTCACTTCGTGGATGTAAAGCATGGTATATATTCAAAAGTTTGCGTGTTTTCCGGTCCAGGTTTTCTAGTTCAGCCAGAGTCCAGTTGATGATTCCAGCTGGATAGCGTATCACTGGAACTGCCCATGTATTAATGGCTTTAATTATGTTTCCGGTATTCAGCTTTGATTTTAATATTTATTTTTATTATTATTATTATTATTATTATTATTATTATTATTATTATTATTATTATTATTATTATTATTATTATTATTATTATTATTATTATTATTATTATTATTATTATTATTATTATGTTAATCTTTGGTGAGATTCACAGTCTTTAGGGCTGGTTGGTAGCTCAACAGCTTGAGTCCTAACCAAGGACCTAGGAACTGTTAAGGTAACGTCGGAGGATATAAGCTGTTCCAAATAGGATGCTTTTTTTGTAGAGTCAGAATGTTCAAGTCCGGTAAATTTAGAATTTTTAAATAGCGAGGTAGCCCTTTAGGTATTGCTCCAAGGGCTCCAATGACAATCGGGACAACACACGATTTCTTTTTCCACAGTCTCTCAGCCTCAATTTGCAAGTCCCGGTACTTCGTGATTTTTTCTTACTGCTTATTTTCAATTCATGCCTCACCGGATATCGCAATGTCAACGGACCATACTTTTTTCTTTTCAACTATTGTTATGTCAGGTGTGTTGTAGGCCAAGTGCCTGTCCGTCTGAATCTGAAATCCCACAAGATCTTGACATTCTTATTCTCTAAAACTTTCTCAACCTGATGTTCCCAGTGGTTTTTGCTGTACTCAAATCCAAACTTCTGGCACAATTTCCAGTGAATGATCTTAGAAACGCAGTCATGGTGTTATTGTTGTTGTTATTGTTGTTACTGTATGGCAATGTCTCACACTTGCTCATTGTGCTGCCCATTAGGCACAAACATGAAGCAAGTAAACCTTCCCCATTAATAAATATAAATCCAATGTCTCATTTAGCACATTGTACTGCTAAATTAAGGAAAGAGAGTTCAAGACATGAAGCTTATTAGTGTTTGGTTGTATTGTATGTCCTAATCCTACTGCTGTAATCTCAGATTACCCCCACTCTTCCATACGGATTGCAAAAAAGCTGGATATTAGCACTATTCTACATGTATTGTTTGGGATGTTCTTAATGCAAAGCTCCATAATCTTGCTGCACAAGATTATTCCAGACGTACTGTAAATTAAGATCAAGCGAGCTTGTTCCAGACATATTGCCTGGAACAAGGATACTCTGGATGAAATTATATTATTTCACCCAACTAAAGTATGGTAATAAATAGAGTAATAATGATCTCCAGATCTGTTGCCCAGGAATGAGAAGCCAGTATCTTAATAAACATAACTTTTAATGAGCTTGTATATTTGTGCAATACAAGCAGGTTCTAGCTAGCAGAAGTAATCACAATATGTGGAAATCAGGCATCTAAAAAAGCGAAATATTTATTTTTATTATTTTTTATTTAATTAGATTTATACCCCGCCCTTCTCTGAAGAGGACCCAGGGCGGCGCACAGGAATTTAAAAACACATACAAAATCAAAATACAAAATTTAAAACATATTAAATACCCATCCTGCGCTAAAATCCAATTAAAATCCCCAAAATTAAAACTGTCTAAAATAGTCACAGCGGAGGTTACGCTAGGCCGGCTTGGTGAAAAAAGTGTGTCTTTAGACACTGGCGGAAGAGGCGGAGGTCCAAGATGGTGCGAAGTTCAGGGGGTAGGTCGTTCCAAAGGGCAGGGCCCGCCACAGAGAAGGCCCTTCCCCTAGGTGTCGCCAGTCGGCATTGCCCGGCCGACGGCACCCTGAGAAGGCCCTCTCTGTGGGAGCGGATCGATCGAAGGGATGTATGGGGCAGGAGACGGTCTCGCATATAACTAGGTCCCGAGCCATGGAGCGCTTTAAAGATAGTCGTCAAAACCTTGAAGCGCACCCGAAAGACCACAGGAAGCCAGTGCAGCTCGCCAGGATCGGTGTTATATAGGAGTGTCTAGGAGCTCCCGTAATCACCTGCGCGGCTGCATTCTGGACTAGCTGTAGCTTTCGAGTGCACCTCAAGGAAAGCCCCATGTAGAGAGCATTACAGTAGTCGAGTCGGGATGTCACGAATGCTTGAGTGACTGTGCGAAGGGCAGCCCGGTCCAGTAAGGGGCGCAATTGGCGCATCAGGCGTACCTGATGGAACGCCCCCCTGGCCACGGCCGCCACATGGTCCTCCATGGACAGCCGGGAGTCCAAGAGGACACCCAAATTGCGCGCCCTCTCCACGGGGGCCAGTGTTTCGCCCCCGATGGCCAGAGTTGGAGTAATTTGGCTGAACCGGGGTGCCGGAAGCTACAGCCACTCAGTCTTGGACGGGTTGAGCTTGAGTTTGTTACTACCCATCCAGATCCGTACGGCCTCCAAACACCAGGACAACACCTCGGCGGCATCGTTGGGGTGGTCTGGGGTGGATATGTACAGCTGAGTATCATCAGCGTACAGATGATATCCCACCCCAAAACCACGGATGATCTCGCCCAGCGGCTTCATATACGTGTTGAACAGGAGGGGCGAGAGGACCGACCCCTGAGGAACCCCGCATAAGAGGGGTCTCGAGGCCGACCTCAGCCCCCCTGCCAACACATATTGCAACCGACCAGAGAGGTAGGACGAGAACCACCGTAAAACGGTGCCTCCCAGCCCCAACCCCCCCAGTCGGTGCAATAGGATACCATGGTCGATGGTATCAAAAGCCGCTGAGAGGTCTAAAAGGACTAGGATAGAGGAACATCCTCTATCCAGTGCCCTCCAGAGATCATCAACCAATGCGACCAATGCCGTCTCGGTGCTGTGACCGGGTCGGAAGCCGGACTGGCGCGGGTCTAGATAATCAATTTCCTCCAGGTGTCGCGAAAATTGTTGGGCCACCACACTCTCTACAACCTTCGCTAAAAAGTGAAGGTTGGAGACCGGATGGTAATTTTCCAATAATGCTGGGTCCAGGGAAGGCTTCTTGAGGAGGGGCCTCACCACCGCCTCTTTCAAGACGGTAGGCAAGGACCCCTCACTCAAAGAAGCGTTCACAATATCCTGGAGCCAGCCTCGTGTCATCTCCCAGGATGCCAATACAAGCCAGGAGGGACATGGGTCCAATAAACATGTGGTAGCCTTAAGTCTCTTTGACAACCTGTCCATATCCTCGGTTGTAACAAAGTCAAACTCCTCCCAAGATGGTGTCTCAAGACGAGCCTTGGACAGTCCGACCGGACGACTCTCGATGGAGGGTAACTCATTCTGAATCCGAGTGATTTTATCCTGCTGATAAATCCCAAATTCCTCTGCTCGTCCCTGCAGAGGGGCTTCCCGCAGGCTCTGTTGAAGGGGGGAGCGGGTTACCCCAAACAGGGCGGCAGGGCAGTTATCTGCGGATGCAATAAGGGTGGCACAATACTCACGTTTGGCCACTCTTATCGCCACTAAGTAAGTCCTAATATGGATTCTCACTAGTGTTCGGTCGGCTTCGGAGCGAGAGGATCTCCATCTGCTCTCTAGGCGTCTCTTGTGGTGTTTCATCTCCCTCAGCTCCTTGGTGAACCAAGGAGCCTGGGTGATTCGTCGCCGCAAGAGAGGCCGCAAGGGCGCGACTCGGTCCAAGGCCGCCGCGGCCGCACTCAACTATGCAGCCACTAGGTCCTCAGTCGAGTCGCGGGGCAAGGCCACAGGAATTGGTCCAAGCTCCCTCTGGAACCTCTCCAGGTCCATCAGGAGCCTGGGGTGGAACCATCTAGGAATATCAGACTCCGCCTCCCCGCGGTGAGGTTTGGCGATTGGAAAGTCCAGCCGAAGGAGAGCGTGATCTGTCCATGACAGGGATGTAATGGCTAGATCCCCTATTCCCAAATCACTACTCCACTGTCCCGAGACGAAGATTAAATCCAGGGTGTGTCCTCCCTCGTGAGTAGGGCCTAAAACTACCTGGGTCAGGTCCATGGCCGTCATGGAGGCCATGAACTCCCGAGCTGCTCCAGAGGTCTCGCCTACTGATGGCAGGTTGAAGTCCCCCATGACTGGGGGTCTCAACCGCCATCTCGGCTATCACCTCTAGGAGCTCTGGCAGGGCTGTTGTTGCATAGCGAGGAGCCAGGTACACAACTAACACGCCCAACTGCCTCCCTAGGCCCCACTTCACGAGGAGGGACTCACACCCGGTCGTCTGAGGGATCGTGGTCTCCTTCAGCTCAAGACCTTCCCTAATCATAATCGCCACCCCCCCCCACCCCTCCCTAGGGCCCTAGGCTGATGAAAGGCTCGGTAGCCTGGTGGGCACATTTCTACGAGGGGTAAGCCCCCCTCGTAGCCCAACCAGGTTTCCTTTATACCCACCAGGTCCGGGTGGGTATATTACACACTAATCTTTCCTTTGTTCTTTGTTCCACTCATTTCTTTGTCCTTACCTTATATAGTTAATTCATTAACTATGAATATAATATATTATATATTATATGAACATAATATGAATATAATATAATGCACCACCTGACAATGTGGCTTCTTCCCCAAACCCCCAAAACTTTAACCTTAGACTGTCTACTGTCGAGCCCACTCCATTCCCAAGAGGTCTTTAAGGGGCATGTATAAGTGCACCAGTGTGCTTATCATCCCTGTCCTAATATTCCCTTGTATTTGTATCCATTTCATGTGTTCATAATCATGTTTATACCTATATCTGTTATCTAACATAAATAAATAAAATAAATTTAACTGTAACAGTCTATTTTCTATCAGTGCTGACATTCTTTTCTATAATAGTGTCTTCTTTGAGGAGAAATATAGCTGGATTGACTTGGACTCCAGAAAGAGAAATACTGACTGATACATCAGTCATATGAAATGGTAAATATGAAAAATGGTAAATAAAAGACCAAAATAATTTCTTACACTTCAGAGTAGCCTTACTATACCAAAGGTGTAATGTTGAAATATTACTAGGAAGTCTTATGAAATGGGTATTATACCAGATAAATATGTACAGGATTATATTTCATGTTTCCTAAATACTATACAAACTGTTCCCCATTTCCTAAATGTAGTGCCCTGTAACTTTATATTAAAAGAATGATTTAATTTTTTTGTCAAAATTATTCTTATTTGTACATTATGTGGGCTACAATCTTATACCAAGGACACAAGACCTTTCATTAGGATTTACATGTGTAGAGATACTTTGCAAGAGTGAAAGAAGTTGTAGCTATCCCAAGTATAACTCCTAGCAAATGAGGCCATTGGCTGAGCTAATTGAGACTGCTGAGTTATAACTGAATATTTGGATAGCCCCACAGTGATACATAGGCGTTTGCAGTTGGTTTTCTAACAAATAGATCACTTCTAACAGCATCCACAGTGTATGTGGATAGGTGCAAGTGTCAAAAAAGTGACAAATTTAAAAAAAGACATGGCTTTGATCATGTGGCAATCTTTGTAAATTTACCAAGGAAACTGCAGGGACACGTCCAGGCAGTTCTTAGGAGTCAAAAGCTGGAGCCAAAAACTGACTCAAAGGCACGCGCGCACACACACACACACACACAAACATAAACGCAATTTAGTTGCACGAATTTTGTTTATTAACTCATCACATCAAACATTTCTCCTGTCTAATAATTTAGAGGACTGTTGTGGCCCAGTGGGCTCTGGATGAGCAGCTGATGGATTCCTCTAGTGAGGAGCCCTATGAGTCTGCTCTAGAGGAGGAGGCTGAGAGTGAGAGAGCAGAGAGCCTGACTAGGCATCAGGAGGCACCTGGGGCTTGGTGTAGTGGGGAGGAGGAAACCCAGTTTGTCCCTGGTGTCAGGCTAAAAAGGATCGAGAGGAGGCAACATCAATTAGCAGAAAGACGCAATAAGATAATGAGTATCAGCTGCCTAATTAACCAGTCCCTCCCAAGAGGCTTTAAAAGAAATCCTCTGTGAAGAGTAGGTTTGCAGGAAACAACGTATCATCTGAAGAGTCAAAACTTTCGTGTGTGTCAAGTTCTTTCGTTAAGAATCTTCAGGCCTAGTCAAGGTCAGTCCGGGCAAGCTGCCAAGTATCAGTCAGTTTAGTCATTTGTCTTGTGAAGGAGGGAATCAGAACAGAGGACTAACCTCATGGATTTGTCTAGTCACCTTTAATAGACTGAATGACCTGCCAGTTTTATTGGATAACTTCAAATCCTACTATTTTGAGTGGTGCTCTCAGCTCTCAGGCTTCATTTTTTTAAAACTTGATTGTGAATCCCCTTTAGCAGGAGAGTTAGTTGTTGTTGGGTGAAAGCAACAACTCTGAAAAGCTGATGCATTTTCCTTTTTTGTATGCAACGAGAATAGAGAACAAGATCCAATCATAGCCATTCTTTAGGTAGCAAATAACATCCCTCAGACTAATTCCTGAAATAAGAAGCATTTGAAGTTTTATTTCCTGCTGTCCAGCAGCTACGATAAATTTCTGAAGGAAGCAATAACACTAACTGCATTTCTTTCTTGCCTGTCAGTAGCAAAACTGGTCAAGAACATGGTGGGTTTGTTTGAGTTCAAGTAATTGCTTAAATAGCACATGTTCATTTTTAGGTAAAGCCTTTTAATTAAAGATGATGATTGCTAGGAATGAAAACAGCGTTGGTATTTCTACTGCCATGTAAATGCCATACCTTTCTGAGGGCATCATTAGCCTTTCTTTAGATTTTGAAAACTAAAATGTAATAATTGTATTTTGACTTATGAAGGCTATGACTTAGAGGAAAGCAGGCTACACTTAATGTGAGAAGAAAAAAATAACATTGGGAATCAGGGCAACTTCCCAAAAATCTTAACATTGGAGGGCACTTTATCTATTCAAAATATTTTTATTTTGCTTCTCAGTTGTAAAGCATTTCAAATGATACAATAAAAAAGCAAGCTGTCTCTTTTCAGTCAAGTTTTAAAAGATCCAATAAATATATTCAACTACAGGTAGTCCTGATTTAACAATCAGATTGAAGTTACGTTGATCCCTCCAAAAGATACTTACAATCCAACTTTCAGGTTCCAATGTACCCTCCCATAACATTGTATTGCTAACTAGGGCATACAGAACCTTTGCTAGACCAATTCTCTAATACAGCTCGTCTGCCAGGAATCCATACTGTATATAGATTGAACGGGTCCAGAGGTACTTCACGAGAAGATACTCCACTTCTCTATTCACAATAGAATTCCCGATGCCACCAGGCTCAAAATTTTGGGTTTGGACAATCTAGAACTGTGCCGCCTTCGGTATGATGTAAGCACAGTACACAAAATTGTTACATCATCTTACCTTCTTCAGTTTCAACCTTCACTTCTTCAGTTTCAACCTCAATAATACGTGAGCAAACCATGAATACAAACTCAAAGGAAACTGTTCCAAACTCGATTGCAGAAAATATGACTTCAGCAACAAAGAGGTCAATGCCTGGAATGCTCTACCTGAGTCCATTGCTGCATCCTCAAACTCTCACAGCTTCGACCTTAAACTATCTACTATGGACCTCACCCCATTCCTAAGAGATTTGTAAAGGGGACATGCATATAAGCACACCGGTGTGCCTACCACCCCTGTCCTACTGTCCCCATTTATTTGTATTCATTTCTTTCATTCATGTCCATTTTTATACTTATACCTGCTATCTTGTACATGTTTGACAAACTAATAAATACAAATACAAATAACATGATCTCATTTTGGGCACTTGGCTCATCTTTACGACTGTTTGTATCATCCCTTAGTCATATGACCTTTTTTTGTGGTTTCTGGGATTTCCTTCTGATTTCTGGCAAAACATGCCCATTGAAAAAAACTGATTTGCTTAACAACTGCTGTGTTTACTTAATGACCACTACATTCACTTAACAACCATCACAGGAAAAGTCATAAAATTGGGCACGATCTCTTAGGGATCTGCTAAATTTCCACAATGACTTATAATTACAGGTTCAATCGCAGTCCTAAGCCAAGGTCTATTCATAGAATAGCCAAAATCCCTAATACGGTATTTCTCAATCTTGGCAACTTTAAGTCCTGTGGACTTCAACTCCCAGAATTCCCCAGCAAGAACCGCTTAAGTCCACAGTACTTAAAGTCGTCAAGGTTGAGAAACACTGCCCTAATAGCTCAGCTCAGGAAAAAAATAAACCCTGCCTCTGAAAGATGAAAAACATTACGATTCTTCAGATAGTCCTTGATTTAGGATTTTGTTTTTATATATGACAGCTGCAGTGAGATTATTATGTAAATGAAAGTGGAAAGACTTAAGTGCAATTAAGGAGTTTTCATCATGACTTCTGAATGCTAGTTCGTATTCATGGATGTGCTCTGCTAGTCTTCTGCCTGCCTGTCCTACATAGTGGCTGGTACACTCATACATATGTTGTATGGCACAACATATGGTCAGACTTCACCATAATTTCAACTGGGAAACTGTAAGTATCCTAAACCAAGTTAAGTACAAAAATTCTAGAGAATTCCTAGAAGTCAGGTATTCATATAAATCAGCCATCAATGGGCACATGGAGATAAAGAACATCTACATACCATTCAAAGGGGACAATCAAAAAGCCCTCAAACCAACTTACCAGCAATCAATGCCCATATGATTAACATGAATCTCTTTGTAGATCAAGAGGAGGACCTACAAAGTCAAAAAAATAAGTGTCTGTGTAATCAAAACCTCACTCCACTTGTGTGTAGCATACATAGAAAACTTTTGATTGTCTGACTGCAATCTTGAAGGTTTTTTTAAATTCCTCTTTCCCATCATGGATGCCCATCTCCTGAAGATGATCTGGATGTCCAATAAGGTGGGAAGTCTTTTTCTATGTTACTGTCAGGCTTGGAAGCCATCTTTATATTGGGCCTCAAGACTTCCATGTATTCAGACATATTTTACTATGGGAAACTGGGAGGAGGGATTGTATGGAGCATGGGAGATATGTAGCCAAAATAACATTCCTTCTCAGAAAGTCAAGGTTGCCTTGTCCCTGCACCTGGACTGATGTGGATGGGAGGAATCTTCTTTTGTGACAGTGGCTGATTGGGCCATGTGATGGACATGTGGGTGCTGGGGCAGGGTCTTGAACTTCCAACTGGGTGGGGAAAGCCTGAAAGCTTTTAGATTTGGGTTTTCCCAGGTGTGCCAAAATAGCTTCTTTAATAAATTTAACCTTGAGGAATCTGTGGCCTCGGATTCTTATTTGATTGAGGGTACTATTTGAAACCCTGACGTTAACCCCGGCTTTAAAAATTTGATCCAGCTCCCTGAAGCCTTGGAGTGCTGTCCAGGGTCCTGAGCTCTAATCGCCAACCTGGTGTGAAGACTCAAGGAAGATGGAAGAGGACAGCGAGTTACAGGGGACAGTTACTACAGACAAAGTAAGTACACAGTGTCAAACCCACTATATTGACCTTTGAAATATTAATATTCAAAAATATCTTTTGTATTTTCTTCTATCTTTTGGGTTTCTAAACAATACATATATTCAATTATTTCAAATTACCATGCTTAAAATATAGCACATAGCAAAAATTGTAATAAGGGTAATCATTTCCATTTTACTATAGGATTAGGATAGTTTTATGTCAGCATATTATGATTTGCTATATTTCTTGCTGTTATTTAATTGGATAATAAATTAATTGCTGACATTTTCCCCAATATGTGCCTTCCTATGGTGATCAATAAATCTTCATTTTAAATTTCAAAGACTTCTACAGAAAGAAATGAAGATATTTAAATAATAATAACAAAACCAGGGACAGGTTATATTCAGGAACAGACAGCAAAAGGAAGCTTTCCCAAAATGAATAGATGCTCAGACCTGATATAAAATAGGACAGAGAGCCAATAATGGTAGTGACAGAAAAGAAAACTAGTTTCACAGCCTTTGGCAGCTTAAATATTTTATATTTTTTTAAAGGGACAGGAGTGAGGAAAGAAGAAAAGGAAAGATGCAAAACTTATATTGCCTTCTATTTATGATCATTGGTACACAAATGCTAGTGAACTTGTTATAAATGATGTATTTTCATAAGCAAACAGAATATCGTCGTTTTTTTTAAAATGATTTGGAGTTGGCATCTACTCTAAGAAGAAGTCGTAGCTACTAATCAACCAGAAAAAGCACAAGGAACAGAATCTTTTGCTTCAATCTGATTTTGTTTGTTTGTTGTGTCTTCCAGTCAAATTTGACACTGGTCAACTGTATGTACAAGTTCATACAGTTTTCTTCTAAATATTTTTGAGATATAGCTTGTCACTGGCTTATCCTAGGACTTCAAGTTACCAAGCTGGCTTTGTGTTTAAGGAGGGACTTTCCACAATTCACAGCCTCCCATTTTCTAGCCTGGTATCTTTAAGCAGTACATCAAACCGGCACTAAGACAATTTAGTGCAGGGGTCTCCAACCTTTGCTGGCTGGAGAAGTCTGGGAGCTGGAGTCCTTCAGACTTAAAGTTGCAAAGGTTGGAGACCCCTGATTTAGTGAATGAAAGTTTAACAAAATCATACGTTTTAGCAATCCCTTTTGGATTCTGAGTAAATATTGCAGGCAACAGTGCCATAGTTTTAGGATTTTTGTAATGTGCTCATTAGAATTGGGAGAAGTTTGTTACTGAACATTTATTGCCTTTCTTTGGTTGCTTAGAGTGGGCTTTGACATAAGATGTGAGAATTGTGGGAGAATCTCGCAGAGATTTTTGATCTCCTATGCCATAAGACGACAATGAATTGAATTGCCTTTGAGTTACCATGCTATAAAAGGCATGTTAAAGTTAGTTATAAGCATGTATTTATTCAGTCAATGTGAGGAAAAATCAAAGATAGAGCAATAATAATAAAAAAATTAGAGGGCTGGAATAACAACCTATGAGGAAAACAATGTTTTAATGTAATGGGGGGGAAAAGTGGTTAATGGCTGACATGAAAGTGGCATATTCATTTATTTGTGGTGGTGAGAAGTGCGTAAGAATCACTGTCTCAGGAACTGGGTTTCACCTGTAAGTCAGTGATTTCAACCTTGGGGTCTTTAAAATATGTGGACTTTGGTTCCCAGGATTTCTCAGTCAGCATGTATGTGTGGACCCAATGGGAATTCTGGAAGTTGAAGCCCATATATCTTAAAGTTCCCAAGGCAGTAACACTTCTGTAAATTGTTATGGGTCTGCTTGAATTCAGCAGGTTACAAACCCCCAAAAACAAACATATTTAACTCCTTCTTGTAGTAATATTACAATAATCCCATTCTGTTTCTGTGAAACAGTATAGGACAGGACAGGACAGGAAAGGGGGAAAGGAGGAAAAGAGAAGAGCAGCACATAGGGAGAAAAAGATTGCCTGCCCATAATGTAAATGAAAATTTCTGCAGAAAAAGCTGGTTTTAAAGATTAAAAAGCAGGCTAAGCCATTTGTTTCCTCATCAGTTAGCAACCTCAGTAAAAACATCGCTGCACTCTGATAAGGTTAACAAAGGAATCTGACACAAATGATTCTTTGCTAGATACTTAAAATGTAGTCACTGTAAAGGCTTGACATATTAAAAATAGGGCCAAGAGGGCCAATGGAGGGCAGTATTTTGTGATACTTATGTCCTTGTTCTTAAAATGAAGTGCATAATCAACTCCATCCTTGAAGGTGACTTTCTAAGGAGGGAAAGACACTTTACTGAGGTGGCAAAAGGGAGAATTGTGACAAATATGCTAAGAAAATCATTTTGCATTGCATATTATTAATAGAGCCAAGATGCTATTTTACCAAGAACCAGAGGTGGTACTCAGCAGGTACTGGCCAGTTCTGGAGAACCGGTAGTGGAAATTTGAGGTCGTTCGGAGAGCTGGTAAATACCACCTCTGGGTGGCCCCGTCTCCATCTATTCTCTGCCCCCCAAGTCCCAGCTGATTGGGAGGAAATGAGGATTTTGCAGTAACCTTCCCCTGGAGTAAGGAGGGAATAGAGATTTTACAGTATCCTTCCCCTGCCATGCCCACCAAGCCATGCCCACAAAAGCCATGCCCACCAAGCCATGCCCACAAAAGCCATGCCCACCAAGCCATGCCACACCCACCAAGCCATGCCCACAGAACCAGTAGTAAAATATTTTGAATCCCACCACTGCCAAGAGCCCGTACTTTCTTTTCTGTACGTACTTTTTCATATGCTTGCTTCATTTTTTTATAATAATAATAATCTTTATTGTTCATTGTAATAATAAAATTACAATGAAATTAGTTTGAGCGCCAGGTGGAATGGTTTTCCATATTAATCTTCATTTTTTTAAAGTTAAAATCAAAATTAAAATTTCATATCTTTATCTAGAAAGTAAAAATCAGGTTGATATCTGTATAAACATGGAAGCAATAAAAAGCCCAGATTTTTCCAGTAGTGAGCTCAGAGCAAATACAAAGGCTTAACTAAAGAACAACATTAGTTGTTTTTTTTTGTCAAAATAAGATTTTCTCTTAAATATTAAACAAATATCAAATACTTTTATTATCACTAGCAGAGTGAGTCATATCTTCCAGGGTTGATAGGCACATGAAATGTTCTCTGGGACCATTCCCCAAATTCTTAACAGGAATAGTATGCTCTTCTGGAAATTGAATGAATATATGAAGGAAGTGCAAGAATAGAATTATGAGAGGAGGTGTTTTGTGTTAACTGTTAGCCATCCAGAGTCATGAATCTGAGATGGATGGCCATATAAATTCTGATAATAATTAAATGTCAGGAACTATGAACGGTTAACATATAAACTTTTGTGGGTGTGTAGGACAGTCAGAATCCAGGAAGCTGATAACAGCACGTTACACTCCAGTGAACAGTAATAATTGGAAGAACGAGATACAAGTTTGCAAATAAATTATGCAGATTCTGAATGAATATGATGCAGGATAAAATTATACTGTTTGGTGGTGTGAATGACTAAGTGGAAAAACAGAGAGAGAAAATTGATTGTGTCATTTAGAGACCTAATAATGAGAAAGAATTGTAGTATTTGCCTTGGATGGATGGATGGATGGATGGACGGACGGACGGACGGACGGACGGACGGACGGACATACATACATACATACATACATACATACATACATACATACATACATACTAAATTGAATGTTGTGATGACAGGATATTCAAGAAGTAAGCATAGTAACAGAAGAAGAAAATCAGTATAAAAAATTAATAGGTGCTTAATGAATATGGTCCGAATAGAAAATGTGAGTGATCATTGTGAAATAAATACTGTCAGGTTATTTCATCATATAACAATAGCACCTAGACATACTCTGTCCAATAGTTTTACAGCACCCTCTGAGTACATCACATATTGCACCCAGCAATCTGGGTCCTAAAACACTGGTACATTTCAAATATTGCTTGATAAGATGTATAATTTATTTAATTGGGGGTTTAGGTCCACCATAAATTCTCCTTCTTCCCACACATCTAGGATTGATGTGTTAACAGAGTTTAATAGAGGGTGTTTTTTTTAAGGAAGCAGGGAAAACTCACTTCATTTTTTTAAAAAATGTGATCCGTGTTCCTTCTAACAACCTTGGAATGATACTTTTAAACCCTTCTGCTAATTCATTGGAAGGAACGCTACTGCCAGATAGAGGTTTTTCTCCTTTGTTTTCCTTGCTGTTAGAAGCAGCTAAAACATTGGGGGCCCTAGAAAAATGTCATCCAGGGAGAACTCTGGGGACTTAATCTTTGCTGCTGCAGTATTCTAGTTAGAAGAAGGGATGCTGGTCAGGATGTAAAAAGCCTCTTCCTACCAGGGAAGCAGAAAACAAATGTCTTATCCTGTTCATCTGGTGTTTAAGTAGGATTGCTAGATCTGAACTGTGAAACCTAAGCAACCAACTTGGTTGCAAAAAGCTAGTTTCTTTTTGCTGCCATCTAATGGTTTACCACAGTTTTTTAAACATTAGTTATCCATAAGGTAAAGGTTAAGGTTCCCCCGCACATGTGTGCTAGTCTTTCAGGCTCTAGGGAGCGGTGCTCATCTCCGTTTCTAAGCCAAAGAGCTAGCGCTGTCCGAAGACGTCTCCGTGGTCATGTGGCCAGCATGACTAAATGCCAAAGGCATACGGAGCGCTGTTACCTTCCCACCAAAGGTGGTCCCTATTTTTCTACTGGCATTCTTTCAGACTGCTAGGTTGGCAGAAGCTGGGACAAGGAACGGGAGCTAACTCCATTATACAGCACTAGGGATTCGAACCACTTAACTTCTGATCGACAAGCTCGCCATGGACACCCCAAAAATGTATATTTCAACTAAGGAATTCAAAACTTTAAGATGGTGTTCCTTCGCCAGTGTTGCTTATCTTCCCAAAACTGTTTTATCTTTTTTTTTAATTGCTTCCCTCTTTCATAACTCTCTTGATCAGAGCAAAGTTTTTTTTCTCCCGCTGTGCAATTCC
The DNA here is from genome assembly GCA_039707465.1 of Rhabdophis nuchalis. Taxonomy (NCBI): domain Eukaryota; kingdom Metazoa; phylum Chordata; class Lepidosauria; order Squamata; family Natricidae; genus Rhabdophis; species Rhabdophis nuchalis. Next base: position 42,527,793 of record CM077648.1, on the reverse strand, counting down.
CTTGCAGGAGTTCACACTGAGTTCCGGGATGAGAGAGGATAAAAGCAAGCAGGAGAATGCTGCAAAGCCCAAAATAAGAGGCTTTCTTTTTTGTTCCTTTCTAGCACGCCTGGTCTCATTCTCAGCTGGTGACTTGCATATGAAAATGTAATACAATTAATGAAAATAGGCTAATGGACTCATTAAATGAGGCTAAACTTTGCAGATCGCCTTAGAGCGTTAGGTGTTCTGCTCCTGTTTTAAGTTGAAGAGGTCAGTGAAGAACATGAAGAACTAGGAACCATATATGGGAATAAGAGCTGATTGGGGGGGGAGGAAAGGAATTTGAGCAGTGGGCTTCTTTATATCTTAAAAGTGATGTTCTTTGATTAAGGGTTTTTTTTAGTTTTCATCAAAGTGATAAGAAACTAGTTTTCAACAATCACGAATAAAGCAGACTGCAATAAGGACTCATAGATCACAAATGTCTCTCAACTTCCTGGGTTGTCCGTCCATTTAACCAAGTTACAGTATGCTTCCTTTTACTTGGAATAACCACAGGAATGTCACACCTTTTATAAGCCATGTCTTTACATCAGTAATGAAGTGTGGTATACAAAGCCATGAGCAGTTTCACCATGAAAAATTTACAGGCCCTGAAACTCAGCCAGACAAAGCACAGGCTCTTTGTGGAGGAAAGCATTGTGTATAATATTTATGTTTAATAACATCTCTCTTGAATAGGTCAAATTAAAAGTTACCACTTTTTTACTTACTCCGATGTTTAAAATTTGCAGTCCACACATAGTGTTAGTGTGCCACCTGCAGGGGGAAATGGGCTTGTGCTGGATTTTATATTTTGTCCAGAAACAAAGAGTAATTCTCTCCTTTGAAGCTATATAGATTTTGAAACAGGCTGTTGTTCTTTTAATAAGCAGCTTGCAAATATTTTATAAAGTCTGTAGGGAAGCAAAAAGTATTCTCAAAAACTGCTACTCACATACAGGCAAATTTAACTGATGATTGAGCAAAGTATTTTAACTCAGATCTCCCCCTTGAGATAAGAAGAAAGAAAAGGTACACATAGTTACATTTTGTCGCCAGCAAGTTATAATGTCATCTATTATTCATTGCAATTCATGGAGCAGCAGCAGAATTCCATGTTAGTTTATGAAAGGTAAAATAGCATTAAAAAAATAGATAAGAGACATTCTTTCTCAATACAGTGCTCTCCATATGGGTCAAGCTTTTCTATAAATACAGTAACCTGACAATATTCACCCTCTTCTTTTCATTTAAAAAAAATGAAATGTGTTCATTTTTTGCCTGCATGTTGATTTAATGTAATTAATTCCCTGCCTTTCAATTCAGTAAAAACTGTGTTAAAGGCTTCCAGTTTAAGCATATTTTATATATTTGGAAGAAAAGTAAAATAAGGAAACGAGTAATGAACAAATAAAAAAGACGCATAAGAAAAGCACATTTTAAAAAGAAGATAGGAAGAATTTAATAAGAATTTAATAACAGAAAAACAAACTTCAATGCATTACAAACTTGAAGAAAAAATACATGGTTTAGCTTGACATTACTTGTCAGGGTTGGCATCATATTTTTTCTGGGAATATATATCTAAGCCAATGTTGCCACATCCAACATTTAGCCCTACCTGTGCATCATTAATTGATTATCAGAGGCTGGATCAATAAGAAAATTACCTTCTTTATAAATTATGTGATAGCAGAAGTTCTGACAGATACCTAGACAATAATTGGAAATTTGAAATGAAAAAGAAAGTCTTTAAATTGTATTCAGTAAACCATGGAAGAGTCACAATAGTGCTTATTAGATTTCCATTAGTTATCTGGTTGGCCACTATGACAATGGAAATGCTGGATGTGATAGATTTTTGATCTGATATAAATTGCTTGTTCTGAACTATTCTAACACTGTAACAGGGATATATTTCAAGTTGTTAATTCCAGTTAATTATCAAGACCTTCTTTTATATCTCTTGAAATCTGTGAATTAATAGAACTTATTAAAGAAGTACAATCCAGTCAAATGCAGCAACATGGAAACAGGAAGAGAGATAATAAACTTGAAAGGATTTGGTTCAGATTGGAGATTGATGATTTGAAGAGGGCATGAGTCAGTTCAAGTTTAGTGAGCTGACTTAATTCAAGCCGCTGTGAAAGTCCATTAAAAGAAGATTTATCCATAGGCTACAATGGGGGAAATATCAAATAGTCTGAAGCTGCCCCATTGTTTGGGTCAGAATAGGATGAAAATTACAGGGATGACAAACCATTTTGCAGGTATTCACCCTGCTGTGTTTCAAAGTAAGGCCCCACTTTGTCACTTGCTTTTATGGAAGCCAAGAATGAACATGATATTAAAGAAGGATTGTTGCATTTCCATCACAGAGTGATAGGCTGCCTCTGATTGATTGCTTTTTTGGGGTGCCAGGAGAGTTGCCAACCAGCATCACTGGTTGTGCCAAACTTTACAGGCCACACAAAGCTTGACATTTCCTTGGCAGGACTTTTCATTATAGGGAGTGTTTTGCTTTTTCTAATTGCTGAATTTGGGAGATGCCTAAAGGCATACCTGGTTTGGTAAGCCTCCTGAAAAGAATCTCATCGGTACTGGCAGAATTCAGTTATCATCAAAGTTGAGCCATGTGGCCACTATTATATACCAATTGGTTAAATTAGTAGGTGCAGAAGAAGCATGCTAGTAAGAGTGAGATTCACTGCCACAAAGACAGGTAGGCATTTGTAGTTTGTCCACATACACAACGTAATACATTTTTGGAACAACGCGCATCAGTTTTGGCTTTGCACCGCTCATTGTAAAGAGCTTTAAACATAGTCTTTGAATTTAACTTGACTCCTGGGGAATGAGTCTGTCAGCCTCCGCTTTGTCGCTTGCTTCGGCTGCCATTGAAACGGAGAGGGAGGGGCTTTGGTAATTGGGAATGGGACTGTATGGTGCAGGAGGGAGATTTGGAGAAGGGAGTATGTTCTCACCATCACTTCACATACCACTGGCTGGGGCCGTGCAGTGGCCAAGGTCAATGGTCTTGCATGCCATCCTGATGATGCTCCTGAAGATGCAACCCACATGACATCTAAGGGGATTGCGGATTGGACAATGGGGTGGGGGTTGTTGGGGAAAGGGGGTTGGACATATATTGATATGTATGATTTCACGCGCTTGGTTCTCAGACCTTGCTCTACCTCGCTGCTATCTTTTAATAACCAGTAAAAGTACTCTTAATTCTTTAAAAATGGAGTTGAGTGGATTCCTTCTTGGTTATTGTTAGAGGCAGACCTGACATTAAGCAAGGTTCTCACTGACAGAATCTGTATAGTATTTCTGGAAGCATTATGAAAACACTTGCTACAGCCTTCTTCCAAGTTTTTTTTACACTTTCCAGTCTTGCCAACACCTATCCAAACACTAACCAGGGCAGAGATGGCTTAACATATGAGAATAGTCAAGGTCAGCTGGAGTGGTGGGTTTCAGAAATTTTTAGAACCTCTTCTGTAGGTGTGGCCTGCTTTGTGGGAATGGATTGCCGGCCATGTGACCGAGTGGGGGTGGATTGGCAGTCATGTGACTGGGTGGGCATAGCCAACTTGTAAAATGTGGTGAAACTCACTTAACAATGCTCTTGCTTAGCAAACAAAATGTTGCTTTGGGAACTCTGGCATTTGAAGCACACAAGTCTTAAAGCTGTCAAGTTACAAGAACCTTGCACCCATAACTCTTTAGGAAAAAAATCCCAGGGGTGCTCAAACTTGAGTGTTAAGACTTGTGGACTTCAACTCCCAGAATTCCTCCTCTCACTCTTCATCTTGATGATGCGCGGATGGGCAGGGGGAGGGACCTGGAACTGGTTCTAAACGGCACTGTAGATTTGTGGAACCTCTTCTATAGAAGCAGTTAGAATTGGCAGAAACCCACCCCTGGTCAGCTGAGAACATCCATGCTGAGGCATCAAAACCCTGAAATCTGTTCAAATTGATGTAGAACTCAAAAGTATGGTTTGATCCAAGTGGATGTTCTGGGATTGAACGTTTCTTCCGAATACTGGGGAGCTGATGTGCACCTCCAGCATAGAAATGTAATATCCCATTAGCACAAGAGAAAGCAGAATGAAAACTTGCAGATGACCCCATTAAAGAAAATCAGAGCAAGGAAGGGATTGAAGTTAAAGCAGTATTCACCTTTTTGCCATGCCATTCACAACCTTGCTTTGCAATAAAAGTAAGGAAGAACAAGATTGCTTCCTAAATTAAAACAATTGGCAAATGCCAATCTCTAATCTGAAGAAAGCATCCATTTGCAAATCTGCTCTCTAACTCTAACAGGCTTTGAGAAAGCTCATGTGCTTAGCCATGTGGGCTTGCCCAATTCAAATGATGTGAACTTGAATGTTAAAACTAACCTACCAATGTCCTGGATTCAAGCTCCTGGAGTCAGTGCCTTATATGGACAGGAAGGCAATTTTACACACCTGCTTGAAACGAGAAGTCTCTCAAGATTTTCCCTACAATCTTGGCTGCTAGATTAGCCATGTCTTCTTTAAATAGTTCAATATCAGGGGTGTCAAACTCACATTGTCATGGCATCATCATATAACATATCACAACTTTTTTCCCCTTCACTAAACTGGGTGTGGGTGTGGCCAGTGCGTGACACATCCAGCCTGTGGCCCACGAGTTTGACAGCCCTGTTCTATATGAAAAAGACCAAAACGGATGGTCAGGGACATGTTTCAGTCTTTAAATTCAACACGTATATGAAGCCACTGGGCAAGATCATCCATGGTTTTGGGGTAGAATATCACCTGTACGCTGACAACACTTAGCTGTACATCTCTACCCCAAACCACCCCAATGATGCCGTCGAGGTGATGTCCCGGTGTTTGGAATCTGTGCGGATCTGGATGGGCAGTAACAGACTCAAACTCAACCCGTCCAAGACCGAGTGGCTGTGCTTTCCGGCGCCCCAGGTTAGCCAGGTGACTCCATCCCTGGCCATGGGGGGTGAATTATTGGCCCCCGTGGAGAGGGCACACAATTTAGGAGTCCTCCTGGATTCCCAGCTGTCCCTGGGGGACCATGTGACGGCCGTGGCCAGGGGGGCATTTTACCAGGTTCACCTGCTCTGCCAATTGCGCCCCTTACTTGTCCGGGACGCCCTTCACACAGTCACTCAAGCACTCGTGACTTCCTGTCTGGACTACTGTAACGCTCTCTACATGGGGCTCCCCTTGAGATGCACTCGAAGGTTGCAGTTAGTCCAGAACGCGGCCGTGCGGGTAATCATAGGAGCCTCTCGGCAATCCCATATAACACCTCTCCTGCGCGAGCTGCACTGGCTACCTGTGACCTTTCGGGTGCGTTACAAGGTTTTGATGACCATCTTCAAGGTGCTCCATGGCACAGGGCCTAGTTACCTGCGTGACCGTCTGCTGCCCCATACATCCCTACATCCGATTCGCTCCCACAGAGAGGGTCTTCTCCGGGTGCCGTCGGTCTGGCAATGCTGGTTGGCGACCCCCAGGGGAAGGGCCTTCTCTGTGGCGGGCCCAACCCTCTGGAACGATCTAACCCCCGAACTCTGAGTCATCTCTGACCTCCGCCTGTTCCGCCAGCACCTAAAAACGCACTTTTTTCATCTAGCCGGCATGGCATGAACTCTGAATTGGCTTTTAGTGATCAATGTTTTAATTTTGGGGGTTTTAATGAGGTTTTAGTGCAGGATGGGATTTAATATAGTTTTAATAGGTTTTTGTATTTTGTATATTTGTATATCTATATTTTTAATTTTCCTGTGCGCTACCCCGGGTCCCCTGGTGGGAGATGGGTGCGGGATACAAACACGAAAAATAAAATAAATAAAATAAAAATAAATTCAACTACCAAAGTTGTGACTCGCTGGCAGTATTCAGTATTAGTAATGTAAAGGGTTGCCGTTCAAAGGACTGCTCCACCTAGTAAAATTTATTGCAGTTAGAGGCAATGTGGCAGGCTGGCAAGCTTTGGCAAGGTAAAGAATAAGAGTTGTGGAAAAATGGAAAGGTTGCACAGGATGTGGTAATTGGCAGGCAGTTAGCTTGTGACAAAGGTCAGTTAGTGGAGAATTACAGACACAAGGAAAGAAGGACCTTAGGCCAAACTAGACTGGCTGGCATAGGAGGAGGAGGAAATTTGTTATTAACTGCATTCCTGTACAGTATGTACTGTATAATTGTACTGCACAATTATGGTCAACAATCCAGTTAGGCAAATGTGCCATAATGACCACAGAAAGGGGATCTAGTAGTGGTGGCTTAAATGTACTAATTAGCAGCATGGCTTTATGGTAGTCAGAGCAATTAACTAAACCAGGTTTCCTTATCCAGCCCATTAACTTTTATATTTCTAAATAGTAATTGATTTCCCAAAAGTGGTCTACAGTTGATAAAACCATAATCATACTTTGCATTTGAAGAATCAACAGCCATAGTCTTCTAACAGCAATAATTGTTATTCCCACCTGTTTCCATGTCTCTCCATTAACAGCATCAGTGGACATTCAGGGTCAACCCCTTTACTCCATGTTGAGATTTAATTTTATATCTTTAGTAGAAATCAAAGAAAAATCAAATGCTAATTGCCAGGTCCCTTGTTCTCCAAAGAAATGAAACAAACCTGTGGGATCAGGCATAATGTTAGCTGTGACCTATTATTTTTAGAAATTGTATAACAAACTAGCTCAGTCTTAATTATGTCCTCTATTCCCAAAAGGTGTAAAACAAGCTTTTGGGGCCTGGCCTAATATTAGTTGTAGCTATTAGCTAAGGCATAGTTCCTTATTCCAAAACAGTAACTTTTGACTTCTTAAAATCAATGTTCACTTGTCAAGACTCATTATCATAACCCCCCAAAAGTGCCTTAAATGAATGCATTAGCAACCAAGGGCCAATCCATTTACTCAGGGCTCATTTAATACCTGCCATGGGTTCTTTGTAGATTCTGTTCTATTTTTAATTTTAAAAAAATGTACAGCTGCAGCGAGCCTCTAAAGACAGACCATCAAAATAGCAGGGATGATGAAAGTGCATTTCCAAGTGATTTGGAAAGAAAACCATAATACTAGAAGCCAAGATATGAATAACAGAACAAGGTCCAGGACACACGCCTGCTAAATTAAGAAACAAGCTTGCATAATGAAGAATTGCAAGACTGCACTGCGCCTTCATCCTAGTTATTTCTGTTTAGAACCAGCCACTGCATCCAACCCACTACATATGGGCATTTAAACTTTCTATAGAGTTAAACTTTCCAAAGGCCAGGCATTCTAGAATTGAGAACTTTTGTTTCAAGAGCATCAAGCCTCAGCCAGGTATTTTTACCAGGTTTTTTTTTCAGGCAACAGTGGTCCCATCTCCACCAAGCCATTTCTTCAAGGGCAAAAGAGAGACTTCTCATTTGCACATTGTTTTTCAAATTGCATTTTCACAGTTTTCCAAAAACTTTCAGACAATAATGACCCCCAGCTTCTTCCAAGCCTCCCCAAAAGTAGTCAAAACAAGACAAGTATTTGCAAACAAAATCACAAATAGATTAACATTCCTTCTCTCCCTCACATACACACATTTTTCCCCCACTACTCTTTCAGACGAGAATGATCTGAAATGCATCGCTAAATAAGAGGGAATAGGCTGGTCGCCCAAATACAGAGAAAATTAAGATGAAGATGCTTGAATTGTACTTCTAGTGTGCTCAAATGTGGTTGTGGTGGTGAAAAATTTAAGGCTAAAGTCAGAACAATCACCACCTCTTCTAGAAGCATCATAACCCATACAACATCTATAAATTACAATAAAAACTGAAACCACTAGATAGCAGTTTTATGACTTTTTTTGCTATAGTAGTATGAATTAGTATGAATTCAGACTTTGTCTATCTAGATATGGTAGCCTAAAACCTATGGTCAGCAGCAGTATATTTAAGTTTACCAGTTGCTAGAAGTGTATGCCATATACAGTAGAAAGGCAGTTTTATCCTAGTTCCGTGTTTTGCAACTTGGCAACTTTAAAATGTGTGGAGTTCAGTTTCCAGAATATCCCAATCACACATCTTATAGCTGACAAGTCTGGAAAACTTTGCCCTAAGCTTTCAGAAATTTCAGACTGTACCCTGACACCTAGAATAATTTATTAGATAGTCAGTATATAATCCACTCTGGTGCCCTTTTGACTGTTCTTCTGTACCCCTTTATTTCCTAGCTTCAAACTGCAAAATTTGATTTGTCTTTAAGTTTGGCTTTTGCTGTGCTTATTTTTAAGCTTTTTTGTTCTGATCTCATAGGCCGAGATCTATAACTGGTTCATTATCTATTTGTCAGAAGAGATTATTTTTGGTGAGTCATGAAACAAGCAATTGACTTTTTACATTTCTGTGCTCTTTGATGAAAGGCAACAATTTTATGGTAGAAGAGTTTAAAAATGTAATTTTACTACATGTATAGGCATATAATTGTAGTAATTATTTTATCTATATAACCCAAAGTAATTCCAAATGGCTTTTGAATTGAAAAGAAATGTCTTACTAGTGTTAATTGTTGCAGTCAGAATGAACAAAATTCACAATAAATAAATAATATCAAGGAGCATCCAGGGTGAAAAGAGTCCCATCAGCTATTCTCGGAACAAAAGAAGAAAAAGATTAAAGCTTTTAGAAATCCTTACAAGTTAGCCTTGTAAATGCATTAGCTGGCATGTAGATTACACAGCAGTCTGAAAATATTGGACTGAATTACTGGAACATTTGAACTGGACCACTTTTTTCCTATTTTTCGCGGTTAATACAGGTGTTCAGATTCAAGTCATATCCATTTCCATTTCTGGTGCTTTCACTTAAAAGAAAAAGTCCAACCTGGCTTAATGAAATTGAAATTACAAAAAGAGTTTCTCTATAATAACATATTATTTGCTAAAAGCAATTGGATTTTGATATAAAGACAACAAGACACATTAACCAGGTGTCAGCAGGTAGTATTACATGGCCAACCTTATGTTGGTTTGTAAGCTCGATTAAAGTTGGGAATACTTAGGAACCATCTGGGCATCCCACAGTTATAAGCTAAAATAAGGTTAAAAAAAAAACATTCCAGAAGAAGACAATGGCAAACTATTGTCATATGGTTGACAACAACACTGCTTGGGCAGGGAGTCAAATATGGTTTATATATGTACCTTCACTTGTGTATGCTAAATAGGTTAATAGAACATTCCTTTGACTTAAAAAATTGGAATCAATTTATGTTTTTATTCTCAGTCAGTCTGGAGAGCAGTTATGGCAGATTCCCAGCTTTTCCTGATCTTCATTCTGCCAATTTCCTCCCTTGGGCCTCTTAAACTTCTTCAATGTGTCCAATCCCTGATGTTGAAGAAATACGGTTCAGTGGTAGCTTTGTATGGAATAGAGAGAAAAATCAAGTTGCCCTTTGGGGAAAATTATAATGGGATGATTCTGTCTCTTCTTGCTATCATTGATGATGGGATAATGCTGAGCTGAATTACAAATGGGATTAGCTGGAGAATAGGCAATAGGCCAACTGTCCTGAATCAAGACTAACTGAGCTCCAAAGTCAGCAGAGCTTGCCCAAAACAGTAGAGATGCATACAGCCATTGCATTTGAGTCCGTAGTTGACTCCAGTTCTTTTCCAAGAAATTGTTTATTTCAAATAATCCAGGATGTCATTAAAAATATTAAAATCTTCCTTATATTGAATTGGGATGCTAGATATCTGGATGTTCATTAGCTAAAACAAGAATAAGAAATAAGAAATGCTACAGGGGAGACATGATAGCAGTGTTCCAATATCTCAGGGGTTGCCACAAAGAAGAGGGAGTCAAACTATTCTCCAAAGCACCTGAGGGCAGAACAAGAAGCAATGGGTGGAAACTAATCAAGGAGAGAAGCAACTTAGAACTGAGGAGAAATTTCCTGACAGTTAGGACAATTAATCAGTGGAACAGCTTGTCTCCAGAAGTTGTGAATGCCCCAACACTGCAAGTCTTCAAGAAGATGTTGGATAGCCATTTGTCTGAAATGGTATAGGGCAGTGATGCCGAACCTTTTTTGGCTCGCGTGCCAAAAGCGGTGGGAGCGCAGGGGGGTCGTGGGTGGGTGTGCCACACCCATAATGCTATGTGCATGACCCCCTGCATTTGGCACACTTTTTTCGCCCTCCCTAGGCTCCAGAGACTTTCTAGGAGCCTGAGGAGGGTGAAAGCAGCCTCCCCCCAACCTCCAGAGGCTTCAGGAGCTTCCCTGAAGCCTCCAAAGGGCGAAAAATGGCCTCAAAAGAAGGCCTTAATCAGCTGACCAGCGCACACATGCGCGCTGGAGCTAACAGGGCAACGCCTTGTGTGCCCTCAGAAATGGCTTCGCGTGCCACCTGTGGCACCCGTGCTATAGGTTCGCCATCATGGGTATAGGGCTTCTTGCCTAGGCAGGGAGTTGGACTAGATGACTTCCAAGGTCCCTTCCAACTCTGCTATTGTATTGTATTGAGTTGAGAGCCCCCCAGAGTAGGTACATTAAAATCACCGGCTAGCGTAGCCAGCAAAGGTGATTCAGCAACTACAGGACAACTGAGAGGCATTCTGAGAATTAACATGGATTTTTTTTTAATCTACCCAACAATGTTGAGAATCGAACATGGAATCTTTAATGAAGTGTAGGCGCAACCAATTTGCCATCCCAAGCAAAATTGATGAGATGTAGCATAATATCCAAGATGTTGTTTCTACATATACAGTATTTATTTCATCCTGAAGACAACTTTTTTTGGTGGGAGGATTCCTGCTGACATCTCAGGGATATTCATAAGCATCAGTTTGAGCATGGCTGATGCCTGATTTTTTCAGGGTTGCAGGAAAGTTAGCAATGCAGTTGATTAAACTGTGAGCTGAAGGAATTTGGCATTTGGTGGAGTAAGGCCCTTAGGTGGGTTTTAAATTGGACTAGCAGAAACTGTTGCCTTTAGTAAATAAAAAATCAATATGGGAAGAAGGAGCTTTATTTGCTATATCCTAGGAATGATGCCACAGGATGCTAAATATAAGGGAGAAAAAGACTTTTTTTTTAGTTTAACGGAGCCTTATTTATTTGCCAGGTGTCTCTATAGTTCATACTGAGCTAAGATTACCTCACAGATACAGAACTGCACTGAATGTTAACCACTTTAGATGCTAATATTAACAGTACGTATTGAAAGAAGATTAGATCAGAACATAAGCTGGAGCATGGGCATTCAGCAAATAGAATAGAATAGAATAGAATAGAATAGAATTGAATTGAATTGAATTGAATTCATTATTGGCCAAGTGTGATTGGGCACACAAGAAATTTGTATTTGGTGCAGATGCTCTCATTGTACATAAAAAGACAAGATACATTCATCGAGAATCATAAGGTACAACACTTAATGATAGTCATAGGGTACAAATAAGCAATCAGGAAACAATCAATATAAATATAAATAGAATGGAATTGAATTGAATTGAATTCATTATTGGCCAAGTGTGATTGGACACACAAGGAATTTGTCTTTGGTGCAGATGCTCTCATTGTACATAAAAATACAAGATACATTCATCGAGAATCATAAGGTACAGCACTTAATGATAGTCATAGGGTACAAATAAGCAATCAGGAAACAATCAATATCAATATACAGTAAATCCTAAGTATACATGCAACAAAGTTGCAGTCCCGCAGTCATAAGTGGGAGGAGATGGGCGATAGGAACGATGAGAAGACTAATAGCAATAGTAATGCAGCCTTAGTGAATAGTTTGACAGTGGTGAAGGAATTATTTGTTTAGCAGAGTGGTGGCTTTCAGGGAAAAAACTGTTCTTGTGTCTAGTTGTCTTGGTGTGCAGTGCTCTATAGTGTCATTTTGAGGGTAGGAGTTGAAACAATTTATGCCCAGGCTGCAAGGAGTCTGTAAATATTTTTATGGCCCTTTTTTTGATTCGTGCAGTGTACAGGTCCTCAATGGAAGGCAGGTTGGTAGTAATTGTTTTTTCTGCAGTTCTAAATATCCAATGAAGTCTGTGTCTGTCTTGTTGGGTTGCAGTTATAGAGGTGCAGATGACAGACTCAATAATTCCTCTGTAGAACTGTATGGGCAGTTTGAGCTTCCTGAGTTGGTGCAGAAAGAACATTCTTTGTTGTGCTTTTTTGATGATGTTTTTGATATTAGGTGTCCATTTTAGATCTTGAGATATGATAGAAACTAGAAATTTGAAGATCTCTACAAAGCAAAGCTTTTTGTTTACCAGTGCAGAATAAACATGAAGCTACTGCTTTTCTAATCCTGGGCTTCTAACAAGGTTGCTTCCAGCTTTGTTTCTTGGACTTCCAATATGCTTCTGCAGCCCTAAAATTGCTGGTCTCCAGCCCTTTGAGAATCTTCTGATCTGATTATAATAGATCAGAACTAACAATTGTTTTCAATAATTTTGCTTGTTCAGTTGCAAGCTATTTTCATATTTTGGCTATGAAAACTACATCAAGAGTTCCATGAAATTACTAGGAGGAAACACTGATGGAGATCTCATTATTGAAGAACACCTAATTACTTAAAATAGACTTCCTAAACTGAGGAATGTAACCAACTAGGTAGTTGCAAGCAGATTTGATAACTCTTGATTTAAGAACTTTCTTTCTTTTTCTTGCTTGCTACAATAGTTAACATCTACAACTAACAGATAGCATAAATTAAGAATTGCTAATTCAAGTTGAATTGTTTACCCAAGACTGTTCATTGAGCCAACAAACACTTGTAATAATCTTTTGTCTTTGAAACCAAACCCTGAAGTTCAGAAAAATTTAAAAACGAAGCAAAATGGCAAAAGGCAATATTTTGAATAGCTACTTATTAAAGTTCATTTTGTTTTAAAAATGTATACATGCATTTCATTCAGTCTAGCCACTCCCTACATAAATTATGTGGGCCTGAGTACTATATGTATGGATCAAGAGAGAAAATCATATATGCTCAACTGAAATTAACATCAATTTGTTGAAGTGAGCATAAACACAGGTCAGATTTATTGCTGCAGCTTTAATTTCTTTTGGTTGGTAATTGAATAAATTATCTATTTAACTTCAAATCCCTGATATTAAAAATCCTTATTGGGAGCTCATTGGAATTGGCTTAAATACGAATGTCTGCTGTGTTAACATTTCCCTTTTCAAACATAAAAGAGTATTTGGAGACTAATAAGGAGAGGTATCGTAACCAAATACATCTAGAAATATGAAGCTGGAGAAAGTTTTGGTAAGTAATCTAATCTCTTTTAATACATGTCTATGGAGATTCTTAGTCATCCAAAAGTGCTTTTTCAAGAGGCAACCTTAGGTTCTTTTATTACATATTCTCTCCCCCTTCCTATCACAATACATAGAATGTGTCTTTTCAAGGTAATTAAAACCCATGGTCAAATGTAACTAATAAGCATAAGTAGGCAAAAGTAAATAGCAGCCATGATGATAGTAATGAATTTAATCCTTCCTCCATTATGTAATCCTCAGGAAAAATAGCAAACTGAAAATGTTATGGTGAGAGGGAGCCAAAGGTTTATTTATTTATTTATTTGGCATATGGCATATCTTACATGGAAAAGCAATATATATTAACATTTCAACCAGATTAGTAAAATCCAATAAAGTATAAATGTTAAAAAGATCTATGTTCAAATATCAATATCTAGGTTAGTGTTGGCGAACCTTTTTAGCACCGAGTGCTAAAAGCATTTGCATGCTGGGAAGGTAATTTTCTGGTTTCCAGTGCACTCATGCATACCAGCCACCTGGTCTTCCAGTTTCTGACACACATACATGCATGAAGACCAGCCGGCCGGTGCACATCCGTGTGCCAGAAACTGGAGGAGTGTCAATAAAGCGGCTCCTCCAGCCCGCCACCGAGAACAAGCCAAATTAGATAGGTTTTAATGGGATTTTTAGCACAGGTTTATTATTTAATTTCTTTTTAACTTTTGTATATTTGTTATTTATTATTGTAGATTTTAATGTCCTGTGCACCGCCCACAGTCCGTCCCGACAGAGATTGGTGCGGTTTACAAATCGGAATGAATGAATGAATGAATGAATGAATGAATGAATGAATGAATGAATGAATGAATAAATAAATAAATAAATAAATAAATAAATAAATAAATAAATAAATAAATAAATAAATAAATAAATAAATAAATAACAAGCCAACGACCGACCCCCCACCTCTGCCAAGGGAGTGCAACCGCTTCCCGGCCAGCGCAACTTTTACCCTTGCACTGGACAGATGTTCCTCCCACATTGACTCAGCTCCTGCACAGCCCCATCGCTCCAGAAGAGCAGCAGCCACAGGGCAAAGGGCAGGAGCCACTGGCTGGCCCCCACAGATGCTCCCCTGCTGGCGAGCTGGGCCCTCAGCAGCATCTCCATGCATGAGGAGCTGCACTTTCCTTTGGCCCTCCTGAGTAGCTCTCCTCCCTGATGGCAGCTCCTCCTGGCTGCTCCAACATCCCGGCCAGAAGTGGCAGCACAAGAATCACCTCACCCCCAAAGGCGGCAGGAGCAGTGAGCAGGGGGGCCAGCAACCCAGTCAGAAAACGCTACCCACTGCCCTATTGTCCCATGCGCCCGAGCTAGCCAGGCATTCCAAATTGTGGATGTGTGTTGGTGCCACAGACTGGAGGGCTGGGGCCACGCAAAAAGCCCACTCAGGCAGGGAGGGAGGGAAGCCCTGGCCCACCCACCCAGCCCTGGCCCACCCATCCTGGCAACTCTGCTACCTAGCAAGCCACCCCTGGGAACCCCTCTCCACATTTTTGGGCAGGCGAGCTTCACCTATTGATCTTCCAGGTTGCAATGCACCGGCCAGTCTCCATGTGTGCAGGAGCACTAGAAACTGGAAGAGCAGCAACACAGTGTCCATGCGCACTCCGGGAAGATGGTCTTCCAGTTTCCGGCATGCGCATGCACAATGGCCAGCTGGTCTTCACACGTGCATCTGCACCAGAAACTGGAAGATTAGTTGGTCGGCCCGCATGCCATAAGTTCACTATCATGGATCTAGGTCATCTAACCATTGAAGCGCAACATCGTTTATATGGTCTAAAGTTTGTTCTAGTTTTGACCTCGTTCAAATGTTCAAAGTATCTTTGAAAATCCTTCTTTTGAGGAAACTTTGAAGGTTTTCAAGAAATGAAGAATGTTGATGTTATTGAAGGAAGTTCCCACACTGTCACAAAGCTAAAGAAGAATTAGCACATGTTCATTTGAGAGTCATGGGTCACTATCATGTATTGTGTCTTAGACCCTATGTAAAAAAAATGCAAAGTGAAGAAAGGTCGCATTCTTAGAGAGAAGGACCTTAATTCCAGAAACCTGTAATCTTTAATTTTTGTTTCCTCTCCTTCAATTTTTTTTTGTATGTGCAATATAGACAATTGCCACAAGATGTCTCCATTTCTTCAGTCATTTCTTTTTGTCCTCTACTGTTTGGATCCAAAGTTTTATTTAGTTCAGGGCAGTGGTGGGTTTCAAATTTCTTTAGAACGTACTCTCTAGGTGTGGCCTATTTGTGGGCATGGCTTGGCAGTCATGTGACAGGGTGGGAGTGGCCAACTTGTAAAATGTGGTGAAACTCATTTAACAACGCTCTTGCTTAGCAACCAAAATTTTGGGCTCAATTGTGATGATAAATTCATTCTTTCTTTCTTTCTTTCTTTCTTTCTTTCTTTCTTTCTTTCTTTCTTTCTTTCTTTCTTTCTTTCTTTCTTTCTTTCTTTCTTTCTGCCTTCCTTTCCTTTCCTTCCCATTGGGTTACTGGCAGCGGCAGGCCAGACTTACCTCTGGGTCTGCCGGTGGAATCCCCTCTCACCGGCTCTCTAAATTTCACCATCCGGCTCTTGCGAGTAGGCGTGAGCCTGCAGAAACCCACCACTGGTTCAAGGATTTAAAACTGACTATAAAATACAAAAACTGTAGATGAGACATCTTAACACTTTTTTTTGAGTGGTTCATTTCCAAAACATACATTTCTCTTCCATAACTTTCCTGGAATTTGTCTATTATCCCAGACCACACAATAGTTTCTCCATTTGTGTTCTGATAGTTGCAACAGATAGTAATCATATAATTGCTATAAAGACATATCAAATATTCCCATCAATGTGATTAATGTCAAGCAATAAAAATCTAAGGACCATCATGCCTACCTGATAGCCGTAACAGGTATTTTGCTTTTAGAAACTAAACAGAATACCATCCTCGGGTAGCATGGGCACCAACATTGTCTACATGGGGCTCCTCTTGAGGTGCACTCGAAGGCTACAGTTAGTACAGAATGCGGCCGCGCGGGTAATTATGGGTGCCTCAAGTCAAGCCCACATAACACCTCTCCTGCGCGAGCTGCACTGGCTGCCTGTGGCCTTTCGAGTGCGCTTCAAGGTGTTGATGACCATCTTTAAATCGCTCCATGGCTCGGGGCCTAGCTATATACGAGACCGTCTCCTGCCCCATACATCCCTTCGTCCGATCCGCTCCCACAGAGAGGGTCTTCTCCGGGTGCCGTCGGCTGGGCAGTACCGGTTGGCGACACCCAGGGGAAGGGCCTTCTCTGTGGCGGGCCCGGCCCTCTGGAACGACCTACCCCCTGACCTTCGCACTACCTCGGACCTCCGCCTCTTCCGCCAATGTCTTAAGACGCATTTATTCCAACAAGCCGGCCTGGGATAGCCCCCGTTTCTGACTTTTATACTTAAATTATAATTTGATAGGGTTTTTAAATGGGTTTTAGCACGGGTCGAATAATTTAATATATTTTAATGATGTATATTGTATTTATTGTATTTATTGTGGTTTTAAATCATACCTGTGCACCGCCCTGGGTCCTAACAAGGAGAAGGGTGGGGTATAAATTTGAATAAAGTAAAGTAAAAGTAAAAGTCTGTGCAAGCTGAATATAATACACTGAAGCAGTAGCTGCCCCATTTTGGCAAAGGCTGTCCTATGGCATGATGAAAATAAAGTGCAGGTTTAAGCTTTGGCATGAAAGATGGGGTATATAATTAATAGATAAATAAGTCCTCCATTAAAAATGAAGAAGTTATAGGGCTTTGCTTTAGATTAACCTTTTGACCTGGTTTCTATATGAAGCAGAAGAAATAAATAACATGCAGAAATCATGTTAGTTGGGATAAGGAAAGTTATCTGGAAGTAACCAAGTTGGGAAAAGAGAATAGAGTTTCTTTTATGTTTTTTTTCACTAAAAACAACTCAGGAAATTGTTGTCAATAATTTTTGTTGTAGAAAAATATGATGCAAAGGGAGTACACAAAGCAAAAACAACAATTAACATAGACTAGGCCATGCCCACCATGGCCATGCCCATCCAGCAACCGGGCAGAGACCCTTGTTAACATTTTTTAAGTCCATTCCTGGTCTAAGGCTACTTTTAATGCTACCAATGTTATCTCTCTAATAGATCTGGAATCAGAACAGAATGCTTCTATATGCCCACTGTTGGAGATCAATAAAAGGATCCGATTGGGCACTTAAGGAAATTAATCTTACGGAAACAAGACTTCTTTATCAGAGCTTGCTTCAGAATGTGCATCAGTCAGAAATGTCAATTGGTGACTGCTTCTGGGGAAGTACACCTATATCTAATGCTGCCAGCATTATTGCCGGTTTGGTGCGCACACAATTTTTATGGTCAACTGCTTTGTGCACATTCACAGTTGACCATAAATAGGTCTGTGCATGCACACAATGTTTAAAAATGAAAAAAAATGTGCAATTCAAATTGTTCTGCGCATGCGCAGAACTGAAAAATAAGATGGGAGCACCACTCACGCCACACGGCGAATCAGTTCGGGGGCGTAGCAGGCCTCATTCGCTGCCGGTTCCAGCGACATAGGCCGCCAAACCACTAACGGTTCAGCCAAATAGGAACCCATCACTGATCTAATGAAATCCCAACTCCTATCCCTCAAAACATCATTTCTAATAGGAATGGCAGATTTTGCTAATACTCGTTTAAAACATCAACACTATATTTAATCAACATTCAAAATCCAATACTAATGCATTAACATGCCTTTTCTCTTGGAAATCTCTTGTTCTCCATCATCTCTTAAACAATTAGCATTTTACAGACCCTAAGCAATAATTTCAAGCTTTTCTCAGATCATTTTAATATTTCTTAAATTCAACTATATATCTGGAAAAACTGCCAAAAGCAAAATATGATGCATGCTTGCTCATACCATCTGGCAGAAAGAATATGGAATTGAAAAAATCTAGAGTCTTATGTGAAAATCAATTTGGCATACACAACCACAAATAAAAAGGCAAAATTAAAATAGCAGATGAATGGACAAATTCCAGATGTCTGCTCGTTACCTAACTATGCTTTAACATCTGTTGCTACACAAATCTTATAAACATTGATTACAAGCCAAACATACATATTACACATTTCTTTCTGAAATATAGAATTCTCCATTGTTTTATGCCTTTGGTGAGATTGTGGGTTTATGTATACACATATATATTCACGAAAACAAATATATATTCACTCTATATATCCACATACTTTCCTTTCAGATCTACTTCAAGCATATGGTAAATTTAATCATCAACTGCTCAACTATACATCATATATAGTCGTGATGGCAAACCTATGGCACACGTGCCAGAAATGGTATGCAGAGCCATCTCTTCGGGCACACAAGCTGTTGCCCGTTGCTCTTTCAGGTTCCGGCATGCCTGCCAGCTGGTCTTCACACACATGGGAGCACCAGAAACTGGAAGAGAAGCCTCCCGGTGCACATACATGCACCAAGAAGATGATTGTCTGGTTTCTGGTATGCACATGCATGTGCAAAGACCAGCTAGCATGCACACATGAAACCGGAAACTCATCTTCTTGGTGTGTGTATGTGCACCAGGAGGCTGCTCTTCTAGTTTCCAGTGCTACCTAAAATAATGATAAGCAAGGTAGAAAGATTGTAAAGCCCACCCACTGCTCATGTGATGGTCGATCCTTGGAATGGCTAGCTCACATTGTATTCACATGCCCCTACTACCAGGAGAAAAGACTACAACTCATCTCCCCTATTTGCCAAAGATTTCCCGGACTAACCGGAAATCAGAGTCTTCGCCTTCTTCTTCAGGGCAATGACTCGAGGACCACATTGAAGGTTGCAAGTGTTTTTGCTGCAGTCTTAGCTTGTAAGAACCATGGGAAGGGTCGGGTTGGTTCCACTGGCTGAGGCCAGTTGTGCTGATTGTTTGCAGCGTACCACTCGGTGCTGACATGTAGATCGCATATAAATCTTTACATGGTATCTTCTATTTACGCTCAATTGGAATTGATCATACTCCTAAACCATAGATTTAGATCTCTATAATGGTTAGATGGTACGGTTGACAGAATGCTCCTTGCCATCGATTTTGCCTGTGGTCTCCCACCCTTCAGTGGGGCCCAGCTGTACATCCACATGTGATTTGTTTATCTTGTCTTTTGGTCTATGACCGCAATAAAGTTTTATTATTATAAGCAAGGCAGAGTTCAGCTAATTGTTCTAAGAAAAACATGATAAGCACACTTTTATGCCCCTTCATTTTTAGCCCTAGGCGAACTCAGAAATCTTCATGAAAAACTCACAATCCTCATTGCATTAAGAATCTTTCTTATTTGCATCTCACAATGAGACAAACATGCCAGAAACTATGAATGAATGAATGAATGAATGAATGAAACCCAAGACATATTGCCATAGGAGTTCACTCTTGTATTTCCTATGTATAAAGTTCAAGCTCTCCACTCCTTTGTTCAGGAGATCTTACATGGCAAGAGTAGATCAGGACTGATCTTGAAGATCAGGACTGTTTTATATATATTGTGTCGTTTGAACTCTCATAGTTTTATAAAACCAGAAAGGAACCAGATGCTTAATTATGTCTGGCACATCAATTCATGAAGTAATTTAGAATAGTTTTAGCTTTATAACAATTGTGTGATGTTGTGATTTTTGAGGGGGGGGGGGTATTTTTTTTTTATTTCTTGGTGTCTTGATACTGGAACTTTCTTTTAAGCATGCAGTGCTGTGCTTGATTTTTTTAAAGCCTTGGTTAATTGACTGTTTTTGTAAATTCTATTGAGAAAAATAATCTCTGTTCTTTAGCTTAGTTCAGTTTAACCTCCTTTTTTCTGTTATTAGTTTAGTTTGGTTATTTACATTTTTATACTCCCGAAGGACTCAGGGCGGTGTAGAGCCAAAATAAAACACAGATATACAAAAGTTAAAACAATTTAAAAACATATTAAATAATTTGGCCCATAATACGTTAAAAACCAAACAAACTCAATTAAAATTAATAAAATTTGTATTTACGTCAGCCCGGCTTGTTGAAAAACAAAAGTTTTAAGAGCACGGCGGAAGGTGCGTAGGGATAATTCATAACTCTGGGGGCAATTCATTCCAGAGGACAGTTGCTCTCACAGAGAAGGCTCTCCCCCTGGGTGTCACCAGTCGACATTGTTTAGCCGACAGCATCATGAGAGACCCTCTGTATTGGAGTGTACTGGCCGGTGGGAGGCTCTCGGTGGCCGAAGGCATCTTGTAGGTACCCAGGTCCTAAGTCATGGAGCGCTTTAAAGATAGTAACCAATACCTTGGTATTGTTACATACCAAGGCAGTGGGTTGAAAGGCACATGAGAAATGAGTCTATGAGTATCAATGCTACAATCAAAAGTCAACTGAGAATCAAAGTAATAAGTATCATGACATCACATGCTTTTCTCCCTACATAATATAGAGAGAGCACAATACAAGAGCAAAAAAGGTGGAGCTTAAATTATGATGCATAACACATTTCATCATTTGTCCCTTCCTAATGTACGCCTCCGAGGGATGCGAGTGGCTCAGTGGCTAAGACGCTAAGGTTGGCAGTTCGGCTGTTCGAATCCCCAGCCCTGCATAACAGAGTGAGCTCCTGTTACTTGTTCCAGCTTCTGCCAGCCTAGCAGTTTGAAAGCATGTAAAAAATGCAAGTAGAAAAATAGGTACCACCTTTGGTGGGAAGGTAACAGTGTTCTGTGCACCTTTGGCATTTAGTTATGCCGGCCACATGACCACGGAGACGTCTTCAGACAAGGCTGGCTCTTCGGCTTTGAAACGGAGATGAGCACCGTCCCTAGAGTTGGAAACAACTAGCATATATGTGCGAGGGGAACCTTTACCTTTACCTTTCATGTTCACCTACAGTTATCATTACCAAATTTCCACAATATACATTTATCCTTCAGAAGGAACTCCGCATATTTTTAATTTTCAGCAACAAACTCCGTAATTCATTTTTATTTTAGAACTTTTCATTTTAAAATCAGCACACCCGAAAATAAGGTATATACTGACTAAAAGCTAACTAACAGCCCGAACTGCTCTTAAATGAGAAAGAAGAAACTGACAGCAAGTTCAGTATCTTTTCAGAGTAATTAGGAATGGAACAGACTGTAACAGATTTAATATAGGAAAAATGATCTCTTGCTATAACGTTGTTACCTCTTACAGCAATGTGGAAAGTAGAAAGGAGTCAAAGGGACAGCTAGACAATAATTTAATACAAGTGCAACCAATATGTCATGGATAAAGCTATTTACTACCATTTAGGAGAACAGTAAAATAAAATCTTACATTAGAATTGTACCGTTGATTTTTAAAACTTAAGATTATTGGAACTGATCTGTTTTAATGGTTTCAGGTACTGAAAGTAAAGCCCATTAACCTGCCTGAATAATTAAAGAGGAATTTGTCCTCAGAGTAATACAAAAATTATAAAGGTAAAGTTAATATATCTATTCCAGCTATAATAGTCTCATTCAACTTTCAATAGCTAGAGAGATAATCATGTTGCTCAAGTGATACCATACTATTCTGGAATTGGCATTGCATAGGAACATATGAGACTTGTTTAGCATGCAGAAGGGGAAATCTGCAAGGGAGGCCCAGAAGAGCAAGATGGCAGATGCCACAGCGTGGTTGAAGACTTGCCTTTTGTAAGAAATGGCAGAACAGGGCTTTGATCAAGCATTTGTGCCCATCATCTTGGCTGTATTGGCTGCTTCCCTGCCACGACGGGACATGAAAAGGACAAGTGCCCTGTTTTGGCAGCTCTTGGAGACACCACTGGCCACAATTCTTGAAAGTGGCTGGTGTAGTTTACTGTCATTTTTGAGCTAGGGAATACATGGCACCTGGAAGTAGAATGTAAGCTGAGGATTCTCAAACACTGTGATGCCATAACCCTCCCACTGACTCCATATACGAGTGGGCATGGTGGGGTTGAGAGGTAGGGTCAGGGATGATGATAGCATAAGATTATAGCAGATGAAAGGAACTGGGCATTTTGATTTAAGGGCTGTTGAGGTATGTCATTTAATGCACCTATTTGTTGTTGTTCAGTCACAAGTTATGTCTGACTCTTTGAGATCCCATATGCCATAACACATCAGACCAGGGGTGAAATTCAATTTTTTTTACTACCGGTTCTGTGGGCGTGGCAGGGGAAAGATACTGCAAAATCTCCAATCCCACTGGTATTTGCCGATTATCTGAACTACCATATTTTTTGGAGTATAAGACACACCGGAGTATAAGACGCACCAAGGTTTTGAAGAGGCAAATTACCAAAAAAAAGTAGGTAGGTAGATAGAAGGAGAGAGAGGGCCAGAAAGAAAGAGAAATACAGTAGGTAGGTAGGTAGCTAGAGAAGAGGTAGGTAGGTAGATAAAGGGATAGAAAGAGAGAGAAATAGAGAGAAATACAGTAGGTTGATAGGGAGAGAGAGTGTGTGTGTGTGTAGGTAGATAGGTAGGTAGAAGGATAGAGAGAGAAATAGAAAGAGAGAGAGAAATACAGTAGGTAGGGAGGGAGAGAGTGTGTGGGTAGGTAGGTAGAAGGATAGAGAGAAATGAGAGAGAGAGAAATACAGTAGGTAGGTAGGGAGTGTAGGAAGAGAGAGTGTGTATGTAGGTAGGTATGTAGGTAGAAGGATAGAGAGAGAGAAATACAGTAGGTAGGGGGACAGAGAGAGAGAGAGAGAGAGAGAGAAGGTAGGTAGGTTGATGTTTCCAGGTGTATTTATCCATGACCTGGAGAAGGAAATTGCTGACAAACCTTAAGACTTTGTTACGGTACTCAAAATTTCTGTTACCGGTTCTCCAGAACCTGCTGAATTTCACCCCTGCACCAGGCCAGTGGTGGGTTCCAGATTCCGTTCCAACTGGTATGGTTGGAAGGGCCCTAGTGTGATCCACATGCGCGCGTACAGCGCATGCACACATGTGTGTGGTGCGCACATGCATTGTACTTGCCTGCGATGCTTCCGCAAGCCTCCTCAATGCTCCAGCTGCTTGACAGAGTATCGTGCAGGCGCCTTAGTGCATCTATAGAGAGACTGATATTGAGGTTGCGATTTTGGAATCTTCTAGGGAAGATATGGTTAGGTTTGAAATGTGCTCTACCAGTAATGGGATGCAGGAAATGGAAAGGAAGGGAAGAGAATTAAGATGATGACAGATAATGGGAAGCATGCAATGAGGCTTTACAAGGAACAAAAGGTTAGTTATTTGAGGACCATCTCCTTACTGGGTCAGCTGCTTAATCTCAGGATCCAGAAAGCTGGCCATCAAATTCTGGCTGGTGCTACAGTACGCCAAGTCTATCTGTAGTTGTGGTTAAGGACAATTACAATGCCTTGTGTTACCAAAATCTAAGAGATTGAAATGTTCTCCTTTCTAAAAAACCCTGGGTTCTGCAATTTAAACCAGCAATGACCCCATATCAAGGAAATATATGTTTAGGAAATTTTATAGGCAATTAAAAGTAGTTTTCCACTACCAGACATATAACCTTGGATGAGTGGGTGGCTGGTAGAGCCTTTGCACAGTTCCAGTTGTGCTCCAATTTCTACTGCTTTTGGAGCAGAAGGTTTTATTGACAGTTTTTCATGTCCTTTATACCTACCTTAAGTCTCTGGGAGTTATAACTGATTCAAAATGTAGCAACTTATGTGCTGACAGATTCTGTCTATTTTGTATAGGTAATACCTCTGCTCTGGACGCTTCCTTGCCAGTTGGCTTCCAAGTACAATTTAGATGCTGCTTATTATCTTAAATCTTCACATGGTGTGAATCCTAGATATCTATCACACATCATTCTCCAATTTTATTTTCTAACTTAATTTATGTCACCTGTCAAAAACAGCAATTTATGTCACTTTAACTAATCTGATTTCCCTATTAAAACTGCAATTATCTAAGCAGTCAATTTTATAATTTTCAACCTTTGAGGTGAACTGAAAATGCTGTAGCTAAAACATGCTTTTATGCAGTTATTCAGTTTAATACAATAATTGGTAATTTATAATCTCACAGTCGCAATCAAAATTAAGCTCCAACAATAAAAGTTTACTCCTACTAAAATCAGCAGGACACAGAAAGATGTTCCTAATATTGGTTTGATTGTGCTCACTGTTATTTAATCATTTCACCATTTATTTAATATGACTCTATGTCCTAGAATAAAATATATTTCCTAGCTCTTCAGTTGTATACTCTGCTTAAAAAGGCATGCTGTTTCTCCTTGCTAATTTGCATAAGAGGTATTTTTTACCCAGAGGCCTTGTGCATACTGATGTCCATACCAGGAGCTTTAGAAATCAGTTAGTATGGAAGAAAACAGTACGTTTTTAATAATAATTCCTATAGCTGGAATTTTCTCCCTAGTATTTTTGTTCCTTCTTGCTGAGCTAATAATAATAATAAATAATAATAATAATAGTTGAATTTATTGACCGCTCCCTCTCCCCACAGGGACTCGGGGCGGTGCACAGGGAGAATAAAAACAATAAATATACAAAATACATACCAATTTAAAACAGATTAAATTAATTCCTGTGCTAAAATCCCATTAACTAAAAATCCCCACTAAATATTGATATACATTTAAAAACCCATAGAGAGAGAGACTACCCTAGGCCGGCCAGGCGGAAAAGATGAGTCTTCAATTTCAAGCGGAAGGAGCGGAGGTCCGTGGTCGTTCTAATATCGGGGGGAAGGTCGTTCCAGAGGGCCGGGCCCGCCACAGAGAGAGCCCTTCCCCTGGGCGTCGCCCGCTGACAAAGTCTAGTGGACGGCACCCGGAGAAGTCCCTCTCTGTGGGAGCGAATCGGCCGTGAGGATGTGTGAGGCAGGATCCGATCCCGCAGGTAGCTAGGTCCCGAGCCATGGAGCGCTTTAAAGATGATAATTAACACCTTGAAGCGCACCCGGAAGACGACAGGCAGCCAGTGCAGCTCGCGCAAGAGCGGTGTAATGTGGGTAAACCTAGTGGTTCCCATGATTGCTCGCGCGGCTGCATTCTGAACTAACTGAAGCCTCCGGGTGCACCTCAAGGGGAGCCCCATGTAGAGAGAGTTACAATAGTCCAGTCGGGATGTCACGAGCTAGAAGCAAGAGCTTTCCTACATTAAAGAAATATTGACAGTTCCTCAGATAAATTGAAGCCTGTCTTTCTTTTTGACCTAGAGGCACTGATGGACTAGAAGAGAGTTGGCAAATTAAACCTTGATTCAAATACGATAGTGATAGAAGATTGCCCAGCCTAAGAACTGGACTTGCTTTGAAAGCTAGAACATTATCTCTAAAGGAATAGATATATAACTTAAGGGTTCTCCCTAATTCCATAGTATGATAAGGAGGTCCATTCTCCATTCTCAGCTACAACTCTAACCTAGCCTGAAGAGGATGCATCTTAATAACATTACAAGTGGATTACTTCAATCAGTCTTCACATGCTGTAATGTATGCATTTATATCTGGCAAGATATAAGACACGAACACCATCATAGAATTTCTGTGATTATTGTCATTTGGCATCATTTACATTTGCTTAAGATGTCACTAACTCTATGGAAGCCTATCCTTGAAAATGTTTTACAGAAAATTGTTGACTGGTTGTTAATCAGGATAGTCAATAAGCCCACTCCTAAAAGTACTACATGGTGCTTTTGTTATGAACTAGTAGGCCCAATTCAAGGAATTTATACTAACCAATAAACTCTGACATGAATTTGACCCAAGTACTTTAACAGAAAGCTTTCTCAATGTCTTTCAACTCAGACACTAAGATCAGCTGGAAATATTCAATCTATGGTTCTGCAGTTTAGCTCACAGTATAGTGACCCCCACTGTCTTCTTCAGATCACTGTTTAGAACAGGGGTGTCAAACCTGATTGTCATGGCATCATCATGTGATGTATCATGACTTTTTCCCCCTTTGCTAAACTGGGCGTGGATGTAGCCAGTGTGTGACACATTTGGCCCAGGGGCTGCAAGTTTGATACCCCTGGTTTAGAACATTTTTTTCTGAGCAGTCAAGCTCCTTTTTACAAACCAGTGAGATACTTACACATATAATTTAGTGTAAATGTAGAATGCTTCCATTCTCTTCCCACAATAGTTTTGGGGGGCAAATATATGCATGTCCCCTATGAACTGAGAACATGTTTCTGTGGACAAGGGGCTGTTGAAACTGCAGCTCATGTTCTGCTATACTGTACCCTCTATAAGGCCTTAAGAATCCATCTTCTAACACTTTATATCAGTGGTTCTCAACCTGTGGGCCAGGATCCTTTTGGGGGGTCAAACAACTCTTTCACAGAGGTCACCTAAGACCATCGGAAAACACATATTTTCAAAAAAAAATACTGAAAACATAAAATAATTTTATGGTTGGGGGTCACCACAACATGAGGAACTGAATTAAAGGGATTAGGAAGGTTGAGACCCACTGCTTTATATGGTAAAACACCCAGGAAATTCAAAACTTTTTTTTGATACGGTTTTTATTATCTGATCAATGATTTAGTCTCCCTGATTGTAGCTAAATGTTGTTACACTATCTGTAAAATTAGATGAACTATATCCCCAGAATGTTATAAACATAAAGTATCTATCTATATTACCATAAGCACATTGTACTTGAGAAACAAAAGATTCTTATAAACATAAGAATACTTATTATAAAAGCCATCTAAGGTTAAATATTTCTATATTCTATTTATTTTAGTGAATGAAAAATTCTGGTATTGAAATCAGCAAGTTTGGTTATAGCCCATTCAATGGATTATTCTTTAATCCCTCACTATTTTAAGGATATAATAAAAGTCTGACAAATATACAAAATAGCACTATATTTGATCTAAGAGCTGGGACTGAAATTATAGAAGTCTCTTAATATAACAATGAACAGTATGGAGACTTAGTCCAGAAGTCAGACAGACAATAGTGTTGGGATGATAAAATGGACCAACCTTGTACAAAGGATCCAGATCTGAAATCATCACCATCAGCAGAATTCCTATTTCCATTATTCAATTTCCTGCAATTATACTATGAAGAGGAAGAAAAGACAAATAAATGGAGGTAATTTGGAACAAATTTCATTTTCTCAGGGTGAATGAGCTAGTTTGAGTCTATTCTTTTTTGATGCTCGTGAAAATCTATTTTTAATATTCTTCACCAGAGCTCTGCCTGTAAAACTAAAGCCCGAAAAATAGTTTATGCAAAATGATGGAAAAAGGGGTAGTAGATGCAGTAATGAATTCATGTCCCAATTATAGCATTGGGAAGGGCAAGGAAAGTAGTAAAACAGATAGGTCTTTGGGATGGAGAGAAATACTATAAAAAATAAAAGTTTTTAATTGGTTTTAACATTTTATAAAAGGAAAGGGGTAGATAAGGTATTAAATAATATTTTAGAGCTTCCACATCGGGTTTGATGACTGCCTCCGAGTCTTCATACATGTTCCATTAGGAAATAATAAAAGGAAGGGGTACATACATTTTAAATCATAAATTTTCATATTATTTTATACATTCAATTACTTTGTTCTATTAACATCCGTACAGGAATTACCATCATAAAAAGAAGATAAAAAGTTATTTTTGCAATCTGAGCCTCTTTGCTATAGTCTCTTCCTCCTCCACCCCACCAGCAGGCGGACCCGCGGACCCTCCCATTCCCATCTCACCATCATCCAGGATTGAGGAGTGTTTTTTAAGAAAATTCTCCGCCTCTTGTACTGTTTTGATTCTAACTCTTCCTCCCTCCCAGAATACCAGCATCCTTTCAGGCATCAGCCACTTGAACCACACCCCCTTTTTGTGTAATTTTTTTGTTAAGAAGGAATAATTCCTTCTTATATCTCGCATTTTCTTTGGGATCTGCTTCAATATGGCCACCTCGTTTTGCTGATATATCAGAGCCCCCCCCCCTCTTTGCGCTCTCAGTATCTCATCCCTCGTTGACCTTCTTATAAATTTAATATGTATCTCTCTGGGTACATCATTTATTCTGGAAAATGCTGAATTAATTCTATAAATCAAATCAATGTCCCCCCAGATAAATTCCTTATCTTTCTTAGTGTAATCCGCTAACATAGTAGCCATTAACTCTTTTAAATTCTCATTAGGTGATTCTGGAACATTCTGAAATCTTAAAAAGAAAGACATACGTTCAAAATCAATTTTAGACATTTGACCAGTAATATCTATAATTTCTTTCTTAAAATCTTTTATCTCCTCCTTCACCGCAGCCGCCGCCCCTTCCAGCCCCTCAATTTTTTGTTTATTATTTGTTATTTCTCTTTGCGCCTCCAATAGTTCCAATCTTGTACTTAAATTGTCTTTCCGGATTTGTTGCATTTCATTCATTATTTTTTGAAACATCTCCTCTACATTTAATAGCTTAGGATCCTCTACTTCTGTTTCCCTCTGTAACAAGGCTGAAATCTTTGGTTGTGAGGATGGACTAGGCTTTGCAGATGCTGGAGCAAAGCTTGACTTCCCAGATGGAGGTTTCCTCGATGCCATAATTAAAATTTTAAATGTTGGTATAAAGAGAAGAAAGGAAAAAAATGGTGCTGTTGGGCGGGCAGTCCGTAAAGTCCGAGACAAAAGCAGCTGTAATTCGAATTAAGTTTCAACGTCCAGAGAGAAAAATAAAGAAAAAAGGGGAAAAACTTTCCAAACAAAGGCAGAAGGTTTCACAAGGGAAGAGAGCACTGAAAGACACTAGAGCAGGTCCTTTTTATATATATATTTTAAAGTTAGTCTGATTTTTGTTAAAATGGAGGAATGCTTACTTCCAAAAAGAAAAGTTCCATCCTGGGAACAAAGAGAACGCCATCTTTCCGCCTTGCCGGCAGGGTGAACAAAAAACAAAAGTGGAAACAATCAATTTAAAATGTAGCAAGGGTCAGGACACATTGTCTAACAGCAATCCCTTATTTGGCAATAGATTTCCTTTTTCAATAAATCCAACGGATGCCACTTTCACTCTCTCCGCATCTCAGGACTGTTTCTCTAATGCCGCTTTGGTTCCAGGGGGGTTGTTTCCAACTCCCCCTATCTTCTCTTTCTATAAAGTTGAATGCAAAAAATCCAAATAAGGCACATACCATTTTTCTAGTCTGGAGCCTCGGCGCAGCCATTCAGCCCCGGCGTTTCAGCTCCTTGTAAAAATCCTCCATGTTCCAGCTCCTTCGGCGAAAGGGAAACTCCCTTTGCGAAAGTTCCTCAGCTCCTGGGGCGAGGTGGGAGCAGCCCCCCCGACTGCCATCGAGATGGGGGCCCTCACCGCAAGCCACCCGTACGGGGGAGACTTTGCCCGTCCCCCCCTGCACCCAAAGGCGCAGCTGAGGCAACACAGCGGCGGACGTGTGGAATCCAGAAATGATCTCTACTTAAATTATTTTTTAATATTGTATCATCACTTACTATCTCGTTCTAATAGTTATATGACATTATTTTGTTAGTTGCTTTACCTGGCTATTCCAGCCTTCAAACTCATTTATTTCATAGAGAACTTTAAGATGTATTTCCATTTCAATCCCAACATTTAGAAAAGGTATACCATCATTTTACAAACATCCATTCCACAAAAATCTTTTAACCTATTTATCAGAAGTTAGTCTTGGTGTTGTTGTATGTGCAAACATATAAAATACATACATACAAACCTATACATATGGGTATATACATATACATCACCTACAGAAGTAAAAAGTATGTTTTTCAGTGACTTTGTCATCACATGTGTCCAAGATATTGAAGCTTTAGCTTCTGACCTGTTTGTTAGTGCTAAATCAAACTAACCAACTATACAGACTTAGACCTTTGTGCAGGTACAGGCCTTTGAGATGAAAAATGGTATAAGTTTGAGTGCTTTCTCTGCTATAACTATTGATTGTGAAAGCTGTTTTTTCTCTGGATATTGAACTTTCTAACCCTGATTTGGACTTTTCTCCTCATGATTTGCTTCAACGGCCCCACCCAAAAAACGCCATCTTAGTGGCACTGACTTTAACAGCTTACCATGGCACAAAAATCAGAATTGGCAGGTTTGGAACAAAGGATGTCTTCTTTGGAGACAGTGTTACAAGCTTTGTGCAAGAAATTAAAGCTTTGAGAGAAGATAACTGCAGCTTCAAGAAGGATCTTTTGGAAACACGGAAGCAAGTGCTGGAAAACACACAGAAGACTGAGGAGTTGGAAGGGGGGCTGGCTGGGGCAAAGGAAGAGCTTAAAAATGTTAATAGTGAGGTTGGAGAATTAACTGGGCATATGTCTAGGATGGATTTTGAAAGGATGTCATATTTTTTAAGGTTTCAGAACATTTCTGAACAGGCTGGTGAATGTCTTCCTGAACTCATGAGTACAATTTTAGCAGACTATTTACAGAAACCTAAAGATGAGATCAGGGGGGACATTGACCTAGTCTACAGAATAAATTCAGCATATGCCAGGATAAATGAAGTACCCAGAGAGATACACATTAAATTTGTTAGAAGGTCAACCAGAGAGGGAATTTTGAAGGCGCAGAGAGGGGGCCCATTAATTTACCAACAAAAGGAAGTCGTCATCTTGAAGCAGATCCCAAAAAAGATTAGAGAGATGAGAAGGAGGTACTCCTTCTTATCCCAAAAATTGTTTGACCATGGGATTTGGTTTAAGTGGGCGATGCCGGAAGGGATGCTGGTGTTCTGGGAAGGAGGGAGAGTTAGGATTAAAACAGTTGTTGAGGCGGAAGCCTTTTTTAAGAAACATTCCTCAGTCCTGGGGGAAGATTCAGGGGGGACGGGGGAGGCCACGGCCCCGCCCGCTGGGGGCCAGGAAGGAGAAAAAGAAGATACAATTGCCAAGAGACTTAGATCAAAAAAATGACTTTGCTTGTTTTTTTATTAATATACTTTAACCTTGTTATCTGGATGTTTGTATATGACTGCCAGCATAGAATTGAGAATTTAGGATGTATGCACTTATTTTCATCTTGTAGTACTTCTGAAAAATGTCTTTCTTAATGTTTTATTGTGAAGCCCTGGAAGGGCCAATGATCCCGACACAAAAGTTCTCAAAATGTTTCTGTATCCCTTACCTTTCCCTTTTGGAAAAATTGTAAAAACCCAATAAAACTTTTTCAATATAAAAAAAAATGGTATAAGTTTCTTATGCAGTGTAAATAATAAATAGTTCTGCTTACTACTAAGATGCAAGAGCTTTGCATCAAAAACTATATGCAGATGATTAGGATTACAAAATGGACAAAATTGTTCATCCATATGTGTTGTTGCATTCACACACCCATAGAAATGTATTGATTATATTTGCAAATACACAGCCATTTAATTTGTTAGAATCATTTTCAATGAAAAGCAAATAGGTAATGGGATGAAAGAAACCCTAGAAGGGGTCACATCTGTTGTATTAAAACTGAAAGCCTATTGTTATGATATAAGACCACTTTGCCTACATTAGTTTTACCAGATATAAAAGCTAGGATCTTTTTTTAAATTTAAATATCCACCATATTGTTTTTCAAATATGCAGCTGCTGTGAAACTCCCAACATTCTTATTAGTCAGCATTAAGGGAGTTAATCTGAGAAAAATGTTGGGTTAGGAAGGTGGAGAGGAAGACGTCATGTGAAAGAGAGAAAGACTTGGTAAGCAAAGTATGAGGGAGTCTATTCCATTTAAAAATACCAAATGAAGACCAAGGATTGCCAAGAAAAATATTAAAATTTTTCATTAGAGAAAGAACGCCACCAAGCAATGAGTAAGAGGTTTATTCTTCAGTTGTAAGTAGCAGAAATTGTTTGAGATGAGAAGCCACACTGGATCCTCTTTTCAACATAAAATCAACATAAAATCAACAGGATAATTCAGCAAAAATATTTTATTTTGGAGAACACAGCATTATTTTGATAACATCAGCAAATTACTAGGTCTTCCTTCCTCAATGCTTTGCTCTTCATTTGCTAATATAAACTTTCTTTTAGCTGCTACCTGGGAAGGGTCAAGATAGGTTTAAAAGCATAACAACCAGTGGTTGGTTTCAAATTTTTTAAAAACCTACTCTGTAGGTATGGCCTATTTTGTGGGTGTGTCCTGGCAGTCATGTGACAGGGTGGGAGTGGCCACCTTTTAAAATGTGGTGAAACTCATTTAACAACGCTCTTGCTTAGCAACCAAAATTTTGGACTCAATTGTGATGATAAATTCATTCTTTCTTCCTTCCTTCCTTCCTTCCTTCCTTCCTTCCTTCCTTCCTTCCTTCCTTCCTTCCTTTCCTTTCCTTTCCTTTCCTTTCCCATTGGGTCACTGGCAGCGGCAGGCCAGATTTACTTCCAGGTATGCCGGTGGAACCCCCTCTCACCGATTCTCTAAATTTCACCAACCGGCTCTTGCGAGTAGGTGCGAGCCTGCAGAAACCCACCACTGATAACAACACAAAACAAGTCTTGCTAGATATCCCATAGCTCCATAGGAGAAGGTTTTGTGTCACATAATGGCCATCTTGTCTGTACTGGAAGATGACAAATTCCTTCCATTGTTAGTTCTCGGAAATCAGAATAGAATGCATACTGCTTGTCATTCAAGAGATGATAAACAGCCAATAATATAAGTAGCAACCTGATTCTCAATGACCCTCTACAATTTCTTTTTTTTAAACAATCCAAATTTGCTGCCATTGCCACCATTCTACTGTTATGCCCCATTGGGAGGGATTTCCTTCTGCTGATTCTGAATCCCCCCCCCCACACACACACACACACATTTAGTTCCCAAAAATGACTTAATTGTATGATTGTGAATTAGGAAGAAAAACTCTCTCCCTGTTATCTATGATGTCCATGGTTTTATATATCTTTTATCCCTCCTATTTTTTCCTTTGTTTTAAGCTAAAAAAATAATTCATATGCTGTAAACTCACCGTCTCCTAATTTTGGTTCCTCGTATTTTGATATTTTTCCCCAAAAGTTAGTGATCAGAACATTACACAACACTCCAAATGTAATCTTAACCATAAATTAATATAAGTATGTTGTTATATCAACAATTTGGTTCTGAATTGCTTTCCTAATGATTAGCAAATTTGCTTCTTCAACAGATTGCTTTTACTAGAATTTATTTGCAACTCAATAAACTGCTGATATATTTAATCTGTATTTGCACTAACACAGAATTACTGTTCTCTTCATACTATATAACAATTTAAATGAAACATATCTATGTATACTTATTATATCCTTTTATGGCACACTCTAGAATAATGGACTGGTAGCTTTAGTAAGCAGCAGATAAACATATATTTAACCTTTCGTGGATATATATCAAGCAAACTGAAATAAATAAAAATAGACATTGGGGGTTGTGAAGCATTGTATTATGGCAATCTTCTTGTACCAAGGGGAAAATTCTCTAATCTCTGTTTGCATGTTTTTATGTTATTTTTTATTTTTCATATTTTTTAACCAGTCATCTCCCTTGGAGAGGGGGTCTGAGCCATGTACAATACTATATGTATTATCCATCCTTTAAAGGTAGACAGAGTCCTTGGGCTTGCTAACCCAATCAGCTTTTTCGGTTTCATCCCACAAAGTTTCCTTAATGGCAACAATATAATTTTCACCCTCATTTACTTGAATTTCTATTTCACCCTGTCTATTGCTCATACTCTGTGCATTGGTGTATAGACATTTGAGTTCTTTTTGATGGACCCTGTGTTTACATTCTACATAACCTGTGTGCCTGAGTTCCCCTACTTCCTACTTCCCCGAGTCCCTTCGGGGAGAGGGTGCGGTCTACAAATTAAATTTATTATTATTATTACCTTCTGTTTGATTAATGCACTTGGTATGGCACTCACTATGTTACATGCACTGATAACCCTATTACTTTTGGATTTCTGGGGACAGAAATGTTCTGTATTAATTAACTCGTTGTCCGTGTTGTTTAGTTTAAATGTTTCACCAGAAAATCTGAGAATTTAATGTCAAATAACTCAGTCCTTTTCTTTGATGAATGCAAGCCATCTCGTTTGTAGTTTTTTGTTGGATCAGCTGCAAACATTGTGAGTAATATAACCAAAGCATTCCCCTTCAGCCACTCCTTCATTCCACTCCTTCAGCCACACATTGAACTCCACTATATGCTGGCCTTTTCCTCTCCTCACCCCCACCCCTTTATATGTTGGTAAAACCTCTGAAAATAGTAAGCCTATCCTACTAAGTGCCTGCCCCAAGTTCTGGAAATTATTCTGCACAGAAAGTACATCTTTTTGGGACAGATCATTTGTGCCAAGATGTATAGTAGCATCAACATCACAGTCCTTACTGGCATTATTGACTCTCTTAAAAATACGCCTCTTGTCTCTGCTGGCAGTAGCACCTGGTAGACACCTTTCAAAACATCCGTATCCTTCCCTAAATTTACATCCCTTACAATTGAGCAGTCTTAATTACTTTATAATTACATTACATCACACATTATAGCTGTCTTCCAATAGTTGAGATTGCCATAGAGAGGAGGGGGTTAACCTATTCTCCAAAGTACCTCAGGGCAGGATAAGAAGTAATGAATATAAATTTATCAAGGAGATACAAATTAGAACAAAGGAGGCTTGCTTCCAGAAATTGTGAGTGCTGTATCACTGAAGGTTTTTAAGAGAATGGACAGCCATTTATCCAGAATGTTATAGGGTCTCCTGCTTGAGCAGGGGGTTGGACTAAATCTAGATCTCCAAGATCTCTTACAATTCTGTTACCGTAAAGGAGATAACTCTAAAAAAATCGGGGCGGGGAAATCAAATTTTCTGTGTAAGATCTTGATAGGGAATTGCAACTTTCAAAATTCCCTAGAAAAAAATGCATTCTATGTTCTAAATCAAAATGATATTGCAAGATGCAGATAGATATTTGGTACCAAATTTTCAGTTGACTATACCTTTAAGAATTTGCACAGTCTTAGGAATCATCTACAGAATCCCTCTTTATTACAAGATACCAAATATTCATGCAAATTAGATGCTGTGGGTTTTTTAAATCTGTATAATTGTAAAATATGCTGCAAATGTTTTAAATATTCTTGTTCTCGTTATTTTAACCCATTTCTTGGGAAGAGTAGATGGTGTGATTTGAATCAATTTCTACAGCTTTTAATCCATTTGATTCTTTCTAAAGCTATTTAAACATTTTAAATTAATAATTCAGATTTTAATATGAAATACTGAGATACTTTATAACACTATATTCAGTGAAATAACAGTTAAATATATCAGTTAATCCCACTAAATCATTAATCGCTAGGTTTATGTATACACGATTCTATTTATTTGATTGAAGCTGTACCAAATTAATATTTTGTCCTCAAATGGGCTGGCTGCCAATTTCTGTAAAGGATAATATATCTCTGACTTTTTAATGATCTTGGATATAAATTGCTAACCAATCATATACTTCTTTTATAAGCTGCTCTTTTACTCATCTCAATATATTCTCCCAAAATACTCCATTGAGCAACTTACTTCAACATATCTGAACTTAAAAAGTGAAATTATTAACAACTGTACAATTTGTTTTGTAACGTAAGATTGACAGATTGTGGATGCAAAGGTGCCATTTTAGAGCATGTGTGCATGAGGCATTTATGCTTCTCTTTCTCTTTCTCTGAGGAAATTACACAAGGGGGAAATGTTGTCCTCAGCCTTTCTCTTGAGGGGAACTAATGCATGGGATCCATGGATTTTTCTCAGTTATACAAAAAAATAGCAAGTCTGTTTGCATGTATTCATTTATTATAATAAAGTACTTATTGGTGAAATACTAATACTGTGTATTCAGTGTATGGTGAACCTGGGGCAATTAATCCCAGCACTGCTATAATTTTTATAAGAATTCCCTTCACTCACATCAGTCATGGATCCTTCTAGGGACAGCAGACAGAAACCCAAATCTGTCCCAAATCTATACAGGTAGTCTTTGATTTACAACCAGAGTTGGGGCCACAATTGTTATTGCTAAGCAAGATGGCTGTTTACTGAGTTGTGCCTGATTTTTAACCTTAAAGTGAATTACTACAATTAAGTGAATTGTAGCAAATCCAGCTTCCAGCTTTAAGAAAATCCAGCTTCCTCATTGATTTTGCTTGTCGAAAACCAGCTGGGAAGGTTGCAAATGGAGATCAAACACACACACACACACACACACACATTGCAACCATTGTACATACATGCCGGTTGTCAAGCACCCAAATTTTGACCATGTTGGAGTACTATTTATTTGTTTGTTTGTTTGTTTGTTTGTTTGTTTGTTTGTTTGTTTATTTATTTTATCATATTTGTATACCGCCCTATCTCCCCAAAGGGACTCAGGGCGGTGCACAGAAGTATAAAAGCAATACATACAAAACAATTTAAAATAAATTAAATTAGGGTCTGTGCTAAAAATTGTGTTAAAAACAGCTGAATCAGTTAGGACTATACCCATTAAAACTATGCCAGGCCGGCCACTTGAAATAGATGTGTCTTTAATGCCCGGCGGAAGAGGCGTAGGTCCGAGATGGTACGAAGGTCGGGGGGTAGGTCGTTGCAGAGGGCAGGCCCTGCCACAGAGAAGGCTCTCCCCCTGGGGGCCACCCATTGGCATTGTCTGGCAGATGGTACCCTGAGGAGGCCCACTCTGTGGGAGCAGACAGGTCTAAGGGAGGTATGTGGTGGGAGGCAGTCCCTCAGGTAACTATATGGTCATAGATATGAAGACTGGTCATAAGTCACTTTTTCCAGTGCCACTGCAACTTTAAACAGTCCCTAAATGAATGGTTGTAAATCAGGGATTACCTGTAAATCCTTGAGTTTCTAGAGTTCTCAACTTTATAATCTTCATAAAAGAGCTTAATCTGTTAAATTCAGAATTAAAATTGAGAGCTTTCATAGAAATATTTTTTTTTAATTACATTGTTTTTTAAGTATTGCATATTATGTTTTTATGAATGTACTTTTCTGATTCACATACTTGGTTAAGGATTCTTGGGCAATTAAACTATATATAGGAAAGACCAATGGGCGTAATCTTGCTCATCCTTCTGCATGATAATTTTCTCCTTTAGAAGTAAATATACTTAAGTGTATATTGTCGAGGAGGCGGTGCCTAAGGAAATAACTGCCTTTTCTCAATATGGTATTAATTTTAGGCACAGTCAATCAGCAGAATAGTTTAAATGTCTTGAACTCAGGATCTTCTTATTCCTAGAAATATGTCTTGGACATTTGCAACAAATGAAACAAAGTCATTACTTAAGGCATTCCAACAGCAAAGAATCCAGAGGCTATACAGTAATAAGGAGGAAATAGAAATATGATGAGACAAAATTTTGATTTAAAAATCCATGAGGACTAGTGGCAGCAAAAACTCAGAATTCTGTGTAATTGTTGATGCACCTTCGTGACCAGTCTCTGTACAACAAAGAATATGTTATTTACATGTTGCAATATATTTTATTGTATATTAATGTGAAATGTAAAAAAGCTAAAAATGTAACAGTGATTTAAATTAATAAATATAATAAAAATTATGGAATACTTTTAATCACTTTTTAAATTCAATTGTCAAAATTTGGTTAATTTATTTAATCTCATTCCTGGCAAATTTGTAAACATTACAGAATGAAGATCAAGGCTAAGTGATAACTTTACTTGTGATAACTTTACTTGTGCCATATGAAGTCATCTTCCTCTTGTGATCAAAAGCTTTAAATTCAATTGTTAAACATTTGAATCAACAAATTTAAAGCAGTGTTGTGCATCATTTAAATTAGTTAAGAGCGTATGTAAGAAAGTGTTGGATAGCCATTTGTCTGAAACGGAATGCAGGGCAAAGTCGGCTCTTTTAAGACTGGTGGACTTCAACTCCCAGAATTCCCCAGCCAGCTATGCTGGCTGGGGAACTCTGGGAGTTGAAGTCCACCAGTCTTAAAAGAGCCGACTTTGCAGACCCCTGGATAGGGTTTCCTGCCTAGGCAGGGGGTTGGACTAGAAAACCTCCAAGGTCTCTTCCAACTCTGCGATTGTACCCTGCCAATCTTCCTCTAATTATTGTACTTTTGGAAATCCTCCTGGTATTCCTTCTCTCTCTTTTTCTCAGCTTTACATACAATAGTATAGTATGTATTGTACAACTATTGTATTACATA
Source organism: Rhabdophis nuchalis (assembly GCA_039707465.1). Classification (NCBI taxonomy): domain Eukaryota; kingdom Metazoa; phylum Chordata; class Lepidosauria; order Squamata; family Natricidae; genus Rhabdophis; species Rhabdophis nuchalis. The sequence continues at coordinate 42,489,132 of CM077648.1, read as the reverse complement.
TTACATACAACTATTGTATGTAAAGCTGAGAAAAAGAGAGAGAAGGAATTACCAGGAGGATTTCCAAAAGTACAATAATTAGTGAAAGATTGGCAGGGTACTAAACCTAGGATTATAAACCTTGGGAAAGGCAGAAGACCAGAAACCAAGGGCGGTACCGCAAAGGGGACGCATAGAACGGCAGTTGGAACAGGTCACGTGGTCGCAGAGTTAGAACACTAGCAAGCACCTGCAGCCCCGCCCTCTTTCCACCACGCCCCCTAACGGGCGTGGCTTCTCTTCGAGGATAAAAGGGCGACGGCGGCGGTTGTCTCGTTCTTTTCGATTGGAGGGAGAGACCGGTTGCTGTTGGGGGGAATAAGGGACTGTCCTGCCCTGGAAGAATGAGTCTCACTCGGGTAAGGCTGTTCGTCTCACCATTTGAATAAGCGCCCCACGCCGTAGTAACACCAGTCATTTGCTGGAACTTTTTAAGAGTTGCTACGAAGGCGGGGAAAGCTGAACAGTTGCGGCGCTTGCACCCTTCGATTTCTGAGGCTTGAGCTTCAGCGAGGAAAGCGTGCTGGAGGGGGACGCGGCGGCGGCGAAACCCTTGGTTAAAATGGCGGGCGATTATTAAGAAACCCTTCCCAACGGACGAATGAGGAAGGGTAAAGTGGGGAGAGGCGCCCGAGGACGGTCACGAGAAGAGCGGAAACGTGGGGCCGGAGGACTGAAGGAATGGGGAGGAGCCGCTTGTTTCCTACTGGCAAAGCAGACTTAACGGTCGGTTCCTCAGGAAGCAGCGAAGGCCGCACGTTGTGAAGGGCGGGAGTCTCCGCCTCCTTCCCCCCCCCCCCCCGCTGTTGCGCGCGCGCGTGTCTCGGGACGCCATGCTTCCATGGGACCTGCCAGAGTGGCAGCCTCCCTTCCTACTCATGGCAGAGCAACCGTCGCCTTGCTTTTTGGCATGGCTCCCCTCACTTCATTGGGGGGAGACTCTGACTTGGGCAAGTCACATTCTTGCGTGTAATCCTATGCAGCTTCGCTGTGCGTGTGTGTGTGTGTGTGTGTGCCCGCTTTGGAAACGACGTGGCGGCCTGCATGAAAGGTTGCCTCTGGAGACGGCAGATGGTCGTTGCAAATATCTTACAAAGCTGCCTTTTCTGCTTGCCTTTTTTTTTTTTTTTACAGTTTTGAGAAGTTGTTGTAAACAATAGCATGAAACTGATCTTTTATAACGAGTTTTGGGAATTTTAATGGGCAGTTTGTCAAGAGCTTGAAAAAAAGTTTAACCATTGAGAAAGGTACTGGGGGAGAGTGCTAACACCTTTTGCTAGTTGGCATTTTGGATTTAATTTACATTTGGATTTAATTTAATTTACATACATTAAAAATAATTTTAATGTATGTAAATTAAACGGATAATAACTTGGACAGTAAAAGTGATTCCCCCCCCCCCCCCCTTTTAGCGGAATAGATATACATGCTGCTCTGATTCTGAAGATACCAATTTGTATGACTGGATTCCCAGTAATGATTCCTAGAAATAGGAACTTGTTGTATATATTCTCAGAAATAAACCTGGTATCGTTAAAGCAATGAGTCTAGATAGGCATGATTAACCTTCTTATCTTGATCATATTTTAAAAATAAATATAGGTATAGCACCTATATTTTGGATGCCAAATAGGAGATCAGGACAAGAGTTCGGCCCCTCCATGCATTACAAATGCAACTTATCTGTGTCCAAGAAAAGGCGTTTCTCAGTCCTAATGGTGTGGAGAGAGCCCACCAATCATAGTGACTGCTGTGTTTGCATGGTTCCCTCAGTTGCAAAAGGGATCTCAAGAAAGAAGTGGACCATAGAGTATCCAAACATTCCATCCACTGTCAAGTACTCCCATGGGCAATTTCAGATCCACCCAAATCGCCTCGACTTGATGATAAAGAGAGCAGAATGCAACTAATCAGGGGACAGCAATGTCTGGGCCCAAACTTTAGCCCACAGTATGCTCCTCCTGAACCACATCTAATTTCGCAGAGTGAACTAATTGACCTGGTCAGGATTTGGAATTACTTAAGTTTAGATATGAAATAAATATAGAACCTTGTTGTTTAATTTGATGTTAGAACTTGTCAGTTTTTCATACATAAAGGATGAAAATGTTACATGAGAAACCAATAAATGAATGGAAAGTTATGTTATTGGTATCAAAATATAAATTTATAATAATTGGTGTGGCACCATTCTCATTGCTATATCACATTTTGCAGAAAAGTTACGGAGCATAATCTCAATCCCCCTAGTAATTTTGAATTGATGGAATTTTGAACTGAAACTATCTTGGAAACGAGCCAATCAATACTCAGGACTTAATTTTCTACTAGTGACCCAATTCTGGTAAATTTAGATACTTTCATTTCCAAAGCTTTCTCCTTGTAGACCAGTGTCCAATTGGGAAACATCTTCAGAGTTAGAAAGACAGGTTATCTTAAGAACCCTCTTACCCTAGGAACTTCTATCTTCAAAATTTATATTGTTAAGCAAGACATTCATTGAGTTTTTCTCCATTTTACGACCTTCCTTGCCACAATTATTAAGTGAATTGCGGTTAAGTGAGTCTGTTTATCCATTGACTGCTTGTCAAAAGGTTGCAAAAGACATGATCCCAGGACACTGCAACCATCTTAAATGTGAGTTGGTTGCCAACTATCCAAATTTTGATCATGGGAATGTTGCAATTATCAAAACTGTGAAAAATGGTTATGAGTCATATGTTCAGTGATGGTGTACCTTTGGTCACTAAATGTACTGTTGTAAGTTGAGGACTACCTGTTATTAAATCAAGTCTACCCCAACCACTGATGCACATTGAGTATATCATTGGTAGACAATGAAGAATCTGTAGCAAAGTAAAGTTGGGGAGACCCCATATATATCCTTCAGGGTGGTTTCATTTCTCATCTGATATGAATAGGTTTGTTCAGTGTAGGCAGAGAATTGAGAATTATTCCTAAACCCTTTCTAGGTAGATTGTTAAGTGGGACCACACAGGTGAACCTGTAAAGTTGTCTTGATATTTCTGGGGATTGTATATTCCAATGGATCATGTTATATGGGGCTTGTGAAGAGAAAGCAGTTTTGCTAAAGGTCATTGTATGGGTTTGTTGCCTCCCCAATTTCCAAATATTAGGGGTGCTCAAAAGTTGTGACGTGGCTTGGGGATTGTAAGTGTATTTTGATTACTTTAATATAATTTAGATGTTCTTGATAAATAACTACATAAATACAATAATTTTTTAACATTTTATTTATTTCCTTTCACAGGTTCAGCTGCTTTCTCTTTTTGTTAAACGCTATTTTGTCTGAAGAGTTAATACTGCTGGTCTCGTTTCCTGTGTGTGTGATAACTGATCTGTAATGGAATCTAAAAAAAGAACAAGACTGGGAACATTTACTCATATGAACAACCTAATTGGGCCTGGCAGAGACTTGTTGCCGTCTGAACTCCCAACACCTGGCAGAGACTTGTTGCCATCTGAACTCCCAACATATCTGAGACATTCTCAGATATGGCCTACTGTTAAGAGAACAAAGTAGTGATGATGCTAGAAACTACCCAGCAGCCATTCTAACAACATATATTCAAAAGTGCTTGAAAAGTGGGAACAAGCAAACAGTTCTTTTGTGACCCCTCTTGTAAATTCAAGAGTGACAATCTTGAACAAGATCCGACAGAGCTTGGATTGAGCCAAAAATATATCTCTTGGTAGGGGAAAGCTAGATGTCAAAGACTTTCACTGTGAAACTTGACAAACTGTTTGACATCCTCAACTGCAAGTGTCAAATTGTTCTGTGTACCAACACAGGCTGCCCTGCTAGCTGTAAAAAAGCTTACATTAGCTGTACTTGCCCTAAGGACACGAAGATACCATTGATGAAGGAACTTGCTTTCGTTAAAGGTTAGAGAGACAAGCTTGGTACATTTGGATCTCACAAGAGATCCAAATGTACCAAGATGTGCCTGAGCAGAAACGACTAGTCAAAAGACAAAAGCAACAAGACAATGAGATACAAGGGCTCGCTAAATATAAACGGAAAAGTATTCCAGACATTTGAATTCTTGGTATAAAACATATATTTTTAGAATTGAAAAAAATGGGAAAATTAATTTTTACCCCAGAGTCACCTTTTGTAGGGGAGAATAGGCAGCATAAAAAAAGATTAATGTTGAGACAAAACTTTGCAAGTCTTAATGAATTAGACAAGTCTGAGATGTTTTCAAATAGCTGAAAGCAAAGAAAGGCTACTGATGGCATACATAAATTGAGAAGCTGCAAATTTTTTTAGATTGTTACATTCTTTATCACAGTGTATTAATATGGAAGCTCCATTTGGCAGCATCTAGCCAACACTGGCTAATTGTGAAAAACTAGAAAATGACAAAAAAGACAGGAAATCCAAAATATATGCCAGAAGTAGATTGGAAGCACTTATGTTTGTTGCCCCCAAAAAACGTATATAGGTTTTTTCAAATTGAGTTTTTCAAAGATTACACTTTATTAAGCCTAGAAATGTAACTGTAATGTACCAACTGTCATTAAGTAAAGGGATTAACATTTATTTTAAGATTTCTAAATATTTAGAGGGCATTAAATTTAATTTTTTATCTGCCCATATTAAGTTGACAAACAAAGGAAAACACAACTTATTCTGAACTGTAAAAACTAAATGGAAAAGGAACGAAAAGGCTACATACATCATTAGATGGGTGGGCATAATAAATAGTAACAAAAGTATTTACTTGGTTTACTTGAAATAATTACTTTGTGAACTCCATTGGTCATATTTTCAAAATAGTTCAAAGTATAAAATGGAAGCCACAGTGGTGGGTCTTATCTGAGACAACAGTGAAGTTGTTTATAGGGAAGACATGAAGGCTCTGGTGGACTGATGCAATAAAAGTAACCTGATTATAATTCTAAATGTTAATAAAAGAGAAGGTCATTGTAAATTTTACAAAAGCATAGTCACTACACTCAGTATCAAGAATGCAGCTGTAGAGGACATCAATAGTATTAAATATCTGGAGGTGCAGATAATTAAAAATTTGATCTGGTCTCTCCATGTGTTATCCTTAGTGAAGCATGTAAACCAGAATCTGCATTTCCTGCTTCAGATGAAGAAAGCACATCTTTCTCTTTTTATCCTGCCCATTTTTTGCGGAGCAATTGAGAGCATTTTAATAAACTCCATCACTTTCGTTTGGTGGCAGCATGCCTCAGTCCATTCAGAGAGTGGTAAGGACAGCCAAGAAGATTATAGGAAACTTGCTTCCTGTTATTCAGGATATTGCTTATAAAGCACTATGTGCTTAGAGCTCAAAGCATTTTTAGAGACCCCACACACCTACTTTATGTTGCTTCCCTATGGGAGGAGGTTTCAAACTATTTCTGTAACAGCTTTGTTCCTATACCATCCATCTGGTAAACTTGGAAGATTCATTTTTCTTGCCATGTACATGTATACATAGGAATTAGCCTATGTTGTTCCTCTGTCATGTGGGTATATATTTTATTTATTGTATTTATTATGTTTATTTAGTGTGTATTGGAGGTGGAGGCCCTTTGAGAGCTGTAGGCAATGAATTTTAATGTATGCCAATTAGTGTACATTCAAAGTTATTGTATGCATAATAAAATGTTTCTCAAAAAATTCTAACCTGTTTTCTACTTATTAGTGGTACATTTCAAGGCAAAAAAAATCATTATCTAAGACCAGATTTTGGTTTTAGTAAAACTGAAATATTAAATGAATTATAAATTGTTTTCTACCATGACCCATATAAAGGCTGTGAGATAGAACAATTAACCTCTTAAAAGAAATATGTCCTTGGTTTTATTATATATGTCTTATAAGATACCTACATTCGGACTTGGTTAAGTTCGCAAATTACCTCAGTTATTTTCAAGAACATCTATACTGAAAAACTAACTCCCTATCAGTGCATGGATTTCCTTGTTGCATATATCATTAAAATAATTCAATAATATTGAGATACAAAAAAATCAGTATCTACAGAAAATTCAGAACTCAAAAGAATCCATAAACAGCACATTTCATTACATTGAGTAATATCTTAATCAAATAATACTATAAACTAAAGCAATTTTGTCATCAAATAGAAAAAAAATGAAATGTGGTTTCTAAATCCCACTACGGTATGATATTACATTCAATAGTGTAAACTAGATATCATTTGGGGTATTTGTCAAAACTAAGCTTAGATCTAACAATTCAGAATGAATGGTAAACTTTCATAATAGCATGTACTTATTGAAGGAGCAGAATTTTTTTTAAGGCCTTATTTAGTTTTAGACAATATTAGACAAATTAATCATACTTGCACAAAATAATGAAAAGAATGAATTGCAAGGTTAAATGTACTTTCTAAAATTAATTTGTAGATAACGTTAAATATTTGATACATTTAATTTGGGCATAGTTCTAGTAATTAAAAATTGGCCAAGTAATTTACAATTGTAAAAAGCTGAAGTAGAATGCTACTATTAACAAAATAATATGTATTGTTTGTTAGCACACTGAGAAATAACTTGAAAGAGTGGCTGAAAAGTATATGATTTTTATTCCAATAGGAGAGAACAAGTTATGGAAAACTAAGATGACAGCATAAAAGTAAAGTGCTATATGATAAAATTTTAGTAGATTGTAGATTTAAGTACTTAAAATGAATTGTAATAAAAGACATACTTAACCTGTTTATACCCTATCTTTACCCATCACATTAAAAACCATAATTTAATAAATAAATATTACACAATCTTGACATTTTACAAGATTTTATTCAACTGTTTCATGTATAATGAAATGAGGGTAGGATAACTTCACATAAAGATAAGACACAGTATAAAGTCAGTAAAAAATTCATTATTTGAAACTAGTAGGGGATACAATTCATTGTAGAAAATTTGTCACAATACAAAAAGATAAAAATACTATATGTGAGGATCTTATATGTAGAATGAACTGATTTGTGCAGCTGTAATCAGTACTGTTTTGTCTTGGTAGAATTACATGTCAATCAAAACTACTACTAGGATGAGCTTTTTTAATGTCGAAAAAGTTTTATATCCATTAAAAAAATGTATTTCCCCAGTGCAACAAAGGACATTCATAGTTTGGTTATGCTTCTTATCCAAGGTATAAAAAAGGAAACTTTGGTATAGACACCTGGAGAGTCTTTGACTCCACACCCATACCCCCAGGAAGTCACACCATACACAACCCAGATATTTCCTGATCGTTCACACATTAATGGTCCACCACTGTCTCCCTGACAGCTGTCTACTTGTTTTTGTGCATGGAGGCTACCAGCACATAGCATTCTCCCTGTGAATTTTGTGTGATACCTTTCTTCACAAATTCTTTTAGGAATAAGAGGAATAGCAGCTTGTTGTAATGTTCTTGAGTAGGCTCTACCTGATGGGAAAACGTTGAAATTAAAATACCAAATATTAAGCAAATGCTTATTCTTAAAACTTTCTTTTATCAAATAACTGAAATATTAGCAAAATGGATCAGACATCATTCAGTAAAGTCTTTGTTTATATCAAGAACAGTAATACACAATCCTACAAAAATAAATAAGATGTTTACTGAATATTTCAAAACGGCTTGAAAGATGAAGTTTTTCTGGTGTTTCTTATTTACTACAGTAACAGAAGTAATTTCATAGTAAGCTGTACTTTTATAGTCTTGTATTTAAACTTAGCATTCCTGTTTAGTAGGTAAATGTGTCTTCACAATTTGGGAAATATTTCCATCTGCAATTTTTTATCTAGTTTATGTCAATTCTGATTCAGTGAAATTCAAGGTGAGGTATTCAAATTTCTGATGCAGGATTCAATGGAAACATTCCATTTCAAGTGTTAATTTGAAGAATGCATGGATTAAAAAGTTTCAAAACGCCTGATGGTGTTTAACTTTGCGGCAGAATGCGATGAAGCAAGGGTCGTAGAAGAAAATAGGTAATTTTAAGCTGGCCAGGTTTCAGTTTGACCATACAAGAAATCATTGATTAAATGACAGTAATTCAGGCTGGAATTTGTATCACTATGCAATGTCAAAAGTGCGATGTTACATGAACACATTACTTAGCAACTACAATCTTAGCAGTCCTTCATTAACCAAATCCCAACTGTCATTAATTGAGGACTCGTTCCGATCCAAGACATTTCAACTTTGTCCTTCCGGCTCTGAGCCTTGAAATGCAAGGGGCTGCCTCTTCTGAACTCACTCCTGCTTATCCCCCTTCCATCTCTGCATTTTTGTCTGCCATGCACTACACCCCTTTTCACAAGACTTTCGAATTAGAAAAGGGGTCCATGTGGCCTTGGGAATGTGGCATGTTAGCAGCTGCCTTGCAAAGCGCAAAATTGCATGCCTCATCAACTCAGGAGGAAGAAGATGATAGCTGGGGATGGCAGGGACTGCAGAAGCGGCTAAAAGAGCAGAACTGAAGGTGGCAATAGGCAGGCGAAGGGAGTTGGTTCTCCTGTTGTAGTAAACGAAGGAAGGCTACTAAGAGCCTGAATTTTGACCATCAGGATGTTGCAACAGTGGTAACTATGAATCTGGCGAAACTGCCATTCAATCACCATTGCCATAATTTTGAACAGTTGCTGAACAAATGGGCATTAAACAAGGATTACCTGTATTAAATTTTTAGCTATCCTACAGAACTATTTGAGATAGCAACAATGAAGAAATGGCAATTTCAAAGTATTTTAGCAACACACCAATGAAGACTTTGGCTGAACCAATTTATAACTTGTTTTCCATTTTAAGATATATATATATATATATATATATATATATATATATATATATATATATATATATATATAGAGAGAGAGAGAGAGAGAGAGAGAGAGAGAGAGAGAGAGAGAGAGAGAGAGAGAGAGAGAGAGAGAGAGAGAGAGAGAGAAACGGCAGCTCCGATCATGCTTTGCTCACACAAGCATGAAGCCAAAGGCACCAGTCTGAAGATGACGAGTGTGACCTCATCAAAACATTGCCAAGATACTTTCAATCTTACACAGGAAAAGACCCGAATACGCCAAGACCTGTATACCTACACCCATGAAAATCTACAAAAACAAATATCTTACCTCTATGGGGAGGAAACCTTCCTGCTGACCAGGACCTATGAAAAACCCGAAGTCCAAAGAGCCACCTTCTTATATGACCTCACATTCCTACGCAACTTCCGAGACAAAAACGTGATCCCCACATGCTTCCAACTAAAATTCTATTCAAAAACCTCAGACACCGAAAGGATCCTGAAAAGAACTGAATTAGCCCTCATCAGAAACGAATTCCACAGGAAAAGATTCCTACTAGACCAAACCAACAGGGACCTACTCACTCTTCACCTCAAACTCAGCAACACCCAGCATTCTGGGACTAATCCAAACAACTGGCCCTCTGGAGAGCCGAAACAGAAACCTCCCACAAGACAAGACACGCACACCAACAAACTCCACAGACTAGAAAAACGCCAGAAGCCCAACCCCACTCCACAGCAACTCATGAAACAAACAATACATAACATAAATACATAATATATCAGACAGGACCCTCACCATAGCAGAAACCAATGTCCTTTCCAAAGGATTCAACTTTGCAGTCTCCCCCAAACGCATCCCCACTGAAAACATCAAATGCAGGGTTGAAGCTACCCTAACCAAAATTAACCCAGATGAAGCCAATAAAATCAGACTTGTAGTCACTAACGTCCTCTGCTCCCGCAATCTACCCAGAAGCAACTTACATAAAGAAGAACAAAAAGCACTCACCCACTTGAGGAATGACAACAACATAAGCATTTTCCCAGCAGACAAAGGTAACACTACTGTGGTGATGAACACATCTGACTACCAAGCCAAACTATCCAACCTACTCCAAGACCCTGCCTACAAACCTCTAAACACAGATCCCACCACCACCTACCTGGAAAAAACCACCAAAGCCAAAATAAAAGCCTCTCCCATCAGTGAAGAGATCCAGCAAAGAAACCTTGACAGCCATCCAGAACAAATACAATCCCCCCTTCCCAAGCACATCCTGGATCTGAGCAACCACTGTCTAACCAACACATACTTCATTCATAATGGACAAAGATACAAACAGATAGAAGGAGCACCTATGAAATCACCCCTCTCACCCGTCATCGCAAACCTATACATGGAACACTTTGAAACCAACACCTTAGATAAATCTGAACACAAACCCAAACTCTGGCTTAGATATGTAGATGACACTTTTGTAATTTGGCCACACAGGAAAGAAAAACTGGACAACTGCCTCACACATCTCAACAGCCTACACCCCAAAATACAAAATACTATGGAAACAGAAGCTAACAACCAACTTCCCTTTCTGGATATCCTAATCTACAAAAAAACCCAATGGCTCCCTATGACACACCATCTACCAGAAAAAAACACATACCAACCGCTACCTAAACACGCAATCCCATCACCACCCTGATCAACTCCGCAGCCAAGACCCTCCTCTCCAGAACCAAATGCCTAGCTGAAAAAGACCACCTGAAAACTGAATTACACACCCTCACAAACGTATTAATTTCCAACAGATTCCAAATAAACACAATTACCAACCTAATCTAAAGGGAGACACACACCCCCCAAGAACCAAGACACAGAACAGGACAACGGCATCTCCCTCCTCCTTTACATCAAAGGCACCACTAATAAAATCAGCAAAATTCTCCACAAACACAATATCAAGACAGCCTTCGGCACTGACCAAAAAATAGCCAACATCTTAAGAAACCCCAAAGACAAGATCCAGCTAGAAAACCAAGGAGTCTATGAAATACCATGCAAAATCTGCCCAGCCACATACATTGGACAAATAGGAGATAGGAAAATAAATGCACACATCACAGAACACAAGAACGCAGTCAGCTTGCTTTAAGGTGCTGGAAAAACTTCCTCCCTTTTCCAGCACCTTAAAGCAACAGGACATGAAATTGATTTTGAAGGAACCAAATTACTCTCCAAAACTGAACACCTCAACAAGAGAATAATTATAGAGAAACACCTCCACAACATGAATAAACATGATGATACCTCCCGCCTACCAGACATCTGGAAACTAGCCCTAGCCAATAAACGAGTCCCAGTCACAAAAACTGATACCAGACCCAGAACAACACAGGACACTAGCACCAATCACCCTCACCAAACACCAACTCCATCAACCAATCAAGATATGATAACACAGCCAACCAATCCGTTTAAAGCAACAAAGCCAACATTCCACACACACACTTATATTTATAGAAAAACGGCAGCTCCGATCATGCTTTGCTTGCACAAGCACGAAGCCAAAGGCACCAGCCTGAAGATGACGAGTGTGACCTCGTTGAAATGTCACCAAGATACTTTCAATCTTACACAGGAAAAGACCTGAATACACTATGACCTGCATATATGTGTGAGTGTGCACACACACACACACACACACACACACAGTGTATATATTTCTTATACTACCTTGGTGCCTAAGATATGTTTCAGATTCTGGGAGGTCTGGTACAAAGTTTGATTTCCTATGAGGAAGGATCTAATAGTTGCCTTTAATAGGGGGCTAGGATAGGTAGGTCACATTGATAAAAATGTGATTCAGCAGAACCACCACTCTCCTGCCCTTGCTCCTTTAAATCACTTCTTTCCAGGATCTCAGAAATGTCATATACTTATAGCAATCACCTAGTGCACTAAGCAAGGGCAGGATGCACTAAGCAATTAAAAGTAAAATATATATATATATCCACAGTCTTACCTGTATCACCCCAACCAGTGATGTAACAATTTGAAGCTTTATGTGGCCTCTCCCGCCTGAATGGCAAACAGGCAGGTAAAACATGAGCACTAAAACGAGTACATTGTTCGTGAAGTCCTTGCAACCTTATTAGTGCAATGTCATAGTCACTGTTATCAGGCCTATATTCTGGGTGTTGTACAATTTCTTGTACTCCAATTTCTTCTTCATACTCCTCAGGTACCAATGTGTGGTAGTCTCCAACACGTACCACATAGTTTCGAGTATTGTTGCCATACCTAAAAAGGCAAAAATAACAATCATTTCAATAACTTACATTTTTTTAAAAGGTCCTTGTGTAGTATGAATATATGTAATCCATATTAAATAATATCTTCCTTTTTATTCATGTTGAAATATCCTAATAGATTCTCATGCTAATGAAGATAAGAGGTCATGAATTTACCAAAAGAAAAATGTCAGTGTAATAATTAGCTGTTTATAGCTGTTTAATTGACAGATTTTTTTTGCATAATACTTGTTCCACATTTCTTCATAAAGAATGCATCTTCCCATAAGTAAAATTAATTTACACATAGAGCATCATGTGGGGAATGTCTCAAAAACTGACCATTTTTGCTTGACAATTTTTCAATATAACAGTTATTTTTGTAACACTTGCTTGCCATATGTAGAAAGTGTCAGGTTCATTTACCTTTTGCTAACAGTTTTAGATTCAACCAACTGATTAAATGGAAACAAAATTCTGCAAGGTATCATTAATGTCTTGACTATATTCAGTTTTTGGAAACTTAAACATACACTTAGTAATAAAAGCCACGGCACCACTATGTTTAGTAATAAAACATGCTTAGTAATAAAAGCCACTGCACCACTATGCACTATGTTTTTCTTCAGATTCAGGAACAAATATCAAAACTTGGGAAAGCTTGAATGTTTATCTCCTTTTCTCTGTTTGTTTGCAGAGTTACAGATTTATATGTCATATGGTTGTTCATTTCAGGCTAGATGAGTACACGTCGTCTTCCAAAAAATTTCCATCTGTTAATTCTGGGAATTGTATTCACAAGACATCCGGAAAGTGCCTAGTTGGGGAAAGCTGACTTATATCTATGGACAAACTTATTGATTTGCCTTTCAATTTCCATTCCTTCATTTTCATATATTTAAGTCAATCCAAGCTTTTCAGAATAATGAAGGCATTCCAGATTACAGAAGCAATGTAAAAAATATGTGGAATAATAATAAATGGTGTGTGTTTTAAGAATATACAGTTTCAGAGCAAATCCAGAATCCATATATTTTATTATCTTTTGTCTTTCTGCATTATCATGCTAACACATTCCTCTGTAAATTTTGCAACAATACCTCTTAAAACAATGTGCTGCAGTAAGCACCCAGCAACTGCTAATAAGAGTGGCACCACATAGAAGTCTTCCATCTCCATGGGATGATTTAATACGCAATGCTATTTGCCAGGGCCAACCACCCCTAAATAACAGATACATATAATTAATATGAAAGTTCCAAAGTTAAAAATAAAAATATGTTTATGTATTTGTTGAGTGCAAAAAAAAATAGTGTTGTACTCCATCTCGCAACAAACAGGATAAACAAACTTGTCCAACCACTTTATTCAGAATTTATCAAAGCATTCTTTCTCCACCTCCATACTTATTGGGCGGAGGGGGGGGGCAAACAAGCACTATAGCAAGTTAGGTTTGCAATGTTATGGTCCTATGGGGATTTAGATTAGTGGGAAAAATGAGTGATAGGTACTGAGACGTGTGAAAACTCTTGCTAATTGTATAAATAAATTAAAAATATTATTTTAATATATGACACATTCATTTAAATTTAGAATGCTCCACATAGAAAAGTGAACAGTTATACAGGTTTTTATCATCATTAATATAATGCATAAGAATAGACATTGATAAGCACAACTGTCGTCATATTCAAGGTAAACCTTGTTGATTTTAGCTTCTTCTCCATGCCCCACCTTTTTTTGAAATCAAAGGTATACTTCTGAAGGATTTGCATTAAAAAAAATACTTTATGGAATTCTTCTCACACAAGAGGGACTTCATATCTGTTTGCCACTGCAATTCTTCCATTGCATGTAATGTTTTACCAAAAATTGGGGACTCTCTGCAGTCATGTTAGAGAAATTGCAACCCAACCCATTTTAAAATTGAATTAAGACACTACATACATGACTGTTTCTTCCAAATATAACAATTTCATTTTTAGCAATTATAGAAGATGCCTAGTAAGTATTTAGCTAGCAATGGTATGTTCTCACTCAACAGACTCAGATTTTCACGTATAAGCCAGGTGCATCTTCTGTTAATGAATTAGATTCTTCTTTTATATTTGATTGATTTTGTACCACCAAGTTGGTGTTGACACATCACATAGATTTTGTTCTGAGATCATCTATCCCTAACCTGATCTTTCTGGTCTTCCAACAGTGCATCCATCACTGATGTACATGTAGTCCTTGACTTTCAATTGGTTGTTTAACAACTATTCAAAGTTATGGCCCCCTCAGAAACATTTCTTATGGCTTATAAGCACTTTTGGCCATTGCAAAATGTCAAGCCACACACACTTGTGGAAATCTAGGAGCATTGCAACCTATTCACATTTAAGGCTGGTCCCAAATGCCCTGTAATCATGATAGATATTTACAATCTTCTCTGCTGACCTCTCCAGAAAGTCAGTGAGGAAACAGCAAGAAAGATTGTAAGCTGCTGCTACCTGCTGAGAGGATTATCTCTCATCTCTGGGTACTGGCAGAAAGAACTGTCTCTTGAGGGGAGATGTATTCCTTCAACTGGATGGAGAAACAGAGCTCTGATGGTTTGAACACATTTTCTGCTCTCCTTGGAAGCCATGCCCCTTAATGCCATGGGAATGTGCCATAGGTAGGCCTGGTGCAATCTGTGTGCAAGCAAAGGGAGGCAGGGGAAAGCATAGTGTGGAGCTACACAAATGTAGGGGACCCAGGGAAAGGGAAGCATGGCTTTGTGATTTTAAATTGGTATCTGTAATTTACCTTAAGGAGTTTTTTCCACCAATAATCCTTTTTTGGCGACGATGCAATATTCTTAAACCACACACAGAAGCAAGAGAATCTGAATAGGGCTCAAAGCAGAGAGGTTAAATTTTCCAACCAGTAGATACACAGAGTACTTCAAAGGGCAGCAAAGTGATCAAACAATTCTCTCCTAAAAACAACCCAAATACCGTATTTTTCAGAGTATAAGACGTACCGGAGTATAAGACACACAAAGGTTTTGAAGAGGCAAATTACAAAAAAAGTAGGTAGGTAGATAAATAGAGGAATAGAGAAAGAAAGAGAAATACAGTAAGTAGGTAGGTAGATAGGTAGATAAAGGGATAGAGAGAGAGAGAAATAGAGATAGATGGAGAAGTACAGTAGGCAGGTAGGGAGATAGAGTGTGTGTGTGTAGGTAGATAGGTAGGTAGGTAGAAGGCTAGGGAGGGAAATAGAAAGAGAGAGAGAAATACAGTAGGTAGGGAGAGAGAATGTGTTTGTAGGTAGGTAGGTAGGTAGGTAAAGGGGGGGGAGAAAGAGAAATACAATAGGTATGTAGGGAGAGTGTGTGTGTGTGTAGATAAGTAGGTAGAGGGATAGAGAGAGAGAAATAGAAAGAGAGAAATACTGTAGGTAGGTAGGTAGAGAGAGACTATATAGGTAGGTTGATGTTTCCAGGTGTATTTATCCATGTCCTGGAGAAGGAAATCGCTGACAAACCTTAAGACTTTGTTTCTGCTGGCACAGAAACAGTTAAAGAGCTTTCCAAAAGGAAATAGAAAGTGTTTTTGCATTCTGCAAACCTCCCCAAAACGGCCGTTTCTCCACGAAAATGGGGCCATTTTTTTTCCAAATAAAAAGCATGAATAGCCTTGGGGGGAGGGCTTGCAGAGTGCTCCTGAGGGCATGGGGGGGAGGTAAAAAAATGAGCAAAAAACCTGCCCCTTTTATCGTGAAAATGGGCCATTTTTGTGTCAAATAAATTGCATGCATAGCCCTATGGAGGTTTATAGAGTGCTGCTGGGGGCTGGGGGGGGGGCAAAAAAACCCAGCCCGTTTTAGGCTACATTCTGCACTCCCCAGCCCCCAGCAGCTCTCTGGAAGCCCTTTATGGCTAGGCACAGTCCTTTTGGTGAAGGGGACGGGGTTCCAGGAGGCAAAAAATGTTGTATTTGATGTATAAGGTGTACCCAGATTTTCAGCCTCTTTTTAAAGGAAAAAAGGTGCATCATACTCCGAAAAATATGGTACTCCCCAATATTTCTTTAAAATTTACAGAAAAGAGAATTATTGAACTTTATATTCATTTCACCTTTACTACTGGATGCTTTCTTGATAAGATAGTCACAGATGACACCAGCATCTTCACTGTGACGACAATTATGTTTTCCAATATCCTGTTTAATGCAATCAGCAAGGGATCTTTCATTTCCTGTGCATTTTACATTATCTACATGAATGGGACCTTTTCCTTCCCCAAAGTATGCCATAGTCCTTGCTCGTGATAAACCTCTGGAGGGCAAAACATTGGACAACTTTTAAAATAAATCATAATGGCAACAGCAGATACAGAATTCTTATTTCACATGAATCAATAAACATCTGTAATTTTCCTCCACCATCTCAGCTAGCACTATCCATTAGATGGAGAAATATTTATTACAACATTATTTTTCAAATGGTTATTTTATTTAGCATAATAATAATTTTCAAAGACTATGGTTACCTATATTATTTTTTATTATTTTTTATATAAATTTGAAAAATGAAAAATAAATAATAATATAGGTAACCATAGGTAATGTTTTTATAAAGAATTTTTTCAGCAGATTGATTTAATACTAGAGAATAATGATATAATGATTTCTTTTTGTTATTTGGGAGACTAGGATAGATCTATCTCGAGCTATTTAACTAACTAGTCTCCCTGATTTACTTATTGATCAGTTCAAAAAACCTAACACACATATAAAAAAAGTACACAATGGAACTAATAGCTTTCTGTCTAGATGGTCTCTGGTGATGAGCCAAAAGGCAGAAAAGAAAAGAAGTATGCTTCCTCCCTTAATTGGGGCTTAATAGGGTGTTGTGACACAAGCATATACTTATCCTCCTGTCTCAGATGATCAGGATAAGAACCAGTTGGTCTAGAGGAAATTACAACTGCCTCACATGTAATACTTCTCCGGTTCGAATCCCAGTAAGGGTATGGCTAGCTGATGAGAGCTAAATAGATCTATTTGATTTATGATTTATTTATTGATCAGCTCAAAAAACATAACACACACACACATATATATGTAATAGACTTTAAAAAGATGATGAAACACAGGCAGCAATGTAAGAGTTTGTGTGTGTGTTGAAGTAACTAAATAATTTTATGGATTTATAAGCTTCAATTACACAGTTTTCTAAAGGTAGGTTATTCATTCTGAACAGGCATTGCTTATGTTACTTTTAAATACTTACTATAAGCAAAATAGATTCACAGGTCCCCCATTTTTCTTTCATTCATTGCTTCAATGTTTTTCAATAAGCAACAAAAATCTATCTTTTAAAGATAGTTTTCTTGAACTTCCACCTGTTATCTCATGTGGCTTAGTCAACACGCAACAGAAATCTCTTACATGGCCATGTGCCTCAATCCCCTATTCCCCCAAAAATTTCAAAATCACAAACTCTGCAATATATCTTTAACTCTTAAAATTATGGTTGATAAGTTATGTGAATTTTCATGAACAGAATTATTATATTCACAACATCCCCGAAGGTAATAGTATATACATTAAATCACTCTGTTTATATATTATGTGTATTTCGTCTGACTCTGTTATTGGATCACATATGGCTAATTTTTCCTACTTGTAACCAAACATTTTTTCTCATGACACACTGCCCCCTTTCCCATTTGTCTGAACATAGTTACCTCAAAGGCCTAATGCACTGAAAAGCAAAGCTTTCAGCAGGTTATGTGACCAGGGTTAGCTTCCACATAAAATATTTATCTCTGCTGGCCATCTGGCCCAATTTGTCTAAAACTCAACTGTGATTGCAAAACCATGTGCAATTGTTGCTTGCTTGCTAGAGATGAATGTTTCTTCTTTAGCCAGCTGGACATACAACAAAAAGTGTGTAAATAAAATATTTTTATTTTATTTCAACATAGGTTATACTATGTTGACAATAGTGTCTTGAAATTAAATGACACTTTTAGAAACAGGAGAAGCTGTTGTTTTAAAAAATGATTAAAGCACTTTGGGAGGAAAGTTGGATTCAGTTTTGAGTCAGCCCAATCACATTTAAGAAATCATTACAGTGTGAAATTAGTATAGTAAGGAATTAATTTTACAGATCAAACACAGAAAACAAGCAACATAGGAGAATGGGAGAAGTCTTTTTTAAAAAATATGTGTTTATTTGCATAATTATTTTTGTCTTGTTTAATTTAGATATGTTTTCTACCTTCTTAGAATAAAGAACCTTTAACACAAAGAAATATTAATTACTAATTTAATTTCTATGCTGCCCATCTCTCTATTAAACTATCTATTATAGAAGCTGTTAAAAAAATTTACAAGGTTAAATAACATTCATATGGTGTGCACAGGTGGGATTCAACGGGCCGGTTTGCCTGAATCATTAGTGAATTGCTTATGCAGTTCGGAGAACCGGTTAAAAATAAAATGTGAAAGGTTTTCCGCCCCCTCCCTTTCCCTTCACTTAATAGCTCCACTTAACAGTTGCAGCTGGAATGCAGCCAATACACACTGAAGTTAATAAACAATAGAAATTGACAGGATTAGGGCAGGGAAATTCATCAATCACCTATCTAGGGATGGGATTAACCTCTTGCCTTCAGGAAGAAGGACAAGATTACAAACATTTTCATTATAAAGAGTATTAAGTAACACTTCTGTGATCAACTGATACTCCCTGGAGTTTCCCAAGACCTTTTATAGCTGCTGCAGTGTTCTTGTTTCTTTGGGGGGGGGGGGGGGGAAGAGGGGACAATGATGCAGCTGCTCTTAATTTCCCTCTCAGGTGCTGTGTTTGCTTTGGGGTTGACTTTTTTTTTTTTAAAGGGAATGGATGTTTTAAGTTTTTGCATTGTTTTAGTGGTGCCTGGCAGTGACCTTTTGAGGTATAATTCCCTCACTCTTTTTGAAAGCTTCTAGTGATGGAGCACCCACAACTTCTGAGGGCAAGCTATTCCATTGGTTGATTGATCTCACCCATAAGAAATTTCTCCTTAGTCTAGGTTGCTTCTCTCTGGTTAGATTCCATCCATTGTTTCTTGTGCCTTTTAGTGTTTTGGAAAATAGATTGACTCCCTCATTTTTGTAGGAGCCCCTCATATTTCCTGACAGAACAATTAATCAGTGGAACAACTTGCCTCCAGAAGTTGTAAATGCTCCAACACTGGAAGTTTTTAAGAAGTGATTGGACAATCATTTGTCTGAAGTGGTGTAGGGTTTCCTGCCTAAGCAGGGGGTTGAACTAGAAGACCTCCAAGATTCCTTCTGACTCTATTATTCTATTCTATTCTATTCTATTCTAAATATTGGAACAGTGCTATTTCATTGTGCTATTTTATTATGAGTTGGACTAAGGACTAAGTAGGCCATGGCCACCCAGTCACATGACCCATTTCCCACAGAAAGGGAGCCACAAAACCTGGGTAGGTGTGACTGGGGTATGTGTGACTCAGTGGGAGTGACATTGAGTTGGTCATGCCCACCTGCTCACATGACCACCCAGCCATGCCCACCCACCCACATGACAACCAAGCCACAGAATCAGTAATAAAAAAAATTGAATCCCACCACTGGGTGTGTGGGTGTGTAATCCTTGATGTAGCAATCCCTTTTAAATAGCATTTTCATGAAATTAATGCATAATAGATGAAGAAATTAGAAGTTAATAGGAGTTTAGAAGCCACTTGGACTACACTCTTTGGGAATACCAATTGACTGAACTGTAATTAAGTTCCTCTGTGTGTATGGATATCCTTGCTAACTTCATTTAATTCTGCACACACACACACACACACTAAATGTATGTATGTACAAATGGGTGAGAAATAAAAGAATTGTTGATAATTTTGTTTAGTGATAGGCAGAGTAGAAATACATACATATATTCAAGCAATCTCTATTTCTTATGTTTACTATTAAGACAATATTAAAATGACAAAACAGTAAAGGGAAAACACAGCAGTTATCTTAATATATGAAAATGTCAATATGTTAAACTGTTAATCTGTCACAAATAATAGATTATATTCTGATCACTGAAAACTGATCTCTTACTTGTAGCCTAATTGTCGACATACCACAGCTGCATCCTTATCAGACCATCCATCATCACAAATTGTGCCCCACTGGCCATTAATATAGATCTCCACTCGGCCCTCTTTCTTATTCTCACCATCCATCAATCTGATAGGAGGCCCTGGGAATAGATTAATAACTTTTGACATAGCAGTACCAGTAGCAACACTCTCAAAACATTCAAGGAAAGTTGTTAACTAGGAATAAACATTCCTATAGATAGATGGATGGCGGAAAGAAATAAGAACCAATGAAGGAATACAACAAAACTCAAAAATAGTAGCTAAGGAAAATAAGAGTTAAGCCACAGCAAAACTGATCACCTTTATGGAAGAGTGAAGTAGTGGGTGAATATTCTCAATTTAATTCTGGAAATCTTTATGCTCTTAAAAATATTTTATTTATTTTTACCCAACTGAATTCTGTTTAATGGGACTATTTCTAGAAAACCTGTTTCAGAAAAAGAAGTAGCAATGTGACAATATATCTGTCAAGGTTTAATTCATTCAAAACATTTGTAATAGAAATCAAATTAAATGATCCTCTGAGTTCTGCAATCTTGGTTAATTTATTTGCACATCAGTAAAGGGCTCGCTTTAAGCAAATCATGCTATATAATGAAAATATAAGTTCAGATCTCTTGTGAAAAGACACAGGGCATAAAATATAGAAAATTTCATTTTTAGTGAACTGTCTTTTACTACTTGGAATATTGTCTGAAAACTATAATAAAAGTGGTATAGTCTCAGTACTGAAAAAGGAATTTTACCATATGGATCTATTTAACCAAAAGATAACATACCATTTTGATTTCCAGACAGATTCAGTTTTATGCATTATGAGCACTGCAATACAAATCCATGTGTTTATGTAAACTGGCACCAAAATGTGAATTCCTATATTCTGAGTTTAAATTTTCCATTCTTAGAAATATACTTTGTCTCCCCTACATAGACATGCTATTGGATAATAACACATTTGGGATATTAGAAAGTTTAAAAAGAAAGCAGTGAAGAAAATAGGAGCAGACAAAGAAACACAGCTATGGAAATAAATTGGAAGCTTTAGTTCAGGTTTTTAATCTTATAGTAGACTTAATTCTTTAACAATATGCTTGACGGTATTAGCTGTGGGGGTTAAGAAATATTCGACAGATGTTTTGTTAGGATAAGAGATGCTCACACTAAATTGCCTTAACTGTTTAAAAATGTCTGTGTACATTTTTAAATTCTAGTCTTTTGCTATATTTCAGGGTAGTTAGAATAAACTAGAAAACCTACACTATATTACATTTGATTCATATCAGATGTTTCATTCAGGGGTTCAATATCCAATACACAGTAATCTCTCCTTATTTTTCCCCAAATAATTAGCCTGAGACATGGGCTGGGCTCAGCTACAATGACTGCTTAAAGTAATCAAGGTTCTGTGTATAAAAGTACACTCAAACATGGTTCCTTCCTGTTTACAGTCCAGCATTTGATCATCACAGTGGCCTTCAGTGTTAACACCTCCTCTCCCTTCCTTTTTTTTTGCAATGCTTGGCCATTGAAGCTTGTAAGGTACCATTATTGCCAGCTTTTTAAAAAGACTAAAAATAAACATTTTTATGAAAACGTTTGTCTAATAGAGCAATTGTTCTGTCCAGAAGTCGTGTTATACAGCTTTGTTTTTGCTTGCATGTAATATATTTTTTAATACCTCCTAATGCAAGGAGAACATATATTCTTTTTATCAAACCCAGGCTGTTGAATCTGTTCTGCCCTGGATTATTTTATCAAACAATATCTTCAATGAACTAGATAATAACTCTCTTATTTAACTGGAAAATCCAGCAATAAAAATGGAGATCTCTGCTTGCTAATCATTTGCTTCTCCAACTGGTGCTCTCCAAATGCAATAGGACAAGAAACTCTGCAATGAATGAGAATTCTAAGCCCAATAGTTTCAATACAATTGGGAATATCAGACTAATTTTCCAGTCTCTCCTCCTAGACACTACAAAACATACTTTAATGTTTTGGAATCAGACGTCCATGTAAAAAAGAATTCCTTTCTTGTTAGATGGGCAGCTCTTCATATATGATGAATAAATAAATACAATAAAAGGTAATTTACCTAACAAGGCTTTATGGCTGTCATTGTCTCGATAGCAATTTATACTGATATCTTCCTGGTGGCTGCAATCATGCTGTCCCCAGTCCCCCTTAGAACATTGTAGAATGTTAAACTCTTTTCCAGAGCAGGTAATGTCATCCAGCCAGATGGGTCCTGTATTTTCTTCTAAGAAGTGTTCTGAAACAATTTTCCCATTCCTGTTTACATAGACATTAGCACTTGCACAGTTATAATGCATACTATAAATATATTCCATGATCATTGATTTCATTGATATCTGTTGTATTTTGAATAAATATTTTTCTTTTTTTACACTTTTAAATTAGGCTTGTTGGTAGAATCCATGGCTATATTTATTAAGGCTCAAACTCAATATATTATTCTGACATATTTCACCATTGATATTTGCTATAAATGTAATGCTACCAGTTGCTTAACTACTCCTTTAAACTATGTTCACAAATGCAATACATTAACACCATATATATTCTCTCCTCATTCCCTTTCTTCTGCACTGTGAATTTTCTCTGCAGGGTCTAATAAGACATAAGCATTAAATCAGTGACCTTAGCAAGCCAGAAGTCAAACTGCTAATAACAATCTATTGAATAAACTGCAGTTGGCTTGGATCATACATCATGCAAAACCATAAACCAGGACTTTCAAATGAAAATAGCTGGGATTGAACACTATGCTTTTAAGCCAAAATGAAATCAATCAAATGATGCTTTAGAGCAATGTATGAATACTGTGAGAGGGTGAATGAGAGTTCAACATTTTGGAATATATCTAATATGAAGTCTAGATTGTATGAATGTTGTTTCCAGGTGCTGGTATTGGGCTTTAAAGACTTACATGGCATGGGACCAGGTTATTCGAAGTTATTTTGTCTCTTTTTGATTCAATCTGCCCAGCTCACCAGATCCAATGGAATGGGCATGTTAGGGGTTCCAAGCTTCATTTGGCAATGGGCCTTTTCTACTATGGCCTTTTCTACTATATCACACACACACACACATGCACGCAAAGTCAGCCTCATCAGTATGGATGATCATTTTGAAGATCATCAAGACCTGGTTATGCCAGCAGAAATGGAAACCCCAAATGGGTGAATTATTGAGGTAGCTCCTTTATTGTTAATATTCCTCTGCCTATTAATTTCTTGGTTAGTTTGGTCTTTATTGGTTTTTAATGGTTTTAGATAACAGCTTTATTTTTCTACTGTTTTACTGGATTGCTGTAGGCAATCCAATCACTTTCTGTGAAATGGATTTGTCGTATAGTTGATTAATAATTACATAAAAATAAAATGATCTTACAAATGTCTAGGTTGCTGGCCCAAAGCATAGCAATCCTGAGCTCTGTATTTCCTCAATTATAGCCTCAATTTCTGTGTTAATATTAGAATCTGAATAGTCTCATAACAAATTGTTCATTAATTACAATTTCCAATGCAGAAAAGTCAAGCTGAATTTTAGTTCATGCTGCAAAAATAAGTAAATAAAGATAATAATTCTTGCCCTTTTTTCCAACCAGGGCAAGCTGTTTTTAAATTAATCTTCACTCTTCTTTGTTGTATCATTTTAAAGTCGCATTATTAAACAAATGGATTTTGATCAGAAAGCAAAGAAGCAAAGCAGGTGCAATTCACTGAACTAGCATTGCTCTGCATAATCATTAGTAGCTTGACATAAATGGAGCTTACTTAAAGCCCAGTTGTCGACAAACCACCTGCGTATTCCATTCAGTCCATCCATCATCACAGACTGTGCCCCATTGTCCATTATAAAGGACCTCCAGCCGTCCTTCATGATTGCTTTTTCCAGCGACTAGTCGAACTGCACCATCTGTGGCATTCAAAATAGGTGTGTATTTTAGTATGTTTCTATTGCAGAAAAGAAACTGCATTACAAAAAAAGAAAAATTATAGGCTAGATAATAACTTTTTGCATCATTTAAATGAAAAACAAAATGTTAGAGGAACACTGATATTGAATTTCCTGCTATAAATATTTTAATAAAATTGGAGTGCACTGGTTTTATTTGTATTGTGTCCACCCAAGCATCTCTGCATGCTGATAATCATAATAATAATCATAATAATAATAACAACCACAACAACTTTAAATTCCTCATCCCAGATGCTCATAATTTATGGGACAAAACTGTATACAAAAAGAAAAGACAGGATAATTTATATCCTTAACTTGTGCCTTTCTGTTAAATCCCACACAAACAAATGTCCTTTCACTCCCTAATCTACACTGCCTAAGGATTGTAATTGGGTTAAATCAGACACAAAACAGTCAGGGAAAAAACAGAATATTTTTAGAATAAATAGAAAAAATGTCTTCATGGTGAATCTGGACTTTCTGAATCGTTGACATTCTTCATAGTTCATAGAACCAGAGCTATTCCATTACTAACTCATTTCAGTTTTCAAGTCATGGAAAACTTCTAGAGAAGCAAATCATCCTTTAAAAAACCCAATAGGTACTTGAAAATGTTTAGGTTAAATACAGGATATGCTAAAGAGAAGATAAACAGAAGTTGCACAGATGTTTATAGATGTTGATACTTAACTTCCATATACCCTCCCTGCAATTATGTTGCATAACAAGTTCTTCCCTCATCAGCCATAGGCATTTCCTTTCACCCTTGTTTTTAAATGTGGCCAATACATTCTGGAAGCCAAAATGAGGCCTTGGTCTGCATCAAGAAACGTTATCTTCTCCATTCTTGAAAGGTGTTAAAAATATTCAACCAGTTTGTGCCAATTAATCTTAACACATGCAGTAATTCTGGTTCAGAAAAGTGATTCCTAGGTTGCATACCTGACAAAGGTGTGCATGAAACCCCTGCATCTTCTTTATGGCCACAGTTGTGTTCTTGCCAGGAACTCTTTAGGCACTGTTCTATAGACAACTCATTTCCTGTACAACGTACTTCATCCAGTAGCACAGGACCCGAGCCCTCTCCAAAATGAGCTTGGCTCCATGACTTGGCAACTCCACTGTCCAAACATAATAAACAGAGGAAAACTGATGGCAAGACAAACTGCGCAATTTAACTGCATAAATGATCTATACTACGTGTGTAAATTCTACCCTTCAAAATGATACTAAAGCCATACATCAATGAAGAGACCTTCTGCTGATTTTCTATAGCCTATTAAGTAAATATATTTCATTTGGAAAATACAATATACAATCGTTAAACTACAGAACCTGTTATTTTTTATTTAAATGAACATATTAGAAATAGCTTAGGAGAGGCAAAATATAAATTCAAATGCTATTTGTTTTCAAAATGCAATAAACTGGCACAAGAGATATAGGAGGGGGAAACCCTCAAGAGAAAATATAAACATAAGTAGAAAAGGAAGGGGGAGTAAAATTTGAAAAAAGAGCCCACTTTGGATACAAAGCCAGACACTTATAGTATATACAGTTGAAAAATCCAGGCTTACATTTAAAATGATTTATGCATCCTGGTTTATTTTCAACACGTTTTCCCAAGATAAATCTCAGTGTTCTTCATGACTAATATTTTTTTTAAAGAATGTTTCCTTGTCTAGAGCAGAGTGAATTTATAACTGAATCTTATAATCAGGATGGCTGCGGGCTATGAAGAAACAGAACTAGAATAAATTATAGACTAAGGTGAGAAAGGAATGTTTCTCCTATGATAGTTACTTATAAATAATATTTAAAAGTCTCTTTACAATTAACAAAGAAGAAATGATAGAAGGATGGGCTACTGTTTTAGGACATAATTTCTTTAAGAAATCTATCAAATACAGGAATATTTGTCTTTTTTTGTCACCCAAGACATCATCATCAGCCTTTATCAGCAAAGAGATAAATTGGCATTCAGACACACATATTAGGGACATATCCCAGCAGGGAACATTGCAGGCATTCAAATGTGTGTTGCCGAGTATATACTTACTGGTCACTCAGGCAGTCAACTATGTTTTCATGCTTAGAACCATCTTCCCATGAACCTTAGTCCTCTGCCCCAGTGTTCAGCAATTGTTTCAACTGATTAAAATTTCAATATAGCAGAGGAAAAAGTGACCTTGGAGAAATAAAGACGGTGGACTGGATTTGGTTCACAGAAGGTGATTCTTCATGCTTGTTCTGTTTCACAGTGTGCTCTGTGCAAATCCCCACATTCAATACCAGTCACCAGCCAATTCTTATGGCGGTCTAACTGGTTTTAAGTCTAACCATGGAAAATGGAATTATCAGTTAAACTTGTTGGAACTATGTAAATGGTTCTACCTGTATGTTTAATATACGGTTTTAATAGCTGTTGGGGTTGACATCAGGAGAAGGTCAAGTAGAAAGTAAAATATAATCCTTTCTTTTTTGTCAATTATATTAGTTCTCCTAAAGCAGGGGTCTCCAACCTTTGCAACTTTAAGTCTGAAGGACTTCAGCTCCCAGACTTCTCCAGCCAGCAAAGCTGAAGTCCTTCAGACTTAAAGTTGCAAAGGTTGGAGACCCCTGTCCTAAAGTACTATTTATGCCATTGTTATTTTTTCAATACAAAGAGCAATCTAGTAACTGTGGATTGCTTCAAGAGTAAGGACTGCAAAAATCAAATAGCAGCAAAAGGACACAAAAAACTCATTCTTTGTTGCTCACCACTAGAGCTTTGGATTTCTGTCATACTATTCTATTCATTGCTGAAGCTACTAAGGGGAAGATTAAACTCTTTTCTGTACGTACTCAGATGCACAAAATCATGAATATACATTAAATGATTAAATGTCAAATGCAAATACATGTTTAATGCTGTATCCATTTTTTGCCCTAGCTAAGTTCTTTGAACTAGTTACCAAGAAGCTTTCTTGGGAGTTTGGAGGAGATTATTATACATGAGGGATTCTATTTAAAACTAGAAGTGTCTCTCCGTTCATACTTTTCATTTCTAATTTATATACTTTTCTAAAATATGTTTCATAACATTAATATCATTCACATCATTGAATTTTTAAGCAAGCACAATTCATAATAAACACAACATTTTTTAAATGTTCCTAATCCTTGATAATCCTTTTATTCGTTACCCAGTAAGTAAAAGAGGAACAGACCAAAAATGGCAAGAAAATAAATTGGTTTGCAAAAGAGTTATTATACTGCAAGGAATTATATGAAAAGATCTCTTATAACTATATTTAGGCTTACAGTGCTGAGACTTAATTTCAAATGCCTGGAGGTTAGAAATTCAAATAAAATAAGACTTTATTTGAAGTCTTGAATGGAGACTTCATGTTCTCTGTTTGTGAATCCTGGAAAGCGTATTGCATAGCAATACCAAAGACAATCTATGTCAAGCAGGAAGGTTATTGCCAAGAGGTTTTAGTTTACAATCTGCAGCTGGATTAACTGAGAAGATCCACATAGCTAAGTATCTCTTCCTCACATCATCCCATGCCCAGCTATTATATCTCTTATCTCTTGGTAATTTCAATTCTTAGAAAATGAGTCTACTTGCCAAAGCATCGTTCTTTTTTTACATTATAGCTTTGCATATTTTTTAAATAAAAATGAGTAATAATATGAGTTTAAGACAAATGGACCTTCCATTCAACTTGTGGAATGTTTTTGAAACTGCAAATTTAAGTTGCAATTCAAATTGCAGTTTGCAATTGGGATCAAAAAGATATTTGAATTCCATAAAAGTGCTTGCATCTATACTAAGCTTGCATTCCACATCTACATTCTATGAGAGATCCATTCACAACACTGAAACCACCCCCAGTCTCATCCAATATTTAGAATAACATGCTGAGCATCAAATTAAGAAGAAAGGCTTAGAAAGGAGATTCAGAAACTTCACTGAGTTTAGAAAAGCTCATAGCCCAATCTCTGACATTCTGTTTGGACATAAGCTTGGGTTGAAATCCACAGAATTGTAGAGTTGGAAATACTTTGTTTTGGTTTTCATGAGATATGAATATTATAAATGCAAGTAGCAATAGCATACATATTTTGAATGAACACACATTAAGATTACCACAAAGGAAACACCTAGATCAATTTGTTAAAAACTAATCTCTGAGAATCCATTCTTCAATCTGTGTTTTCTTTTTAAAATTATTTGCATGTCTATTTCCAATATCCCAAAATAGTAGATAGATAGATGATGATGACGATAGATAGATAGATAGATGGATGGATGGATGGATGGATGGATGGATGGATGGATGGATGGATGGATGGATGGATTCTCCTTTGTAAAGCTTGTTCGTTGTTTCATTCATTCATTCATTCATTCATTCAATTAATTTGTTTATATAGTTAGCTGAATATTTTAGAAAGCCAGTTTGATGTAGTGTTAAGGCACTAAGCTAGAAATCAGATGACCTTCAGTTCTGCCTTAGCTAACAAATTAAACCAGCCAATTTATTCTCTCTCAGCCCTTGAAAAGAGACATTGGCAAAACACTTCTGGAAGTGATCTCTCAAGAATGTAAGGAAATTCCTCATTAGAAATAAATCCCCAAAGAATAATAAGAGGTACTCCCTAAGAATAAAAGAAACCTCCCACCTTCCTGAATTGCTCATCACTGGTTTTAGCTTGAGACAAGCTGGTTTTGCAAAGAACTGAAATAGACAGAAGCTGATTGTGCAAGTCAAACCAAATTAAAAAGACAAAAACATGTATGCCCACACTTCCTACACTCCTAAGGGGCAATTACTGAATATAGTACTGAATAGGTACGCCTTAAGACGTACCTATTCCAACAAGCCGGCCTAGCGTAGCCCCCCGTTTCTGACTATATTTATAAATTTTAATTTTTTAGGGTTTTAAAGGGTTTTAGCACGGGTTTTAGGTTAATTTAATATGTTTTTAAGAGTTTGTATTGTTTTGTAATGGTTTTTAATAATGCCTGTGCGCCGCCCTAAGTCCTAACAAGGAGAAGGGTGGGGTATAAATTCGAAAAAAAATAATAATAATAATAAATAAATAAATTACAAAATCCACATGTATAACAAAAAGAGAACTTACAGGTATAGAAAATGAGAATCACAATGTTTCCTCTAGAAATGGAAGCACCAGTCACACACACAAAGACACAGACATACACAACCCTACTCCATACATTTATCATAAAAGGCTCAAAATCCTATAAAAACTTGACTGATGTACCATCTAATTACTGCCATCGAGAACAAACCTCCTTGTCGTGGGGAAATAAATGGATCAACCTTCTTTCTACAAGCAACCTGCCTTGTTTCTGGAAAATTCTTTTTAACACACTACTAAAGACAAGACTGATTCAAAGCCCATCTCCCTAACATGTAAATATTTCCTCTCGCAGGTCTACAAAGCAGCTTCCACTAAAAACAATATTAAGAGTTAAAGCAGAGTGACTTAAGCAGCTATTAACCTTATCCTATTTATTACCAATACTTGAGGTTAGTACAGAGAATCCACAACTATCAGACAGAAGAGAAAGAAAAAAATTGACATCAACATTTTTGGGAAACAATGAAAGTAGAACTAGTTTTCTAGTGAGGCCCATCAGTGTGTTTTGCTACTTCACACAAGTGTATTTTTTGAAGGTTGTCATGAAGTTTTCAAAATTGTTCAAATTTACTGTACATATTTTGATGTTAATGCCACTAATATTTCCTATATTGTATGAAGACAATATTATTTACAGATATGGCCTTTCCATAAATCAATTTGTTTTAATTAAATCTTAAATTGATTACTTTTATGCTGGTATTTTTACTCTTCAACTGCTGGCTTGCAATTTCAAATACAAACTCAAATTAGGCCATCTAAAAAACATTGTCTGATCTTATTAATTCAAGACCCTTAATTAGACAAGTGGGACACGGGTCATGAGGTAGGGCGGACATCTACCTGAATACCATGTATTCAGATTGCTAGCTAAAACTCATTCAAGAAAAATGTATACTAGCAAGAAATAATAGATGTTTATCAGTTCAGGACCTATAAAATCTGTGATGAAATAAATCTTAGTAACTTTATCCTCCAGGGGCATCCCAAGTATTTGACTGGTAAAAAAAATGATTTCCTGTTACCTCAACAATTTGTGTTAACTGAATGGGTCATATATTAGCTCAGGGGTGCCAAACTCGCAACAACACATTTTTGTCACCTGACGTATTGCAACGTTTTTTCTCTTCGCTAAAATGGGGATGCTGGTGACCAGTATGTAACACATCCAGCCCGCAGGCCATGAGTTTTGACACCCCTGAATTAGCTGATAAGAATGGAACAAACTTTTGAAAATAAGGGAATGGACATAATTTAGGTGCTGGCTGATTCCAAACTGATACATCCTCTGAAAGAATTTTAGAATTAATTTGAAGTTTAACCATATTTGAAATCTTGCTGAGTTAGATTAACCATCTCTGAAAGACATAATCAAAACTGTGCTCTTTTCCTCATCATCTATCTGCTGCTCTTCACCCATTTTGTAGCTTCTGCTTCAAAGATGAAAGGGGCATTGTGTATATTTGTATCTCATGTGTTTCCATGTGAGTATGTAGTGTGGAAATAAGACCTCAGGATGATTCAATGATGTAATAATATTTGACTTATATAAGTATAGCATTACATATGTGTTTATTTCTACTTTCTTTACTGGTAGCTCTAGTAGCATACTTAGGAATGGAATTCTTGTACCAGCCTGTGCCTGATAGTGACTAATTGGTTGAAGAGTTCATGGCTTGAGAGGAGGAATGATTCAAAGAAACATTCTACCATGCCTCTTTATCTCTCCCTTCTTCCATTGTCAGCTTCTAGAGCAGCAGTTGGCCTCAAGCCTTCTGTGTTTCCTTTCTAGTAGTGATTTCACAATGTGAAGGGAAACCTCCATCTCCCGTTGTGATTATCTTGCTTCTTTATCAGTGTAAAGCAATTTTGTCTTTTATCTGGGACTTCTTGCTAATGGACATGCCATATCCAAGCTGTCTATGATGAACATCTTACATGGGAACTATGTGACCTTGGGGCTCTTGTTCTGACTTGTCTGAGTGCAAGAACCAAGTGACTCACTGTGACATGCTATGAAATGATAATTTCTCCAGATTTAGGAGGGAGGGCCTTTTCCACCACAGTGTGTCACGTAGTTTATCTAAATGAAAATGATGATTTGTACATTGGGGTAGGAATGTTTTTGTCAAATAATTTTTTTTTTGGTCAATGACCAGCATAGTAAACAAAGAACATTAATTTCATAAATTCTGTATCTTATAAGTAATTCATTTGAATTGGGAGTTATTCAATCTTTTGTCCTGAACCTCTTTCTTTATAGTGCAGCTTCTGGCAGAGGTGTGTCTGTCTGTTGGTGGGGGGGGGGAGGGGGAAAGAGAGACAGGCAGGCAGGCAGAGACACTGACAGAGAGATAAATCTACATTTTTCTTCAGGACCCTCTGTTGACAGGATGAAAGATCTGGACATTGTGCATGACTTTATATCTGTGTTTATATTGGATTGAGTTGGGGGGGGTGTCTTTCGTTTTTTGTTTGTTCTATCTTTTTGTGAAAATTAGCTTGCAGTAAATTTAGGCTCAGCTTTCTTTGGGACAAATACAAGTCACAAGGAGCTTCTGAACTTCCCTGGTTCTAATACGAATGCCTCCAAATCTACTGAGACTATAACTAGCCTGGATTTTTTAAAGCAATGATCTCATAAATTTGGAGAGCACCACTTGGAGAAGGATGAATTAAGGACACTTATGGATACTTACGTAACAAAGATCATGTTCATAGTCGAATAACTGCTTAAAAACCATCAACTAACCAAATGGTTGTATTCTGCTATATTAATAATAAACAATAAAATGGTTCCCATTTGAGCATATTATGTCATATAAAGTCCTCTTTCACTTAAACGTTTCCCAAACCATTGACCCATTTCTAAAACTGTGTTTCTGAAGCTGCGGTATATGTACCAAGTAAACAGAAGTAGACAAAGTGGTTTTGACTTTCCTCCTCAAATTAGACAGAAAATCCACAATAGAAAGAGATAGGAAGAAAGAGGAAGTGCAGAGCCACCAGTTTCCCACCAAGGTTCTTTTGCCAAGGGGACTAATTATCTTGGGGCAGAGAATTTTACAATAGTCAATTTTCTCTATCGTTATTTGAATGCAGTTATTGGTTTGGGTATATGGAAAACTATTCTCAAAGTGCCAAATAACACTTGAGCTGTAATTAGCTTCAATTTAAAATAGTGTCATCAATATTACTGCCCTTTTTATAACTTTAAACATATTGTAGCTAACAAATACTATAACGATATGTCTGAAAAGATATATGTATCCTTCTAAAGAAAAAAATTCCTTTTGTTTCTATTTGTGGGAAAGCAGATTATTTAACAAAGTGATTAATGAGAGTTAAGATATGGAAGGCTGAGAACCAATCCTCCAAAAGTTTCAGGAAGTTTGTTTTTAAAAATAATGCTATTGGATTTCAAAACTGATTAATATATTCCATGAAGGACAACAAGCATTTTGAAGTTTCTTAAACATTTTGAGTGCTTTTAGCTTTTTGAATGAAAATAACATCTAGTACAAACTAACCCAAAGCCAAGCTGCCTGCAGACTACCTCAGCATCAGCATCATCCCACTGGTCATCACAGATGGTTCCCCATTGGCCAGCATGGTAGACTTCAACTCTTCCTTCATAAGTGCTTCTCCCATCCATCAGCCGGATTGGAATAAAATCAGAGGCTAAAAATAAAAACATGAAGAGAAAAATCAGTTTGCATTACCAAATCATTCAACAGAATAGAAAGAAGAGTTATTAATTAATTAATCAATTAATTCATATGTTGCTTTTCTCATTCTAATAACTATTAGATTAGGAGCCCTAGTTGTGAGTGGTTAAAATGCAGTATTTTAGGCAAACTCTGCCCAGAACCTGGAGTTCAATCCTAAGGGGGCTCAAGGTTGACAGCCTTCCATCCTTCTGAAGTCAGTAAAATGAAAAGCCAGATTGTTGGTTGGAATACCCTGACATTATAAACTGCCCAGAGAGTTCTGTAAAGCACTTTGGGGCAGTATATAAGTCTAAGTGCTATTGCTATTACTGCAATGATCCTAGTTCCTGGCCCGTACTGACCACATCTTAAATAAAATTCTCTTGCCCAGACAAACTTACCTAGATGTGTTCAATGCTGGCCAGGAATTAGAATCCAAATGGGCTGGGACTAAAACACATAGTGTTCCCAGTTCCCATGGCCAACGACAAGCTCAATAAATTGAGAGGAAACTATTAGATAGATGATAGATAGATAGATAGATAGATAGATAGATAGATAGATAGATAGATAGATAGATAGATAGATAGATAGATAGATAGATAGATAGATAGATAGATAGAGAGAGAGGCAGGCAGGCAGGCAGGCAGGCAGGCAGGCAGGCAGGCAGGCAGGCAGGCAGGCAGGCAGGCAGGCATTGTAATTTAGGCATTAGTAATACTGCCATGTACCAAACTATTTTCATGCAGTTCCCTCTCCTCATGCAAGCAGCTCTAATCTCTAAGGGGATCATATTTTAATATGATGGAATTCATTGCTAGCTACATCTGAGAATAAGCAAGATTTTAAGATAGCTAACAAGTTGGAAAAAACAACTCAATAAACTTGTCTACAGGGCTCTATGTATCTTTCACTCTAGCCTCCTCAAGTGACCTTTTAATTCCACTCTATTAAAGGAGCCCTCTTAAAAAGAACAATGGAGCCTTTTTGAAATATGTTTTTCCAGTTCTGCATACACATAAAAGGAGCTATTTTTTAAAAAGAGCCATTATAGCATTATTTTATTAAAAGGAAAGGAATACAAGCAAAGCCATAACATTTCTAATCTCTGTGCAACGTCTGTACAAAAATATGATTTATTTATTTATTTATTTATTTTATTAAATTTCTACCCCGCCCTTCTCCAAACGGACCCAGGGCGGCACACAGGGATGTTAAAACACACATAGAACATATAAAATTTTAAAAAACGTATTCTAATAGACCCTGCGCTAAAAACCGAATTTAAAAAACCCAAATTTAAAACTATCTAAGAGTCAGTAATGGGGGTTACGCTAGGTCGGCTAGATGGAATAGGTGTGTCTTCAGACACTTGCGGAAGAGGCGGAGGTCGGAGATGGTGCGGAGTTCAGGGGGTAGGTCGTTCCAAAGGGCAGGGCCCGCCACAGAGAAGGCTCTTCCCCTGGGTGTCGCCAGTCGGCATTGTCCAGCCGACGGCACCCTGAGGAGGCCCTCTCTGTGGGAGCGTATCGGTCTGAGGGATGTATGGGGCAGGAGGCGGTCTCGCATATAACTAGGCCCCGAGCCATGGAGCGCTTTAAAGATTGTCGTTAAAACCTTGAAGCGCACCCGAAAGACCACAGGGAGCCAGTGCAGCTCGCGCAGGATAGGTGTTATGTGGGAGTGTCTAGGCACTCCCGTAATCACCTGCACGGCTGCGTTCTGGACTAGCTGCAGCTTTCGGGTGCACCTCAAGGGGAGCCCCATGTAGAGAGCATTACAGTAGTCGAGTCGAGAGGTGACGAGTGCTTGAGTGACTGTGCGTAAGGCACCCCGGTCCAGTAAGGGGCGCAATTGGTGCATCAGGCGTACCTGATGGAACGCCCCCCTGGCCACGGCTGCCACATGATCTTCCATAGACAGCCGGGAATCCAGGAGGACACCCAAATTGCGCGCCCTCTCCACGGGGGCCGGTGTTTCGCCCCCAATGGCTAGAGTTGGAATAATCTGGCTGAACCGGGGCGCCGGAAGCCACAGCCACTCAGTCTTGGACGGGTTGAGCTTGAGTTTGTTACCACCCATTCAGATCTGTACGGCCTCCAAACACCGGGACATAACCTCGACGGCATCGTTGGAGTGGTCTGGGGTGGATATGTACAACTGAGTATCATCAGCGTACAGATGATATCCCACCCCAAAACCACGGATGATCTCACCCAGCGGCTTCATATATGTGTTGAACAGTAAGGGCGAGAGGACCGACCCCTGAGGAACCCCACATATGAGGGACCTCGAGGCCGACCTCTGCCCCCCTGCCAACACATATTGCGACCGACCAGAGAGGTAGGACGAGAACCACCGCAGAACGGTGCCTCCCAGCCCCAACCTCCCCAGTCGGTGCAATAGGATACCATGGTCGATGGTATCAAAAACCGCTGAGAGGTCTAATAGGACTAGGATAGAGGAATATCCTCTATCCCGCGCCCTCCAGAGATCATCAACCAACGCGACCAATGCCGTCTCGGTGCTGTGCCCGGGTCAGAAGCCGCCTGGCGCGGGTCTAGATAATCAACTTCCTCCAAGTGTCGCGGAAACTGTTGAACCACCACACTCTCAACAACCTTCACTAAAAAGTGGAGGTTGGAGACGGGACGATAGTTCTCTAATAATGCTGGATCCAGGGACGGCTTCTTGAGGAGGGGCCTTACTACCGCCTCTTTCAAGACGGCAGGCAAGGACCCCTCACTCAAAGATGCGTTGACAATGCCCTGGAGCCAGCCTCGTGTCGTCTCCAGTACAAGCCAGGAGGGACACGGGTCCAATAAACATGTGGTAGCCCTAAGTCTCTTTGACAACTTGTCCATATCCTCGGTGGTAACAAAATCAAACTCCTCCCAAGATGGTGTCACAAGAACAGCCTCGGCCTGTTCGACTGGACCACTGTCGATGGAGGGTAGCTCGTTCCGAATCCGAGTGATTTTCTCCTGCAGATAAATCCCAAATTCCTCTGCTCGACCCTGTAAAGGGGCTTCCCGCGGCCTCTGTTGAAGGAGGGAGCGGGTCACCCCAAACAGGGCGGCAGGGCGGTTATCTGCGGATGCAATAAGAGTGGCACAATACTCACATTTGGCCACTCTTATCACCACTAAGTAAGTCCTAATGTGGTCTCTCACTAGTGTTCGGTCAGCTTCGGAGTGAGATGATCTCCATCTGCTCTCTAGGCGTCTCTTGTGGCGTTTCATCTCCCTGAGCCCCTCAGTAAACCAAGGGGCCCAGGTGGTTCGTCACCGCAAGAGAGGCCGCAAGGGCGCGACTCGGTCCAAGGCCCCCGTGGCCGCACTTAACCATGCGGCCACTAGGTCCTCAGTCGAGTCGCGGGGCAAGTCCACAGGAATTGGCCCAAGCTCCCTCTGGAACCTTATCGGGTCCATCAGGAGCCTGGGGCGGAACCATATTGGAATGTCCAGTTCTGCCTCCCCGCAGTGAGGTGCAGCGATCTTATTTAAGCATAAGAATAATGAAATCTCCAATTGGATATTTTAAATATTAACAATCAACTAGTAGACAAAACATGCTCCATTTTGGAGCTAAGAAGAAGCATGGCATGCACTTTTGCAAAAGGTGACAAATTACCACACCAGCAAGTATTTTTGGCCTACGCAAATATATATATACATACATACTGTATTACATGCCTTGACTATCAAGGCATCATTCTCAAATGATAGGCATGCGTTTCTAGCAGCTGCTCAGGGAAACATGATCTCATACTTTAATCAGCTTCACAAGAATTCCACCTTCTATTGAATAATAGTGTGTAAATTCAGAATTCTTTGGGAAATCCTACTTCTTTGTAAGTTCTAGGTTTTGTTTCTAAGAGATCCCATAGAATTCTGATTTGAACTTCTTTCCTTTATATATCAAAAAAGAAAAACAGGTAGTAATCACAATTTGTTTTTCTCAAATCCATGGGTAATTAGGAGGCTCATTGTGATCTATACTGAATCACTGTATCTAAGCAATGTCAACTAGTGAGACATTTCCCCCCTAATATGTCATGATAAAAATGTAAGGGAGGAATGCAGGCAATCAAATATGTTGATGGACAGAAAGTAAAAAGCACCAACTTCTGCACAACAATAACATTTTTCAGTAACAATAACAATAAAGTACAAAATTCTCCAGATGGAGAAAACATTAAAATCAAATACCACACAAAACATAAAGCCCATTATTTTTTAATAGAGCGGACACTCAAATTCAAATACTGAAGAATAAAAATCACTGGGAGAGGAAGTCTGCCTTGAATTTCAAAAACAAGACCACTCCCAAAGAAAATGTTCTTATTCCTTAACCTGTTGCGTAAATCCAATGGGAAGTCTTCAAAACCTGTCTGAAGGAGAAATTTCAGATAGCAGATAATTTTTTTTTAAAGAGCGAAAAAAGATATGAGACAAGAGATGGTAATTCTCAATTCATTGCTCTTGGAATGCAATTTACAGACAAGGTAATAATTTTATACTACTCTCTTTTTGATTCCCAAGTCATTGTTTATATCACTGTAGCAGAACTGCATTTTAGCATGGAATGTCTGCCCATGGTATCACTCAGAATTAACTTATTTTAGACTTTCTTAGTGTGGCATTTCCCAAAATTCCACAATTATTTACCCCAACATATCTAGAGGGCACCATACTCAAAAAGACTAACTAAATCATGTTGAAACCAATAGTTTTCTATTGTGTAATCCTCCATCACATCTTCTTGTATGAAACTGCTGTTTGCATGGTGTAAGATGAAATTATGTTTCTTTTTTCTTTTACCATGGGAAAAGCTGCACGTGACAGCAGCTGCCATATTCTGAGGACATATTCGACCTTGCCAAGTAGTTTTTTCACACAACATGATGTTTTCTTCATTGCCATGGCAACGCACATTGCTCCAGTGTACAGGAATAAGGCCTGATCCAGAAAACAGGGTGTGTCTTGCTGTACCTCTCTGCCTACGGAAAGAACAACAAATATAATGAAGAAGAAAGCCAAGATAATTACAGACTCTTTGTTAGTATTTTATTCTATGCTAAATATGACATGTTTTTTCCCTGATGCACAAAATATCAGAGAAACATCAATTAACTATGGGACCAATGCAAACCAAAATACAGGATTAAAGGGCAACTAAATTGTTTTCAGAATTTCACCAAGCAGTAATTTCTTTAGTGAGCTCCAAAACTGCTTTGGTGAAGACCACTGTGAATACCTTTGACAGCTGAGAAGACAATTACATGTATTATTCAACAAACAAATCCAGAATTCTTGCTCAAGGCACAAATGATTAGACTCAAATTATCCTACTTTGGACACATTATGTGAAGACCTAGCTCTCTGGAGAAAGGTCTAATGTAGGGAAAGATGGCAGAAAAGAGATATCACCATAAGCCAGGTGGATAGACTCAGTGAAAATCTACAATTAATTGCTTTAGAGAATTATACAAGAACAGTGAACATATCCTCATAACATATTGTACTTACAAGCATCTGCCTATTACATCCAGAAATTGTATACTTTTTGAAACTTGCTTTTTGATAAGCATCTATAACACTAGTATAACAATGTTTATCTTTTTTATGCTATAAATTAATTCAGCTTTTAATGTTAAGTAATTGACTAAAATTTTAAATTGTAGAATTATTTAAAATGATTCTGCCTAAATATATAAATATTAAAAAAATAAATTATCTGAGTAACACATAAATAGATTTGCTACATAATTTAGGAAAGCTTTAAAACATTTGTAAGTCAAACTGACAAGATGGTGTCAGTTTAGGATGACAGTAGCTAAATTTCAGGAACAAGAAGTGTCTTCATAGAGATTGGATCTGGGCTGAGCTTGGCAAGTATTGACCTACCCCTTTTAAATAACAGCCCTTAAGGAGTCTGAACAGATTTTGTTTAATATCCCTTGTGAGATGTTTTTTGTTCTGTTTCACTGCAATGATTTATAATATCTTAAGTTTTCTTGTTCCCAAAGCACTGGACTTCTTGTTTGAAACAGGCATTCTCTATGCAGACAAGGCAAGAATTAGCGTTATTCTAGAGATAACCAGTTTAGCTTTAAAAGACACAATCTGCCACTCAAGATCATAAAGGAATATTATAGAACTGTGTTTATACTATTTTGCCTTATTTTATATCTGACTAGTAACATGAATTAAAATGGTATCTGTATATGAACAAACTTGTCTATTTACTAAATTACAAAATTCTTAAATGGGAATCATATTCACACAGAAAATGGCAAGTATATATTGCTGTGCTTCATATAGAACAACATATTTAACTTCATATGTGTCGATCTAAAAAAGCTATTATATTGTGTTGAAGATTACTTTGTACAGGATTCATGCTATTATATAGAAATCTGACCATTTGGGAAATTAGCCGTGCATGCAAGTCTTCATCTTTTCCCTAATCCCTAAGATCCAGATAAGCATTTCAATATTTTTGCTTTAAGTATAATCTACCTTAAAGGGAACTAAAATAAATGCAATGTAGATAGAATGAAAAAGAAATGTGCCAGCATGGAGATCCAGAAAAAAGGAAGGATATTTACAAGGAACTGAAGATAATTCAAGCATTTGTTTCATCAAAATGCAAAATGCAGGATTCCTTGCATTCAGTTATTCCGTCCCAAGTCATCTCAAGGCTGGACTATTGTAAGGCCACCCTTAAAGAACAGTTACAGCTGGTGCAGAGTGCGGCAGTGTGGGTAGTTTTGGGCCCCCCAAGAATGGCACTTCTAACATCACTGCTGTGCAAGCTGATTAGTTACCAATCTACTTCCAGGTGCATTTCAATGTGTTAGTGATCAACTTTAAAGTCCTTAATGGCATGGGTCCAGGCTATTTGAGGGACCATATTTCCCGCCTAGACTACTGCAACGCCCTCTACATGGGGCTTCCCTTGAGGTGCACCCGGAAGCTCCAGCTAGTGCAGAATGCGGCCGCGCGGGGGATTTTGGAGTCTCTCGCTACTCCCACGTAACACCTCTCCTGCGCGAGCTGCACTGGCTGCCTGTGGTCTTCTGGGTGCGCTTCAAGGTACTAGTTACCATCTTTAAAGCGGTCCATGGCACGGGTCCTGGTTACTTGAGAGACCGCCTCCTTCCACATTCCTCCCTTCGACCTGTCCGCTCCCACAGAGTGGCACCACTCTCAGGGTGCCGTCAGCCGGTCAATGCCGGCTGGCGACTCCCAGGGGACGAGCCTTCTCTGTGGCGGGTCCGACACTCTGGAACAACCTGCCCCCCGATATCCGTACCATCACGGACCTACGACTCTTCCATCTGATGTTAAAAGCACATTTCTTCCATCTAGCCGGCCTGACATAGACTAGGGAATAATTTTAAATTTGATATTTATTGGTTTTAATTCTATTTTATCCAAATTTTAGCACAGATTTAATTATTTAATTATTTTTTATACTTTGTATATTGTCGGGGTTTTTATCTTCTGTGCACCGCCCTGAGTCCCTTTTAGGTGAAATAGGGCGGTATATAAATCGAATAAATAAACAAATAAACAAATAAATAAATGAATGAATGAATGAATGAATGAATAAATAAATAAATAAATAAATAAATCTCACCCCACTGGGATTGGCCTGTATCACATGTGCCAACAGAGGAGGTATGCTGCGGGTCCTGTCAGCCTGATTATCCTGGCTGGTTAGTCCAGAAGGAGGGCCTGACCAATAAATAAATCAGGGAGACTAGTATAGATCTATTTCGAGCTTTTTAGCTCTCATCAGCTAGCCATACCCTTACTGGGATTTGAACCGGGGCTGTATTACATGTTAGGCATGTTCCTTCCTTAATGTAATACAGCCCTGGTTCAAATCCCAGGAAGGGTATGGCTAGCTGATGAGAGCTAAAAAGCTTGAAATAGATCTATACTAGTCTCCCTGATTTATTTATTGATCAGCTCAAAAACCTAACACACATATAAAAAAAGTACACAACGGAACTCATAGCTTTCTGTCTAGATGGTCTCTGGTGATGAGCCGAAAGGCAGAAAAGGAAAGCAGTACGCTTCCTCCCTTAATTGGGGCTTAACAGGGTGTTGTGACACAAGTATATACTTATCCTTCTGTCTCAGCTAATCAGGAAGAGAACCTGGTGGCTTAAGTGGCTAAGGCTTCTGCCTAACATGTAATACAGCCCCGGTTCAAATCCCAGTAAGGGTATGGCTAGCTGAGGAGAGCTAAAAAGCTTGAAATAGATCTATCCTAGTCTCCCTGATTTATCTGTTGATTAGCTCAAAACCTAACACATGCACGCGCACGCGCGCACACGCACACACACACATATAAACTGGGCTCCAAAAATCTGGAATACCATTTGATGAAAACAAATAGATACAGAAACTGTTAATTTCCTCCTTTCATGTAGATAAATATTTCCTTGCCAAGAAGCAAAGTTTATGACACATATATAAATCTTCAGAATTAAATTTTAAGCAGTTTATCCCCCTTACCAAAGAAAAAGGCAACTATAAAGCAAGCTTGCAATCATACTCATTATCTTTAGTAGAACCCTAACTAAAAAAAAAAAGTAATACCTTTTCAAATTAACATTCTGTTTCTAAGGAAATAATCACATTTTAACCTTTCTTTGTAACAATTATATGTAGCATATTATTATTTTTAATGAATTTAAAGTAATCAATGTAATATTAATCATTAGCATTCTAGAAAAGAAATAATCCATTTATCCATTAATCCATTTATATAAAAGAATGATGCAAGCTATGTTTTAGGCACTGTAACAGATGAGGAAATTGGAAGTAACTGCCACTGTATTTACGAATGACGTGAAAAACTTCCAAAAATAATGTTATTTAGTCAACATAAATTTACTTACCCAAGTTCAAGTTGTTGACATATCACTGAAGCATCAGCATTATCCCAGTGGTCGCTGCAGATTGCTCCCCATATTCCATTTAGATATATTTCAACTGTGCCTTCAAACTCATTTCTGCCACCTTTAAGTCTTACTGATCCTGTTTATTTTTGTCAAAAAAGGTAAATTTATTTCAGAGATTTTATAGTGGTAATATAGTAATTAAAAACTATGAAGAAAACATTATGCCACATTTTCCATTAGAAAGTAATAGCTTCTGTGTGGCATTTATTTTTGGAGTGATCTGAAAGAGGCATGTTGAACCAAGGTATATAAACAATATAACCATTCCCTTGCCCTAGAATGGTTTTTGTCACTTTTTGATATGGTCAAACTAGGTTCCTTTCCTGTTCCAGTGGTTTGTCATTAGAACTGCTTGAGCATCAAAGGTCAATCAGTTAAGTTCATCAAGATTCTTCTAGTCCATGGGCGGGATGTGTCATGCACAGGCCACGCCCTCCCACAAAGGCAAAAACATGTCATAATAAGTCACATGACATGATGCAATCAAGTTTGACACCTGTGTTCTAGTCCATTTCAAAAAAGCACTTTTATCATTTCCTTGTCAGGCCATTGCAATGATACAATCACTTAAGGTATGTTTTATAATCAATCAATCCAATAGAAATATTTTAATACAACTGGAGTTAATGTGTTCACTATGG
This sequence comes from Rhabdophis nuchalis, assembly GCA_039707465.1. Taxonomy (NCBI): domain Eukaryota; kingdom Metazoa; phylum Chordata; class Lepidosauria; order Squamata; family Natricidae; genus Rhabdophis; species Rhabdophis nuchalis. The sequence continues at coordinate 42,446,368 of CM077648.1, read as the reverse complement.
ACAGATTTTTTTCCAAATTTGGGGAGCAGTAACAAAATTAGTACCATATTATTGTTGTAGGCAGTACCAAAAAGATTACTATTATTATGAAACGTGCCTATTCCACAAGTGGATGCCAAAATGAGTAGGTCAATCAAATAATACCAATTTATCAGAAAGCAAACTGATGACACTCCTATTAACCCTTCTAGGGCTCAAAATGCCTTCTTATTTCTTTCATTCTTTTGAGCAGATGGATATATTCCCAAGAACAAATCACAAGAATATAGCACACAGCAAAATCTCCAGAAGCATCCTAAAATACAGATGGTGGTAAAGACTGGTATTTTTCATATTATATGTCAATTTCTATTTTTTGTTCATTTAGCAGAACCTTTTAGAAAGGTAAAGTCAGCTGTAGGAAATAGCTGAGACTGTCAAGGATAGTTCTAAGATTACAAACATCTGACAGGCACAACACTGCCATTCCTAGTGAATGCAATTACTTCCTAAAAGCTCAAAACATTCATTACAGTCACTTACACATAAAAACGGCATAACAAAATTATAACAGACAATACTTAATAAAATTATTAAATGTCTTATGGAATAAAAATATTATATAGTTTTTCCCATAAATTAGGTTAACCACTATTGAAATGTGGCCTTATTGCAGAAAATGCTTTTTTTATAATCTAGCTACTTTATGGCTTCTATTAGCTAGACTGAAGTTCAGAAAAGTGTATAGCCTAGGGCTGTGATGGCAAACCTATGACACGTGTGCCACGGATGGCAGGCAGAGCTCTCTCTGCAGGCACCCAAGCCATTGACTCAACTCAGCTCCACCACACATATGCCTGTGCCTCCTCCAGCCAGCTACTTTTTGGGTCTCTGCCATCCATGCACAGGGACAGAGAACATGTGGGAAATGTGCAAGCATGCGCTGGGTCAGGGGGGAGTTTTTGGTTCCAGGAGGCTTCAAAATGGGCTGTAGGGGTGTGTGCCCTCCCCGCGCCGTGTTTTTGCAGAGGGGGGAATGTGTGCATGTGTGTGTGGGGGGGAGGAAAGTGTGGGGGAGGCTGAAGCGCAGGGCGTCATATGCATATGTGCAGGGGGTGGGGCACGCGGGGTGGTGTTGCACATGAATTGCATTATGGGTATGGAAACACATACATAAGCTTTCGGCACACAACGACAAAAAAGTTAGCCATCACTGGCCTAGGGGCTTCAAGTAGTAACAGAGTTATCCTTGAAGGCATTTGTCTCTAGTCCCTGTCTAGTAATTGTTGTGATTAAGGCATACAGGCAAAGAAATACCAAATTCATAAAACTATTCCTTTCTTATAAACATTTTTAAAGTCTGACTGTGTATGGTTACTTTGCCTCTCATTTGTTTCCATTAGATTTCGAGGAATTAGAAAACAGTTTACAAAACTTTTTCAGTGACTCAAAATTATACATAACAGAGATACTAGCAAAACAATGTATTTATTCATGTCTGACCACAAGCAAAAACTACTTTACTCAGATCATGTGAATTTATGGAATTTATAAATTCTTGGAATGAAGCAAATAAGTGCTTAACAATGGAAGATTTATATGACTGAATAAACAATCATCAAATATGGAAAGCTCCAAATACAGTACATTTAAGTAAGAATATTAATATTTCAGTCTGACATTGTGGGATAGTTTCTAAATTAACATTTTTAATTTGTGCTTTTAAATATGCTTTACTTGTCAAGATTTTGTCCAGCATTGGTATGTTTTGTCCACCAGTCTCATTTGCAATGGGCAGAACAATTATTTTTCAGAATATTGTATGGCAGATAAAATATGAATACCTCATCTTTAGAAGATTTAGTTTTATATATCCCTTATCAATGTTAAAAATTATCAGAGTGAACTGAGAAAAAGGCTGGAGACACTAGCCTTCTCTCCATTTTTATGATAGCTACAAACTGGACGTGCATAATTGGCTAATGTCATGGCCCAGGACTCAGACTATGACTCTGAAGAAGCTGCTCCAACTGAATGAATGAAATGTCAGACACCAAGCCAGCAGTCAAACTAGCTAATCAAACACAGACACTTATTAGAGCAGTTGAACTAGTCAAATTATGATGCATGGGCTCCAACGTCTCCTGCTAATACAATGCAGAGCACAGCAAAGACGCTTGGTGCTGCTCCTTGCCAAGCAAGGAAGTAAATCTACAGCTTGTGGTAGCCTGTTTTAAGAGGCAGCCCCGACTCATGTTCCTCAATTGGATTTTCTGATTTCCTGCTCTGGTGTGTTATTTCCGTGAATCATGCTCATGAAACTCTGACCTTGGATTGGCTGAGAAACCTGAGTTATCTCTCTGAATTTTGGCATGAATTTTGATTACTTTTCTGTGGGCTTCTGTTGACAGCAAAACCACCCAGGCAAGCTTTCTTTCCAAGAAACTTTACATTTCTTCCCTTGTCTATTATTTGCTCAGCCTTGATTAAATTGTTTGCCTCACCTAGCAACTGTGTGTGAGAGTGTGAGATCTGAAATGGGACAGCTACAGTTTATGTGAGTTATGGTTTTCATTAAGACCTTCCTAACCTTGGGCCATGATATTGTCATAATTACAATACAATACAATACCATAGCACAGTTGGAAGGGACCTTGGAGGTCATCTAGTCCAACTCCCTGCCTAGGCAGGAAACCCTATACCATTTCAGACAAATGGCTATCCAGCATCTTCCCGAAGACTTGCAGTGTTGGGGCCAATATAATTTGTATTGTTGGGGCCAATCCAATAAGTATATTGGAACCAATATAATTATTTTTTATACCTAAAAGATCAAGTATCTCATAGCTAGTACATTTCATTAACTCTGCTGCTTTTTTAATTGGTAGCTAGTAGTTTTTTTTCTTTCAAGACCTACCCCCATCAATCTATGGCCACTTTTAGCTCTTTTGCTCATAATATACTAATAAGAGATAGAAGGTGTTTCTAGAAGCAGCATTTTCCTATAGTTCAAAGATGTACCAATGTTGTATTTCCTTTATATAAAAAATAGGCAAGATGTAGTCTTTCAGTTGTTACTAGACAACTATTTTCATCATTAATACTGGCTGTGTTGGCTAGTACTGGTGCAATCTGATATGTTTTTTTAAAAAGTCATGCTGACTTTTGGAATTTGAAGAAAGATACAAATATGATAAAGTTGCAACACAAAAAATTCCAACTACTTTATTCTAGCCCTAGGCCTTGATTGTACAATGAAGATTTAGAGATTATTTTAGGTCATTAGATTAAACTGATTTAACAAGCTCCTAACTATGCAAAAAAGAAATTTCAGAATACTTTTTACTACATTGCCTTCCTGACCTATGTAAAGAATGTAAGTATACCATATGCAATTGTACATACTATTCACAACAGATAATTTGTGAATAATATCATCTCTTGATGCAATACTGAAATCTAGTTGAATAAAACAATCCTTATCAAAATATTAATTATTTTTCAGATGATTTTCAGCTCTATTTTATATTTTTCATATGTAGAGTTGTGCCAAAATGAGTTTTAAAGTATACTCAATTTTACAACTCTGCACTGAACATAAAGATGAAAAGGGACTTTGGTGCAGGAAAGGCATGAATTTTGCCTTGACTGCAATTTCTTACACACAAAAGAAGAATGCATGTTCCTTACACTGCATGTTCCTTACACAAGATACAGAATGGTACATTCACAGCCCTGCCTGCTGCAATTTATGCTTGCCTTCAATTCTTTAAAGGAATTGCACCTTTTGTAAATAGTGCAAAGCATTTTCTAGGGCTACAACCATTTCAAAATAAATAATATATATGTAGTACATTGACATGGTTTACAAACATCAGATTTCAGAAGGAAATGAAGTGAAATACTTATCAAACTGATCAAAATTCTGTATTTACCATTTATTTATATTTACAGTATCACCCGTGCATATGAAACAATTTAACACTAGCACTTTGATACCCTCATTTCTATTTTCATGCTGATCTTTTCTTTCAAAATATTCAAATTTTTGCAGACTGCTTCTAGGGTTTATTTCCCAGAAGCTATCATTTCTTTGAACTCAGTAGTGATCATGTCTAAGCCAGGAACATCTCCTTTGTCTGTGAGAATGGTTTCAAATGTATAGTTTCTGTTTTCCAAAGGCCAAAAACATAAATAAATAAAGTCTGCAGAGGAGAGAGGATAACAAGAAAATCTAGGTTCTTAATCATGGAAGCTCACTGAGTGATGTTGTTCAGCCCAGCCTACCTCGTTGGATTATGATGATTGGGGGGGGGGGGGAGTGGAAAATATCATGTTCTTTGGCAAATACATAGCCTAGAAATAAATGCCATTTGGAAGGAAATATTTGTAACAGTAGTGAACATTTTTATTATTGTTACTTACATAAGAACATAAGAATAGCCTTGCTGGAACAGGCCACAGACCATCCAGCCCAGCATTCTGTCTCACACAGTGGCTCACCATTTGCTTCAGGGTATTCCAAAGCAGATGTCTTCACCTGCTTATGATTCCCTGCAAATGGCATTGAGAAATATCCTGCCTATCTCTGCAACTTGGAGAGTGTCCTTAGGCATCCCTCATAATAGCCATTGATATCCTTGTTCTCCATGAACTCGGCTAATCCTTTCTTAAAGGTGTCGAGGCTGACAGCTGTCACCACTTCTTCTGGCAGGGAGTTCCATAGACCAGTGATCCTCTGGGTGAAAAAGTACTTCCTCTTATTTGTTTGAGGTATAGCTATCAAAAGTTTCATGGAGTGCCCCCTAGTTCTAGTGTTGTGCGATAGGGAAAACAGTTTTTCCTTTTCTACTTTGTCCACACCGTGCATGATTTTATAGACTTCAGTCAGGTCACCTCTCAGGCACCGTTGTTCTAGAGTGAAGAGGCCCAGCCGTTGCAGCCTCAGATGATAAGGAAGGTGTTCCAGCCCCCTAGTCATTCTGGTACTTACATGATAAGTAGCTATGAATGACAATATATCGTAGTTTTAAATAATTGAAGTTACCAGTTTTAAAATGAAACTGCTAAGCTATCTCCCACATTTCTACTGCTATATTGCCACTTGCAGCATTATGTTCATTCTGCAAGCACTGATTATAGAACACATGACAGCTCTATGAATATGTGAACATATATTCCTTAATTGTATTGTGCATTACATGCCAATAAAATATTCTACTATATAAATGCATGCTTACCAAGGAGCAGTTGTGTTTGAAAAAAAATACTTTTGATAGTGCTGATGCAAATCAAAGGAAGCCCAGTTAAAGGGCTGACAAGAGGTTTACTTATCTGGTTAATATTCCCCCAAAATGGGGGGGGGGGGACTTGAAAAACAAAATGAAGAGAAACAAAATGGACAGAAGGGGACTGAAGTGGCTTAAGAAAGAAATGACTTCTACTTCAGTTTTGTTTCAGCAGAATATTGGAATAAGGAGTTGTATTTGTGAAAAGAAATTGCTACATAAGTTACTTCAAGTAACCAAGCTTCTATATATCTGATTTGCATGTGTCTTTCTTTGGACTTCACCCAAATTGAAACTTGAAGTGATTAAGAGCTAATTCATGTAATAAGAGCTCCTTTGGATCAACCCCAAATAGAAGCATATGATACCTTCTGTTACCTTTTGGAGAAGCTCTTATTACACTTTCCAATGAAAGCTGGAAGGGGAATTCAGACTAACGTAAATGAGGTTTATTCTGTTAGCACTAAAGTGCCAAGTGTTCTGGATGAGGGAAGATGGGATACTATGTATAGGAAAGAGAAGGTGTACAACGAGAAACTTGCAGCCAGTTCTGATATTTTCTAAGTATGCTGGTGTTTGTTTATGACATAGCTATTGATTCCCTCCAGAATGAAAACATCAGAATTACTACACATTCATGTCTTCTAAAACACAGAAATCTCCAAGCATTCCACACTTCATTTATACCCTTATTTTAAATGACATCTTCATAGTGTTCACATATCATAATTTTGTTGATCAATCAGCTTTCTTTGAAATCACAACACATAGACAGACTCAACCATAATTTCAAGTGGAAAACTGAGCATCCTTTCCAAGATAAAATAATAAAGGCAAGATATAAATTCAGAAAACTAGAAAATCCCCAAAGCTTGACATTCAGGCAAACTAGCCCTCAATAGACACATAGTGATAAACCACGTTTACGTACCACTCAAAAGAAAGGGGAGGAAGCCAAAAAGAAAACAACACATCCTTTCCAGTAATCAACACTCAGAAAAGTAAAAGGCTAAAGATTTATACGATCTGAAGAGAAAACATTTACAAAATGATTTACAGATGGTACCTGGCCCCAGCAAGGATTTCCAAAATGTTCCCTGCTACATCTGACAAATGTTGGAAATTTGACTCTGCCAGGGGCACCTTCTTTCACCAGTGGTAGACCTGCCCAAAGGTTAAAAGGTACTGGACTACTATCAAAAATTGGTTGTCAGAAATCACAGGATTTGATTTTCAATTGGACCCAGTTATATTTCTGTTGGGGATAAAGCCAAGAGAAGTACCTAAAGACGCATTGTACTTATTAATACACATCACAATAGCGGCACGCATGACATACGCGCAATACTGGAAGTCAAAGGAAATCCCAACGAACCAACAGGTCCTGGATAAGATTCTACGATGTGCAGAAGCGGACAGGATGACATATATTCTTAAAGGGAAAAGCGAATCGCTTTTTAATAAAAGTTGGGATTTCTGGTATCTATGGCTGGGAAACAGAGTGTCAGATTTTAATGGGAGTAGTGGTTAAGATTTAGTTAATAATTGTTTTTGAATCTTTTTCTCTATATAAACTCTAATAAACAGCTATTATTAGAAGTGTAGGAGAAATATTGAGAATTAGGGATTTATAAGACGACTGTAAGATGTGTATAAGACCTATCAGCTTGGGATGAATTAGACTAAAATTGGAGGAGGTATTAAACTCCTCAGTCTTTGTTCAATGTTTATGTGAATTATTGTTTAATAGAAATTTATTTTAAGGGAAAATATATATATATTAAGTTTGGAACGTTGAAACGCCATCCCCAGAACCCATCAGAGAAAATAAACAAGCAAAGGCAACAACAGAAAGAGGAGAGACGAGGAGGGAAAGGAAGAAAGGGTAAAGCAGAGAAAGTAAGGGTGGGGAATTAAGAGTAGGAGAGAGGATAAGAAAGAAGAGAGGAGAGAAAGAGAGAGGAAAGAGAGGGGGGAAAGGGAGAAGAGAGGAAAATGAGAGGAGGAAACAAGAAGGCAGAGAAGGGAGTGAGGCTGTTGCAAAATAAGATGGAGACAAGGGGTGGCAAGAAAGCGATCCAAACTGTATCATATAGTATTAATGATGAATAGATAAATGTTAAATAATATTTATAAGAATGTATATCAATGAATGTTTTTGAAATGGGAAAAATAATAATAATAATAATAATAAAACCGAGCTGATTTAAATTTAAAAAAAAGAAAAATTAAAGAAAAGGCTTTGCTCCCATTGTTAAAAAAAAAACACTCAGAAAAGTAGGGATTAACACCAGATAAACAAGCAGAAAACAATACCCTAATCAAGGAACTACCAAGGAGAAAACCACATCCCTACTAAAACTGGCAAGGCACGCTACTATGTATAAACAGAGAGTAAACTCCATGCTAATTAGCACTGATAATGTTACCTAATTGGCTAGGTCTCCAAGCAAACAAGAAGCTCAGAAAACACCAAGGACTGTTTAACACTGAGCTACATATATTCTCTTTTATTGGAAATGTGTTTCTAAAATATCAGATAAGTGATGTGAGACCAATAGCCTTAGCATTTACTTATGATAAACAAGGGATTTACAGGTTTACATCAAAATGCATATGGAGACACACTTTTCTTCAACCTTGTAAAGAATGAAATGATCATGTTCATTAAAAAATAATTGAGATGGCATTGAACACAATTCAGCTGACAAAATGTACAGCTAGTCTATTTGTGTTGAACTCTAAATATTAAAGAACTGGCTTTATATGGCACCAGCTGACCATAATAACTAAAACCAAATCACTGTTGTCCCTCCTGCTCACTCATCCTCCCTCCGGCATCTTATTGTACCAGAAGTAATAAATAAACAAGCCTCAACAAGCAATAATTTCAGGGTATGTTGGTGCTGTTGCAAGACCAAGTGAAACCAGATGCTGCCAAGAAGAAGATAGGGGAGTAAGCAAATAGTCACTTGTATTTTTCAGACATTTCTTGATGCATGGAATCTCATATAAAAATCTCAATCGGGGATGGGCTTTTTAATCAACCAAGTGCTGATTAGGACGTAGGAGGCAAATCGATAGTGTGGCAAATGACATAGGTGGACACAACTAGACCTCTTGATCTTGAGCAGAAAGGATCTAACAAACCTGCTAGCCAAAGGAAGAAAGATTTTGGGGTTCTCCAAAATTATTTTTGCCCCATCCCTGGGTTTGTAGTTTAAAAAATATGATTGTGTCTGTGTGGAATGGCTAATGTTCAACCCATCTTCAAGCTGTGAAATTTTAAACACATCTACATTACGTCACATAATCTTTGGAAGAATTGGATTCAAACATGATATTAATTAAATACTTTTTAAAAATCTGTCTCCCAATTCTAGTGACTGAATGTAACTGAACCAACTGGGAGGAGGGGTGTTGGTCACACTACCAGATGTGTATCTTCTTCCACTATGCTGGAACCAACCAGTTTTCTATTTTCTATTTTGCATCTTGTGGCATGTTGTAAAAGTTCAAGATCTAGCAGCCTTTCTGAAGGAAAGTGAGACTGATTCTAATCATTCCCTGGGACAGAGAGTTACTTGAAATCTGTATGTGTATCCAAATAACTAAACTGTATAGCCTTATTCAGTGAACACTTAAATTTGAAATGTTCCATTGAAACTTATATACGCAAACTTTAAACGCAAATTCACAAATATGCACTCATGCAAGTGGCATTGAACTATACAATAGTGAACCACTGACATATGAAATAGACAAAAATGTTACTCATACTTTACCAAAATGCATGATAGTAGAATGGATCACAAGCAAACACTGCCTGCAATAGTCAAGTATTGTAAATCAGAGGCCAATTCTACAGATACTGGAAGCAAGTTCCAGATATCTTTCACTAATGACAATCAGGCTGAGAAAACTGTAGTTTATAGTTAAACATTATCAGGCAGGCCATAGTTTCTCCATCCCTGATGTACATAATTCATCAGCACAAAGGACACTTCAGAGTCCATGAAGAGTCCAAGTTTTGTATCTTTATATTCGCTCATTAGCCAACATACACATGACAGCTAGTGAGATCAAAGAGAATCACATTCAAACACATACAGGAAATAAGCAAAAAAAAAAAAATTACAGTGACGGAATTGCTGTCTTACCCTGGAAATCTTTCCTTGCAGTTTAAATTATTCTAACCCAAGTGTTCAGCGAAATGCGGACATAGGCAGCTATACTTGTATTAAGAGGGCAAGCAAGCATAATTCTGCTCCTGATAAAACTCATAATCCTGCAACGTTTTACAGATGAAAAGGAGGACATTCCTATGGACTATTGCAGCAAACTTCTGTTTTCATCTCACTGATCAGACTGGGGTTTTAAAAGTCACGCACACTAGAGGGTGTCCTGATTTAACGGGTAAGTTTGCGTCTGCGTGACATCTCTTGCTTCGTTTATGTCTAACTTTATTTTGTTTTATAAAGTCTGCAGAATTAATTGCAAGCGTTAACTTTAGACGCGCTAACCCGATAGACGTGGATGACGCCACATGCTTTCGAATAAAATACATTCGGTAGAATAAGTCAGGAGCAAAGTAGTGGAAGGGGGGGGGGGGGAGCGTGTGAAATATCGCCTCGTCTGAACGTCCCTTCGGCGCCTGGACATGTGTGGGCAAGGGCAGTTCACATGGGCGCGTGAACACCCGTCCGATCCCGGCAAGAAATGACAGCAGGCGCCGAGATCCCGCCTCACCTTGTCTGCAGTCACAGTAGCCCCAGTCCACCCTGCCGCGGTTGTTTCGGTAGAAGCACCAGGGCCTGCTCCTGCCGTCCGGGTTTCTGCAAAAGTTGCGCTGCCCGCGCAGCCCTTTGCCCTGCGGCGTCCGCTCCAGGAAGGTGGGCACCTCCGCCCAGGGCAAACACCCCGCGCCCAATTCCGTCACGTTGACGAAGCGCCCACCGTTTCTCGGGCAGGTGCCCCCGCCGGCGGGCTGGTGAGGGTAGAACGGCGGGGAGCGCGGCGGCGGCGGGTCCGGACCCCGAGAAGCGGCCGACGAATAAGAAGGAGAAGCGGAGCGGCTGGCCGCGGGGCTGCTGGCTTCGGGAAGCGTCCCAAGAAGCAGAAGCGCCGAGCCCAGAAAGAGACGGGCGAAAGTCATGCTGGCAGCCCCGCGCGGTTTGCTCCATCGCCCCTCAGCTGCGGAGCCCGGCCAGGAAGGCGGAGGGCGGAGCCGCGCGCGGCGTCCGTCAAATCTTTCCCACCTCCCGCCGAGTGGACCCGCAGCTCCTCCCCCCCCCCCCCCCCCCCTCTTAAGAGGTGGCGCTTCACTTTCAGCGCCCGGGGCTCTCCATCGCTGAGGCGTCTGCGCTTGAGGGGTGTTAGGCAGCGCTCCCCCCTGCGCCGAGGAAGATAACTCCCCCCCGCTCGACTCGCGCGGGCGGCGGGGGGGGGTTGTTACTTTTTATTTAGATTTTCCGGATTGCTTTAGGACAGAGTGAAATGAACTGTGGGCGAGCTCTATCCGGTGAGCTCGGCTGACATTTGCTGCCCTTCTCCCCCGCTCTTTCGGTTCTCTTTCGCAGCCCAGTTGAGAAGGAGCTCTTCGCAGCCGCCCAAGGACCGGTAGAAACTCAGCCGGCACCGCTCTGTTTCTCTGTAACCTCTCCTATGCGCTCAGAAGGGGAAAGAGGGGCGGGGGGGGACACCTCACATTTGCCCGTACCGGGGTGACTGGCGTCCTACCCTCTGTTAGCCCAGCCACCCTTTCTCTTAAAATCATTGCGCGGTTTGGGAAATGCGATTGAGATCATTCGTCTGAGGAGATTCTCAGTCCTCCAGATCAGGGGTCCCCAACCTTTGCAACTTTAAGTCTGAAGGACTTCAGCTCCCAGACTTCTCCAGCCAGCAAAGCTCTGAAGTCTGGGAGCTGAAGTCCTTCAGACTTAAAGTTGCAAAGGTTGGGGACCCCTGCTCCAGATCGTGGTTGTCCCAAAAATGCTTTTTTTCCAAGAGGCAATTGGACTTTCTGGTTTTTTTCTTTGAAGACATTTCGCTTCTCATTCGCACAAGAAGCGGAGCGTCTCCAAAGAAAAACCCGAAAGTCCGCTTGAGTCTTGGGGGAAAAAAGCACCTTGGGGACCCTGGGAAGGTTGGGCACGGAGCGGACCTAAGGGAGGAAGCAAATGCGTTGCGCACACGCTCCGTGAGTAGGCGTCGTGAGCCCGGCAGCGAAGCAGAAATGAGGTCCTTCTGAGGACTCTTCGGGGCTCCCGCTGAAGCCGAGGGTGAAAGGCAACAAACACAAAACCCGAGGGGAGGATGTGCGTGGCCTCCGGGGATACCAGCTGGCGCCACACGAACTTCGCGGCGCGTGTTTCAGTTCCTCAGAAGCTGCATTTTTGGCACAAGGCAGGCAGGATTCATTCTCTGCTACTGAGAGAGAAGAGTTTTAGTGAGGGCGTCCGGAGGAATATGAGCCACTTTCCTTTTCACTGCAACCGACTTTGGAGCGGGGCGCTTCTCGCTGTGCCAAAGGTGCTTCCCCCCCCCCGCCCCCCCAAAAAAGTAACCCGACTTTCTGGGTTTTTTTTTTCTTTTGAAAAAGTTTTATTGGGTTTTACAAATTTTATAAAAATAGGATAAGGGAATATAAGGAATTACAAAGAAATTTTGAGAACTTCTATGTCGGAGGTGTCGGCCCCCTCCGAGGCTTCATACAAAAAAAAAATAGATAATACAATAAATTTTTCATTTTTTCTACAAAGTGGAAAGAGGACAAATATTTCATTTTAAAATCTATGCAATCAATCATTTATAAACATCCAAACATCCAGCCAAATCCACTATTTCATTGTGAGAATTTTTAATCTCTTCCCTTATCTCAGCCGTCCCCCCCCTCCAGTCCATCAATTCTTTGTTTATTTTCCACTAGCTATACCCGGCCACGCGTTGCTGTGGCCCAGTCTGGTTAAATGGCCAACCAATCTGTGTGTATATCTACACCTGCACACATACACACAACCACCGTATAACCCCCAACCTACCTACCTACTGTATTTCTCCCTCTCTATCTATCCCCCTACCTACCTACCTACCTATTGTATTTCTCCCTATCTACCCCTCTACCTACCTACCTATTGTATTTCTCCCTATCTATCCCTCTATCTACCTACCTACCTACTGTGTTTCTCCCTATCTATCTATCCCCCTACCTACCTATTGTATTTCTCCCTATCTATCCCTGTACCTGCCTACCTATCTACCTACTGTATTTCTTACTCTCTATCTATCCCTCTATTTATCTACCTACCTACTGTATTTCTCCCTCTATCTATCCCTCTACCTACCTACCTACCTACTGTATTTCTCCCTCTCTATCTATCCCTGTACTTACCTACCTACCTACCTACCTACTGTATTTATCCCACTATCTATCCCTCTACCTACCTACCTACTGTATTTCTCCCTCTATCTATCCCTCTACCTACCTACCTACCTACCTACTGTATTTCTCCCTCTCTATCTATCCCTGTACTTACCTACCTACCTACTGTATTTCTCCCACTATCTATCTCTCTACCTACCTACCTACTGTATTTCTCCCCTCTATCCCTCTACCTACCTACCTACATTTCCCCCTCTGTATCCACCTACCTACCTACCTACCTACCTACTGTATTCTTCCCTCTCTCCCTCTACCTACCTATTATATTTATCTCTATATACCTGTACCTATCTACCTACCTGCTGTATTCATCCCTCTCGTTTATCCCTCTACTTACCTACCTACTGTATTTCTTCCTCTCTCTATACTCCTCTACCTAAATAAATAGCCCTCCCCTCCCCACACACACACACCCTCAGTCAACCCCCTCCAGGCCCCCCCTCCCTTCCTCCCTCACTTGTGCCTAACACAGTGGTGGGCAAAGTCATTAGTCTCTTTATCCCTCTGTTCCTCCTTTCTTCTCTGTCTTTCTCTGTCATTCCCTCTCTCTCTCTCCTTCCTCCCCCATCTCTGTCACTCTGTTTGAGTATGATTGCCTGTCTATCTTTCCCTCACTCATTCTCTGTGTGTGTCTGTCTCTCTCCCCTCCCTTTCTCTCTGTCGCTGTGTGTGTGCTTGTCGATCTCTCTCATTCATTATCTCTCTGTTCGTCTCTCCCTCCCTCTCTGTCTCTCTGTGTATCAGTCTCCCCCCTCCCCTCCGCAAGCAGCGAAAAGGCCGGCATATCGGGCTGAGGAGTCTAGGGCTGCCTTCTCCCACAGTGAGCGTGGCCATCCAGGCACCGCATGCCCACCCCCACCAGCCCCGCACCAACGGCTCTGGAAAGTGCACCTCGGTGGCCATCGGAGAGAGCTAGTGGAGACGCGGCCAGCTGCCCCGCCCGACAGGCGACTACCACACGGGGCTCGGACGCTTCTGATCCTGTGGCCCTGCGTGCGTGCACGTGGAAGAGAGCGGCTGCAGGCAGACAGGGAGGCGCATGTGTTGCTTTCCATGTTGCCCCTGGCAACGTTCCTTCAAGGCAGTTTTCTGCCATTACGTGTCCATGACATACAGCCGGATGGGAGAAGTTACACAGAGCTTAAACCGTGTTCAGTGAGTAACTTTTATTTGTGCCTGCCTTGTACACGATACACGTGTGCTAGGCACAAAATGATTTGGTATTCTATTATCTGAAGTGCTTCGCTACATTGTGTGAAAGTTTGGTTTAAATCGGTCTGGTACTTTTTGAGATTAGTGGATTCGTACAAACTATTTTACATTTTTATTTATATAGATTAGTGCTTTCTGTGTCTCCAAAAGTTCTAATTTTGAACTAACATTATCTTTCCGGATTTCTTTAATTTCTTTCATAATGTTTTGAAGAATTTCCTCTATTGCTGATAACTGTGTAGCTTCCATCTCTATTTCTTTGGATAACATTGAAGTAATCTAAGGTTGGAGTGTCTGCTTTTTTGAAACCATAATGAAAGTTATAAGTTCTTGTCACTAATATGGCGTCTATTGGAGAGGCAGTCCGTGAGGTAAGGAGAGAGCAAAAGCCAATGTCCAAATTCAAAGTTCAGTTTGGTTATAATCCAGAGAGAAAACAATTTCTTAAAGGCAATCAGATGGGAAAAAAACAAAGAAGGCACATCAGGGAAAAGTCCAATTAATCAATTACGTTCATCTATATAAATAAAAATGTAAAATAGTTTGTACGAATCCACTAATCTCAAAAACTACTGGGCCGATTTACACGAAACTTTCAGACAACGTAGCCAAGGACTTCCGATAATAGAATAGCTAATCATTTTGTGCCTAGCACATGTGTGTTGTGTACAAATTACACACACAAAAAAGTACCCACTGAAATGTGTGTAAACATGCTTATAGCCATGCCCATCAAACTGCTTTTCAACTGTCAGTGTTGGAATAGGCCTCATACGGCGGCCTCTTGGGGCCAAAAAGGCACAGAGGATAGCAAACTCCCAGGTGGCCCATAGAGGGGGGGGGAGAAATTCTGCTCAGGACTGTTCTCTGAGGTAAAAAAAACGGAGGCAGGCAGCTGCTTTAAACTGTTTAATACGAACTGAACCAAACTGTAACAAAGAATCACCCATCTGACAGCAAATACAGTTTAATGAAAAGAAGGACTAGGGAAGACATGATAGCAGCATTCCGATATCTCAGGGGTTGCCCCAAAGAAGAGGGAGTCAAGCTATTCACCAAGGCACCTGAGGGCAGAACAAGAAGCAATGGGTGGAAACTAATCAAGGAGAGAAGCAACCTAGAACTGAGGGCAAATTTCCTGGCAGTGAGAACTATTAACCAGTGGAACATCTTGCCACCAGAAGTTATGGATGCCCCAACACTGAAGAAAGAAGAGACTGGAAAACCATTTGTCTGAAACGGCATAGGGTCTCCTGCTTGAGCAGCGGGTTGGACTAGATGACCTCCAAGGTCCCTTCCAACTCTGCTATTGTATTATTGTATTACAGTAGGTAGATAGATAGGGGAATAGAGAGACAGGGAGAAATACAGTTTAATAAAAGAGGGACTAGGGGAGACAGGATAGCAGCCTTCCAATATCTCAGGGGTTGCCACAAAGAAGAGGGAATCAAGCTATTCTCCAAGGCACCTGGGGGCAGGACAAGAAGCAATGGGTGGAAACTAATCAAGGAGAGAAGCAACTTAGAACTGAGGAGAAATTTCCTGACAGTTAGAACAATTAATCAGTGGAACAACTTGCCTCCAGAAGTTGTGAATGCCCCAACACTGGAAGTCTTCAAGAAGATGTTGGATAGCCATTAGTCTGAAATGGTATAGGGCAGTGATGGCTAACCTTTTTTGGCTCACGTGCCAATAGCAGGGGGAGTGCAGGGGCGATGTGCACAGGTGTGCCACATCCATAATGCTATGTGCATGACCCCCTGCATTTGGCATGCTTTTTACGTCATCCCCAGGCTTCAGAGGGTTTATAGGAGCCTGGGGAGGGTGAAAACAGCCTTCCCCCACCTCCAGAGGGCATAAAACAGCCTCAAAAGAAGGCCTAAATCAGCTGGCCAGGGCACACATACACACTGAAGCTGACAGGGCAATGCCTCGCATGGCCTAAGAAATGGTTCCGTGTGCCACCTGTGGCACCCGTGCCATAGGTTCGCCATCATGGGTATAGGGCTTCCTGCCTAGCAGGGAGTTGGACTAGATGACCCCCAAGGGATAGATAGAGAGGCAGAAATTAGGTAGGTAGGTGGATGGATAGATAGATAGATAGATAGATAGATAGATAGATAGATAGATAGATAGATAGATACAAAGAAAGAAAGAAAGAAAGAAAGAAAGAAAGAAAGAAAGAAAGAAAGAAAAAGAAAGAAAGAAAGAAAGAGACGGTAGGTAGGTAGGTAGGTAGGTAGGTAGGTAGATAGGTAGGTAGGTAGGTAGGTAGAGGGAGAAAGGAAGAAATATAGTAGGTAGGTAGGTAGGTAGGTAGGTACATAGGTAGGGGGATGGATAGATAGATAGGGAGAAATACAGTAGATAGGTAGGTAGAGGGATAGACAGAGAGGGAGAAATACAGTAGGTAGGCAGGTAGGTGGATAGGGGGATAGATAGAGAGGGAGAAATACAGTAGGTAGGTAGGTAGGTAGGTAGGTAGGTGGAGGGAGAAAGCAAGAAATACAATAGGTAGGTAAGTAGAGGGATAGACAGAGAGGGAGAAATACCGTAGGTAGGTAGGTAGGTAGGTGTATAGATAGCGAGAAATACGGTAGGTAGGTAGAGGGATAGAGGGGGGGAAATACAGTAGGTAGGTAGATAGAGGGGAAAAAGAAAGAAATATAGTAGATAGGTAGGTAGAGGGATAGACAGAGAGGGAGAAATACAGTAGGTAGGTAGGTAGAGGGATAGAGGGGGGGGGAAATACAATAGGTAGGTAGGTAGGTAGGTAGAGGGAGAAAGAAAGAAATACAGTAGGTAGGTAGGTAGGTAGAGGGATAGAGAGAGAGAGAGAGAGAGAGAGAGAGAGAGAGAGAGAGAGAGAGAGAGAGAGAGAGAGAGAGAGAGAGAGAATTTTCAACATGTAATCTTTTCTTCTGTATTGTTATATATTTGTGATTAACTATTGTAATTCTCTTCTGAGTAACAGTCACCCTGAAGAACAGTCCTGAACACAAGGGAGTGTCAGCAATTTTCCAAGAAAAGTATGTCTCCTGAGAACAAAGGAACGCCATCTTCTCCCGCCCCTCTGGAAGCCGCCGAGAGCTAGTGAAAATCATTTCAGTTGTTGCCAGACTTTGATACAAAGTATCCAGAGATCGTAAAGGAAAGACTTTCACTTATGGTTTAAAAAAATCGGATGTTGATTCCTCCGCCTCCCCAAGCCTGGGGAACATTTCTAAACGCCGCTTTTTTTTCTTTTCCGAGGGTTTTTTTAACAAACTCCCCCCTCCTTCTTCTTTCAAACTGAAAGTTGAGAGCATTAAAGCAAAATCACTCACGATCCACTTTGCAGCCAAGAGCCTCGGTGTTGCCTTCAGCCCCAGCATTTCAGTCCTTCTTTAATCGAGATAGCTGTTCCGGCTCTCCATCGGCGAAGGGGACTAAAGAGGAACTCCCCCCCGCAACTCGTTCTCCTGCTCCTAGGTCGAAGCGGGGGCCACCCCTCGACCGCCGTCAGGGTGGGGGGATTCCCCGCAAGCCGCCCGTACAGCGGGGGCTCTTTACAAGAGCCCCCTGCCCCCGGGGGGGCCGCAGAAGCAACCAAGCGGCAGACGAGTACAAGACCCGACTGTCACCTCCGGCCAACCGGAAGGAAGTCACTGGGGGTTTTTTTTGAAGGTGTTTCCCGTCTCATCCAAGAAGCTGCTTCAGCTCTGGCTGGTTGTTGTGGAATGGAAGGGTGTATATTCCTTGCAGGCAGCTGATCATTTGCATTGGTACATAAGAACATAAGAACAGCCTTGCTGGAACAGGCCACAGCCCATCCAGTCCAGCATTCTGTCTCACACAGTGGCTCACCATTTACTTCAGGGTCTTCCCAAGCAGATGTCTTCACCTGCTTATGATTCCCTGCAAATGGCATTGAGAGATATCCTGCCTATCTCTCCATTCCGGAGGATGTCCTTAGGCATCCATAATGATAGCCATGGATACCCTTGTTCTCCATGAACTCGTCCTTTCTTAAAGGTGTCGAGGCTGACAGCTGACAGCTCGGTAGTGGGGTTCAATTTTTTTTACTATCTGTTCGGTGGGCGTGGCATGGTTTGGTGGGCGTGGCGTGGTTTGGTGGGCGTGGCAGGGGAACGATACTGCAAAATCCCCCTTCCCTCCAAACAGCTGGGACTGGGGAGGCAGAGAATGGATGGGATGGTGCCAGTTAGAAGTGCTATTTACCGGTTCTCTGAACTAGCTACCGGTTTTCCAAAACTGGGCAGAACCTGCGAAATACCATCTCTGATTTGCATCCTTTTTAGAGAGGCATTGAGGCCACTTGGGGGTTTGTCTGTGTCCTCAGGGTCACCTGACTAGTGCAAATGGATTAGGCTTCCTTCTTGGAATAGTTGAAAGGACTGTGTTGTAGACTTGAGATAGGTGATGTATCCCTCCTCCCTCTGTTGAGAGACGACTATTCGGTTTTGACATAGATGGTCTCTTTCACCTCCCCCATTTCAAACAAGCCATCCTTCCTGTCCCAAATGTGAACATTTCTGTCTTCAAAAGAGTGGCCTGTGTCTTTTAAATGCAGATGGACTGCTGAATCTTGTCTCCTTGGGCTTGTTCTCCTATGTTGTGCTATGTGTTTATGAAGTGGTTGTGCTTGTGCTTATACTCCAACCAGGGAAGAGTGGAGTTGCTGGCCATTCATAAGAAACTGTGCCAAACCAGGATTTTGAATGAAGACCTGTTCTGCTTTTCTGTGTCTTTCTCTGACTGCATTCACAGACCTTAAACCCCCAAAGCCAGTCAGGGAAGAATGTTGGAGGCAACTTCTGGTAAATTGGGTTTAGTGTGCCCTGGGAACTCAGAACAAAGTTGATTCAATAAAATATGGGTACTGATGAAGTTGGGGAAGTTCATCCATCCAGTCTCCAGGAACTAGAAATAGACAACGTGACCTAAGAGGAGTTAAGTAGCAAAGCTACTGCAAATAATGGAATAGTGCCATCTTTCCTCCAATGCTGAATCAGCAGAAAACAGCTGGCCTGACATGTGCTGTCTGCACAGCACTTTGATGCTGCTTCTGTTCATTCCCGGTCACATGGCTTTCCTCCAGGGTACTGGGCAACATACCTAATAGATTCATAAGTTGGGTATGTGAGAGGAAAGGCTACATTGTGAGGACACAGCAGAAAGATGTTGCCTGGGCATGTTTGTACTGTGTGTAGGTTGAAGTGGGGAAATTCCAAAGAGTTTCATAGCTTTTGCTTTATTCGTGACTACTTTTACTGGACCAGCAATTACAAAAATTTTAAATATTCATACATAGGCTTTTAATTTTTTCTCTCCATAGAGTCAGTCCTCATTTAGCAACTGTCTCTTTAGCAACTGATCAGTTATGACAGAGATTAAACATAACTTTTATCACAATTATGACCTTCATAGATCCATAGATCTAAAGTAAGATTATAAGCACAATCATGATTTCACTTAGCAACCTTTTTGTTTAACAACCAAGTTGTCATCCCAATTGTGGTCACTAAACAAGGAAACCTGTTTGAAACCTGTACTTTCAAACATATTTTCTAACTGTGGTAAAGTGGTTATTGCTACTGTCTGCTTCCATACTCTTGACAGACATTGCAGCAGAAAATGCTGCCCTAGTAAATTGTTCCTTGTTGTTGCTTCTGTGTCTTTCCTTACATGCTTCTGCAAACTTACTCTTGGTCCTTGATCATATAGTCCCTAATGGCATACCAAGAGCTGGTGCCTTAGAAATCTCAGATCTTCCTGTTTTAACTTTGCAGGCACAGTAAATCACCATGATGTTAACTCACTTATGTCCCGAGGAATCTAGTTGACTTCTTGAGGACTGTTATCTTTAATTCAGATTGTTTCACATGCATATTCATGAATTATCAATATTTAATTATCTTCTATTTTCACTGTATAAAATATTAATATGTCCAGCGTTACCCAGGTCATGCCAGAAGTCTTCCAAATATTTGTTTATGTGCTTGTTCACCTTCAAAATTAATGTTTACTCCTGGCGACTACCAGGACAAGTCCCTGCAGTTTTCTTGGCGATATATTTCAGAAGTGCCATTGTCTCCTTCCTAGACTGAGACAGAGAGTGATTGGCCTAATGTCACCAAGCTGACTTTGTGCTTAAGGTATAACTGGAATTCAGTCTCCCAGGTTCCAGCCTGGTCCCTTAATTATTGTGTCATATTTGTGTCATAATTATTGTGTCATATACCCCAAATCTCAAGAATTTATACTCCAAAATATTTAAAATGTGCAATAATTCCAGATTTCTATATTAAGACATGAAACTGTCCTAACAAAATCAGATGTGCCAAAAAATGAAAATGAATCCAGTATATCAGTTTTTAGTCCACAATATGGTCAGTGCACAAAATTAGGAATAATTTTACAATTTAAAAAAACCTCTGAAGATTCTGTCGGCACTCCAAAGATAACAATGGATTCTAAGAATGAATACATTCTTCTGTAGATGGAGCCTTCTGAATTTATTTTAAGGATTTGTGATAGTTCAAGTATTGGCATGTCAGAGATACATTTTCCTAGGTCAGTAGAGATTGCAATCATTACGGACTGAAAAACATCTACCTGTAAAAAACCGCCATTCCCTTCCCTTCCTTTCTTCTCTTCAAGGAGAAAAACCAAAAATGGCAGGACAGTTTACTATATACATATAAACATATAAATAGGCAGCAAATCCTGCGCTCACCCTGATGTTATTTACAGTAGTTATATACTGAAATCCGCAAACAAATAACCAAGCTCATAGAGCACCAAGAAATCTGTATGCTTTTACCCATATGCTAACATTCATTTACACAAAATTATAACTGATCTATAAAGATAATTATGAACCAAAAATACTACAGACACAAGGAAAAGTTGCAATCTGTACTAAGTATGTACTATTAAGTATGTACATTGAATTTGAAAAAGCTTTGAAAAAGCATTGAAAGTGCTACATGCAGATACATGTAGGTAAAACGTTTTCCTCTTGTGCATGGTGAGCACATTTGTTTTCAAATACTTAAAATGAGACAATCATGCTGACCACATTTGGAATATTGCATCCAATGTTCGTCACTATGATATAAAAAGATGTGGAGACTCTAGAAAGAATTCAGAGAAAAGCAACAAAGATGATTAAGAGACTGGAGGCTAAAATATATGAAGAACGGTTGCAGGAACTGGGTTTGTCTAGTTTAATGAAAAGAAGGACTAGGGGAGGAGACATGATAGTGTCCCAATATTTGAAAGACTGCCACAAAGAAAAGGGGATCAACCTATTCTTCAAAGCATCTGAAAGTAGAACAAGAAGCAATGGGTGAAAACTAACCAAAGAAAGAACCAACCTAGCATTTGGAGAAATTTCCTCACTTTTAGAACAATTAATTAGTGGAATGATTTGCCTCCAAAAGTCATGCTCCAACACTGGTAGTTTTTAAAGAAGAAATTGGTTAACCATTTGTCCAATCTTGAGCAGGGGTTTGGACTAGAAGGCCTTTAAGGACCCTTCCAACTCTGTTATTCTGTTAAATAATTATGCGTATGTTACTGTATGGATTAGATGGGAAGAAAGTTCACTATTAAACTAGCATTGCCAAATGCCACAGAACATTTTAAATATTCAGAGGGTTAAAAAACTGAAAAACGAACTATCACTGTTGTAAGTTTAAGACATAATGATTGTTCATTTTTTCCGAGTTGTCTCTCTTTTTGTGTTTTAAATTGCTGACTCCTAACATAGACCATATAGCTCTGAGTAAAGTCAGTGTCGGTGAACACAATGTACTTTTTTCATTTAGCGATGATTCCGTGTTCCTTTGAAAGACTCTTCAAAGGTCAGTTGAGACATAAATGGAACCTCTTCAGCATTTGCAAGCTATTTTCACAACTTGCAAGCAACTTTTATGTAGATCTTTTCAGCTGCTCATTCAGATACACTTTCAAAACTCTCCAGTCCATCTCCTTTTATTTTTTAATAGAAAAAAACGACTGTAATAGGTCACCACCATCTAGTGGTCTGAATGGAACATTGCAGTTGCTCCCCTTCCCACCCCGACCCCAATTGTTCTTAGTGGTTTTAGTATTTTTTTTTCTTTTGAAAAATAAATTTTGATATTGGTAATCACTAAATGAGATTGCTCTAGATACCAAGAAAAGTTTGAAGTTATACTAACTTAATTTTCATTTTCTAAATGTTTACACATTTATCTTTACATATGTTGAAGTACAAATTGTGGGAGTTCTCTGCCTCTTACAGACAGGAATTAGAAAAAAGGTGACAGATGAAACACCTCCTGTACCAGATGGTAGTAAAGAGGCAAGGCTAGACCCATAGAACCAGAGACCTCTGGGAGAAGAGATACAGCCTTTCTTATTAGACATGCCATAAAACAAATTTCCATCCTGATAAGTGCCAGATTATTTTTTAATAGTAATTTTATTAAGTTTTACAATCAAAATGATAAAACTAATGCAAATTTAAAAAGTAAAAGTATAAAAGAAAAACAGAAAAGAAAGAAAACAAGCAACATAGTAAATAAAAAATATGAAAAATGACTTTCTCCTTCATCACAAATATAAACAATTTTATTAACATATTACCATCTCTTAAAATAAATGATATTCCCATATCTTTTATCTGTAAACAAATAGATAAGAATTGTCTATAAGAATAGAATAGTAGAATAATGTTCAGTCTTGATCAGCAAAAGACCATTTAGGGTTACCAGAGGCAATATACCTATTTTAATCTTAATCAAATAAACCAACGTCATATTCTTTTTTTATTTTTAAACGTTTTTATCTTTAATCCCTTCAAATAATGTCCTAGAACTTAATTTTCCATTTTTTCTTTATCCCTTCTTACAAAATTCTTCAAAAATTTAAGAAATCTCTTATAAATCCAATATAGGAAAGTTAGTCTGATCACTTTTTTATTATTTGTATATTCCTTTAGTAATTAAAACATTTGCTGGTTTCATTTGTATAACTAGTATAGCATCTTTTTTCCATTTCATTCTTATAGCCTGTCATTTTAAAATCTACTTTCAGATCAGTCTCAGTTTTGGTTCAATAGAGCAGAATTGTTCTTCCATAATAACTTCCACAATAAACTCAGTCTGTCTCTAATAGCAGATATCCTTAAAATTATCTTTTGAGTCCATTGTTCACAAACATCCTTCAATATGTCCAATCTTAAAATATTTTTTCTCCATTTTGTATTAGTAAATGAAATTTAAGTGTTCTCCTCAAATTGTAAACTTTACATTCTTCTGGTTTCCTCAGTGTGAAATCTTCAAAAGGTCCCATTCCATCACTTTAAAAAGAAAGAAAGAAACATGAAGAGCAACTGTTTGGAGCACTCTGGTTGACTTCATGCCATCTCCATATCTGCAGAGGTATCACAAAGAACCTGTCCACTGACATTTCACTCCACTTTTAACAGAACAGTCTTCAATTCACCAGTTCATAAATTAGTGTTCACAAATAGGAGTCCTGTACGCTATTTATTTAGCAATTTAGCAAAAATCATGGATTTAAAAAAAAAATATTTTTGACAAGCAACAACACACAGATTTTGTTTCAGTACTTCCACTGAATGCAGCTAATTCCGCTATTTTCAAGAGAATAGGAAAAATCTTTTTCTTCCTAAAGTAAAATTTTTACTCTTTAACACTCAATTATTTAGTGTAAAGGAATAAAAGAAATGTTAATTTTGGAAGACTTCTGAATCCCTTTCTACCATTCTCCGTGTGAATTGGTGTTTCTTTCTTCCCAGCAACACTATATGTATAGGTCAAGCTGCTATGAAAGTTACTGAAAGAGACCAGATCTTGTGTTTGCTGTCCCCAACCAGAGGGTATATAGTAACTTCAAAGTTACAATTATAATTGTGCAATCCTAAACATGTTTATACTGGTTTAAATATTAAGATAACTTAGGAATGGAATCTTACCCTGCAACCCTAGATATTTATCAAAAAATACTGTATTTTCCAGGAAACATGATGGAACTTTCTCCTAATATACAAGACATTAAGGACAAAACTACAGTGTGTGTTTGCTGTCAAATAATTTTGAACTTTATATGGTCTATTCTTAGAAGTAAAATTAAATCTGGTTAGTTTTAAGAAAAGAAAATTAAAATATTTTCATGTCTATTTATGGCTATGGGGGTTAATGTTTATCTGGGCCAAAAATAATTTAGTGCAGATTTGTTAGGAGAAATGTCTTGAGTTCACGTTTTCTATTGTTGTGAACAATAGTCCTAACACAGAAGACTTCCACATAAAATCTCTTGTCCATTGGTTTATAAAAAAAATATGTATTGGAAAATCTGACTATCTAAAGTGAAGTTATTCAAATTACTGCAATTGTGTTTGCACCTTATTAATTACAGCAAAAAGAACACGAGAGATGCAGTTTGAGATGAACATTCTCCATTTGGTGTTTTAAACTTTTATTGTTAAAAAGTAATACATCTGTTATGGAGGAAGGATTAAACCATAGAACTGTATGTATAAAAACATGAAAATAGAAAAGTTCCATTACAGCGTTTGGGATTTTGATCTCAATGGTCTCACAAACAGGACCATGAATCTATGCCTCTGACAGCAAAAGAAAAGGATTACATTTTTCCTCAGCAATTTCTTCTGGCTCCTAATACTGGTTCTTGAAGATATTTTGGAAGAGTAGGAGAAGGAAAAGGAGAATGACAGAATAGTTTTTTGATAGTTTAAAGGCTCCTTTTTGTGAAGAAAGAATAACACAGTGAGGGGGAAGATATTTATATTTATATATTTATATTTATTAAATTTGTATAACCGCGCCTCTCTCCCCGAGGGGACTCAGGAAATTAAAACAGGAAATATAAAACATAGCAATAATAAATACTAAAAGCCAATTAAATACAAAATACCCTGTGCTAAAATTCCCTAAAACTCTTACCCATGATAAGATGATACAGAATGGCCTGTACAAAATCACTCAGATGGTCAGGACTGTCAGGAATATTTTAGTCGGAGAGAGGTTTTTGATTTTGTAATCTGTGTTAAGTTTACAATAGGGTTTACATTATCTTGAAATAGCAGGGGTGGAAATGATTGGGATTTGCATGCATTCCTTGGAGCCACAGCTTTTCCATCTTTGAGTTAGTTCAAACTTAATTACAGTAGACCAGTGAAATCACCAAAACCTGAAGAATAGAAAACTGTTCTTTTATGGCTGTGGCATTTCAATTTTTTGAAGGCAATCTTGAGATAACTTTGTTCTATTTCAGTAAGCCAAAAGGATTTGAATAAAAAAAGAAAGGACAACTTGCACTAAAGTACTTAAAACAAGGGTGAAGTTTAGTTTTTCACATAGAAGGAATATCAAACATTTTCTAGTAGATAAGTAATCAAATACTTATGTGTTTAGCTATTGCTGATATCACTATACATATTCATTTCTGAAAAAGCTTTCCTTTTTCATATTTTACTTTACTTTAAATGCTATTGTTTTTGCTATGTCTTTAGCTTTTATGTAAACAAATCATTTTCACCTTAGAAAAGCTGTTCTATACTTGCAAAAATATTAATAATTTTATATTTGCTGAAAACAGATGTTCTGCTAATCTTCATTAGGATTCCTGATTAAAAGGCATTCTTGCATTACTTATCTTCATAGTTTAAATAATATTATGCAGTTTTTAAGAGCTGATTCTGCAGTAACTGTAAGATTAGTACTTTCAAAAACATTATGGTTAAATATTAATTGAACTGAATTTTTTATCCCTAAAGGTACATATTTATACAAAAAAGGGAAATACAGTAAGTTACGTGCAAATGCCCCTTTAATAATGAATAATGAATAATAATGAAAGCAATGATCCATCTCACTTAAGTAAAAAAAATTGCCAGCTTTTGTTGGTTAGGGTTAGGGGTGTGAAATTCCACATTAATGTGAATGTTACTAAATAATTTAAAACACAGTTATTCTGTAGACATTCATATAAAACACTACTAAAAAACTATGAAAAATATGACTTTTGGCTGTCTTCGCGGTGATAGGTGATGTGGGAGCAGGTCTCCGTGCTCCCACATCAAGTTCTTCATGTTAGAAGGCTCTGAAAGCCACCCTAGAGAAGTGGTGAAGAAAAGTGGGGTGCCCTGCAGGTCGCAGAGAGTTGCAATCTCTCCAGCTTGTTCCAGAGTTTTCTTTCCCTCTCTTTAACGAGATGGAGAAGAGGCAGACAGAAATGGCTGTGGTGAAGCTGGGACAGGTGAGGCAACAAAGAAAGTGCAGGAGCGGTGTAAATGAATAGTGAATGGAACTGGGTGAGATTATTCCTTTTTTTACTCATAACCTAAAATTTAAAAAAAGAGAGAGGAAAGATCCAAAAGAGACTCTTAACTATTTATGAAAGCAGCAAATAACCATATAGAGAAAAAGTACAGACCCAGAAGAAAATAACTAAAAGAAAAATAGTTAAACATTTCAAAGCACAGAAAATTGAATGGCTAAATTGGGTAGATGTTATTTTGGAAAGACATTTCATAATACTGGATCTATCTACTTTAATAATTGACTTTGCTCCTATAAATAGAATTTAAATTGGATTTAATACTATTAGAACTGAGACAATGCTGAAACCTAAGCTGAGAGCATCATCTACCGACAAAGGAAAATATACTCTACAACTTTGGGAAATGTTTTGATTAGAAAAGTAAACAACATTTATTTGGAGAACTGTGGTGATATTTACTGTTCTATACTTATCTACCTTATGAGGAGGTTCAACGGTGAGAACAAGGAAGATATCTAAGGAAAGCAATTTTTGAATGCTATTCAACTTATAGAGGGGACATAAGAAGATAGTTGGAAAGTTTGCTGAACATCTGATTGAATAACCCTATTTTTCCTGGGCCGTCTGGGCCGTTTTTTGTTCTATATTCTTTATTCTTTGTTCCATTGCATTCATCTTTTTTCCCATGTTTTCAGATCTTCTTACTAGTGTATCCAACTTTTTGTCACTACTACCCCCCCCCCCCCCCCCCGCTTCTGTACTGCCCTTCTCTTTTTCTTGTTTTTCTTGCTGGATCATTGCCTATATTGTTCTTTGTCCTCATGCCGGTGAGCCTGCAGGGGTTATTGTTGCAGAACCAACTAGCATTGTCTTCCTATTCATCTTCGGGGTATTATTCTTTCGCTTTCCCACCATGGTTTCATCTAGTATAAAATTGAAAATATAAAAAGGGGGAGGGGGAAAGGTAGAGAAAGAAGGCAACAAGGAAAATATCTCAGATATCCACCGGGTAACGCAAAAACCTAATTCAAAGGGAAGATGAAAATAAAAATAAAGGTTTAAATATCTAATTAGTAAAAATAAGCAAAGATGCCCAAGCCAAAGTAAAAAGTAAAAAAAAAAAGTATGTATGTATGTATATATATGTGTGCGTTAGGTTTTTGAACTGATCAATAAATAAATCAGGGAGACTGATTGATCAGCTCAAAAACCTAACACACATAATAAAAAAAAAGTTTTATAAAAATCACACAACGGAACTCATGGCTTTTTGTCTAGATGGTCTCTGGTGATGAGCCGAAAGGCAGAAAAGAAAACAGTATGTTTCCTCCCTTAATTGGGGCCTAACAGGATGTTGTGGAACAATGATATATATATATACTATACACACATACACACATACACACATACATGCACACATAACAATTATTTGTTTCTATAATCTATTTTTATCAAAAATTAAAAATATATATAAAAAATAAGAGAAAAAACAATTTTTCTATTAGCACCCCTGTTAGCAACTCTGGGTTCAGAACCAGTGTCACAACTCTGGTCCCTTAACCAGTGTTAGTAAATAAATGCGGAATAGTGTAATTCACCGGACAGTAAAGAGATTGCTGTAAACCACAAACAAACTCTAAAACAGTGATAGTAAGAAAATAAATAGTCTTTACTTTGTAGCAACATAATAATAATAATAATAATAATAATAATAATAATAATAATAATAATAATAATAATAATAATAATAATAATAATTTAATTTGTAAACTGCTCTTTCTCCCCGAAGGGACTCAAGGCGGTGCACAGGGAATTGAAAATACACATATATTAAAACCAACAGACATTATCATACAAATTTAAAAATGAATTAAACCTATACCCTGCGCTAAAATCCCCAACTATCTAAAAACTAATACCCCTAAAAATCCCTGATAAAACAATTTGAGCGTTCAGCTTGAGGTAAATGGGTCGATTAGGCCAAGCCGGCCAGGCAGAAGAAGTGAGTTTTTAGTTTTTGACGGAAGGAGCGGAGGTCCGTAATTGTTCTAGGTTCGGGGGGAAGGTTGTTCCAGAGGGTCGGGTCCACCACAGAGAAGGCACTTCCCCTGGGCCTCACCCGCTGGCACAGCCTAGTGGACGGCACCTGGAGAAGTCCCTCTCTGTGGGAGCGAATCGGTCGAAGGGATGTATGAGGCAGGATGCGATCCCACAGGTAGCTAGGTCCCGAGCCATGGAGTGCTTTAAAGATGATAATCAACACCTTGAAGCGCACCCGAAAGACAATAGGCAGCCAGTGCAGCTCGCGCAGGAGCGGTGTTACATGGGAAAACCTAGAGGTTCCCATAACTGCCCGCGTGGCCGCATTCTGGACAAGCTGCAGTCTTCGGGTGCACCTCAAGGGGAGCCCCATGTAGAGAGCATTGCAGTAGTCCAGTCGGAATGTCACGAGTGCCTGGGTGATTGTGCAAAAGGCACCCCGGTCCAATAGGGCGAACCAGGCGAACCTGGTAGAACGCCCCCCTGGCCACGGCCGCCACATGGTCCTCCATGGACAGCCGGGAATCCAGGACACCCAAATTGCGCGCCCTCTCCACAGAGTCTGAGTCTGTTCCTTCCCATCCAGGCCCGCACGGCCTCCAGACACCGGCACATTACCTTGACGGCATCGTTGGGGTGGTTTGGGATAGATATGTACAGCTGCGTATCGTCAGCATACAGATGGTACTCTACCCCAAAACCACGGATGATCTCACCCAGCGGCTTCATATATGTGTTGAACAGGAGTGGCGAGAGGACCGACCCCTGAGGCACCCTACAAGTGAGGGGTCTCGAGGTCGACCTCTTCCCTCCTGCCAACACAAATTGCGATCGACTGGAGAGGTAGGAGGAGAACCACCGCAACACGGTGCCCCTCACCCCCAACCCCTCCAGTCGATGCAATAGGATACCATGGTTCTTCCATGGCATTTTATAGGATAAAATGCTTCTTCTGACTAACTTCTCAAACAAATAACAGTCCTTCACCAAACAGAGTTCCTCCTTCTTCAATATTCAGCTTCTCAAACGGCAATCAGGAAACACAGGAATCACAAGGAATCAAACGGGTCGAAAAGGGAATGAGCTGTGATTCTGAGCTTCCTTTATGGTAGAGCTGATAAGTACAGCCAATCAGATTATAAGACAGTTCTTAAAGCTACATAACTCCTTAAGAACATAGGCTCATATATATTGTCAACCCAATATAATGCTGAATATCCTAACAATATCCCCCCCAAAAAATCTTAGTCACCTTCTTCAATTAAATCCATGACATGAAATCAGATTTTAAGAGATGAGGGGGGAAAAAAGAAAAAAGGAAGAGAAGAAAAGGGGGGGGGGGATGTACTAAAACTATCCCAAAAAAAAGAAAAGAAAAGGAGAGGGAAGCCCAAGTCTTATAATGGTCCATGGCAATAATGCTTTATAATTTACAAAGTGATGCGGTCTAGTTGTCAGTTCAAAATTTATCATGTTTACATCCAATAAAAATGTTGAATAACTGAAAGTTATGCAATGTATTAAATAAACGTACACAGCTTCTTTTTGAAGGAAGTAGGTTGGATTTCTCAAACGTCCAGTGCCATAAGTATAATCACATATTCTTTCCGTTGATCAATGATGGCATTCACTACTGTCATTTGTCTTTGTGTCTGGCCTTTAAATTAGAATCTTAAGTTAGAGTTACCCTTGAAATGCAGTAACTTTGCTTGTCCAGGTAAAAGGACCCAGTTGTTCTCAACACCCCATGATGCCGGCACAGGGAAAGACTAACCACACCAGAGAAAAGGAGGTATACCAGTGATGGCTAACCTTTTTCCCATCGCATGCCAAAAGTGGGGGTAGCGCAGGAGGGATCATACACGGGTGTGTCCACACCCATAATGCTAAGCCTCCGGAGGGCGAAAAACGGCCCTACAGGTAAACTGGAAATTTGGGAACAGACTTCCGGTTTGTCCGCAGGGCCATTTTACACCCTCCAGAGCCTTCAGGCGGCTTCCCTGAAGCCTCTGGAGTGCGAAAAATGGCCCAATGTGCAAACCAGAAGTCCGTTCCTGAACTTCCAGTTTACATGTTGGGTTGTTTTTCGCTCTCTGGAGTCTTCAGGGAAGCCTTCAGAGGCTGAAAAATAGCTGAAAAAGAAGGCTGAAGTCAGCGCGCACTGGAGCTGACAGGGCAACGCCTTATGTGCCCTAACAAATGGCTCCACATGCCACAGGTGGCACGCGTGCCATAGGTTCACCATAACGGAGGTATACTTATATGCTTACCGATGAAAATAATTCAGCACCAAACTGTTGCAGATATAAATCTAAAATCCTAAATTTATGATACCAATACTTTCTGCTTACAAAAAACAAAACAAAATGGTTGGTTCCTTAAACTACTATTGAGAATAGTGGAAACTATATACCAGTTCTGAAATTTTGCAGGATGTATCTTTGGTGTAGACTATTTACATATAAATTGTCAATTCCCACATCAAATTCATGGAAGTTAATATTTGAAGATTCCTCTTCTAAATAGGATTATCAGACAGCAAAAGGAGGACATATCCTTTTTTATCTCCAGGTCTTCTCTCTGGAAAACATAGCCTTAAAATCAAATATTGCCTGGCTTTTCAAGCATATAACACGATTAAAGGTAAAGGTTTCCCTTGCACATATGTGCTAGACATTCTCAACTATAGGGGGCAATGCTCATCTCTGTTTCAAAGCTGAAGATCCAGCGTTGACCGAAGGCTTCTCCGTGATCATGTGGCCAGCATGACTAAACCTCAAAGGCGCATGGATCGCTGTTACCTTCCCACCAAAGTGGTCCCTATTTTTCTAGTTGCATTTTTACGTGCTTTCAAACGGCTAGGTTGGCAGAAGCCGGGACAAGTAACTGGACCTCACTCCATTACACGGCACTAGTGATTTGAATCGAAGAACTGCCGACCTTTCTGATCGACAAGCTCAGCATCTTAGCCACTGAACCACTGTATCCCTTAGTAACAAGATTCTGAATAGCTTTTCTCCAATGTGCAGTGCTTCTGTAATATGCGCTTACTGCAAGTGAACAAACTCAGCTCTATGATCTTAATTAATTAATCTATTAGTATCCTCCTGTCTTGTGCTGCCATCAGATATTGAAAACACCTTAATTGGTTAAATGCTGGAGGCTTTTGCTTCTTAACCAGCTGGCAGCCAGCTTGCACTAGTGGCACTAGACTAGCCCATTCCTCTCAGTGTGCATGCTCCATTGTGTGCCTGTATACTCACTTGTGATCCATTTCTCTCCAATTAATGTAGCAAATATTAATAGTCCAATAAATGTGCCCTTCTTTCTGATTGTCAGTGTCCTCCTTTGGACCCTGGAAATTCTACTTCTAAAGTAGAATTCTTCTTATGCTCTCCTTTTAAAGCTTTTAATCTTTCTAAGAAATATTCTTTTATTCTATTCCCTACAGAGAAGCTTAAGGTAAAATTCATTTTTAGGGCCTTCAAAATTGCAATTTTTTTTGTTGCACAAGCTTGCTAAAATTGTTATAAATCATACAATTTCTGCAGAGATGTATCACTACCATCTATTTTATTTTTCACAATGTTTACTCATCATTTTTCCCCTAATTTTTGCAACATGTACATGAAAATTTTATCCACTGCAAGCTGAATGAAGAACAATGCAAATGCCTCAGCTGTAAGAAATAAACGAACAGACGTAGTACAACGTTTGTGCACAAAACATCAGTACGGTATGCTAAGAACGTGCGATCTGTCCCCCGTGTTTAAATAAATAATAATAGTCAAGGGTTTTTTTGAAAACAGAATCATTAGGAGGCTGATATTATAAGCCACAGTATTAGCCTAGGCTACAATGTAGTCCATCCTCGTCTTGGAAGAACGAATACAATATTGTGCATAGTAGCTTAATGTGTAAGAACTGCAATATTTACATACTTCCTGGGAAGCCTTACTACTTTCATCTAATACGCGGAACTTTCAGTCTTCCGCCAGGAGCGTAGAAGCGGCGTCAGCGCTGGTTTATGGCGCTTCTAAACCCCGCCTCTGTTTCCGGTCGGCGACTCTGCAAGCGTCGCGTGAAGTGAGCGTCAGCGAGGCGGCGACTTCTCAGCGGACGGCGCTGGTGGAGGAGGATGAACAGCCGCTTGCAGGAGATCAGGGAGCGGCAGAAACTACGCCGGCAGCTTCTGGCTCAGCAGGTAACTGCCGCCCGGTGACTGAGTGATCGTCCTTGGGAGGAAAGGCCGCTCGTGCGGGTCCCGTGGCTCAGGCTTTAAAGGAGGGCGGGAAAACGCCTCTCCGGGCGGGTCTATTAGTGCAGAGTTGTGATGTAAAGCAGGGGTCTCCAATGGCATGGCGGACTTCAACTCCCAGAATTCCCCAGCCAAAGGCCTACTGCGGCTGCGTGGGTAGAGTAACCCTAATAGTATAGTAGTATAATGCTAATAGTAGAATATTGCCCCTGTCAATCATCTTCTGTTCCCTTTTTTTTCTTCCCCATATATTTAGTTGGGAGCTGAAAATGCTGATAGTATCGGTGCAGTACTAAACAGCAAGGATGAGCAAAGGGAAATTGCTGAAACCAGAGAAACATGCAGGTTTGCATTAAGCGATTTTTTTTTTTAATCATGCAAACATCGCAGGGAGAATGGAAGTTCCTGCTAAGAAATTTTACTTAATTTTGCTTGTTATTATTTTAACCCAAGTTGAGTTTTTAATTTCCAACCAAATATTTGAACACAGATTCTATCCTAGAATTTGAGTATTTATCCCTCACCACTGTCAAAACTATTCACTAAGGTTGCATTACTATGACTTTTAGTCTTCTCATCTTTCCTATCGTCCATCACCTCCCACTTATGACTCCAGAACTGTAATTGTGTTGCTTGTATCCTTATGGTTTATATTGATATTGATTGTTTCCTGATTGCTTATTTGTATCCTATGACTATCATTAAGTGTTGTACCTTTTATTCTTGATGAATGTATTTTATTCTCCTTATGTATACTGAGAGAATATGCACCAAAGACAAATTCCTTGTGTGTCCAATTACACTTGCTCAATAAAGAATTCTATTCTATTCTATTCTATTTACTTTATTTGGTATATTTGTGCTTCTAGTAATGCATAGTGATCTGAATCTTATTAATTTTATATAGTAATAGCACTTAGACTTAAATACCGCTTCACAGTGCTTTACCGCTCTCTCTAAGCGGTTTACACAGCCAGTATATTGCCCTCAGTAAAATATAGACATATTTTATGTATATCTAGCTAAATATTTAGTAAATCTGTGATAAGGCTTTATGAAGGAATACCATTGCATCATCAGACATGCAATGAAAAGTTACTCAGAAGAGAATTACAATAGTTAATCACAAATATATAACAATACAGAAGAAAAGATTACATGTTGAAAATTCTCTCTCTCTCTCTCTCTCTCTCTCTCTCTCTCTCTCTCTCTCTCTCTCTCTCTCTCACACACACACACACACACACACACACACACACACTTGTTTTCATAGATTTTCATTTTCACGGGTGTAGGTATGCTGGTCTTGTTGTATTCAGGTATTATATAGAAATGATATAAAGAGTTTAAAATGTGATTTTGTTTTCAGAGTTATGATTTCAATTCCTGAAATCAATTATCTTGAAGTCTTGGTGAAATAAGGGAAAACCATTTTCAGGACTAAGAGTTCTTTGAAGGGACTGCCTTACTTCAATCCTTTTTTATTTGCTGAAAGGCTACTGAATCCCAAAGGAATTCTTTTTATAGCAATAGCATTAAGGCTTATAAAAAAAAACCATAGTATTTTACAGCACTATTGTCCGCAACAATCTGTGTCTTCATTTTACCGACCTCGGAAGGATGCAAGGATCTTTGAGTCCTTTCAAGATCAAACTCCAATCTGTTGGCAGTTTTCCTACAATACTTTTATAAAAAAATACGGGGTTAGAGGCAGTACAACAAGGATCAGCACACCTTAAATTAACTTTTCATAGCATCTTACGAAATTTGTTTTAAATTAACATACATTCAATATTCATATTTCTAGGACTGCTTATGATACATCTGCTCCAAATTCTAAACGCAAATATCCTGATGAGGGAGAAGCTGATGAAGAAGAAATAGAAGAATATAAAGTAAGAAAATGACTTTAAAAAAGAAAAAAAGACAAATCTGTTTAAAAAATAGAAACATATGATTTGAATCTTTCTTATAAGAATCATCTTACATGCCAAAATCTTTAATACTTACATTAAAAAATCTTATTGTAAATATTTAAAAGTATTTTAGCAATGCTTTATAAACATAGTTGTTTGTTTTCTCTTTTGAAAGGACAATATTTTTGAATCTTATAAATAGGTATGATGTATTCTTTATAAGGAGCAAATAAAATTTATTGATTTACGTACATACATAGAAAAAAATTAGACCCCATTCACAATAGAGATTCTAGGTCAGGTCTGCAACCTTGGTAACTTTAAGACTTGTGGGCTTAAACACCCAGCTTTGCTGGCTGAGGAATTCTGGGAGTTGAAGTCCACAAGTGATTTAAATATAGGAAGTCCTTGATTTTCAACAGCTCATTTGGTGACCATTCAAAATTACAATAGCACTGAAAAAAGTGCTATTTTCATATTTATGACCATTACAGTATCCCTGTGGTCACATGATCGAAATCCAGATGATTGGCAACTGATTCATGGTCATGTGATTAGTTTTTGCAACCTTCTTATAAACAAAATCAATGTGGAAGCCAGAGTCAGGTAACAACTGTGTTGTTAACTTCAGTGATTCACTTAACAACTCTGGCAAGGCAGGTCATAAAATGGGGCAGAATTCATTTAACAGATGGCTCCATTGTGGTCGTAAGTCGAAGACTATCTGTAATAGAACTATGAAGAAAAAAACAAACACCAACCAGCTGTGGAAACAAATCGCAAGACGATGGGATCATCTAAAACAGGGGTCTCCAACCTTTGCAACTTTAAGTCTGAAGGACTTCAGCTCCCAGAATTCTGCAGCCAGCTTTTCTGGCTGGAGAAGTCTGGGAGCTGAAGTCCTTCAGACTTAAAGTTGCAAAGGTTGGAGACTCCTGATCTAAAATACATGAAGAGTTAGAAAGATCCACTTGCCTTCTGATACGCTCTCCATGAGATCCAGTGTAGTATTGTGGCTGAGACATTGAATTGTCACTAGGGAAGCCCACTATCAGCTCCAAAAGTTAAGCCGGGGACTTTAGGCATGTTATTCTCACTCAGTCTTGTGGAATTGTATGGATAAATAGGATGGAGCACAACACAAACTGCCTTGAGCTCCTGAAGAGAGGGCAGGGGATGAATCTAAATAAGTAAATAAATCCTTCTTAAGTAGCAATAGTGACATGTATTGTTAACTGACTTTGAAAGACATATCTGTTAGGGGCAAAAAACACCCCTGTTGGAAAATAAAGGCGGAATAGTGCAATATACCGGACAGTTGCTTTAAGCACACAATAACTATCAAACTGATAGTAGAAAAAATAAATAGTCTTTACTTTTGTAGTAACTAAAATACTTCTTCCAAGCAGTGATACTAACTCTTCCAACAATAAACAGTCCTTCACCCCAACACAGTTATCTTACAGTCAAAACAAACAATGATACTTCTTCCGTATTCAGCTCCTCCTCAGTGGCAATCAGGAAGCAAAGGAAAGCAGAAAGGAATGAACTGTGTTCTCAGCTACCTTTTATGGTTGAGCTGGGAAGCACAGCCAATCAGATTCCACATAGTCCTTAAAGTTACATAAAGTCTTTAAGAATCCTGGCTTATATATATTGTCAACCCAACATCAGGATGATAATCCTAACAATATCTCTGATAGAGTTATTCACCCAAAAGAGAAAGTATATGATATTAAAACATTTGGGTTTTTAAAATCATTTTAAATTTTATTTTTTTTGGTTAAACAGTGTTTTGGGAAAAATGTAATTGGTTCACTGACTGCTTTCCCAGACTTACACTGGGACTACTCATGATCTGCTGTTTCAGGGAGGCAGTATTCATAGACAACCGTCTTCTTTCTTCATTAAGAAGCGGAATGCTAATGAGAAGAGAAACACCCTGTTTCTACACACACATAAAATGTGCTTTATTCCAAAGGATGAAGTGGAGCTTCAACAAGAGGAAGAGAACCTACCATACGAAGAAGAAATTTACAAAGATTCCAGTACTTTTCTTAAGGTAAATAGCTGTTATTATTTTTAACTGTATTACGTTTTTATATGTACTTTATTGATTTGTATATATATAACATTTTACATTCAGAGGTCTTTAGTTCAGCCCAAAAATGGCTGAAAATAAATTTACAATTTATTGTTTTACCTTCCACTTGAATGTTATTACTGAGATCTCTGGTTACACAAATTTAGGATCTGAATATGCTTTTAAGTTCAAAAAAACTGATTAAAGGTGTATCTATTTCAATGTAGCTAACTTAAACAATATTTCAGAGTTGCCCTCAATATAGGAGCATCAGCTGTACCAAATGATAGTTTGATGGAAATCAGAGAAAACATTTCACTCAATAATAGCTGTTCTTCATTTTCAGCATTTATATGCTAAAGAAAAATACATTATCTTGAATATATAATTAATGCACTCTGTTGAAAAGGAGAAATGGAATATATTGTTCTGAGGTCATTATTAAAATAAATTATTATATCAGCAGTCTGGAATAATAGCTAAGAGTCTAGGAGACATGGATAACCATATGCAGGTGATAATATCAAATTAGTGTATCAGTGATGTGCTTTATTTTGCTAATGTTTATTCTTAGGTAATTTTCTTCTCTTAGGGGACACAGAGCTTAAATCCTCATAATGATTACTGTCAGCATTTTGTGGACACTGGACACAGACCTCAAAATTTCATCAGAGATGTGGGTATGTCAAAGGAATTTATAATAGAAGATTTCTGTGTAAGAGGTTTTTTTAGTCTTAGAAAAGTACAGGATTTCAATTTTCTATTCATAGATGTATTTGAGTCAAATGAAAAGTAACAGTGGAGTTGGGAATTATGCTTAGACAAATGTGACTAATAATTGGATTTTAATAGCTGTGATTATCAATTGCATGGTCAAAAGTTTCCTAGTTTTAGAAGAAAGGTCTCTAATATAGTGGCTAATGGGTGCTTATTTTTTTTCAATAACAATTTTCTTAAGTGTTATCATATTTAATATGGAGGCATCAATATAAAATGTAAAACTCAAGTTGAGAGCAGAACATAATTATATTTCAGTACAATAGACCTTAATTTACAATCAGTCACTTAGTGGCCAATTTGAAATTACAATGTGTCCTGAAAAAGCTATGTACGATGCAAATTCAAAGTTCTGATATCCATCCCCCATGGTCACATGACCGCATTTTGGAGGCTTGGTTACTGGCCTACATTTATGGCCCTCTGCAACACATATCATGTGACCACATTTTATTGGCAAAAATTGCCCCATAGTGAACAATGGGTTTTCTTAATAACCATGGTGTTAGCTTTAAAACTGCAGCAATTTGATTAACTGCCTTCACTCTAACAAAGGTTGTAAATTTGTAAAATTGGGTCTGGTTATATGACCCACATTACAGCCATCATGACATTTCATTGACAATTTCATAAATTGAGGGCTACCTATCAGTTCAGTTCAAGTAGCAACTTCTGAAAATAAAGTAAACTATTTGTTTTAGGTGTAATTATAATCAAAAGTCTTAATAAAATTATATATAAAAAGAAAAAGACAGTAAACAGTCACAGTTAAGGATTTTAAATCTACAAATTGGAGGTATCAACAGTTGCTTGAGTTGTATGCAGCCAAAATAATACCAGTCATGCCATAAATAGTTTCAAATAAGTAAGAGCTCTTATTACTCTTTAAAAATCCAGACACATTGACATTAATTTGTATTGAGACAAGTTAAACTCCAAAAACTAATATGAAGAATGTTATTTTATGTTACATTGTCTATGCATTTCATTTCATAGTAATTTAGGCACATTGTGCAAAATCATAAATGGGTTTAGAAGATGTGCGCTGAAAGGCTAACTTATTAGGTGTTTGGTTAAATTGTGCTGATCTTAAATCATAATGAAAAGAAATAATAGAGCTGTGATCTAAATCAAATATGTTAGGGTGCCTATTTTGTGACACATGTATTTGAAAATTGTTTCTGTAGTATAACTTATATGTGTTTTTCTCTTAGGTTTAGCAGATAGATTTGAAGAATATCCAAAACTCCGGGAACTCATCAGGCTGAAAGATGAGCTAATTTCTAAATCTAATACCCCTCCAATGTAAATATTTCAAATAAACTGGATTCTTTTGTCTAGACAGGCTTATCTTTAGTTGACTGCAAATTAAGATTTTTCTGTGAACACCTGTTGACAAAGGGAATGTTTTAGATTGTATACATAAACTTCAAAATTATTAATCTGTTCTCTTTGGTGTGCTTTCTTAGTAAATTTTTGCTCTTGACCATTTTCTCAGATTTTCTTTTTTTTCTTCTGCTGTTTGCAAATATGTACAATTCATAAGCCGTAGTTTGAAATGTGTAAATAATACACATTTACTTACATCAATGGATTAAAATAAGAATATTTTTCTTGGTGTAAGGGCGCCTTGTTAATAAATCAGGAATAGATAACTTGTGGCAGTTCCTCATTCTTTGGGATCAATACTAATAGATAAGGAGATGTAGTTCAGCAATATCAATTACCCCACAGATTGCCTACATAGTCTTAAACAACTTTCTTGATGTAAATAGGCTTTACAAAGCATTGGACAGTCTCTCATATTAAACAGCAAGGTTGCATTTCCATAAATAGAATTCGTCTTCTGCATACCTTATGCTTGGTTCTCATTTGATTTGAAAGTTCCCAACTGCTTCAGAAAATATTTTAAAGATGATGGAGAAGTGAAGCAGGAAGAATCTGTTAAACTAATGGATGCTGTTTCAACAGTTATAGACTGCTAAATTATTGGATACAGCCCATTTAAATTAATTTTGGAAAATGGGTTTTTAAATTTAATATTGTGCTTATTTCAGAAGTTGCTTGTCCCAAATTAATTTTTATTTAATTAAAATAGTAATTTTATAGCAGTATTTGTAAGTTTTAGTAAGGTAATGGTGGCCAGATTAGCTTTCAGAATTTAGTTTCTGGGTATTAATCTAAATAGTTATCAGATTTTATTTACAAATTATTCTACAAATGTGAATTGCTTTCTCAAAGGAAGAAAATTGCTTTTGTGCACAAAGTACTATGTGTGTTGCATGTGTAAATAGCACATCTAAATCTAAGACAATTGCACAACTTATTTTAAATATCAGAGTTGGAAAATGGAGAGTGAAATTGTCAACCTAGAAAACTAATCAAATAATAACAATGTATTTCTCATTTGTATGACAGGTATTTACAAGCTGAACTGGAAGCTTTTGATCTTCGTGAACTCAAGTCTAAGTTTGATGTGATACTTTTAGAACCACCATTGGAAGAATACTACAGAGAGACTGGCATTACTGCTAATGAAAAATGCTGGACATGGGATGACGTGAGTTGCTATAGAAAATAAACAAAAGAAAAATTAAGATTGTCTTGTTTTATTACTGTTTTAGATGAATTGGCTTTTGAGATGCCTTTTATCTAGCTGCTTTTCAGATTTCATGTGAATGCTCTTTCATCACCCGTTTAAAATATGAAAGATAAGTAATACCTTCATTTTTAAAACCATTTATTATTAATTCTGTCTTGTTAACATTTAGCTCACTTTAAAATTGCAACTACAGTAGGCTACTGTCTACCATCATCTAATTGGTAGATTAAGAAACAATTTATAAAATATGCCGTTAGGAAGCAATGAAGTAAAAACTGTTGCATAAAAATAATATGAGCCATAAGAACCTTTCATTTAGTTTTCTTAGAACAAAATATGTTACTTTGAATATTTGGTGGTAATTATGAGACTTTTTAAAAAGCAAAATCAAGGTTTGCTAAATAACATGTGCCAGATAAATCACCTTGTATGTTGTTAGGGAGAAAAATTAAGATAATAGGAAAGAAGCAATTAAAATTTTGCATTTGGTTGAACATAATAAAAACAGTCTTGTAGCCTTTGATAATGAATTTTTATATTAAATCTCTGAATTTAATATATTAAAATCACTGATCTTTAATAATTACATAAGTAATACAGAAATAAGTTACAAAGTTATTATAGAGGCAAGTATCTTTGTCTCTATATTAGAGCCATTTATGCACTACTGATATCAAACATGAATGTCTGCATGGTTGTATTTTCTTTGCTTTTGTTTTTGACACTTTGACACATCTAAAGAAGTAGATAAAAACTAGAATATTATTTAAGAAAAACCATTTATTTATTATATTTCTTCTTATTGCTTTCCCACAAGTGTTTGTTGCACTCTGCTGTACAAATGGTTTTGCTTAAAACATTACACATTTTCTACTTTTTGCAGATTATGAAGATGGATATTGAAGAATTTGCTGCCCCGCGATCATTTGTCTTTCTTTGGTGTGGTTCTGGTGAGGGCCTGGATCTCGGCAGGGTGGTAAGATGATGTAATTCTTTGTCATTGACAATAATAATAATAATAATGATTCAGTGAAGCTTTCCGATAAGTCCAGCACACAAAAAATATCTAGAATCTCTGATTAGAGACTGACTAAGAATCAACAACAGGAAGTCTTGAAAGCCAAGTCCTACATATATTTGTAGGGTCCATTTTTGTCCCTGTGGATTTTATTCCACTAATCATTGGTGACTATAGTGGATGGGTCTCATCTCCGTTTCAAGGACTGTTGAATTAGCACTTTCTGAGGTTATGTGGTTAGGATAATGTCATGTAGTGCTCTTACTATTTATCTACTTGCATTTGCATGCTTCCAAACCAGATTAGCAAGAGCTAGGGTGAGGAAAGGTGCTAACTCCATCACATGATGTACAGGTCTCAAACCTGGGCTGTTGGCTTTCCAGCTGACAATTCTAGCATCTTAACTGCTGAGCCATTGCACCGTCTTCTGTATATTACATACATATATAATACATACATAAAATTGTGCTATGTATGTTTAATGCCATAGGTTATAATGTATAAATCTCCCACATGAGGTGATATGCAACATATTTTTAAAATGTCGAAGGGATTCAAATAAATATATACTATAATAGAGATATTGCTTGAAAACCTGTTAATTGCAATCTGGTCTCTAGGAAAATTACAAAAGAAATCAGCCTTTTCTTTTTAAAAAATTGGTTTCATATATTGGGCTATATCAGGAGTTAAGCCTACTTAGTTGGTTAACAATAGTGGAGCTTCATCTTCCTTGTACTTGTATTTCAGTCCTCCTGTAAAAGGGGATCACAGTTCCTACTGAATGGGATAGGAAAAAGGGGATCTCATCTTGGGCCCAGAGGTACATTAGTGGTGCACTACCCCATTCAATAGGATCTGCAACATTTTTTTTCAGGAAAAATTAGTGAAAAATTAAAAGAAAGACTTTGTTTTCAGCATTTGTTACTATTGAATTTGTTACCATTGTCTAAATTTGTCTCCAATGCATTGTTCTTATTTGCTGTATTGTACAAAAATTCTGTTTTGTTTAACTCTGGTAGTGTTTACGCAAATGGGGATACAGAAGATGTGAAGATATATGTTGGATTAAAACAAATAAAAATAATCCTGGGAAGACCAAGACTTTGGACCCCAAAGCTGTTTTTCAAAGAACGAAGGTAGATCTTTGAATTTCTCTTTGTGTTCTCCCTGCTATGGGATGTCGGTGGATGCTTTTTAAGTGCTCTATAGCTGTTGGTGATAATTTTAGTGTTATAAAAATACTTGCAGAACAAGTGGCTTCACTTACTATTTAAAAATGAGTTTACAAGTGAGAGACATAATGCAATATTGAACTTCTGTCTACAGCATGAAACTCTGGAAAATTCTGGGAAGTACTTATTTGCTTATTTTATTGAAATGCAAATCAAAATATCATGGAAAAATTAGGCTTTTGTCACCTTTCAGAAGAGCTGTGAAATATCTTTTATAGTTTCCTTTTTTGCTGAACAGTTGCTGTAGTTAGGAGTTCAACATGGCTAGCTTTCATTTTGTTCTATGTTGAGATGTAAATTAAATGGAGGCAAGGGAGAATTCATCTGATTTTCTCTAGAGTAGTGCGGGGCTGTGTTTAACTTCTTTCCAGTATTCAGTACTTCAGCAATATTTGGAGCCTTACTATTGCTTTGACAACTATACTTATTGCTTGAACAATTGTTTTGTAAGAAGAGCAGATTTTTAGATATTTCTACGTGTTTGACAGAAATTCATGACTCTTCCTCACCCTTTGTCCAATCATGGATCATAAAATAAAATAGTCCTTGACATATGACCATTTGTTTAGCAAATGTTTGAAGTTACAACAGTGCTGAAAAAAGTGACTTCTTACTGGTTCTCAAATGCATGTACTCTTTACATAGTCATATAATCAACATTTGATTGCAAACTCTCAAGCTCCTCTCAAACTCCTCCCACCTATGTTCCCCATCACTGCCTTTTTGGCAGTGGTTTAAGTAGTATTTGTTCAATGCTGATGTAACTACAAACGGATGCTGATCAAATGGTCATTAAGTAAGAACTACCTATATTTATGTATGTCTCTTTATTCTCTCTATTTCTTTTTAAAAAAAATAAGTTTATTTACACATTTTTAAAAGGAA
This sequence comes from Rhabdophis nuchalis, assembly GCA_039707465.1. Lineage (NCBI taxonomy): Eukaryota > Metazoa > Chordata > Lepidosauria > Squamata > Natricidae > Rhabdophis > Rhabdophis nuchalis. The sequence continues at coordinate 42,403,313 of CM077648.1, read as the reverse complement.
AAAAAGACAAATTTTCCCATTACACATACACAAACAACATATTGCAACAAGCGAGTCTGAATATGCATCCATTAAGCCGATAGCTACCAGAGAACAATTAGGACTATTTTGGGTTTCCTTTTCTGTGCTTCATCCAGTTGTACCATAGATTCCAACACTTGTAATAATCTGAGTCCTTCTGATTCCTGAGTATTTTCGTTAGGCGATCTGTTTCTGCGCATTCTGTGATTTTCCAGAACAATTTACTTTCTGAAGGTAGCAACTCGTTTTTCCAGTCCTGTGCAAAGAGTATTCTAGCTGCTGTAATAATGTTGAGGGTCAGATACCATATATCCTTGTTTATTTTATCAGGTTTCATTCTCAATAAAAAGGTCTCTGGTTTCATCTCGACTATATAACCTGTGATCTCTGATCCATTTCCTAATTTTTAACCAATATTTGCCTGCTTGGGGACAAGTACACCATTGATGATAGTAAGTTCCTTTTTTATTCCCGCACTTCCAACACTCTGGGAAAGTTCCTGGGTACATTTTGGCAATCCTTGCCATTGGCAGGTGCCAGCGATAGACCATTTTATAGATATTTTCCTTATAGGAGGTTGCCAGTGTGAGCTTCATATTTTTGGTCGAAATCTCATCTCACTTATCCAAATCGGGAGAGGACTCGAGATTTTTTCCCCCAGGCAATCATTAATTACCTCCTCACCAATCCATCCTTGTATCAAAAACTGGTAACATCTGGACAGTAGTTTCTTCTCTGATCCCAATAAAATTTTATCCAGTTCCTGTGTTGTTCTATATATTCCTTCCTTCTCTTTATCTCTTCTGGTTTTGGATTTTATTTGAACATAAGCCCACCAATCTATCTCTATGCCTGCCTTGGAGATGTCCCCTCGAGGGTCTAGAAGGTCCTGGTAAGGTTTTAATTCCCCTAGAGGGTCTAGAAGGTCCTGGTAAGTCAGTGGTATGTTATTATTATATAATGTTGAAAGTGTCACGGTTTCCAGTGGGGCAACCCAAGTCGGAACCATTGAATAATACTTAAACCTCACTCTTTCTCATGTTTCCAATAAGGTTTTCCTAAGATAGCGGTTCTTAAAGTGTCTACAATTTCCCCCCCACCCTCTCTCCACATAAAATGATGCCACCCTTGTCCTAGATCGTGGCCTTCTAATGTGAGTACCCGCTTCCTTCTCAACAGTATCCAATCTCTTACCCAAATCAAGTTTGCTGCCTGGTGATAAAACTCACATTTTGGCAACCCAAATCCTCCTCTGGCTGGCGATTCTTGGAGCATTTTCAATTTAATTCTACCTTTCTTCTTCTGCCAAATAAATTCCCTCACATATTTGTCTAATAATTTGAAGAAGCTATTATCTAATCTCACCGGGGCTGTCTGAAATAGATAGATCCATTTTGGGAAAACATAAGTTTTAATTATTGAAATTCTACCTAGTAGGGAGAGTTGTAGGTTTCCCCACTTTTCTAAGTCTAATTTCATTTGGGTCAGTAATTTTTGATGATTGTCTACCTTAATTGAGGTACATTTAGAAGTTAGCCAAATATATTTTTTACAATTTGGAGGCCCAATTTTTTTTCTAATTCATTTCGTTGATTTAATGCCATATTTTTTACTATTATCTTTGTCTTATCCTTGTTAATTTGGAAACCCGCAACTGTACCGTATTTCTCTATTATCTGAATTAATTCATTTCCTGATTCTAAGGGGTCTTCTAAGATGAAGGCTAAATCGTTGGCAAAGGCCTGAATTTTATACTCTTCCGCTGTAATTTTTAGTCCCTTTATCTCGATTTCTCCTAATGTAAATATAAATAGGATTGGAGATAGTGGACATCCTTGTCTTGTTCCCTTTTTAATCTCAATCCATTCTGTTTCCTCTCCATTAATTAGGATTCTAGCTGTTTGTGTATTGTAAATAGATCTTATCGCCCGTATAAAATTATCCCCAAATTCCATCTTTTCCAACAGGGCAAACATAAATTTCCAGTTGACTCTATCAAACGCCTTTTGGGCATCGATGAAGATAAATGCCGCTTCTTTATCCGAATGGGCTTCATAATATTCCAGGGCATTGATAATTATCCTCAAATTATCTCTTATTTGTCTATGTAGGAGAAACCCATTTTGATCACTGGGGATGTAGTGATCCAGGAACCCTTTCATTCTCCCTGCTAAAATAGAGGTAAAAATCTTATAGTCAGTATTCAGGAGAGATATAGGTCTGTAGTTTCTGATGAGTGATAAGTTTCTGATCAGTGATAAGTCTTAGGAATCAAGGAAATATAAGCCTCTGTCCAGGAAGGTGGAATCTGGCCGTCAAGCAGGACTCCGTTAAAGACCTCTGTCATATATTTTGCTACTATGTCTAAGGTTTTTTTAATAAAATTCCTTGGGTAGCCCATCTGTGCCAGGGGTTTTCCCGGTTTTCTGCTTTTCAATTGCTACCCAAACTTCACTTTCTGTGATTTCTTTATTGAAAATTTGCCTTACCTCCTCCGATAATTTGGGGAGGCCCAACCTTCCTATATAATGTTCAGTTTCTTGCCCCCCCCCCCCCATCTTTCCTCTGATATAGTTCCGAGAAAAAATCCTGTACGATCTTCCTCTTACCTTCCCTGTCAATTACCCACCCTCCATTGCTATCTTTCAATCCACCTATTTTACGCCTTTCTTTTAACTTCTTAATTCTATAAGTTAGCCATCTTCCTGGTTTATTAGCATTGTCGAAAAATCCTTCCTTTGCCCACTTAATCTTTTCAGCAATCTCTTCTTGATCCACTAAGTTAATCTTGTGGCGAATCAACTTCTTTTCCTCTACCAGTGTCAAATCCTTTGGGTTTTCCTGTAATCTTTTTTCCACTTGCCCTAAGTCGTCTAGTTTTGAGCGTTCCTTCTTTTCCATCCCCCGTTTCCTTATCATCTTTTTAATCACTAGCCCCCTAACTACCGCTTTAAAAGTATCCCAATTATTTTGTAGGTTTGTATCCTCTTTCTTGTTTTCTTTGAAAAAAAGTTCAATTTCTCTCTTGATCCAATCCACAAAATCCTCATCTTTTAAGACCCTCCTATCCATCTTCCATCTTATCTTTTTCTTCAGTCCCTTCCATGTTATTAATAAAGGGCTATGATCCGCCCAATCATTAACCCCTATCTCCAGTTCAGAAACTTGCTCTCCTTGTTCCTGCGTCATCCAGACCATGTCGAGACGTGACCATGAATTATGTCTAGGGGAGAAGAATTTATATTGTCTTTCTTCTGGGTGTCTCTCCCTCCAAATATCCTGAAGACCCAACTCATCTTTCATTCTAGCCCACTCATTTGGCAATCCCCTCCTATTTTTCTTTTCCGCTTCCCCCAGACAATCGTGTCCCAGGTACATAATCCACCTTTAAAGTCTCCAAGCAGGAAAATATGGTCAGGTTTTTTTGTATATTTCCATAAAAAGACTTGTCTATTTCTAAAGCATTTTCAAACTATTGCTTATCACAGCATTTAATATGAAATTATCAGTATTTAAAATTATATATATCTTGTGCCATAATAATTCATAAACACAAACCTGCTGGTCAGGTATCTTTAGCACAAAATGCTTGAGCATTAACAAGGTGGATGGGAGAGTGAATTGATCTTTAATGAAATTCCAATGTTAGACATTCATCTAAGTTCCTATTTGCACTTTTTGGGGAACTGCTTGTGTGAAATCACAATTCCACTTGGCAGAACACATATGGTCTTGCAGCTGGTAACTTCATTTGAGACTTGTTTACTATTGTCAGTTTTCTGAATGCTAGTGCTAATGTTTATAGAATTATTTGGACAATGTAAAGTGGATTCATGGTTGAGGCAGTAAGTATGCAGGCTCTCAGTGGCTAAATGTCAGCATTTGTGGGGAGGATTAAGATGGCAAGCAGGCTGTGGACCATGAATGTGAGAAGACTGCAGTAAGTGACAGGATGAATTTGATTTAAATCAAGTAAAAAGGCTTGGTTTAAATCAACTCAATTTAAATCATAATTTTTAAAGAGCAGCTGTCATCTCTGCCCCACAGTGGCTCCCCCTCTGACTAGCTGTTGACTCACCAACAGTCCTAATATTGCAGAATACACACCATGCTACATAACTAAGCTCAATTTCATGCTGAATAAACTAAATTATTAATGTATAGATTTTTTTACTCTAAAAGCATTTTATTAAAATAAATTTAATACAAATCAAAAAAATCTTTTAAATCAAAAACGCCTGATTTAAATTTAAAATATCTGACTTAAAAAAAAAATATAATCATCAATTTTTATCCACCCCAGTAAGTGGTGATCCACAACCACACTTAGAAAATCACTGCCCTAGAAAAATAGCTTCAGGAAAGATTTGAGCATCTTCCTCAAGACTGCCTCCTAAAATACCTATTCCCTAGAGCAGGGGTCTGCAAAGTTGGCTCTTCAAAGAGCCAACTTTGCAGACCCCTGCCCTAGAGGAAAAAGAAAAATTATGTTCCTGAAATACTCAGTATCATTTTTGGTAATAGTAAATTCTATGTCACTAAACAAAATTTAACATTTTTAAATATATTGTAATTCTCATAGAAATTTTAAAAAAGTATTCCATAGTCATGAATAATTATTATGCATGTCTTAAAATAATTCGTTACTTTTATGGGGGGTTTTAGAGACTGCAAATCTCAAAATATAAAGAAAAAGTAATCACTATATATTTGTGTGATGTTTTCTTTCTTTTTTTCTTAATCAGTTACTTCCACAGTGGTTTAGTCTTTTAAAAAAAAATCAAGGTCTAGAAATATTAGCACTGACATTCAGTATCAACGTTCTGCAAACTGGATGATTCCAGATGTATTAACATGATGTTTAGGGATTATGAGAATTGAGAGTCAATCCATCTGGAAGTTGCCAGATGAGAAAAAGTTGACGATAGTATCTTGCCTAATCCAAGTAGGATTGCTTGCCAGAGATAGTAAAAGGGAACTGTTTTCTATATCTGAAGGGACATCTTCCCTTCCCTGTTTTTTTCAGAATTTGGAACTTAACACAGCTTTTGGGAGAGTTCTGGAAATTATTCTTCATCTTTATTCATAATTTTGTAAAAACCACCTGGTGGTTTCAGTAAAGCAGCATTTAATAATTTGTGGGAAATTGTCCTTTTGGATCACATTCTTCTGAAACAAGATAATCTATCTACCCCAAAGATAACTGTGTAGATTTCCTACATAGAGGCCTCTTATACAATTGCATTCCAATATCATCTTTAACAAGAAGATATACAATGTCATTGTCTGTTTCTTTTCCTTTTTTAGGGTGGGGAAGGAGGTACTAAAACTATTTTGTTCAAACTTCATGTTGTATCCATGTGGTCAATAAAACACAATCATACTCCTGGAATTGTTTTATATTCTGAATGTTTACTTCCATTAAATTGTGATTTATGAGTATATACAAGGAATATACAGAGTTTTGAAAATAGTTTATAAGAAAGTATTCATTACAGTTCCAAAAGCCTATTTGCAAATCAGCATATCAGCATGAAACTTTATTAAATGAAGATGGGTTTGAAATAGCTCATAAAACATTTTGCAGATTTAGTGTGTTTTCTATTGCTTCTGGAGTTGTTAGAGATAATATATATTACGCTGACATTTATTTAGACGCACACACACACACACAATGCTGAGTATGGGTTGAGTAATATGATGGGTTCTTTGACACAGATGTGAGTAATTTGATCAATAAAATTTATCATAGAATTTAACTCAACTCTATTCAGGGCAATAATTTGGGTGTTAAACAAGCATTACTTTGGATCATTCTTCTTTTTTTAACCTGCCACAAAGGTTTGTGATTGTGGAGAAAAATTGTGGTTTAGTGAAAAGGTAATGTCAGGTTTAGAAGCCATTGGGAGAGGAGAGGGGAATAGGGTCTCAAGCCTGCCACATATTCAAACATAGTTACTATGGGAAATTGGGAGGGGAGATGGTATGGAGCTTGGGAGATGTGTAGCCATAATAACATTCCTTGTTAGAAAGTCAAGGTTGCCTTATCCCTGCATGTGGACTGATGTGGATGGGAGGAATCTTTATCCACGGCAGTGACTGATTGGACCAGTTGATGGACTTGTGGGTGTTGAGACAGGATCTTGAACTTTCAACTGGGTGGGGAAAACCTGGAAGCTTTCAGATTTGGGTTTTCCCAGATGTGCCAACATGGCTTCTTTAATAAATTGATGTTTTGAGGAACTTCTTGCCTCGAGTTATTTCATAGAAGATACTATTTGGAAACCTGACAGGCAAAATATGCATCTACCGTAATAATCTCAATGTAATGTAATTCATTGTAGACTTCTTTCTTACGTGGCAGTGTGCCATTACTGATTTTATAGCAATTATTTTTTCCCCAGAACATTTCTCTAGGGCAGGGGTCTGCAAAGTTGGCTCTTTTAAGACGGGTGGACTTCAACTCTCAGAATTCCCCAGCCAGCATAGCTGGCTGGGGAATTCTGGGAGTTGAAGTCTACCCATCTTAAAAGAGCCAACTTTGCAGACCCCTGCTCTAGGGTGATACTTTGCAGATAGGGATTTTCATGTTCTTAGTGCTGCTTAATGATTTCAATTGTTTTAATATTTTATGGAGGTGTAAGAAAGCCATAAAACATCTTGGTCCATGATGGTTTTTAATGAATTACATAATTGAACTTATCAAAAAGTTACATTCTGTTTTAATTTCTCCTCTCCCTCCCATCCTTTTCGATATTAAAGAAAAAATAATATTTCTCTTCTCTCTTTAGGAACATTGCCTTATGGGTATTAAAGGTACTGTCCGTCGTAGTACAGATGGCGATTTTATCCATGCTAATGTTGACATTGATTTAATTATCACAGAAGAGCCAGAAATTGGCAACATAGAAAAACCTGTGGAAATATTTCACATTATTGAACATTTTTGTCTTGGAAGAAGGCGGCTTCATCTTTTTGGACGTGACAGCACCATCCGCCCAGGTTATTCTCAGTCTTGCTTTGTAAAATCATTTCAAAACCGAAATATGACAATTTCATAAAATTAATTTTGGTGCTTTAGAAAAATGTCGATTTTAGAGGAGTAGTTATGGCTTCCAGTGCAGTATAGTGGTGCCGTTGAGCAGAAAGGACAACTTTACCATGCTCATTTTCTTACCGAATTTATTTTATTTATTTATTTATTTAAATTTATATCCCGCCCTTCTCCACAGAGGACCCAGGGCGGCGCACAGGAAATTTAAAAACATACAAAATACAATAAATATAATTTAAAAACTATTAAATAAACCAATACTGCGCTAAAACCAAATTTTTAAAACCCAATTTAAAACTATCTAAAAGTCCCCATGGGAGGTTAGGCTAGGCCGGCTTGTTGAAACAAATATGTCTTGAGACATTGGCGGAAGAGGCGGAGGTCGGTGATGGTACGTAATTCAGGGGGCAGGTCATTCCAGAGGGCTGGCCCCGCCACAGAGAAGGCTCTTCCCCTGGGTGTCGCCAGCCGGCATTGTCCGGCCGACGGCACCCTGAGGAGGCCCTCTCTGTGGGAGCGTATCGGTCTAAGGGATGTATGGGGCAGGAGGCGGTCTCGCATATAACTAGGCCCCGAGCCATGGAGCGCTTTAAAGATAGTTGTCAGAACCTTGAAGCGCACTTGAAAGGCCACAGGAAGCCAATGCAGCTCGCGCAGGATCGGTGTTATGTGGGAGCATTTAGTGGCTCCCATAATCACCCGCGCGGCTGCGTTTTGGACTAGCTGTACCTTTCAAGTGCACCTCAAGGGAAGCCCCATGTAGAGAGCATTACAATAGTCAAGTTGGGACGTCACGAGAGCTTGAGTGACTGTGCGAAGGGCAGCCCGGTCCAGTAAGGGGCGCAATTGGCGCATCAGGCGTACCTGATGAAATGCCCCCCTGGCCACGGCCGCCACATGGTCCTCCATGGACAGCCGGGAATCCAGGAGGACACCCAAATTGCGCGCCCTCTCCACGGGGGCCAGTGTTTCGCCCCCAATGGCCAGAGTTGGAGTAATCTGGCTGAACCGGGGTGCCGGAAACCATAGCCACTCAGTCTTGGCAGGGTTGAGCTTGAGTTTGTTACCACCCATCCAGATCCGTACGGCTTCCAAATACCGGGACAGCACTTCGGTGGCATCGTTGGGGTGGTTTGGGGTGGATATGTACAACTGAGTATCATCAGCGTACAGGTGGTACTCCACCCCAAAACCACGGATGATCTCACCCAGCGGCTTCATATATGTGTTGAAAAGGAAGGGCGAGAGGACCAACCCCTGAGGAACCCCACATAATAGAGGCCTCGAGGTCGACCTCTGCCCTCCCGTCAACACATATTGCGACCGACCAGAGAGGTAGGACAAGAACCACCGCAGAACGGTGCCTCCCAGCCCCAACCCCCCCCCCCCCGTCGGTGCAATAGGATACCATGGTCGATGGTATCAAAAGCCGCCGAGAGGTCTAATAGGACTAGGATAGAGGAATAACCTCTATCCCGCGCCCTCCAGAGATCATCAACCAACGCAACCAATGCCGTCTCGGTGCTGTGACCGGGTCGGAAGCCGGACTGGCGCGGGTCTAGATAATCAACTTCCTCCAGGTGTCGCGGAAACTGTTGGGCTACCACACTCTCAACAACCTTCACCAAAAAGTGAAGGTTGGAGACCGGACGATAGTTCTCTAGTAAAGCTGGGTCCAGGGATGGCTTCTTGAGGAGGGGCCTCACTACCGCCTCTTTCAAGACGGCAGGTAAGGACCCCTCACTCAAAGATGCATTGACAATGCCCTGGAGCCAGCCTCGTGTCGTCTCCCAGGATGCCAGTACAAGCCAGGAGGGACACGGGTCCAATAAACATATGGTAGCCCTAAGCTTCCTTGACAACCTGTCCATATCCTCGGTGGTAACAAAGTCAAACTCCTCCCAAGAAGGAACCTCAAGACTAGTCTCGGACAATCCCACAGGACCACTGTCGATGGAGGGTAGCTCATTCCGAATCCAAGTGATTTTCTCCTGCAGATAAATCCCAAATTCCTCTGCTCGCCCTTGCAGAGGGGCTTCCCGCGGCCTCTGATAAAGGAGGGAGCGGTCACCCCAAACAGGGCGGCAGGGCGGTTATCTGCGGATGCAATAAGGGTGGCACAATACTCACGTTTGGCCACTCTTATCGCCACTAAATAAGCCCTAATATGGGTCCTCACTAGTGTTCGGTCGGCTTTGGAGCGAGAGGATCTCCATCTGCTCTCTAGGCATCTCTTGTGGCGTTTCATCCCCCGAAGCTCCTCAGTAAACCAAGGAGCCTGGGTGATTCGTCGCCGCAAGAGAGGCCGCAAGGGCGCGACTCGGTCCAAGGCCCCCGTGGCCGTACTTAACCATGCGGCCACTAGGTCCTCAGTCGAGTCGCGGGGCAGGGTCACAGGAATTGGCCCAAGCTCCCTCTGGAACCTTTCCGGGTCCATCAGAAGCCTGGGGCGGAACCATATAGGAGTGTCCGGTTCCGCCTCCCCGCGGTGGGGTGTAGCGATTGGAAAGTCCAGCCGAAGGAGAGCGTGATCTGTCCATGACAAGGGAGTGATGGCTAGATCCCCTATTCCCAGATCACGACTCCACTGTCCCGAGACAAAGATGAGATCCAGTGTGTTTCCCCCCTCGTGAGTGGGGCCTAAAACTACCTGGGTCAGGTCCATGGCCGTCATGGAGGCCATGAACTCCCGAGCTGCTCCAGAGGCTTCGCCTGCCGACGGCAAGTTAAAGTCCCCCATGACTACCAGTCTGGGGGTCTCAACTGCTGCCTCGGCTATCACCTCTAGGAGCTCGGGCAGGGCTGTTGTTGCATAGCGAGGAGCCAGGTATACAACTAACATGCCCAACTGCCTCCCTAGGCCCCATCTCACGCAGAGAGATTCACACCCGGTTGTCTGGGGGACCGTGGTCTCCTTCGGCTCAAGACCTTCCTTTACGATAATCGCCACCCCCCCACCCCTCCCTAGGGCCCTAGGCTGATGAAAAGCACGGTAACCTGGTGGGCACATTTCCATGAGGGGTAGACCCCCCTTGTGGCCCAACCAGGTTTCCGTTATACCCACCAGGTCCGGGTCCCCCTCTGGCACAAGGTCACGAATGAGGGGGGCTTTTTGAACCACGGACCTGGCGTTGCATAACATCAGCTTCGGGCCCCGGGTCTGTGATTCCTGCCCACCTAGTCTGCGATGGGAGAGCGGAGAGTTGGAGCACGTGACCGCCTGGATCCAGCGGCCACGGTCTTCCAACTGATGATGACCATTTCGTCTCCCTCCGCCCCTGCCCCTCCCCAAGACCGAATCGATGGAAAAAGCTACCGTGGAAATGACCCCCCCCCCTCCCCTTCCTCCGTTTCCCTACTTCCGCCCGCCGGCCTCAATTGCTGTCCCCTCCCTGGACTATTTTCCCCCTCCTCCCTGGAACCCCCTAAAAGCCGAATTAAAAACCTCCCTAAAAACCCCCTCAACCTGTGCTTCGCCCACCTCTCAGGATTAATCAGTGGCTATAGACATCATGGAGATATAGGCATTCAGCAGACAGGCACAATTTATTTATTTATTTTTGCTCAGAATTTATTTATTTATTTATTTATTTAATCGGATTTTTATACCGCCCTATCTCCCAAAAGGGACACAGAAAGGATAAAAAGTAATAAACACAATAATAATATAAAAGTTAAAAATACATTAAATACAATGGGTCTGTGCTAAAACTTATACTTAAAAACAGTTAAAATTATTATAATATAATTATTATTATTATAATTATTATAAAATTATTATAATTGTCCGGCAGACGGTAGGTACCCTGAGGAGGCCCTCTCTGTGGGAGCGGACAGGTCGAAGGGAGGTATGTGGTAGGAGGCGGTCCCGCAGGTAACCAGATCCCGAGAATGGTTGCTGAATGTTTCAAACGTTCTAGAATTTTTCTTTATCCTCAACTGTGTCATTTCATATTGTAGTAGTTCAGCCATTCTGATCATAGAACAGATCCTTGAAACTAGCCACCCCAGAGCTGTTTCATTCAGAACTCCAAACAAAAGTAACTTCCCATTTGTATATTACAGTATTTAGATAGTAAGGCCAAAATAGAGGTATGAAACTGACATCTAAGTTGAAATAAACATGAAAGGCAGAAATAAATGTATGACTTTTGGGTGTGATACCTGATTTTCAATAATTTTATTAATAATTGAATTTTGTTTTTAAAATGTCTTAATAGCAATTTAAAGAGGGCAATGTCTCATACCATTGAAATATTATCCTAGTGGATTAATTTTAAGCATCTGTGGTTTTTCAAAATGACATTCAGCTACATCACGTAGAGCAGAGGTTCCCAAACTTGGCAACTTTAAGACTTGTGGACTTCAACTATGCTGGCTGGAGATTTCTGGGAGTTGAAGTCCACAAGTCTTAAAGTTGCCAAGTTTGGGAACCTCTGATGTAGAGCTTTATTGGTAATTCTACTTGCTCTTATTCTATGGGAATAATTGCTTCTGTTCCTAATTTGACAATACAAATTATGCTAAATGTAAGTAGTATTAAAGAACCAATCAGGAAAAGATTAAGGGGTGCAATCTTGTATGTAGCTCACTCTTCCCTTTTGTTCCCTCTCCTCCTCTTAGGCTGGTTAACCGTTGGACCCACACTCACAAATAGTAACTTCAATGCTGAAACATATACATCATATTTCACAACTCCCAACTCCCACCTGACTGGTTGTACAGAAGAGATTGAGAGACTCAGACCAAAATCACCACCACCAAAAGATCGAGGAGGTGGCGCACCAAGAGGTGGAGGAAGAGGCGGGACTTCAGCTGGTCGAGGAGAAAGAGGCAGAGAGAGAAACCGAACTAATTTCAGGGGGGAAAGAGGTGGATTCAGAGGGGGACGAGGAGGTACTCACAGGGGTGGTTTTCCCCCTCGCTGAGCAATTGAGAATCTTCATCTTTCTGCCTATCTTTATCCCACTGAATTTCTGTTTTAAAAAATGCAGTCTTCGTTTTCCAGTTACCTTTATTAGCAGCTCACCCTAGAGCTGCTCACCAAAATATTTTTGTACCTATTATGAACCAGTCTTGTATAATCAGATCTTACAATAAAGCACATTTACAGTGGAATTCTTTTAACTTGGTTGTTTTGTTGCAGTTGTTTCATTACCTCACTGGTAGCATCAGGAGTGTATTTACTATCAAGCACATTTACTATCAAAATTGACTTAGCACATGATAACTTTAGTTTTAATTTTAAGTTGTTTCATAGTTCAAAAACAGTCATATTTTTTTTTCCAATATTTTTTTAAAACCCTTTTAATTGGATATTAATCATTCTAGGATGGGTCTGCAAAATTGGCTCTTTTAAGACGGGTGGACTTCAACTCCCAGAATTCTCCAGCCAGCATAGCTGGCTGGGGAATTCTGGGAGTTGAAGTCCATGAGTCTTAAAAGAGCCAACTTTGCAGACCCCTGTTCTAGGACAAATATTGCTATTTCTGTTTCTTTTCAGGTGACTGAATTATATTTCATCTTAGGCCCCAATAACTGAAAATTAGTAGTGCTTATTAAGGGAAATTTCAAATATATATTAGTCTCATAGTAATCATTGAAATCCACAAAAATGCAAAGAAACACACATTGAAAAAAACATTAAGTAAATCAGATCAATTTCAGTAACATTAACAGAATATAGGGTTGTTGTTTTTTTTAAAAAAACAGGGCTTTAAGTAAAGCACTTTCATTTTGAAAAGGATATTATACTGTAATTCTATATCGCTTGTCCAAGAAATGTATGGTACAAAACCACAAGCCTAGATGTGAGATAGATAAGAAAAATTAAAATCCTTTAAGCCAGAATTTTAGTCATAATTGATTGAAAGCTGATCCTAATAGACGCCCAATATTAAGCTGAAAACCAACCAGGGACATACGGACAACCAGGTAATCCTTGACTGATGACTACAATTAAGCCCAAAATTTCCATTGCTAAGCAAGATAGCTGTTAAGTAAGCTTTGTCCCTTTTACAACCTTTCTTGCCACAGTTCTTAAGGGAATCAAGATAGTAACATAGTGGTTACGTGGTTCTGTCTTCCTCATTGACTACACTCGTCAGAAAGTTGCAAAAGGTGATCACATGACATTGGGGACACTGCAACAGTCATAAACACATGTCAGTTGCTAAGCATCTTAATTTTGATCACATGATGAAGGGAATGCTACAATGGTGGTGTGTAAGTGTAACTAAAAAACTAAGTCTGTTTTTTCAGTCATAACTTCCAGCCGTCACTAAACAAATGGTTGTAAGTCAAACACTATATAATGGATTAATAAAGTGAGAACCCAGGCATTAATCCCCAGATCATGTGATTCCCAATATGACAGTATAAAACCTGAAAAAAACAAACAGATAATGGTCTAATAATTCTAAAGCCATTAAAAAGAGTTATATATAAACATGCGGTTTTAGTCAAATAAAGAACTTTTATTTTAGGAATAAAGTTAACAATAGTATCTTTCAAGTAATAGTACATTTTCCAGGTCTGGGAAGTTAATATGTTGAGCAAGTTTTAATGTTTTAAATGTTAATTTACTGCAATAATTATCCTTTAGGTAAATTCCAGTAATAGCAATTTCTACTTTGCTTTTCGCAAGGCATTACATTTTGCTATGTACTAAACAAAACTATCCCATGTTCCTTAATACTGTCTCATAGAGAAAGTGTTACAATTTAGTTGTTTTGCCTCATGTACTGTAACAGGAATTTTGAGCATGTTAAACCTTTGGCGGAAATTGAAAGGCGACGTAAATATGTTGAGATTCGATCTGGACATGGTCAACACAAAAAGATTTTTTTGGGTCCTAAATACAAATCGCAAGTAAAAGAATTAACCCCCTCCCCCCACTCCCAAATGACTTCATTCCTCATTCCCCTTATCAACCCAAGAAATAATTAATTTTAAAAATATTTATAAAATAAACAGGTGATTGGGAGGCACAGATAGGCCAGTTATATCTGGAGAGCCACAATTTCCATAATCCCAATCTTTGGATGTTTTGCTTGGTCTGAATAGTCCACTAGTTTGAACTATGTTACAGCACCACAGCAAAATAATAAAAAGCACAAGAACATTAAATTAAATGCTTTGCAGTTTATTAAAATATGTGAAATGAGAATTGCATGTTTTACACAGATTCCAGATTTCAAATCTTGCCATTAAAAAACTTCCTCTTAAAGAAGGATAAAAGGGTCTCCCATAGGAGTTATACCTGAGCAAATATTAGCCTAGTTTACATACCGTAATTATAGATGGCTACATTATTATGAAAGAAAGCACTAATCTACAAAATTAGAAACTGTACAATAAGGTAGCAATATAAAGCACCTTGTGATGGAGAGTGGCTGTTCTTGAATAAGTTCTGAACAAAAGCACAGAGAACAAACATCAAAATCCATTAGTTGAGAAGCTGACATATTTCTTTATGAACGCAACATAAGAAGTCCACATAAGAAACTGCTCCGTAGATGTTCTTGTCTTCAATCAAAAACTGCTTGAAAACCATCTCTGTTTGCTCTCGTTGCTTCACAATCAGAATCTTTAAAAAAATAGTTTAAGAATGAACAAAATATACAAATGCTGCTTTGAGTCTTATTTCTCAGCTTAATTGAAGAGCAAAAAATGTTAAGTTATTAAAAAATATTTCAAAGAAGGAAATTAGGCATTCATAAGAGTAACTTTTAAAGTAATCTTTTACCTTCATAGAATAAGGTGTTCTGCTTTGTAGCTGATCTATTATGGACCTCAGGTTTGAAGAGTAGGGATTATCCAGTTCTGGAAGACGTGACTATATGTAATGAATAAATACACACACAGAATTAGCACACGTGAAAATGGTTATTCTGGTAAAACAAAGATTGCATGTCACATGGATACTTGCAATGGATTTGAAAGGCTAAAAGTTGCTGACTTGTACAATGAAACAAGCAAATTATTTGGTATAGAAAAAAATTCCTTAAAATTATCTGTGAATGTAACTTCGTTGACAAATTCATCAAGACGATTGATAAATATTGTATTCATGATCAAAGATGAAATAAATTACAAGGAAGATTTGGAAGCTAAAATAGAATTTCATCACAGCAACTATTCAATGTTCCTATTGAACCAACAAAAGCAATGATAATTGTTTAGCAAATATGGAGGCAATCTAGGACCTTAATAGGACAATAGTCACATACAATTTGACACAGCCATTAATAAAGACATTATTAGATCAATATGCCAGGCCAGATAAGAAGGCAAATATAAGACAGATGTTAACAAACAGAAGCCAGTTCAGTGGAAGGCTAGCAAGATAATGAGGGGTCAGGAAACCAAGTCCTATGAGTCATACGTTTCCATATGTATGTCAAATTCTGTGCAACATGTATATTACTGTTATCTTATATCATCGTATATACATATTACACATTACACTGGCACCAGTGAAATTCATCATATTAATCTGTTTGTGGTGCTATATTGTGTTTAGGAGTCTCACAGCCCATGGATAGCAGCTGTTTTTAAACCTGTTTGTCTTCTGCCCGATGGTAAAAATGAAAAGAGACACTGGCCAGGGTGTGAATCATCCCTAAGTATCTTCCTTACTCTGCTGAAACAGCAAGACCTGGAGATGTCAGCCAGTGGTGTCACAGAGGGCAACCAATGGTTTCTTGTGCCGAGTAGATCACTCTCTGAAGTGCCATCCTGTCCACAGCTGTTAAGCCAGTGTACCATAATGTTATACGGTATGTGAGGACACTTTGTATTATGGACCAATAGAAAGAAGTCATCAACCATTGTTCCACCTGATTTTTCTGTAGGACTCTAAGGAAATGAAGTCTCTGTTGAGCCTTACTAACCACCAGGGACGGGTTGTTTTCCCAGGTGGTATCTTGACTAATAAGCACTCCCAAGAATTTAAAATGGCCCCTCCTTCCCTTTGCTGGAATATTCAGAGGTTGGAAACTAGCTATCTGTCTAGAATGTTTTAGCAGCTCTTAATAAGCAGGTGATAGGACTAGGCAACCTTTGCCATCCCTTCCAATCTTTGTGACTCAATAAAAAATTTTAAAAATGGAATGATACACATCTAATTCACATTACTTTCAGGACTGCAATTTGTGTGCTTCATTCTGAAAACCTGCCTACACATTAATCAATCGTGGCATATTGCATCTTTGCAATTTGGACTGGTTTCAGGGAGAAGGTAGTAGAGGCATTGTTTTGGGAAATCAATAGACTAGTGAAATAACTTAGGTATAGAAACCTACCCACTTTTTCTGTGCCTATTTCTACACATCTGTAATTTCATCTTTATAAAGGGGCAATGATTCAAGGCTGCATTGTTCATATCATGTCATCTGGCACTTGCATCATAGTTTGGAAATTAAGTACATATTTTAAAAAATAAGCATTCTCAAATACATAAGACTATACTCACAGCCTCAGTGTTGACATGTGCAAAGGAAGGCACATTAAATATCCCTTGGATAAGATCTGGTGGGGCACTGACTCCAAGCCATAGAAACATATGTAGAGAATTTGCCAATAGGAATACTCCTCCTTCACAGAGACGTTCTTCTGAGCAGCGAACAGCATGAGGAATTGTGTCTTTACTTACATCCATGGAATGCTGAAAGATAAAATTTAAGTTCTTAGATTCATTGCATTAAAAAAAGCTGAACAACTATGAGACTAAATTTGATGTAGCGATTTAAAGCATGAGGGTCAAAAGTGGGAAACCACAAGTTCCAATCCTGCCTTGTACACAGAGCTGGCTGGATGCCTTTAGGCCACTTATTATCTCTCAGCCCTAGGAAGCAGACAATGGCATACCAATTACATTGTATGGACTTGTCCAGATAGTCACCAACTACTTGCCTATTGGCAATAGCTACTAATTAATCTAGATGAAAGTGGGGTTGGGCAACATGAACTGTGCTTCATCGGTGCCATGACACTATCATACTTACATTGGCTTTTTATAATCCCTGGGGGCTGAAGGAATTATAATGCTAGAACCACTAATTCAGACCAGATGGACTGACTAGCATCCACAAGACTACGCTAGAGGTAGCCTTGTGTTCTAGACTACCATATTCTCCCTGTTGCAGCAACTGCCCTGTGACATTGCCCAATATTTGCTGATAGCAAAACACTTACAATTGGCAAAAGCTGTGGGTAGAATAAAAGTTGGGTGCTAGCAACATCCATTGACATGACCAGCTGTCTATGAAAAGTTCTTTCATCCGTGGGAATCTCTGACTTGCCCAACAGCACACAGCTTTTCAGAAGGCTATTCATGTAGACAGGAAGTACCTTCATTGAATCAGGAAGAATAAGCTGAAAAAGAAGAAAAGCATCAGCTAAAATATCTTGTCATTCATGTACTCCAAGTTTTCTCCAGCAGAATTTGCATTTTATTAGTTCCACAATCAACTGATTTTGTCTGACAGATTTCTATAAACAAATGGAAGTTTAATTTAAATGGCTTTAATTATTTTTTAATTATAATATTCAATAATTAAAATAAAACAAATATGAAAACCTCTGAGAATATATTCAATTTCTGATTTTTTTTATCTCTGTCTAAACATTCTCATTTTATACCTATAATATAAAAGTGAAATCTACTTTTTGGTATCATATACATACATTACAAATCAGGCATCACATGACTTAGGACTTAATCTAGTCTGCCCAATCATAACTGCTCTTATGATCTGATCTTGGTAATTACAAAAGGATAAATTTATCAAGTGATTTGAACCTGAACAAAGTCTTTCTAATTTTCAAAAGTTGTACTTTAAAATAAAATAAAAATACAGAAGTATAAGCTCAAAATTGCAGTTCAGTTATAGGACAATAAAATATTTTTCTTTTATGAAAGAACATTCTGTTAGCCATATACCGTATAAAGCAAAAATTGTTCTGAGATTTATATACTAAATTACATGTAGTTAAAAACTGTATTGCATTATTTATAGCACAATGACATTTGGAGATTTTCTTATCCTGCACATAGAGAGATGCCAAGACTGTTGAAGGCCAAGATTTTAAGCAAGCCGTTGCTACAAAATCCAATGAAAATGCAGCACAACTGTGTAGCACATACAGGAATGATAAATACAACATTTAGATCTTTCCTCATAGTCTGCTTGGGCTAATACTGACCATAAAAGGTGCTAGGTAAAGCTGGAAAATAAAGCTTTAACATGAATTCTATGCAGTGATTCTTCACTGAATAATTAGGCTTTAGGCAAGTTCTATTTTTGTACTGTGGTTTATATTGCATAATTTACAGCCTGGCCACAAAGATAATTGAGTGAAAAATGTAAGCACGAAAGGATGTTTATTTCAGATTGCAATTTATGTCTTTGTAAGCTTATTAAAAATCAGCATAAGAAAACATGTTAACTGTAAATCAGTTAAGATTTGGAGGAAACAAAGCACAAAATCTTACAATCTTGACTTAGATTCTAAACATTTTGCTCTTTGAATTGAAATAAAAGAATGAAAATCCCACAACTAAGAGATCCAAGGATCTGCTCATACAGCACTACTGCCGGTTCACTCGTGGGCGCGCTGTGGGTGCATGTGCAGTGCAATAAAAATTGTTTGGAGAATCGGTTTGGGGGCGTCGCTGGAACTGGTGTCAACCCGGGCCACCAAACTACCAGTTCGGCTGAGCAGGTAGGAACCCACCACTGAATACTTGGTCTTGCTAGAGTTAAGCCTGAGCCCATTTTCCCCCATCCAGACCTTAACAGCCTCCTTATTTGTTGAGATAAGACTTGACAGCATCATTCTGAAAATTTAGCACCAGATTCTTGAAATAGAGTTTATATTCTATAATAGGCTTCTGCAGCATATCGGCGTGCAGTCTCTAAACTAATTTAACTATAGGGAGTGTGGCAGAAGGCTCACTAATGTTCACAAGCACCTAGTCTACATAAGGGAAAAAATAAAATTTGCATATTAAACCCTATAGAGATGCAATATTTCTGAACTTGATATCACATATTTTTGCTTACGTTAAAATAATACCCAAATAATGCTCAAATAAATAGCTGGAAATACAAAATACCTGGCTCACTGCAGATGGACTAGCACAGTTCTTTCTGTAACATGCCAACATGCGAGCTGTTTGATTCATCAGGATCTCACGAACAGTCTTTAAGGGCTGGCTGAGGATGGCTTTATAAGCTATCATTATATAAAGAAGTGATAAAATATGTTATGATAACCACTATTATCTTTTCACAGAAGAAGAAAAACAGACTTCAGATATTTTAAAAAGTTTCATCTAATCTACTCTTTCTAAGCAGAGGATAAAACTTTTTATATTAGGTTTAAATTACAAACTGTGTGAAAATTGTTCACCTTGCATCCATGGTCAACCACAACAAAAAATGGCCTATATTCTTGCTCCAATGCTATCATACTGACTTAACAATAGTGCTCTATTAATATTACTAAAATACACAGAAAGTCTGAAATATGAACTTGTGACTTATCCAGGAGCTTTTAATGAGCTTTTTAACTTATCCAGGAGCTGGATGCTTTTAATATATTAGATATATTAAAAGCATCCAGCACTATTGCCACTTAACATCACTGTCTTGTGCCAATTTTTTATATATAGAGAAATAATCATGTGTTTTATCATATTTTAAATACAATACAATACAATAGCAGAGTTGGATGGGACCTTGTAGGTCTTCTAGTCCAACCCCCTGCATAGGCAGGAAGCTTATACCATTTCAGACAAATGGCTAGCCAACATCTTAAAGACTTCCAGGGTTGGGGCGTTCACAACTTCTGGAGGCAAGCTGTTCCAGAGCTTACTTGTTCTAACTGTCAGGAAATTTCTCCTCAGTTCTAAGTTGCTTCTCTCCTTGATTAGTTTCCACCCATTGCTTCTTGTCTACCATCACTTTCCAGCCTCCCTCCCCACTCCAAATCACATATTATAAGCTGACCTGATTTTGCAAAGAAATTTACTAGTGCATCAGTCTCACAGCTCTTGTAGATATCAGCCAACTGAGAACTGCAACTGAGTCCAATGTTATGTACGCGCAGTCTTCTTTGACCAGTCATGGATGTATAAAGAACTGCGCACTGCAATGACAAAGTCAAGATGATAGATAACTTGAAATGGTTAAGTCACTTGCATTTTCTACTAAAGTAGTTCAACTTGTTTTTAAAAACAGTAATTTGGGACACCAATTCAAAAGGTAATATAATATATTTATTATATTTATGTATTTATTTATGCTGCCACCTATCTCACCATTGCAAATTTAAATGGCACACACAGGGTTAAAAGCAACCTAGGTTGGCACTGTAACCGAGTAAGATGTGAAATATTGCTGGTAGAAAATTTCAGGTAGAGTTTTACTCTTTTCTTTTGAACATGAGTCCAGATGAACTAAAATGTAACAATACATTATAATGAATATGAGCAAGGACCATTTTAAGGCAGCATTACTTAAACTAACTTCTAAGGTACTTCACAGAGGTCCTCTCTATCCCTACAGTTTGACATGCCAGGGACTATTTTCTTATTCACAAGTACTTTATACTTAAAATTGTATAACTAAAGCCTATGGATTGCAACATTCGTTCAACATTCATGATTTTTTTTGTCATGTAATAGTTTTCCCAGACTTAGAAAATTAAATGTCTCTTTCAAAATTATTATAGATTTTTCTTGACTTACTCTCTCTTTCATTTAGCGTACCTGACTCTGTCCTTTATTCCCAAAAAAGGCACTAATCACTTTGGTATGTTGGAGCTTGAAATAAGGGCATATTGTACTAAGGAATTGGGCTTTCTTCGCCAAGAATCACTGTTTACCACCCTTACATGAAGATTTCTGACATTTCAAAGTATGTGAATAACTATAATGGTAGCAAAAAGTTGAAAAACTTTAGAAATTGCTTATAACCAGCAGGAAAGAAAGGAATGCAGCAGACTTGACAAATAAGTCTTCACTACATATGGCGATTTACAGTTTACCTATATCTTAAAGTCAAGAATATCTTCATCACTTTTAAAATAAAAAAGGCCATAAACCATAACTATAACAAATCAGGACGTAAAAAAGTTCCGCTTACATTTGCTTTCAATGCTGTTGTGTTCCCCTACTATGACAGCAGCTGAAGCAGCAAGTATTGTAGATGCTAAGAAATAAGCTAAGACAACAGGTTCTCATCTGAAGCAGGAGTTTACTGAAGGTGGATGGGGGCTTCTCTACTGTGATAAAGATACATAGTCCTGTCATAAGCAGCTAAGCTTCAGCACTCTACCAGGAAAACAGAAGACTGCTGCATAAACAAAACAGCTAGTTGTGTCAACTGTGGTCAGCAACACACAATGATAAACATTCCAATGCTGCATTTGGCATATGTCAATTACAGTAAAGGTATCCAGAATGATGGCATTTTCCCTGAGGTAAATCATTGCTCATATGTTAGGGAAGTCATGTGGCAGCGCAGGTTGCTCAATACTGCCTATATGTGCCAATTATGTATAGCGATGTATAGTAATGGTCATCCAGAAAGACCTCAAAGAGGCATGTGACCTAGGACCTTCTTACCTGGATTAAAGCCCCACCATCTTCACTCAATTTATCATCATGCTTGAACTCCACAGTCACAGCTTTGTCACAATCTATTGCTGCCAGTTCAACATCTGTGGTATTGTTCATATAAATAGCTCCCAGGAAGTCTGTTGCTCTAAAACCTAAGTCAGGGTTAGAAAAGAGTAAGTTGTACAGTTAATAAAAGTAACCAGCATAATTTTTGTAATAGGTAAGATAGCTGATAGCTTCAAAGGACATATTCCCCTACTCACCCACCCAGTGCTATTCTTAGTATTAGTTTCTATCCTCTTTAATGAAGTTGGTTTGTTAAAAAATAAATACTACAGTCACCTGACTCATAAGAAACATTAACCTGAAACCAGCAAAAAGTCTCATTATTCATAGCTGAAGCAACAATCTGGAACCTTACTTTCAAAAAGAAAAGTGCTTGAAATTAAGACTGATGATCATGACATTTTTTTCAAATTGTCCACTATAATTATGCCAACAATGATGGATTTATTCTGTGCTATGTAATTGAATGTTTCAGGAAGAAACCTGGGTGGTTTATCGTCTAAAAAAACAAGCCAAATCCAGAATGCATTTGGAAAAATTTGACAGATTTTACATCGAGGTTTACTAATTCCCAATGCTTCACATTTTGTTCCAGAAAAAAAAAAAGACATATTAAAACTATCTCCTAAACCATGTAAAACAAGCAAATAAAAACCTATAGTAATCATTATTACCTGTGCTAGTTCGAACTCTCATAATAGCATCAAAACCCACTTTTTTTTCTATATCCTTTCTCAGGTCATTGAGAAATTGATGGCTGTCAGACTGCATCTAAACAAAAAGAAGAGTTTGGGAAAAACTTGACTAAATAATGACTACCACTGGATGGCAGCAGCACAACGTATCGTCAATTGTTTCAGGCTATACTGTAAACTGTTAGGAATTAATAGCACTAAATCACTCCTAAATAAGAATTTATTTAGTTAATACTTGCAGGCCTTTCACATTCTCACATGGTCATGCAGATTAAGAGAAAAATCAAACTGCTTGTTATACATAGAAAAAAAGTACATTAGTAAAGAAAACATATACTTTTAAAAAAGATTGATGAAAATAACAGATATTTGAAAAATATCTTTGTCATTTTTTTAAAAAAAAGCTAATATTAGAGTAAGCATGTATTTTATTTAGAAATTTGTTACATATTATATTCCTAGTTTAATAAAATAATTGTAATTTTTTTCATAACCTTACAAGATTATGCTGCACATTGTCACCATAATCCTAAGGAACGTATAGGAATGCAAAAAGAACAGTGTGATTTATAATTATTTAACGTCAGGAAAAGGACAGAAATGCCACTAAACATGAATGGTTCCTGTAGGAGTCTAGCACTAATAAACAGAGAGGGACATAATCCATATGTTTCTTTATCCTATTCGGAATGGAGAAGAAAATCAGATTAAAATTTTAGTTCCAGTTGTATAGAAGGCTGCAGGACAAAAATTTTATTCACTACTTATATAAATATGTATTGCATTCTTTTTTATTTGTTCCTATAATTGCTCATATTTTTCCACACAACATTGTGAAATAGTTTGGGCAGTGACTATATCCTGTCAAATTTTTCAACTCTAATCCTCTGTCTGCAGATGAACCAGGACCTTGTTCAATACCTTAATTACTCCATCACATTTTCAGAGGTCTTATCATAGGATTTTCCAATGCTTGCCTTTTCAAGTTAATATCCTGATGCCAGAATTATTGGTTTTTTTTTTAGATACCCAGGTACTACAATATACTTTGAATATAGCCATACTGGAATCTGTGTTTAATCTACATGTGGTTAATTAATTTAGTTCAGTTAACTGGATGGAAGTTATCCCTGCAGTTAAAAAAAACTCAGGACAAAGTGGGTGGGCTGAGATTGGGAGTGGGATATGAAAGCTATTATCCAGTGGAAAACTTTCCAGAACAATATTTTCAGAAGGATTTTAGGACATCCCCAGCCTATTTATGTGCCTATTGAAGGTTGAAGTTGCATAACCTGCAATTTTGAACAGAGAATTCATACTGCATTCAACAAAATTAGAAACTGATTTCCTACGTATAGATCACTGGGACTACCACATAAACTTGCTGTTGGCAAATTGTCGTCAGGTGACACAATAGTGCTTATGACTCTTTTATCTACTATGTATTATGCATTTCATTTTAATACATACCATACATACTTTCGTACATACATATATACATACATACATACAGTTAAAATGCATTAAAATTTTGAAAACCTGGCAAAATCTAATGAGATTGCAAGAAAGAACAAATTTTGGGCCACTTACATTTTTTACTTTATTTTTGCAGCTGTTACATAAACCAGTTGGTCAAGGCTGACTCCTAATGCAATTCTACTTGCAACCTGACAACAAAATCAAAGGTAGGGGGGAGGAAAATGCTTGGAATGTATTGGCAGTTGGGAGGGAGGTGAGGAATTTATGTGAGCTGTGGGCAGCCTGAGAAGCTTCTGATACTTCAAGGCCGAGCAATGGGAACCTACTGAAGGTGCACATTGTTTTTCCAAAATAAAAAAAAATGTATTGGATTGGTGGGCAATGGACAATGGGTGGCCCAAATGGGGAAAAGGGGGGATTAATTCTGTTGTTTTTCGCAGAAAAATCTCAAGAGCTAGCTTTGCTTCTTCTGTGCCTGTATGAATCTATCGGTAAAGTTATATTCTTTCTTTTGCTGCATATGTCAATGGGATGACTGGCTCCATCTAAAATATGTGTGATCTACAGACAGGTTGCAAACTACAGAGACAAAAAAAGAAACTTTTGTCAGTTACCTGAAAATTATTGTACTTGTACAATGTTCCTCCAGTGTGAAAAGTCACAAAGCCCATGGAAGCGATATCTGCATACTGGTTTGGGAAAAGAAACAGATTTACACAGCAACCGCTGGCAACACAATCTTTGGCCAAGGCCTCATAAATATTTGTCTGGGCCTGAAACAGCGTCTGGAGAATATAGAAGAATATAAAAGAATTAAGCATTCTAAGTAAGCAGCAAACAAACGAGCAAGATGTTGCAAAAAATAAGGAGGCAAACAAATATATATATATATATATATAATAATAATAATAATAATAATAATAATAATAAATAATAAATTTTATTTCTAACCCGCTCTCTCTCCCCAAGGCGGGGAGACTCGAGGCGGGGCACAGGTAAATTAAGAACAGATAACATAGAACAAAGTACAAAATTAAAATCACATTAAATCATATCCTGCGCTAAAACAACTATAAAATACCAACTATCCTAAAAAACCCTTAACCCCATTAAAACAATCATTCCCTAAGAAAACCCTAAAAGAAGAGACTACCCTAGGCCGGCCAAGCAGAAAAAGTGTGTTTTTAATTTTTGACGGAAGGAGCGGAGGTCCGTAGTTGTTCTAATGTCGGGGGGAAGGTCGTTCCAGAGGGCTGGGCCCGCCACAGAGAAGGCCCTTCCCCTGGGCGTCACCCGCTGACAAAGTCTAGTGGACGGCACCCGGAGAAGTCCCTCTCTGTGGGAGCGAATCGGCCGTGAGGATGTATGGGGCAGGATCCGATCCCGTAGATAGCTAGGTCCCGAGCCATGGAGCGCTTTGAAGATGACAACTAGCACCTTGAAGCGCACCCGAAAGACGACAGGCAGCCAGTGCAGCTCGCGCAAGAGAGGTGTTATGTGGGTATACCTTGCGGTCCCCATTATAGCTCGCGCGGCTGCATTCTGGACCAGCTGAAGTCTCCAGGTGCACCTCAGGGGGAGCCCCATGTAGAGAGAGTTACAATACTCCAGTCGGGATGTCACGAGGGCATGAGTGACTGTGCAAAGGGCATCCCGATCCAATAGGGGGCGCAACTGGCGTACCAGGCGAACCTGGTAAAACGCCCTCCTGGCCACGGCTGTCACTTGATCTTCCATGGACAGCCGGGTATCCAGGAGGACACCCAAGTTGCGCGCCCCATCCACAGGGGCAAGATGTTCGCCCCCTATGGCCAGCGATGGAGTCAGCTGGTTGAATCGGGCAGCCGGAAACCACAGCCACTCGGTCTTGGTCGGGTTGAGCTTGAGTTTAATATGAAATTAAAATATAGTTTTTAGGGCTAAACAATTTTAACAAGCATAAGCATTAACCAAAAAAGGCAGTTGCAGGTTTCTTGACAAGAATATACTATCTATTTCAGGTACTAATAAAATATATAAATGTATTAAGAAAAATTTATGTACTTTGCACACAAATATGTTCATTAATGGGAATAAGTAGACTTTGTTTACCAATGGTTACTAATTCATATCACAGTTGTTAAGCTTTACATTCACTACTACCACCTAACTACTACAATGCAACATTTATCCACAGCTAATTTCATAGTTTGTTATCATTGCTAACTGGATGAATTCCATACCTTGCAAGCTTCCTTTGGAGTTTGTGTCATTGAGTTAGAATTAAACAGTGAAAGCATCTTGATTGCAACCGTCTCTACTATACTGAGAATTCAACTGACTATATTATGCTAAATTCTATTTGTATGATTTCTGTAAACTTGGTAAGAATGAAATGCAGAAGCATGTTTACTCTTTTATACAGCGTTGTAGAATAATTCCTTTTTAATGAATACCTTCTCTTTCTCCGTATTGACCAATTTCCTATCATCTCTGTTCTTCAGCTTCCCTGGTGCCTCTGCAGTTGGCAATGAAGAGTGGAAGATAAACAGTTTTCCAGCGCACTCTGCTGCCTGTAACAAAAATAGGAAAAAAAGCAAAAAACAAAAACGACCTTTATTCTCCTGCAGATATAAACTTTTGAGATAGAGCCTTATACAGTTCTGTTATTCCAGTATAAACTCTCAGCGACTTTATAAACTAAATAGTCCATTTGTTTATAGTTTGAACTTTATTTGATACCCTAAAACTTCACCTCCACAAGAAAAAGAAAGGAAAGAAAAAAAAGAAAGGAAAAGAGAAAAGAAAAGATCTAGTATTCACACAAAAAACCAACAACAATACCATAGTAGTATCTGGGCGATGAATGCAGTTAAAACTTTCTCTCTTTGTGCATCTGTGTGTAGATACATGTGTCTGTGCATTAACAGGCACACCAGGAAAGCCAAGACTATCCAGATGTAAAATTTAATTCAGTTAAATTTAAGTGCCTTAGAATGCACTGATGATGTTACCTAGTTTGGATAATGACATGTCTGTAAGAAAACAACCAAGCAGAGAGAGGCCCAAAGATCCCTCATTTCAACCCTGCGCTGCAAATATTTTCCTTTATTGATTCAGTATAGAACACAGGGTTTACTTGAGCCTGGAAAAACAGTATGGGCTTATCTTAAAACTGTTAGAGTGGATGTACAAGTTTAAGCATCTTTATAATTAAATTAGCTGAACATCGCTATAATAACAAAGTTTATTCAACTGCACCAAAGCTTTATGGGTGCCTGTATAGGCCAGGTCAGGGAAGAAAATTCACAAGAGTTAGCGGGGCTCTATTGTTGTAAATGTAATAAACAGAATCTTCTTGAAAGCTTTCCCAATTTTTCTTCTGTCTTCTCATATACTACTCAGAATTACAGACTTTAAACTAGTTTCTATGCTTCTCTACTTTCCCAGGGCTAAGATTTCTTGTACAATCTCTTTTATCAGTTAATAGCTCTTGAGTTCTTTCACCAATGTTAACTCTGACTCTCTCTACAGATTGCCACACTTGGATTAAATAAAGAAGCAAAATAAATCACAACATTCGTCTTACTTCAGAGATATTTTCCTAAAGTACGTGGAATACATAGTAGACATACACTATCCATCACTGATTATTGGGGTTTACTTGGTTCTTTCATGTTATTCCCAGAGCCATGAAGAAGCCTATACTTAAAGAAATCTGTATTTATTTAAATATAAATGTCCACTGAATCTTATCAAGGACTGAAATATTGTTTAAATATGAAAAATCCAAAAAGTGTATGATATATTTTTGCCTAAATCATAATTACATTCTACCGAGTGTGAATGCAATCTTTCAAAGTACATGGTTCATTGGCTGTCCTTCATAAGTAAATTGCATACCAAATAATTGTTGGGAATCAAATGAAGTTATCATTAAAAATACTAGGTTTTCATAATCTTTTCACCATATTTAAGACAAATTAGCACCCAAATCATTCACACTGAAATAGTGAACCACAAATGTCCCCTAGTATAAAGCATGAAAATGTATAAATTATAAAGTAATAAAATATTTCACATTAGAAAAACAATAGAAAAAGAACTATCATGAACTATATATATGATCATATATTGGAAAGAAAGCAGTTAAATTTGCATCCTTCTGCAATCCTTCTCATATTTGTTAGATTCAATTCTGCATTTGTAACAGAAGTATAATTATTGTGTGTGTTTGTATACACAGACCATTACTTTATCCACCCACACACGTTTCAATAATTTTTTATTAGTGGAAGCCTATCTCTTACTTAGTATTTTTACAAGCAGTTTAAATTATAATTTTTCATTCCGCCACCACACCTTTTCAAACAGACCTTATTATTATTATTATTCAAACATCAATTTCCTCTTCCAGGGAAGATGGTGAAATACAAAAATGCTGTGATCATTTGATTTATGTAGCAAAGCATGTGTTACTGAATTTGTTCACAGTTGGCATTGTGAGCAAAAAAACAAAAGAAAATAAATCTAGAGACTAGAAGTCTGCTGAGCCACTGATATCACTTTCATGGTAAATATATACACATACACACCATTCCAGATGGATCCCCTTTGAAGTTATGATGTATTTGGTGTATGGAATTTGGTTTTAATTTTCTTATGTATATAAGCATGTTTTGAAAATGGGTGAAGAGAGCTAAACAAGAGACCTCCTGCATATCAACGGCATTAAGAATAAAAATGATGAGATAAGCTTGAATATAACTGAGAGAATGCTGGATGGAATATTTTATAGATTTTGTGTGGGGAATTATAAGAACATCAGTAGGATCGTTGGACTGGACCTCAATCCTATTAAGTCCAGTAGTCTGTTTTTACAGCGGCCAACCAACTGCACAAGGAAGCCCAGTAGTTTATCAGCGGATGCCCTTCAGAGGTGATGAGAGTGTCATCAAATCTAATACCAATGATCTCCATGAGCTCTATTAATTGATCCATCCCTTTTGTGAAGCCAGGCAAGTTTGTAGATAGCATCATGTCTCACAGTAGCAAACTCCAAAGTTTAATTATACATTGAATAAAAAAGAATATTTCCTTTTGTTTCTCCTGATTCTTTCAGGTTTTCATTGGCTGATTTCTGATTCTAGTATTTTGAGAAAGGAAAATAGCTTCTCCTTGTAACTTTATCCATCGTGCATAATTTTTATACACTCAGTCACGTTCCCTCTTATTTGGCTCTTTCATAAACTAAAAGTTCCATATTTTACAAGCTTTCTTCTTATGGAATTTACTCCAGCCTTTTTCATCATCTTAGTTGTTCTCTGAATCTTCCTCATGTCCATTATATCCTTTTTGAGGCGTGGCAACTAGAAGTACATGTGTAAAAAGGATCTTGCCATATCATATACATTGGAATGCTGAGAATGGTAATATATATGTGCAAGTGAAACAGTTATGGTTTTCTATAGTAGTTTAGCCAGCTATATGGCAATGCCTAGCCAGCTTTGACTAATCTTGAAAAGCTAATCAGGGTCAGTAGCTCAGTGGAAGACCACCAGAAATTATCAGGATTGTAAGGTAGGCTGAATAGTTGAAGGAAATCTGAATAATTATCTTGACAGGAAATCAATTTCTGTACTCATCAAGAAATACTACAGGGATGCATTCATGGAGTCACTAGAAACTCTGCTCAACTCAAATGAGATTTTATCCCTTTTCAAATAAATTTTAAACATTTACCTATATTTACTTTTTGGCTTCTATTAGGAAAAATAGCATGTATGAAGCAGCACCCAGGAATAGTACAAAATTCTACTGACAGAAAACAGCAGTAAGTTTTATGGTGATTAATATTTTTCAAGGACAGCTTTTCTTAGCTTAGTGAGACTCTATGGTGAAAAGGAGTCTAACCTTGAGTGCTTCCATGCCTGCTTGAATCACAGGAGCAAAGACTGTCTCACTCTCATTTGTATCTCCAAACATCTCAGGAATCTGGTCCAGCAAACTAGAGAAAGGAAGAAAAAATTGGTTGTTCAAAAGACTAGAGTAGATAGAAGAAACAGGCACTCTCCAGCTCTGGTGCTCTTAAACTGTAACTCCCATAACAAAAATGCAACTTGTCTATTATGGGACTTATTTTCATTAAAGTGTTTATGAAGGCCAGGAAATTATGAACATCCATTTTCCCCATTATCAGTTTTCAAAGCTAGTGCATGGGGCTTTTTTTAACAAATAGAATCCCTGCATAGATATTAATATGAGAAAAATGTATAAAATATTTGCTTACTTATTTATTACAGATTGTGATTCTTGGAAGTTGACAAGGAAGCCATCCAACAAAGGTACGAACACTTCACTGACGTCAGTGACTACCATCATTTGAGGTTGTGCAAGAGTACTTTTTACATTGAAGAAGTGAAGGATTTTATTATAAGTGACAAATCCAACCCGAATTGGCGAAACGTCTTGGTCCTCTCTTGAAAGAGAAATAGTTTTAGCAAATACAGTTGCAGGAAATTTTTTACCCCTTTATTCATCTTACCCAAACACTTGGATTTTATCTGCACATATTAGATAAAAGACTACATCCACACATATGCATAGAATCTTTCAGTGAATCCATTTCTGGACAGATATGCAGTATGAGGTAGAATCTGGGTCTGAGTTAGAAAGAATAAGTCAATTATGGAGAACACTGACTTTTAAAGCAAGCATTGGGTTACAGACATCCAATGTTTTTGTTCTCTAAGGGTAACTATATAAATCATGTATACCTCAAAAGCATTTTTTATTATTTTATTTTAATCAAAGCTACCCTTAAAAAACTAAGTTAGATTGGATAAGTAGGCTGATGGACACCAAAGAGATAAACACTAATACTTCTAGGAACTATTCTGAATCGTTGTTATAATAATCCCAAGGCACTTCTTTCTTCAACCCACTTATCTTACTACCTACTAAACAATGCTCCTACTGACAAAATAGGAGTAGGATCTCCTTAATTCAGACTCAAACCCCATGTGGCTTCATGGGGCGGGCCATGCAGCTTTCTTGCTCATAATATGGGAATTATTTGCTTTTAGACCTGGACTTTACTGCTATCTTCCCACCCAAACTATATTCAGGTGCAACCCTGCTTTGATTTTGGAGTTTGGCAAAGGTGAACTTGATCCTCTTAAGAAAGAGAGCGAGAAAAAGGGGGACAGAATCCAAACAAATTATAAACATGTGGCAGTTTGGTCTTTTTTATTACATTAAATATCTTCTTGAAACTGAGGGCAGAGGATTGAAGATGACAACACGATGTGCATCATTATGCATCATTACAGAAATGAAAGTAGAAGGAAAGCAAACAGATAATCCATCCATTGATCAAGACTGTTACCCCTTAGTTGTTTCTAAATTAAAAATATAACTAGTTTTGCTGAATATTTATTATACTTTTTTCTTACTTTGGAAGTCTGTTCAGTACAGTTTTTAGTTCTTCACAAATCAGCTTAACAAGACCACTTTTTATGTTATTGTATGACACATCAATCATAAAAATATAGGCTGGTGGCTGAGAAGGCTTGTTGTCCTATGAAGAGGAAGGGGGGGAAAACAACAGTAATATGACAAATTAGATTATTTTTCCAAGGTTCTCAAACCAACCATTGTAGAGAAATGATGTCAGCACATGCCTCAGAGAAATAAGGGAACTGCAAAATGTATGAGGTCTGACTTTTTAAAAGCTTTTCTAATCAATCCCCAAATATTACCACAAAACACATACCTGTATATTAAATTCTATCTAGATATTTATCGTTGTGGTTAATATTTCAACATATTTATCATCAATAAACACAATAGAAAGTTCTCTTTTCCTCAGATATTGAGGTGGAGAATTTAAACATCTTCCTGCAAATTATAAATGCTCTAAACTAGTGAGAATGTTTCAACATGAATGCCACTTATAAAAGAAGCATGGACAGTTGGTCATTTAACTTAATTATGAACATTTTACAAACTGGACAGAACCCCCCCCCCCCCCCCAATTCTACAACACTTTATCCATAAGGATTATCTAGAAATTCATGCAAGCTCAAGAAGAACACAGAGACTGTAAAATTATAGTTGAAGAGGATTTAGAGGTCATCTGATTCACTCATTGCTCAATGGAGGATTCATTACAGCATCTCTAAGAGAAAACTACCCAGACTTTATTTTAAGACTTATAGCAAATGATAACATTCCACAGCTTGTTCCACTGACTGACACTTCTCTATTTTGGAATTTCCTGCTGATGTACTTCCTTATACCTTTAACCCATTGATTCAGGTGCTTGCCATGATCTTGGTCCAGTTTCAGCTATCTAGGGCAACAGAGAACATGCTTATTCTATCTTTCATGTGATGGGAATTTGAAAGGATTTGAAGATTGCTATTGTATCTCTCCTCAATTTCTCTTTTATAGGTTAAACATATCCACATCCTTTAACTGTTCCTAATGGGCTGGGCTGGTTTTAGACCAGAGGTGGGCAAACTTTGCAACTTTAAGTCTGAAGGGCTTCAGCTCCCAGAGTTCTCCAGCCAGCAAAGCTGAAGTCTATAGCCAGCAAAGCTGAAGTTGAAGTCTGGGAGCTGAAGTCCTTCAGACTTAAAGTTGCAAAGTTTGCCCACCCCTGTTTTAGACTAAGGCTAAGGATCGTAGGACTGGTTCAGGATTATAAAACTTGGGAGGGGGACAATGCCATCCATTCTTCCAAACCATTCTAAAAATCCAAATTTTCACATCAGCGCGAGGTGGCACCATCAAACAATATAAGCTATTGTCCTATACTTTTGAACTGACCTTGTTTAATGGCTCTTCCCCCCCCCCCCTAGAGTCTTCACTATCTTAGTAGCTCTACTCTACACTTTCTCTAACCAGTCACAGTCCTATTTGAACTGAGGTGCCCAGAACTGAAAACTGAGCAGAGCAGAACAATCAGTTACATTGATCTTGATTGTATGGTTCCTGTTTAGGCCATCCAACCTAGCGTTTGGCTCTTAGCAGTCACATCACACAGGAGGTTCATACACACTTTTTTACTCATGTGGTCAAAATGGAGAACCAGACCCTTTACAGGTGCGCTTTGAAACATCAGAGATTCCAAGTCAAATCAATGGGGGAACTGAGCATACCAGGTTATCAGGTTGCAGGTATAATGGCTATAGTCAATAAAAAATAATGGATAAACCTGGTTAGCTTTATGCCCAATTAATTGTATGAGACTTAGTGTATTCTGTGAAGTGAGACAATTGATAAAGAGTGTTCTGTGCAAATATTAAAAAAATCAAAAGAAACAATTTGGCAATCATATTAAGCATGTAACATGAGCAGATGAATTATACACTGATAAAAACTAAAAATATGGAGATTTTTTTTACCCAAAAGAAATCTCTTAGGAGCAAAATAGGAAAATTGTATTGTATTAGTATAATTTATCATATATTTATTTGGATTATATTTCATATTTCTCTGGGTATAGATTTTAATCTTAAACAACATATAGGGCTGCACTCTTTCCACAGATATAATCTGTAAATCTCTGATTTAGCACGTGTTCCAATTTTTTCCACTTACCTTGCAATAATCTAAAGTAGCAACATACTCATATGATCCAAGAGATAGCTCTGGTCTTTCATAGTGGTCTATTCTTCTACCAATGTGATCCAGATGTTGAAAATAAAATGGAGGAACTAAAAAAAGAGACAGGATTACTTTCTCCTTTTGCTCAACAGAAATAACCATTGTTCTGAAAGTGCTAATACCTGATATGCAATAGATTTTGCATGAAAGGAACAGTGTTGCAAGGGATTGCTATTTGTACTGGTTTTGCTTTACAATTGTTGGCAAAGATGAAACCACTTTTAATATAAGTTCACATTTCCAACCAAATATATCCACTTAAAGAGACTTCTTTTACTTGTCTCATCCTTATTCTTTCTGCCAATCTAATTCAGACACGTCTTTCAGTTTTAGGATTTAAGAAAGTTTCAGTCTGTCAATATGTCTGTCCAGTGAGGTATACATCACACAAGCAAACCTTTGCCTTTGATGTTACTTCTCTTCATATTGTTTTCCCTCTGACCACTTACATGAAGTTTCTTACTGGTTCTTAACAACATAAGAACAGCCTTGCTGGAACAGGCCACAGCCCATCCAGTCCAGCATTCTGTCTCACACAGTGGCTCACCATTTGCTTCAGGGTATTCCCGAGCAGATGTCTTCACCTGCTTATGATTCCTTGCAAATGGCATTGAGAGATATCCTGCCTATCTCTCCAACCCGGAGGGTGTCCTTAGGCATCCATAATGATAGCCATTGATATCCTTGTTCTCCATGAACTCGTCTAATCCTTTTTTAAAGGTGTCGAGGCTGACAGCTGTCACCACTTCTTCTGGCAGGGAGTTCCATAGACCAGTGATCCTCTGGGTGAAAAAGTACTTCCTCTTATTTGTTTGAGGTCTAGCTATCAAAAGTTTCATGGAGTGCCCCCTAGTTTTAGTGTTGTGCGATAGGGAAAACAGTTTTTCCTTTTCTACTTTGTCCACACCGTGCATGATTTTATAGACTTCAATCAGGTCACCTCTCAGGCGCCGTCGTTCTAGAGCAGTGGTGTCCAAACTTTTTTCAAAGAGGGCTAGATTGGATGAAGTGAACATGGTGGAGGGCCGAACATTTTTCCGAACATTATTTGAACCATTACAATTAAATGCAAATAAATTATTTTATGCCGTTAATTGCAAATGACATACTTTTCATTTCATAACATTAAGATCAACTGACAGTTGAGTTTTCACAATGTATTGAAAATAAATTTAAAAAAAACTTACCTACCTCTTTCTCTCTTTCTTCCTCTCTCTCTCTCCATTTCTCTCGCTCTTTCTCTCTTTCTCTCTCTCTCTCTTTTTCTCTTTTTCTGTCTCTCTTTCTTTCTCTCTCTCTCTTTTTCTCTTTCTTTCTGCCTCCCTTTCTCTCTCACTCTCTCTCTCCATTTCTCTCTCTTTCTCTCTTTCTTTCTCTCTCTCTTTCTCTTTCTCTGTCTCTCTCTCTTTCGCTCTTTCTTTCTTTCCCTTTTTCTCTCTCTCTCTTTCTTTCTCTCTCTCTTTTTCTCTTTCTCTTTCTTTCTGTCTCTTTCTTTCTGTCTCTTTCTTTCTCTTTCTTTCTCTCTTTCTCTTTCTCTTTCTCTTTCTCTCTGTCACTCTGTGTGTGTGTGTGTCTGTCTGTCTCTCACTCACTTAATCAGTCTCTATCTGTCTCTCCCTCCCTCTCTCTGTCTCTCCCTGTCTCTGTGTGTGTCACTCTCTCTGATTCTCTCCCTCCCTCCCTCTCTCTGTATGTCTGTCTCTCCCTCTTTCCCCGTCTGTCTCCGATTCAATCCGATTCCGATTCATTCTCTATCTGTGTCTCTCTCCGTCTCCCTCCCTCCCTCTCTTTCTCTCTGTCTCTGTCTGTCTCTGTGTCTTTCCCTCCCTCCCCTTCTGTCTCTCTCTGTGTCTGTCAGTCACTCCCTCGCCACTCGCAGCGGGCGAGGGAGCAGGCGGGGTGAGCACCCAAGGCTACCATCATCTTAAGCACCACCGAGGCTGTCGCCCGGCAGGGGCGTCAGGCAGGGAAGCCGGTCGCGGCTCCATCGCGGCTCCCTCCGGCAGGCACCACGGCTTACGTTCTGAGGCCGCGCGCCCGTCTTCCCTGCCTGACGCCCCTGCCGGGCGACCTTGTGCGTCGGGAGCTGCACGTTCTGGGGCTGCGTGGCTGGGAGGGAGGTGAACGCGCCAAGCGGACGTTCTGGGGCCGCGCGTTCACCTCCCTCCCAGCTTCGCAGCCCCAGACCGTGCAGCAATGGAGGCGCGACCGGCTTCCCTGCCTGACGCCCCTGCCGGGCGACAGGCTCGGTGGTGCTTAAGATGATGGTAGCCTTGGGTGCTCACCCCGCCTGCTCCCTCGCCCGCTGCGGGAGGAGGCGTCCGTAACCTCCGTCCACCTCCCTCCCAGCCACACAGCCCCAGAGACAGAGGGAGGAAGGGAGGGCCACATTTATACAGAGCAGGGAGGGCTGTTGGAGGGCTGTATTAAACCGACCCCCGGGCCGCAAATGGCCCCCGGGCCGGACTTTGGACATGCCTGTTCTAGAGTGAAGAGGCCCAGCCGTTGCAGCCTCAGATGGTAAGGAAGGTGTTCCAGCCCCCTAATCATTCTGGTTGCCCTCCTCTGCACCATTTCCATGCTGGTTACACCAGCATTTGCATGTTACACACTTGCAATAGCCATTGCAGAGCTTTCAATATGGTAAGTGCATTTCCTTTAATGTATGCTAAAATGCAAAGGGAGGGAAGGAGAAAAGAGGGCTCGGATTGCCTTGAAAAGTATTGGAAAAGGACTGATCCTGCACCTCAAAAGAACCCAAGAGATTTTCGTTCTCTGTGGGAAAAGCAAAGAGGGTCTGCCTCTACATTTTTGCTTATCTGGTGCAATTAGAGTTTAAGGATTTGAAAAGGGCTTTCCTTAGATCTGTCCTTGAGGAAAAGCAGCTTGCTGGCAGTAGATAGCAATTGGGGGGGGGAAATTAGCACACCAGCCAAGATGCAAAAAATATACTGGAACAATATATCTTACACTGTATTATTTCATATATGTAAATAACATAGATAAATAATGGCTGTGAAAACACAGCAGCTCTCAGATCTCTGAGGAAACTTCTGACCTCTCCCAACATTCAAACAATACACATGTGCACAATTTATCTTTCTGTTATGAACCCACTTTGCACATGCAAAGTTTCAGTTCTAACTCAGAACCATACTATAGACTACAAATACAAATATATCACCTGTATCTCACTTCTTAGCAACTGAGTGGGAGGCTACTGTGAACCTGGAACTAAGATCACTATTATTTTACTATGGCCATCAATTTCTCCAGAAGACTGGACATTGTTCTCCTGTTTATGAGGAAAATCAGAGTGCAAAAAAAAATAGCACAATAGAAAGAATACTGAAGGCATGGAAACGACTGTTTGTAAATGGCAATATCAGTCTAAATGTTTGATAGCTCACTGCTACATTTGTGAGAACTTTCTGCTGAATAAACAGTCTCAGCAGCCAACTGCCTTCTCTTTCTTTCCACAGATTAAGCTTTGAGGCAAATAAGAGTTGGCATAATTCTTTTAAGGTTCATGTTTCACAGCTGAAAAGATTACTGTATTAGGGAAAGCTCTGTGACACTTTGATCCAGCTGAGGAAATCCAACTAGATGCAAGCATCTTGAAAAAGGCATTCTGGCAAAGCTTTGGGACTCAGCCAGAAGTTCAGGAACTTGTATTTATGAGTCACATGCAGTTTGACTTGGACAAATATGGCATGGCATCTACTGTTCAAAGCCACTGCAAGCTTAGTAAAATTAATGGATGTTTTAACCACGATAGTACTCTGACATAAAGTAAGGCAAAGTCCTTAATATTTATTCTTTTCTAAGAGGTTCAAAAATGTATTTAAATCTATATAAGAAACAGTGACTGATTTAATTATAGTATCTTTCCTTCCTTCCCTGCTTACCTATTTTACACAGTATAAAATTCACAGCTATTATTTACAGACGTGGCCTTACTGAAAAAATCAAGTACTTTTCTAAAAAAATATTAACTGTTCTTGCTGTTCATCTTTGTTGCACATGCCCAGTACATGTATCTATAATTCTTAGCGGAAGCCTTACTACAAAGATTTCTAGCTTTGGTTGTAGATCGGCTGTTTTGTGTTTGTCTTTTCAATATGAAATATTTCCATATAATTCCTTAAAGCAAAGGCTGGGCGACTCTATTGCATGTTTTCAATTGCCAGGTTAATACAAGGCTTTGAGAAGTCTACTTTCAATCAGGCAATGCATGAAGGAGCAACTAAAAACCTACTTTTTCCAACAGGCCGGCCTGGCCTAACCTACCGTACTTAGCCTTAGTTTTTTAGCAGAGAAATTCTACATTGGGCTTCAGGGATTAGTTTTAATGGGGTAGATTTTAGCACAGGGTGTAAATTTAATATAGTTTTAAGTATTTATGTATTTATTTTGTGATATATTGTGTTTTTATATTTCCTGTGCACCGCCCCAAGTCCCTTCGGGGAGAGGGGGCGGTTAATAAGTCGAATAAATGAATGAAACGAATGAATGGAATCTTTTCAATGGACAAATTCAAAATTTCGATTCATATGAAGTAAAATGTTGAAGCAAAATACCAATTCGTCCTGGTAGGATGCAAACTCTTACTTCAGGACTGCAGTTTTATACCTACATGTCTTATGGTAAGGCACAAAAAAAAATACACATTTGGAAAATCAGGCATAAAATTTGACTGTAATGTGTATTTTCTTATTAGAATAGAAATAAAAAGATGCTGAGGAGAGAATAGGGCAGAGACTGAAGAAAGCTCAGCAGAGTTTCCCAATGGCTCTTACATAAGTAGACGATTAGCATGAACATCTAATCTTCATTTCCTTTGGTCTTTTTAAATTAATCATTCCTTCATTCTCTGGAACTCAATTGCATTGAGGGCCACATCAGGGTTGTGGCTGACCTCGGGGGCTGGGCAGTCATGGCTGACTGGGTGGGCATGGCCAGCTTGACACCACTCCCCAAACTGCTAGCATTTTTCCTCTTTGCATTAGGTAGACCAGGCCAAAGTGATGTGAGTAAACTGGGCCAAAGTGATGCAGGTAGATGGGGCCAAAGCGATGCAGGATGGCCCATTACATTTTCCAGGACGACTCTGCAGGTTGGATCCAACCACATTGTGTCCTGGATCTGGCCCTCAAGCCTTGAGTTTGACACCCTTGGTCTGGAACCACAGAGTTGGAAAGGCCTCTTAGGTCAGGGGTCTGCAAAGTTGGCTCTTTTAAGACTGGTGGACTTCAACTCCCAAAATTCCCCAGCCAGGCTGGGGAATTCTGGGAGTTGAAGTCCACCAGTCTTAAAAGAGCCAACTTTGCAGACCCCTGTCTTAGGTCATCATGTCCAACCTGTACTCAGTTCATTGATCCAAATTAAGAATCCCTGAAATATATTGTCAAGTCTATATTTGAACAAATAATGAATGCAAATCACTTCTTTGGTCAGGAGTGCTCCATTTTAGCAACAATTGCAAAACTCAGAAATAGTCATAATTACAGTATAATTAGTATAATTACAGTATAATTAGTATAAACAGTATAATATCCTTTTCAAAATGAAAGTGCTTTACTTAAAGCCCTGTTTTTTTTTAAAAAAACAACCCTATATTCTGTTAATGTTACTGAAATTGATCTGATTTACTTAATGTTTTTTTCAACGTGTGTTTCTTTGCATTTTTGTGGATTTCAACGATTGCTATGAGACTAATATATATTTGAAATTTCCCTTAATAAGCACTACTAATTTTCAGTTATTGGGGCCTAAGATGAAATATAATTCAGTCACCTGAAAAGAAACAGAAA
Organism: Rhabdophis nuchalis; assembly: GCA_039707465.1. Taxonomy (NCBI): domain Eukaryota; kingdom Metazoa; phylum Chordata; class Lepidosauria; order Squamata; family Natricidae; genus Rhabdophis; species Rhabdophis nuchalis. The sequence goes on along the minus strand of CM077648.1, from coordinate 42,363,905 downwards.
TAGCAATATTTGTCCTAGAACAGGGGTCTGCAAAGTTGGCTCTTTTAAGACTCATGGACTTCAACTCCCAGAATTCCCCAGCCAGCTATGCTGGCTGGGGAATTCTGGGAGTTGAAGTCCACCAGTCTTAAAAGAGCCAACTTTGCAGACCCCTGTCTTAGGTCATCATGTCCAACCTGTACTCAGTTCATTGATCCAAATTAAGAATCCCTGAAATATATTGTCAAGTCTATATTTGAACAAATAATGAATGCAAATCACTTCTTTGGTCAGGAGTGCTCCATTTTAGCAACAATTGCAAAACTCAGAAATAGTCATAATTTGCAAGAACCGAGATATACACATTCATCTACACTATATGAGATTTCCACAGAAGTGACACCTTTTTTAAGAAACAGTATTTCCAGTTGGACTAAAGCAGAGGTTCCCAAACTTGGCAACTTTAAGACTTGTGGACTTCAACTCCCAGAATTCTCCAGCCAGCATAGCTGGCTGGAGAATTCTGGGAGTTGAAGTCCACAAGTCTTAAAGTTGCCAAGTGTGAGAACCTCTGGACTAAAGTGAAAGAAAAATGTTCTAGGTGTCTTTTTTAAAAAATTAACTATTTTAAAATTTCTTTGGAGGATGAGTTTTCTATCATTTCAAAAACAACAACCAGAAAACCAATGTTACTTACCATCATTCACACAGTTACAAAATCCACACTGATATTTTCTTCCTCCCTCAATGAACTGCATAAAAGGACACATATAAGCTTTGCACCGATTGCATCGAATTGGTCCATTTTCCCCATGGTTGACCAAATAAAGTGGAGTCTGCAGAGATTTTAAAAAAAGGGTGATGCAACTTGAATAGGTCAGTGTCCTGGCTATAGATAGTTACACCTGAAGGATCACTGGTTTCACATTGATATGAGGGAGCTTTTAAACTGCCAGTTTTCTTACTGAATTTGAATCCTGTGGTCTTTCTTCCACATAGTACTTTCAATATTTTGCAATTTGCAGTACTGTCTTGTTGATTAATTGAATCAATATGAAATATAAGTGCATGCATCAATATTTCACAATGTAAAAGAAGCTTTTAAAAATTACATTATCCTTAACTAACACAAACTAGTTCACTAATCATATATCACTCAAACTTTTCTTATGAGAGAGTTCAGGACAAATCTTTCCCACTAAAATGAATGGGATTTGAAAGTACTTAATTCTGGGGTGAATCTATCCACTGTAAACAAAAATTAGAGCAACTAATTGTATATAATTGCATAGTATAACATAGTGACAACATTTATTCGGAAATAATTGCCATAGTAATGACAAGGTTTCAACTAAGAATGGGCAATGTGCTTATGAATAAATAAATAGCAATAGCCATTGCATTTACATTTATATACCACTTGATAAGAGTTTTACAGCACTCTCTGAAAAGGTGACAAATCTCAGCATATTGCCCCACAAATTTGGGTCTTTTTATTGACTTTGGAAGGATGGAAACCTTGAACCAGTCAGGATTGAACTCCTGGCAGTGGGTAGAGTTAGCTGCATTCTAACCACTGTATCACAATGGCTCCTACATTTTTTGTCAGTATGAACTTTAGTACATTCCATGCACAAGGAACACTAAAAAAATTACTTCAATAGATTCGAGACAGCCAAGGGATGGATTATTACAATTCTTTCCCCCCTTATTTAGACTGTTAATCACTAGACATACAACACATTTCTGTATGAAGGGGATGTGAGTCTTTCTCACATGCCAATGTAAGAATAAGGGCACCAACTTAGATAACTGATGCAACAGCAACTACAAGTTATTATTTCAAAGCAGGAGATATAAAGTTAATTTTTAAATTGGTTTGAATAGTCAATTTTGAACATTTTCCACTTCCACTTTCCAAATCTATAGCATTTAACAAAAGAGATAAGCATGCATAATTCCTTCTACTGAAACTCACAGGGTAAGGAATAGTTGTCTAAATTCAGCAAGAATTAATTTGAGTAAAAATACATGGAACTGGACTGTTTGAGCTGGATTGTGTCCAATTAGCCAGTAGTTTGGTCACAGCATATTAAATGGTGTTGTCATTAACGCAATTATTTATTTGCTTTGATTTATGAACATATTATTTAATCTACCTCTTCTTTCAATGAAATTGTTTTGCATTGAAACATTGCTATGTTAAGAAAAATAATTTGTGAGCAATTTATCTTCCATGAATTATTTCTTCAAATCAGCAAAGTTTAAAAGAAATGCTCATAAAAGTCATTGCTTGAGGTTAACAGGCTGCAGATGCATTAATCTGCTTGCCTGTATCTAATACGTCACTAGAGACAGATTGAATAAAATCAAAACAAAATAGATTTTTCTAATGATTTCTTATTAGAAGTGAAAAGGCTATCTTTGTACTTATTCTGATGCCCATAAAAAACTCAAGTTAGCAACATAACATTTTGGTTTTACACTGAATGTTTTTAAGAATGCTTCTGCCTTTTTAATTGTCAGCAGTACCAAATTTAAATACAGTTATTGCAAAGAAACATTACAATTTAAATATAATGAAAACTAATATTTGGGGGGGGGGGACATTACCATGATCTTCTGATGATCTTGGTAATGTTCATGATCTACTTCATCAATGATTTTATTTACTTTATATATACAAATTACCCAAAATACCAAAAATTGCAGAAATCATCTATTTATTCCAAGAACAATAAATTTCAAAGGAATTGCATTTTGTTGCATACTGCTTCCTCTGGAAAGCTCCTATTCATAGCAAATTCACATTCTTCAAAAAATTACTATAGTTGTTAGAAAAAATTATTGTTGCCTGAAATGTCATTCATTTCTAAAAAAAAATTCCAATGCCTCTATAGTTTTAAATTAGCACTGTTTACTATAATTTTTCCAACAATTCCACTAATTTATATTTATGGCCATTCATTTTCTAAACATGCTTGTTAATTCATTTCAAAGTGAAAACAACACAGAGATTGGGGTTTTTTTTAATGTCTGACCTAACATTAGATTATATACACTACTTTTTTTATTTTTAAACGCAATATTTTATTCAATTTATTCAAAATAAAACAGAGAAGTTCACATGCGTATGATTTCATCTATAATTGCGTACAATAAGAAAAAACCATGAGTCAAAACCTTCTTTGTGCTACATGCTATCTGTAGAGGTCACTGTGCCCCAAAGAGATAAAACACTCATAATAAGCAACAGATTTGTGCTGACTGCAGTACCAGAACAATTGCCCTAAATACTAAAATACAAATCCAGTGAGACTGAGAAAGACCAAATAAATGTTAGTAATTTGCCTTACAATAAAATAATGTGCTAAGTTAATAACTGAAAAACACATTCAGTATGAACATTAATTAATTCAAATTTGTCCCTAATGAAGTAATAAAGCAACTGGCAATATGATATATAATGTTGCTATCCCAGATTTTCCATTGGCCATGTTGTGATTTCTCTAGACTGTTGTTAGAGAGAAAGTGTGGGTGATGTTGTTGTTTCGTGAAGTTATTTAGTGTATCATTTAAAATGTTGACACGATAATTAGAATGATCTAGTGGCAGCAAATATTTTGTTAACTCTGGGGCAAATAAGTAGTGTTTGACTTTTAGCAGACCAAGATCTGAGCTGATTTTAGATGCATTATTTATCAAATATCATTCTTTTGATAGAGTTATGTTGCCAGATTTTGGGAATTTAAGATCTCTTCTGTGGCTTTGCACTAGTTGAATAAAGAGAATAAGTATCCTATTAGTGTGATATATATTAAAAACAATGAGATTTGTGAAAATTGTATTAGGAATCAGGTACTGTATGTAGCACACTAAAATATATATGTGTGTTATATACAATATATATGATATGTGCAGTATATATCTATGTGTATGTATGTATGTATTAAACACTGTTAAATACATTTCTTCCTATGAATAGTATACGGTCGTTGTCTGCTTTTGTATCATTCAACAGGTAACAAGGTACAAACCAGGGAAGTCAATGCATTTGCAGTTGTCAAGAAGTACAATATTTGCTGACATATCGTAAAATCAGAAAGGTAGAAAAAACAGTTTATCCTAAAGCTACACAACAAAGCCAAATCAATCAAGACATTAGCCATTAACTAAAATGAAACTTTTATACATTTCATTACCAGTTAACACTATTTGACTGTAGTTACCTGCTATTAATTGCTACAAATTAATGCTAGAGGAACAAAATACACATGTGAATGTATAGACAGTCACTTTCAGCAGTGGTCTGTTTGTAGTACTCTGCCTAAATAGGTAACCCACCCAAAATCGTCAAGGGGATACATAGCATAGAAGATAGATAGATAGGTAGGTAGGTCGGGAGAGAGAGAGAGAGAGGGAGGGAGGGAGGGAGGGAGGGAGGGAGGGAGGGAGGGAGGGAGGGAGGGAGGGAGAGATAGTAATGATGCCATTATTTTTTAAAAGATTTTCACAGTAAAATATCCAAATCCTGAATTCAGCAAGTTTTAGATAATAGAGTCAAATAATAGACTTAAGTAATTAATGGCTGCTTTATCTTGTGACAAAGCAAGGGACATGCTTGGTTCTAGCCAACAGCATCACAAGGCTTGTCTTCATTGGTAGATCGCTAATGCACAGTATATTACATGACTAAGAATTATATTGGCATTGTCAATTAAATTACCAAAATTTGTGGCATAAAACAGATAATACTAAAGCATAACCACAGCTAACTTTAATCTAAACTTAATAATAAAAGCCCAACCTTGCCCTTGCATGGATTATCTGGCCTTTGAAATTCTGAAAGACTATATTGCTCACTTTAATCTTTTCTAGATCTCCTCTCCACAAATTATGATGACCAAAGAATTCTACAAATTGCCTGTAGCACATTTACCTTGTAGGGAAGATGGGCACATAGACGTTTAATAAATAAATAATGAAGTTCATTTTAGTTTCGCTCCCACAGAGGGGGACTTCTCCGGGTGCCGTCCACTAGACTCTGTCAGCGGGCGACGCCCAGGGGAAGGGCTTTCTCTGTGGTGGGCCCAGCCCTCTGGAACGACCTTACCCCCGACATTAGAACAACCACGGACCTCCGCTCCTTCCGTCTAAAATTAAAAACACACCTTTTCTGCTTGGCCGGCCTAGGGTAGTCTCTTTTATCATGGGATTTTAGTAAATTTAAATTGGGAATTTTAGCGCAGGGATAATTGTTTAATTTGTCTTTTTAAGTATTTATGTATATTTATTGTATTTTTAACTTCCCTGTGCACCGCTCCAAGTCCCCCCGGGGAGAGGGAGCGGTCTATAAATTAAATTTTTTATTATTATTATTAGTTTAGTTTAGTTTAGTTTTATTTAAATTTGTATACCGCCCTTCTCCCTTTCGGGACTCAGGGCGGTGAACAGGCATCAATAGAAAACAACAATAAAAAACATCAAAATATCAAAATACACTTAAAATCACATTAAAATCACATTAAATGGGTGGCCAATTATCCTGACATCCTATAGGGATTCATTAATTTCAAAAGTACTAGTTCTGGTTCCAGTCTCCTTCAGCCAAAGTATGACATATTCAAAGTCCCACCCATTCTAATAACTGTAGTAACTAAGCAGGGTGTGCTCATATTAGACTCCCAATGACGTTCTTTACTTTGAAAGTGTTGATTGTTATATGGAAGTTGGGTGATGCTGTTTATCAAGGGAAGGTCAGCAGTCAGGATTAACCAATGATAAAAACACAAATATCAAATCAGAACACATCATGGTAATCAAAATACTCTACTAGACAATGGATCTGCAAAATGTCAGGGAGCAGAAGCAATCAGAACAAAGGACCGGGAAAGAAAAAAATTAACAAGCTAATATGCAAAACATATGGTAAATTGCCAATAATATCAGAACAGCAGTTTTAACTTTGTTGCCAGAAGGTCATGGAAATAATTGACTGCAAAGGTTTTTTTTTTCATGCTAGTCTTCTGCCTTTCATAGCTTTCACTTAGCACTGAACTGACATTTAGATTACTGACATTTAGAAGACCATACATAGAAATTGTATCTGATGTATCTGGGCATCGCTTCTTCTTTTATAAACTGCTTTTGTGAGCCCTGGAAAATAAGTATTTAGTTTCTGCTGAATGCACCACATTGGCTAATTTCCAAGAATAAAAGAGGAAAAAAAGGGAAACTTTTCTGTGCTTCATTGACCCATTCTAGAAATGATTCTAGTGTCCTTTTTAGACTACGAAGCTTTAAAATTCTACAATCATATTCTCCTTTGTTCCTTGTTAGTGAAATGAGGACAGTAATATGATTTAATATTAAGTTTTATCCAAGTCAAGTTGCCAAGTTAACTAAGAAGTGATGGAAACCCTGTGATTTACTGCCAAGCTCCAGTGGGGAACCTAACAGTGATATGGTGTGAATCTTCATTTTCTGCCCAGCAAAAAAGAGCAGATGCAATTGTATTTTGCCCTCACTGAAAATGTAAATACAATTATTTTTACTAATCACAATGCCAATTTAGTGACATAACAGAGTAACAAGAGTTGGAAGGGACCTTAGAGGTCTTCCAGTCCAACACCCTGCTCAAGTAGGAGACTCTGCACCATTTCAGACAAATGGTTAGTTCATGCACATTATACATTTCTATGTCAAGATGACACTTAATAGAGCATCAAGACATGCTAGGGCAGTGATGGCAAACCTTTTTGTTGTTGGGTGCCAAAAATGTGAGGGCGCACGCGTAATAGCACGCGTGCGTGCCAGCACTCATAATGTAAAACACCTCTCCCATATGCACGTGTGCATAACCTCACACGCACACACACCATGTGTGCCACACTGGTCGCCTCCAAGCTGAGCTTGGTATTTCCTCCAGGGGGACTGGGGGAGGCCATTTTCACCCTCCTCAGGCTCCAGGAAAGCCTCCAGAAACAAAATTCCAGTTGGTGTTTTTGCCCTCCCCAGGCTCCGGAGGCTTTCCTGAAAAATGGCATCCCCTGGCCCTCTGGAAGGCCGAAAATCAACTGGCTGGCACACACATCTGTGCTGGAGCTGATGGCTTGGGTGCCAGCAGATATGGCTCTACGTGCCACTTGTGGCACGCGTGCCATAGGTTCGCCACCACAGTGCTAGGGACTTTATGACACTTGTGAAATGCCCAATCCTGCCATAACAGGAGAAGGGAAACAATTTTCTTAAAAAGTATTGGTTTTTTAAAAAGTATCACTTCCACAGAATCAATTTAAGTTTTATAGAAATTCATTAAAATGGCTTTTTTAAGCCAAACTATTGAAGTAGTAAGAGTTAATGTAAAATTTTAAGGTATATCCAGTATATAAAATAATTGAGACAGTTTTCATTTATTAAAACAACATTGTCATGATTTCTCAAAAATCAAAACATTCAATTTTATTGAAACTCTCAATGAGCTCTACTTAAGAAATTGCATCATGTCCCTTAAGGTTATATGTCAAAGTTTGCATTGTGCCATGTTCTTGAATTCTTAACAATTATGATTACTGAATTTTGGCAACTAGAGAATGATATGCTGCTCCCATTTCCACAGAAAGAAGCCAAGTTCTCTCCTGTTGACAGTTGCTACGAGGCAATCAATACAATATCTTGCCAAGTCGCTTGGAAATTCACCACAGCAAACTATGCCTGGTACAGACTATCCACATTTAAGTGTCTATTGGACAGTCCTTTAAAAGTGCTTGCCAGAGTTAGAAGATGGCTAATCTCATTGTTTCCGGTGCTTAAACTTAAGGAAAACTATAGCCTTGCATCTCCTCATGGGTACCTATGTGTGATCTCTCATTCTCTCCCTTTCCAGAATGGTTCCCAGGTTCCAGTCTGCTCACCAGTTCCATGGTCTTGGCTGAGGCTAGTGGCTCCGCTTTTGCAGAGCCAATTTTAGTTTGTCATACTTCCATCAGAAGTCTGCACTGTTAATCTAAAATCTAAGGCTAAGGTCACCAACAACTTGACAATAAGGATGCAGGGTTGGATCCACCACATGGAAATAGGAACTGACAGTATACTATTGAGCCTCCTTTCCCTAGAACAGTCTGCCTACTATCCCACACTGTTTCAACTCTGACCCATAATAACAGTGATCTGTCTACTTCCCCAGTGAGATGGAAACTATCTCAAAATTCTCCTCAATTGCTATTGTAATTCTCAAAAATATTAATTCTTCTTGCCAACCAAATCTAACCTACCCCAAAAAACTCCCATTGTCTAACATATTTAGAACAGAACAAAACAAAACCCATTTAAAACCAGGTATTTCTGCTCCACGTATTTAACTTTTCATTTTTTTCCATTGGGATATTTGCAGGTTCACTGCCAGTTCCCACTGAAAAATATTAAAAATGGTTGCACACCTCCAACTGCAACAGTATTCTTATTGTAGCCACAATTTTGAAGAGGCTTTTAAAAGTCAAGAATCTGCTCAAATTGTCTACAATCCATATTAATAGTTTTAGAAGTATTAGAGAATTGCAAAATATATTATTTTACTATAAGCACTTATTGAAATAACCTAATTTTTCTAGATACTGCAAAGATTAAAAAGATGGAGAAGACAGGGAAATTTCTAAACTATAAAAAGAATTCATCTATCCAAGGTAATAATAACAAGCAAATTTAATGTTAAACAAAGATCATCTGGTTTATCCAACTCTGGCTATTATTAATACATTCCAAAAAGCAACGTGCAAAGTGCTTGGACAAACATGTTAGCTGTTGGCTTTCGTTTCTATGATCTGTTGCTAAAGCAATAATTTGCTAAAAATATAGTCTGTCAAACAATTACATTGCTTTAAGCAGAGGGGAAGGAACAGGAGGGCAGGGCAGGTGAGAGGAGAGGAGAGGAGAAAGGATAAGGGAAAGGAAAGGGGAGGGGAGGGGAAAGGAAAAGAGATGGGAAGGAAAGGAAAGGAAAGTAAAAGAAAGGTAAGAGGAAAAGAAAGGGGAAAAGAACTTATGAATATTCCTCACAGATCACACAAAAGAAAAATAGCTTGAACTGCCAGAATGGAGAAGAAATCAACAGGGACAAAACAATGAAATATAAAATTACAAACTTCAATTTCTCCCTAGAATTTTATACATTATTTCTACCCAATTCAAGGAAGAGTCTCTGCATGCCTGGCTGCATGAATTTATAATGGTACTTGATGACTGTTAGATCACGTGTATTTCTTAATGTGTATTCTATTTTCTTATGTTTGCTTTGCATTGCCTATACAATGGATGATTTGCAATTTATCCTGAACATACCACAACTGAGAGTCAGTGCAACTGCTGAATACTAAAGGTTTTGATTACTATTTCATGGTTCTGTTGGTATACTATGTTTAAGCTAATCAAACATTATCCTAGTGACAGTTCCTTCTTAGTGGATTCTAGTAACAAAACAATTTTGATAACTGCTTTGAAACCTGCTGTTTTGGGGAATAGAATGCTCACTTATTTCCCCAGGCCTATGCATGTATCCTAAAGCCATTGTCCCAGGCGAGGTTTATTGCATCAGTAGTCAAACAGGCCCCAGAGGGTAAGGCTTTGGCAATGCAGTCAACTAACAGGAAAAAGGTGTTTTTATTGGTTACCAGGACTCTACAGTAAATTCTGTAATGGACAGTTTCAATTTTTTTTCCAGTTTCACCTGCTCTTTATAAACTGTCCTATGGTTTCCAGTTAAGCAACATTTAGTTTATTTACAGTGACATATATACATTGCATCCAATCCTGAGTCTGCTTTTCCTAGTAGAAGGCTGTATTTCTCAGCTCCTTTGTTTAAGACACAAATTATATGTAACCCACAAAAATGAATCTTACTGCTTTCTATAATGCTGCAGTACAGATCTCCAATAGTCTCTCATGGTATTTGAGCAGCATTTTGACCTAATAAATGATATACATAAACTGGTTTCTACAATGTGTAGTTTCAGATCATTCTGTTCTAGAATTCACTTGAGAACAATAACTATACTAGCGGGTGGAGGTACAACTCGGTCTTGGAATTTTTGTCAGTTGGTTACCTTATCTCACAACCCATCTCTAGAAGTTCTTGTGGACTAGGCACAAATGTCTTCTATCCTTCAGAATAGTCTCATTCACTTATCGTTTAAATCAGGGGTCTCCAACCTTTGCAACTTTAAGTCTGAAGGACTTCAGCTCCCAGAGTTCTCCAGCCAGCAAAGCTGAAGTCCTTCAGACTTAAAGTTGCAAAGGTTGGAGACCCCTGGTTTAAATGTTTATTTTTATAATTCCATTATTTTTATTCTTGTGCATTGCCTATAGTTCTGGTTTCTAAACCTGCTGGTACTTGCAATCTATAGATTACATGAAAATGCAGCCCATGACAACTAAATAATTACAACCTCCAATATCAAAAACATTAGCTCTAATTATCTTCCAGATTCTATCCGGCATTGTTGTAATTATCACGTTTTTCTTCTGATGAGAAACTTAGTTTTGTGGGGAAAAACAAAACCTACTATAATCTGTTCAAGGTTTTGACTCATCTATGGCCAAAAAGAGATATTCTTGCCCATTCTGTGCATTTGGAGCTGCCTAAATGATTTTTGCCTGAATACGTCTTGTTGCATCTCAGCTGGAATAACAACTCTGTTGCCATAGAGAATTAGTCCCTGTGATACCATAAATCTTCTCTCTTCAAAGAAACATTAATAGATTGAGTGTGGTAGGCAAGATGTTTGCATGTGACAGCCAACAAATGTGTATAAAGTTGAACATCGTTTATAGTCTTGGATAAGAAGCAATAATGTGTGTACACACTGAAGAAATCTATTAGAAACATGGTAGAGCCTACAATATTTGTTATGCTTAGTACCTTTCCACTTCTGCTAAAGCAGTGTTTTTCAAACTTTCCACAATCATAGATTACTAAATACAACTTTAACAAATGTGAGACTATCCACTTAAATTAACATCTCCACCCTACATGTTTATCTTTAAAAGCATTGAAATTCCTGTTCGTTTTCCTTACAGCAAATAATATAACTATATTAAATGATAATTATTTGTGCATGTCTTCCCATATTATTTCATTTCAAAAGATCTTTAAAATATTTCTTAGAAAAAAACATTTATTTAACAATTGTGGTCGGTACTGGATAAATAAATAAGGTCTGATCTAACCAGCTGATTGGTGATGAATGGAAAGAAAAGCAGCTAAGATATTGAGTAGGCACTAAGCAATTAAAGTAAGGAGACTCCAGTTCTAAATTTTGGTGGACTCTGAGGACCACCAGATGCCATTTGGAATAGAATAGAATAGAATAGAATAGAATAGAATAGAATAGAATAGAATTCAATTCTTTATTGGCCAAGTGTGATTGGACACACAAGGAATTTGTCTTTGCTGCATATGCTCTCAGAGTACATAAAGAAAAAATAAAATATATTTGCCAAGAATCATAAGATACAACACTTAGTGATAGTCATAGGATACTAATAAGCAATCAAATCATATTAGGAAATAATAAAAACAATATAAGTTGTAAAGATACATGCAACATGGATATACCCATAAGTGGGAAGAGATAGGTACTAGTAAGGATGAAAAGAATAATAGTAATACAGTCTTAATAGATAATTTGACAGTGTTGTGGGAATTAGTTGTTTGGCAGAGTGATGGCATTCGGGGGAAAACTGTCCTTGTGTCTTGTTGTTCTGGTGTGCAGAGCTATATAGCTTCGTTTTTAGGGTAGAAGTTGAAACAATTTATGTCCAGGATGTGAGAGGTCTGTAGATATTTTCACAGCCCTCTTTTTGACTCGTGCAGTATACAGGTCCTCAATGGAAGGCAGGTTGACAGTAATTGTTTTTTCTGCAGTTCTAATTATCTGCTTCAGTCTGTGTCTGTCTTGTTTGGTTGCAGAGCCAAACCAGACAATTATAGAGGTGCAGATAACAGACTCAATAATTCCTCTATAGAACTGAATCAGCAGCTCTTTGGGCAGTTTGAGTTTTCTGAGTTGGTGCAGAAAGAACATTCTTTGTTGCGCTTTTTTGATGCTAGGTGTCCATTTTAAGTCTTGAGATATGATAGAACCTTGAAACTTGAAGGAGTCTACTGTTGATATCCTGTTATCTAGTATTGTAAGAGGTAATAGTATAGGAGGATTTCTCCTAAAATCTACGACCATTTCTACAGTTTTGAGTGTATTTAGTTCAAGATTGTTCTGGTTGCATCACAAGGCTAGTTGTTCAACCTCCCATCTATATGCAAATTCATTGTTGTCTCGAATGAGACCAATCACTGTTGTATCATCTGCAAACTTCAGTACTTTAACAGAAAGATTTTTTTGAGATGCCGTTATTGGTACAGAAACAAGAGAAGTGGAGAGAGCACAGAGACTTGGGGGGGGGGGCTCCTGTGCTAATTGTACAGGTATTTGATTTTGCCTAGCTTCACCGGCTGCTTCCTGTCTGTTAGGAAGGTTATGATCCATTTACAAGTGTGGTCAGGTACAGCTAGCTGATTTAGTTTAGTTAGAAGAATATCTGGAATGATGGTATTGAATGCTGAGCTGAAGTCTACAAAGAGGACCCTTGCATAGATCTTCGGAGATTCAAGATGTTGTAGGATGTAGTATAGAGTCATATTAACAACATCATCTGTTGATCTATTTTCTCGATATGCAAATTGTAAGGGGTCTAACAGCGGATCCGTGATGGTTTTCAGATGGGCCAGCACTAGCCTTTCAAAGATCTTTTAACAACAGATGTCATAGCCATTGATCTGCAGTCATTCAGTTCCTTGATAGAGGGGGTTTTTTGGCACTGGGATGATAGTAGAGCTTTTGAAGCAAGAACGAACATAGCATATCTCTAGAGATTTATCTGTGGGTGAAGATGGGGGCCAGTTGGTCTCACTTACTGAAACTTAATGTTTTAAGTTTGAATGTTTTGCCTGGATGATATTAATTGTGAAGGTTGTTTTTAAATGATTATATGTCTCTACATTTTATTACTACATAGTCCAAACTTCTACAATGTTACCTGGAAAAGGTGGTCTGTATATTGTGGCTACTATTCCAGTCCATTAAGATACTTTGAGAATTTTTTACACACTGCAATATATTTTTGAAGAGTTTGGGCATATTAAACATCTGGATCTCAGACTATTCTGAAACTGTGAACTATTGGCATCAACATCCCTTCATGATCCTGAAGCAAAACTCTGCCTTTTTTAATATTTGCTACAATCAGCAGTCACAACAGTATAGCGTATCACTGACATCACCAGGGTTTCAGTTGGTGGTTTGATACTCCTGAAAAATCTTCTTTAAAAAAAGATTTAAAATAAAAGATAAAAGAGATACAGAGTACTATTCAACATGAGATAGGTTTTATCAATGGTTAGACATAAGAGGTTAGATGAAAAAAGATTATTGGTAAGTGCACGTAAAATATGAACTTGTCTATGACTATACGTAAGCTAGTATAATGAACATGATTATAAATAAGGTAATGTAACTATTAATATTTCTGTAATTACTATGTATATTATTACCATTATTACTATATCTATTGTTTTTTGGTACAATGAAATGCCTGGACAATACACCATTTTCAAAATATTTATGTATAAATACAAATATTATTTTTAAAAATTATTTTAAAGGACACAAGACCTATACCAGTTCATAGATTAAAGGTAGTGCTAGTCCAAGCTCCAAAAATACCTTTGGTGAACTACAGATTTGAGGAAGTGAATTTCTAAAATAAGATCCACTGCGGTTGGTTCTGGACTCATTCCACATCCATTTATGCGATCCCAAGATACCTGAACTCTTGGAAGAAAGAGTCCTTTCCACAGCTAATAAATCTTGAGACTTGATATCAAACTTGGGTTTTCCATCTGCATCTCTTCAATAGGTCCCTTTGGGTGACCTTACTATGGGTGGGGTTGTCCCATTAAGATTCTCTTGTCTTGAATCTGGCTATTGATAAAATTTGTTATCATTCACATAGCCCCTCCAAAGGTTGAAACCATCTACGTAAGTAACATCTGGGACAAAACCTTGTCCAAAATATCCAGAACTAATCAGTTCCTGGTTTTTTTTTTCTTCATACACTTGTAAAAACCTCAGCAGTCCCTAGACTTTTATATACTTGGATGGAAACAAGCAATATCATAGATTACATTTCCTAGGGGCAAAATATTTACAAACAGTTTCCCAAACTACAGAGTTATATATCTTTATGTGTGGCAGCTCTGATGGTTGCCATAACATCATCTCCTAAAAATTTATTTCTGTTTAGCTTGCCTACTCCAACCTATGCTCAAATATTTATCATTCGTTTGTAAACCCAGATGTAAAAGAAAAAGCAAGATATTCACTGATTTCTTTATACACTGAAAATCTTAATATTTCAGTAAAACATCTCCGTTTCTTCTGAATGCGTGGATGTTGTAACGATTACTAAATGCTTATGAATCTTTAATGAATTTATTTCTTGCTAAATTGTGATAACTACTTCCAATATAATCCCAAAATATATAATCCTTTGGAATACATTTCACATAACAGTGAAATGATTCTTTAGACAAATTGTGGGTTATGCATGTATCTGCCTAAACTCACAAGGATGTGAATATGAAGAATTTCTGCCAAAAAAATACTTACTGTCTCCACTGAAATTAATGGAATAGCATATGCAATCTGGATTTTCCTGGACTCACAACTCCTGCTCAGACAGCAGATAGCTGCTGTGGCCGGAAGAATCTTTGCACGACTTTGTGTTGTGTGCCAGTTGTGCCCATTTCTGGATTAAGAGGTCCTGCTTATATTCACTCTTATCCTGGTCAACTCTTGAATTAATTTAATGCATGGTGCTGCCCGTAGTGAACTTCCAAATACTGCAACTAGCATAAAATGTGGCAGTTGTGTACTCTTTAATCAGTGCATATTACACCTTTGTTCTCATGCTGCATTACTTGTCATTATGCTTCCTGGTTCAGTTCAAGATGCTGGTAATATATGGCTTTATATCATCTGGGACTGATTTATTTGAGGGATTGCTCTCGCCATTTACATCTACCCATTCCATCAAGATTGCCAGGAGAAGCAAGTTATGGATCCTGTCTATAAAACAGTGGCCCGGGAAAGGGTGGGGTGGGGTGGGGTGGAGATATAGGAAGTAAGTCTTTTCTTCCATGGTACTCATTAAGATTTCATCCCCTTGGCCATAGATTGATCTCAACCCTCCGAGCCTTTAGGAACCCGTGGCTCTTTAGCTGTGCCCGGGGATCTGGCATTTACACTTTACAGTTTTCGCAATATTGTGAGATACAATGATGGATTTTGCCACTGATCATGGCTATTTTTGTACAATGTGCATATTGATGATTTTTATATGCTTGTTTAACTTGATCTGATTGTTGTTTTTAATAGCTGTGAGCCACTCAGAATCACTTAGGTGAGATGTGTGCCCATTCAAATGGAATAAATAAAACAACACAACTCATCAAAAATCTTCATGAACATCTGTAACTACCTAAATACTTATGCATTGTCCAATATAGTAAAAATGAAGTTTTAAAAACCATAAAAATTCTATATCTTTGAAGTAAAGATATAGAACTTTCATACCATTCTAATAATATAGACTTTTCTACAAATGGTAACTGTATTGTAGTATTTCACATATGTAAGATTCATGCTGAATATTAATCAGCTAAATAAAAACTTAACGGTTGGTAAAACAGCTCTTTGAGTACATGCCAGATTGATCAGATTATGTATAAAAGATTATGTATAAAACTATGTATAAAAGAAGTAACTATTATGGATGTTCACACAAACACACACTAAAATAAAGGTTATAGATGTAAAGCTTTACATTAAAGGGTTCTATTCACAAGATCAGTTGGTTGAAATCCTGAATAGTGAATCAACTTCCCAGTGATAATGGGAGAATTGATGACATTTTCACAAACTCCTGCAGCTGCTCCACGATAATTGAACAATCACTGGACTTGGCAACTGATTTTATTCCTGTAATACTGATTTGCTATGAACAGATGCATTATATTCTGCTCTGCTATAAACAGATGCATAATCTTTACATGTAAAATCACTAAAAATGCAATTTATGAAGAAATTGGGTTTTTTTAAATCAGTTTTCTCACTTACCTCATTGGCTGGGATATTGGCAAAAGGCTTGATGATAGCAGCTAATGGAATTTGAGCCTGTTTTGCTAGATCAGAAGTTGAAGGAAAGCAATAAGAGGTACATCGAATATAACGAGGACTGGAATTACCTGAATAATTCAAATAGTGACAATAATAAAAACGGTTATGTTTTGACCTTAAACTCAGAATATTCCTTCACAAAGAATGCAAAATAAATATCTTTTGACTGAGTTCAACCTAACAATAAAACCTCTTAGGTTCTGTTCTTCTCATTGAAATCTCTAGTGCTTCTCTAAAAAAAACCCAAAACTTAATAGGGTGAAGCTCAGAACTATGTAAGTAAAAATTCCTTTTTTTCCCCAGTGTGGTTTTTCCTCTTTTCCAAGCCTAGTACAGTTTCTCTCAATAAGCTACAAAATTTTTCAGTCCCACAGAGATTTGAACACTCATAGGAGTGAAGAATTGCCCAAGAGCTCCTTTCCAAGATAGAAGCAACCAAGAAAATGCTAAGTTTTGTACCATGAAGTTTGAAATCAGTTGCAAAAATATTAAATCCCTAAAGGAATGTAAAAAAAAATGAATTCTCTCTCACTAAAGCTTAGTTTTAACCAAGTTACTATGCAACTACATAAGTTATTTCCAGAAGAAGCTACATTAACATGAGTTCACCAATTTAAAAAAAAACTTTAACACTGTAGTCCTGTCATTTTGACTTCTACATCAATTCAACAAATATTAGAGAAATTAAATATGAATATTCAAATCAATACACATTGTAATTCAAGTTCACTGATATTATCTATTTACCTTGATCTTGGATCAGACAATCTGTTGTAACAAGAGGAGGGACTTGACCTCTGATATTGGTAGCATAGGTCTGACCTCCTCTGGAAACTTTATCATTTTCAATTACTGTAATCTTATGGATAAAAGTAAATAAACAATATAAGCATTGCAGGCAGACTTTATTTTATTTTTTTTATTAATGTTTACAGACATGGTACCACAGTTCAAAAATCAAGGCAGGTTTTATAGATCAAGAAAGCAATAGGTTGTGATGCTGCTTGGAAGAAACCTTAGAATGCAATTTCAAAAAAATGAAGAACTTTATATACTTCAAAAATGTCTTTAAACATTATAATAGTACAGTAATGGATTCAAACTCCCACCCATCTTTCACCCATGATGCTAATATTCAAGCATATATTCACGAACAGTTTTGGTTGTTTCTCCTCAGCTCTACAAAGTATGGACAATCTTAGGGATTTTCTGCAGCTAATCACAACATTGCAATAAACAAAATAAAATGAGCAGTTAAATGACACACAAAAAAGTTTAACACAAGCTAAAAGAAGAAAGTTGGAACTTTGTTTTCTTTTTTTTAAAGGATAATAAGAATTATGTACATTTCCAAGTTTAGAATGAAATAAACCAAGAAAATTATTCTAGGTTAATGCAAAGATCCCATCTTAACATTTTAAGTGAGTGGGAACATGCCAAGAGAAGAAAACTCCACTATTTTAAATGTCTTATCTCAGAAGCAAAGGAAACTAGCAAAAATGCTTGCTGCTTTGTTTTTCATTCATATGTCATGAAAATAAATGGGAATTATGCCAACTAATTTCCAGAGAAATTTAGCAATGTTTTTTGTAGTCTGCCCACATAGTTGTTTGAATTATTTATTTATTAAATTACCCCCTGTGTTTTTTAAAATATAGTCGGTCAGTTGGTAAGTATCAGCACTCAAATTACATCTGTGGTCCTAGGATAAAAAAACAAGGAAGCAAGAGCTTGTTGAGCAGGATATTCAAAATAATATGGAATCTTGTTTTCAGCTACTTTGTTTTTACTCTAAGCCACTGGTGACAAACCCGTCATGTCACGTTGCCGTCATGTGACATTTCCTGACGTTTTTTCCCCTTCACGGAGCTTGGGTGGGTGTGGTCTGCGTGTAACACATCCACCCTGGGGCTGCTAGTTTGACACCCCTGCTCTAAGCACCAATGAAAATTCCAGGCTTAGAAGATTTGGGACATGATATAGTGCTATAGCTTGCATGCCACATCCAGGGAACCAAAAGGATGAAAGTCTTACTCACTGGACTTGGAATGGAATCTGGATCAAGTTTTCTTTGCTGTGGTCCAGCTAATTGTGCTGGACCTGAGGGAAGACCACCTGGATAAGACAGTTGTCCCCCTGCCATTGGCGGACCATAATTTCCTGCAAAAAAGGTGAAAATGTAATAATGTTACCAATGTTCACAACTTTATTTTATAATCTGTGTTTTCTATCTGTTTTGGTTTTTATTAAAGAGGCTTTAAAAAAACAAAAACAAATCAGAAGTGAAAAAGCTATTCCCTGTTTAAAATCTAAACTCCAAACAAGACATAGCTATTTTCTCTCTTATATGATGGGGAAGGAGAAAGAGAGATCTCTATAAATAAAGATCTCTTGGGAATATTTCATGGGAAATGGTGAAAAACAAAAGAGAGAATGGTTTAACATATGTAAAATAAAATGCCTTCCAATATTTCTATTATTTTCTTTTAAAACAGCGAGGAGTAGATGTTATCCAAATATGAAGACATGGGATAATCTTGCTGACTATTGAATTTTCTATTTCAAAGTTGTTTTCTCTCCTTTGTCCTGGTGAGTGTGTTTGCTGAACATGCATGAATATCCATAAGCTATTCATCCTATGGACATCTGATTTAGTTAATCCAGCAAACAAAGGTCATTTTCTTAGTGTACGATCAGCAATATTCTAGGAACTGGCTAACTGCTATCTCCCTAACAATTATTTTTACTGTAATACTGCTAAACATATTATTTCAACCAGAGGTGGGTTCCGGCAGGCATTACTGTCAGTTTGCTCATGTGCAATTAAAATTGTTCGGTGTATGTGCAGAACTCAAAACCAAGATGGTGGCCCCAGCGGCAGCACGCAGGGAACCGGTTCAGGGGCGTGGCAGGCCTGGATCGCTGCCAATTTCAGCAATCCAGGCCACCAAACCACTACTGGTTCAGCCGAACTGGTCCAAATCAGTAGGAACCCACCACTGATTTTAACTAATCTATATGGGGTTCATCCTGCAAGAGCAATTCTAGGTGGACTTAAAAGCTAAAATACACTAACTGGTAATGTATGTAAATGGTGGCATTCAAAGACAGCATAAATTATTTACAGATAACAAGTCCATCTCCCAGACCCAAATTAAACAGTTCTACACGTTCTGTGATGGTCCAGATAGGCCTTGGATACATATACCTATGTTTTTTATTCCTCTTCTACCAGGCCTATTAAAAAAAAGTGGGGGGAGGGGGGGGAGAATCATGTCCTATTTTGCACCACTCAAGCATTCATAAAACTCATAGAAGGTCAAGGAGGCCAAGAGGAACACATCTCAAGTAAAACAGCAACAGGGATGTTTTGTTATAATAAAAGCTTGATCTACAGTCAACATATTAGGTGTAGAGTTAGCTCTACAGGTCATACTGAGCCAATTTCTGTTCACTACAGCAAAGAATCTATGGACAGAAAAAAACATTTAAACCTTAGATGCTTCTCTCATTTCTCATTAGATGCTACTCCCTTCTCCATCTTCAAAACAGAAATTACAGTCTGCTAATCCTATGTCGCTTAGGTGAGATGGACATTGTAAAAATGTAATAATAAATACATGAAATAAAATGTACTGTAGGCATATAAACTTACCATACTGAGAAGGAAACCCAGTACCTGGGGGTTCACCTGCAAATTGCTGTGGCAAGTTGGTGTTCAATGGATTTGGGCCGGGGATCCCCTCCTGCCTGGCCATTGAAGGAGGTAAAGGTGGAGTGCAGTGACTATTCAAGTTATTTGGTGGAGAAACAGGAGGACTTGTTGGCAAAGCCATTTGATG
The DNA here is from genome assembly GCA_039707465.1 of Rhabdophis nuchalis. Taxonomy (NCBI): domain Eukaryota; kingdom Metazoa; phylum Chordata; class Lepidosauria; order Squamata; family Natricidae; genus Rhabdophis; species Rhabdophis nuchalis. Next base: position 42,343,798 of record CM077648.1, on the reverse strand, counting down.
TGGCTGAAGCGGTGGACCTTGCAAACGTGATGGTAGGCCTGAAGGTCCAGACGAAGGTGGATTCTGAGCATTACTGGGACCTATGCAAGAGTACAATTATGAAGTATGCATCTAAAACTCAAAATTGACATGCAGTCACATCTGAGTAATTTAATCTTCTAGACATTTAAAATACATATTTTTGTTAATGATATATTACTTTGAAATTACAATGAATTACATACATGTTTAATTATATTTAAAGTCTGCACAGAGGCACTGTGCACCTCAATTCAAACTAGAGTCCTGGTGATTCCATGGACATATTTATATAGTGCTGTTGGCAACAATAAAGAAGTGGTTTGCCATTGCTTTTTTCTGGGGGTTTTTTTTTTTCATCCTTAGTCTAGATCCACTAGAGCAGGGGTCTCCAACCTTTGCAACTTTAAGTCTGAAGGACTTCAGCTCCCAGAATTCTGGGAGCTGAAATCCTTCAGACTTAAAGTTGCAAAGGTTGGAGACCCCTGCACTAGAAGCTATTCAATTATGACTATTTTGTTTTCAATAGTTAATCTGCTCCAGACATGATTAGGACTAAATCCAATCCACCAATAATTGTTAGATTTTAAACCAAAATTACCTCACAAGCATAGCTATAAGAAGATTTACCTAAATTCATTGTAGAAATTTAATAAATAAATAAACTTTACATAAATTGCTTGGATCACATTCCTAGAAGTAATTATTTCATTCCATTTCATGATAAAAAGAAGCTTTGGGATCTTTAAATACTATGATACAGATGAAAGAAGGCAGCTACAAAGATTTTCAATCAATACTTTTACTACCTATAGAAAACAGCGGATCTGAGGATCCTTTGCTGAAACATTAAGTCTAATCCATAACTGCCCCATGACATATATAATATTCCAGGGGTCATGTCTGAATACATACGGTTTCCAAATTACACAAGACCCCTAGAATAAGCTGATTTTCAACATGTCAAATTGTGCGATGTACAATATGTGTGAGCAAATATTTTGTAGATGGTTGCCATTCTTGCATTCTCTTTGATAAGGTCGAAATTGTTTACTTCTTTACACATAAAAGAAAACAGAGGGGAGATATTTTTCTAGTATTATTAACTTTATGAAGTTTGTAAAAATGAGCACCCTTCTATCCAATGAATAAATAACCGTGATTTTGACAAAATGCTTAAAATAGATTTACAATGGGTTAAAATTTGCATTAGGAATCTTGTATCAAAGTAAGATAGTAGGTAACTTTAAAAGCCATGATCTGGGTATTTATTCATTTACGCATATTACACATCCCATTAGTACTGGGAATTGATATTATTTGGAAGCATCCAATAAGCTTTCGAACTATCAAATCTTTGCCTTCATCAAAAATATATTTAAATGAACAGTAGAATAGATTGCCTTAATTCTTTTAAGTATTTTTAAAACAGGAAAAATTATAATCCCACAAAAACTATACTGACTTAATCATAGTATATGGTTTGTCTCTCTAAATATTTTCATATCACCTGTAGGTGACATGTATATGATAATCAGTCGATGTAAAATATGTGCAACGTAAAATGCTCATTTCCAGGCTTTTGATCACAAATTCCCTGCGTTTTTATACACTCATCCTATCTGCTTGTTCTACTACTTTTTGTGATGGTGCAAGAATCTCCAATTGAAAGCCCTTAATATAAGCAAAAGTCCACCTGCAACAATTGAACCCAATGGTTAGATCCAGACTGAACTAACTTTGTTTCTAGCCAATTCAATCTGGATCTAACCATTGAGATCTATGGAACTCCATGGAATTAATGTTTCTATGCGAGGCTTATTTAAATCCAATTCATATTAAAACAAACCAAGACATAGTCAGTAACTATCCAGTGATTTGCAAAGTTGATGTTTTGGTAATTTATAAAGGAATAGATAGATTATGGATGCTTATAATGACATGGGATCATAATTCACTGAAACGCTAATATAGAATGTTTTATATGTGCATAAATATGAATAAATATGTGTAATATATATCCTTTTTAAAAGATTTTATTTTATTTTGACTTTCTGCCTTTATTTTTCCTCCTTTTTGTTTTTATCTATATAAATAAAAATGTAACAAGAGTTTGTTCAAAACCGCTAATCTCCGAAAGTACTGCACCGATTGCTTCCAAATTTTTACATAACGTTCCTTTTGAGTACGGCACCAATGATATATAGATTGTGTAGATGTCACACCTGTGCCAGGTATACGCAATGGAAATGTAAAAAATTGTAAAAAAGGTAGGTAGATGGATACAGAGAGCAGTGGGCCACAGGTATTATGTCATCCTTTATGACATAAAATACTTTGTCCATAGTAGATAGGTAGGTAGGTAGGTAGGTAGGTAGAGGGATAGAGACACAGAGAGAGAAATACAGTAGGTAGGTAGGTAGGTAGAGGGAGAGAGGGAGAAAGGGAGTCGGTAGGTAGGTTGGGGGTTATACGGTGGTTGTGTGTACGTGTTTGCGTGTGCAGGTATAGATCTATACACAGATTGGTTGGCCATTTAACCAGACTGGGCCACAGCAACGCGTGGCCGGGAACTGCTAGCACTGAATAAAAAAATAAATAAAATAAAAACCTTTCATGGATTATGCAATTCATACCATAACTACTTATCTGCATGTTGCCAAGCTGATTTGTCAGCTGTACTGCAGGCAGAGGGGGGCTGCTAGGACCAGAATGATGGTAGGAAGGATAAGAAGCTGGGGGACCTGGCAATCTGAAAACAAAAAATAACATTATAGAAACTCAGGAAATCATCATACAGTATATTATTTTGCTCATAAAACATATCAGCCAAGATGCACATGAATCATTCCGGTAGACTCTGCAGAGAAAATACCACACATAAAATGTCTAGGAAACTAAAAAGAGGCTTTGTCTGTAGCAGGTTGACTCATCACATGCCGTACAGCAACTTCCTAATTATTATTTATAGGGGAACAATTCTAGGTGAGCCATCCTCAGATATATTATTTGTCCCTTGCATTTTTTTTCTAGGCACTTTCAAAATAAGAGGTTTTCTTTTGTTTCTAGTAAATAACAGTTTATCATTATGACTGAACCCACATAAACTATGGTTAACCTTTACTGTGGCTTATTAGGAAACAAAATTAGATATAGCTGGGTTGTTTCAATAAAGCACTAATTGACATTAACCAGGTTTTAGAAATTGCTTAATGCTAAGCTGCAGCTAATCAAATGTCAAAGTGTTCAATCTCTTCTTCATATGACTGCTCAGCAGTAATAGAATTTAAGTCCTAAGTTCACCAGGGCTGATTCTCGGGATAATAAAATACAGTTTATGAATACCCAGGCACAGTCAATTGTTAGAATCATTTTGCACAACTGAAATTTCTCTTCTAAAAAAGGGCTTCCATTGTGACATTATGCTTTACAAACACAATAGAGCTGAGCTGAGATGATTAGAACCATTTTTATTAGGAGGCTGAAAAGTTGGAAGCAGTCTTACCAAAGTTCATTTCCAACCTAAACAGCCGGAAAGAGAATACTTGGAGTACTTTTTTCACATTGCAAAACACTTAAATTGAAATGGGTGCTTTGCAATGAAATCCAATCTAATGCAAATGATCCCCGTTAATATTCCCTATGAAACACAACCATGGACTACAAACATTATGAATAATCCTATATTTAAGGTTCTCTTTTTGCATTATTCTTTCTGCTCCTTCATTTTTGGTCATCGTTTTCCTTTGCAATTTCCCCCCCCTAATTTATAAAGGCAATACATACAACCCTATGTATACAGAACGCAATAGACTGTGCAAAGTAAAAACTATTTCACGTACGTCAGGCACAATTTGTCTAGTTTGAGACTAGACTAAGTCCTAAGCCCGTGATGGTGAACCTAGGGCATGCGTGCCACAGTGGGCACACAGACCTCTCTCTGCTAGCACGTGGGCCATTGTCTCAGGTCACATCTCTGTAGCATTTTTCCCCCTAAGATTCTGTTTCCCTGCAAACGATGAAACAGAACTCACGAAAGAAAAAGATATTACTTCTTGCTGCTCTGCTGGTGTTGGGATGCCCCGCCTCCCACCGGCCAGCTGGACTTCGGGTCTCTGCTGGGTATGTGCGCATGTCCGTGCATGCGTGTGCACACATTTCAGATTGGGCATGAGCGCGCATGCAGTTTGGGCACTCGGTGTCTAAAAGGTTCACCATCACTGCCCTAAGCTACAGTTTACAAACCATAATGACAGGATTTATAGAATTTGCTAAACTAAGACCAAACACCATTGTAACTTTGCATGACGCAGAAGCCCAATATCTGAGTAATCAGGAAGAACACTGTGCTTAGCGTGAATTTTAATTTCTAAAAAGTATGACTGAAGTCTAAAAATCTTTCCTTCTCTCTTTTAATCCATATTAGCAAATACGTTTTATTAAGTTATCTTAATAAAGAGAATATTCTCTGTCTTCAAATCTTGAAACAAAAATAAGTGGAATAATTAATAATGAAATACAACATAAATGCTAAGCGTATTGTTCCTTAAAACTTAAAACTGGTTTAAATAAAGCAAAATTTAATAAGGTCAGAGAAGAAAAAATTCAATTAGTAGCCAGCTCAATTTGAATAGTTTGCCTTAACCAATTTTGTTGTAATTTTAGTACAATGACAATAAAGACTATAATAATAATAATAATAATAATAATAATAATAATATTATTATTATTATTATTATTATTATTATTATTATTATTATTATTATTATTATTCAATGATTTTGAATAATAATAATAATAATTATTATTATTATTCAAAATCATTGAATAATTATTAAATAATTATTAATAATTATTAATAATTATTTTGAATAATAATTATAATTCAAAACTGATTTCTCAAAGTCATGCATAAGTAACTTAACAACTTCTACTAAATATGGCATTATTAATTCTTGCATACACTGTTCATTTAACGACTAAGAAACAAAAAGGAACTGAAATAGAATAAATCTCATCTCATGGCTCACAGACCTTCAGCTTTGATCTTTTAAGTTGGACATAAAGGTCAAAGGCGATTCTCTGCCTCTCAGAATATGTTCTGCATTATGGCTGCTCAAAACATATGGATTAAATTAGGCCTTGGATTCTAATTAAAATAACTGCTTGATACAATAGTAAAAGAATAGGCTTTTCCTTTTGGTTAATCCAATTTATAGAGGCATTTCTTTATCAATATTCTAGACTAGAAGTACAAAAATGATTTATTTTTCAAAAAGACTATCTTACCTTGTGTCCTTAGCATATGCAATATAATAAAAAAATCTCATTTTAGTAACTAGTTGGGGAAAAGAGTTTCTATTTTTCCCCAAAGTTCAATAAATCAATGGGTATGTCATTATTAGTGATGCAGATTACATTATTCACATTACATTGTCATTATGCAACTGATATCAATTGGCACAAATGTTGTATATACAGTATATTGACTTTACCATACATGTTATATACATAATAATATTATACAACATAAATTTTAACACAATATGACTGTTATATTCAAATTTCATTGCATTAAAGTTTGTAAAATCCAAGTTTAGTAATACCCAATATAAGTATGCTTCCAATTGACAGAACGTATTGGTTCCAATGTGTTCTCATCGGTTAGATATTACGTCAAGTATTCTATTCCATTTGGGTCATCCTACTTTAAGACTGAGATAAATTGGTGTAAATTCTTAAAACAGTAATAATATGGGGGGAAAGTTAGACGTCAAATCCAATGAGAAAATATTGACAGAGTTGTTTATATTTAGTCTTGAGAAGTACTAGTACAAATATGACGATAGTCTTCTAATAGAGGAAGTCATATCATACAAGTCAAAGACTTATACTCTAATGTTCCTGAATTTTGAATAATGTTTTTAAGCAGATTTCAGATGAATATTAGAAAATATTATATTATTATTATATTTGAATATTATTCAAAACAAGTAGAGCAATTTTATAGTGGAATCAATTGTTAAGGGAGGTGGTAAAGGTAAATGTTCCCTTGCGCTAGTGGTTCTCGACTCTAGGGGCGGTGCTCGTGTCCGTTTCAAAGCCAAAGAGCCAGCGCTGTCTGAAGATATCTCCGTGGTCATGTGACTGGCATGACTAAATGCCAAAGGCACATGGAACACTGTTACCTTCCCACCAAAGTTGGTCCTTTTTTTCTACTTGCATTTTTACATGCTTTCGAATTGCTAGGTTGGCAGAAGCTGGGACAAGTAACGGGAGCTCACTCCATTACGCAGTGCTAGGGATTTGAACCACCAAACTGGCGACTATTCTGATCACAAGCTCAGCGTCTTAGCCACTGAGCCACCACATCCCTTAAGGGAGGTGGTAGGTTCCTCTTAATGCTGAACCAGGGATGAATTACCCTTTGGGGTGCTTCTTTAAGTTGGAATTCTGCACTGAGAATAGTTTGGTTCCTTCCATGCTGCTTACACAGCACATGAGAAATAGAGCTTCTGGCAGACCAAAGAGCATGTAAAATTGTGCAAGATAAGTAGCCAGAGGAAGGTAGATTCTGCTTACATCATATCATGGACTGAGCATGGCCTGCTGAATTTACAAAACAAATTTCTGATAAATATTAACAAAATGCATTCAGGAATGGATGTATCATAGAACTCCAATCTTTTAAAACTATTTTTGGATCTACCGTGAAAAACACAAAGCAACCTTTGAAGGCTTAGTGTACCCTACTCTGCAGCCCAACCACCCCATAATTTTCTGAACATGTATGTCTGCACAAAAGGCATTTCTGGAAGGACAGCTGGCATAAACAAAACTCTAATGAAGATGCATCCTGGAGTTTCTGAGCCTGCTTCATGTCACATGAGCAAAGAATTTCATCAAAGGCTTTGCACAGCCCTCAAAAGCATAAAAAATATTCCTAATGTCTATGGAGACATCAGTTATTCAGGTTCGTGTTTGTCCCAAAGGTGCTTTTTCAAGAGGCAAGTGGACTTTCTTGTTTTTCTTTGAAGATCCTTCACTTCTCATCCAAGAAGCTTTGTCAGTTCAGTACTGAAAAAGCTTCTTGGATGACAATCGAAACATCTTCAAAGAAAAACAAGGAAGTCCACTTGCCTCTTGAAAAAGCACCTTTGGGACTATTCCTAATGCTTTATTCTACTTTGTTTTAAATCACCTGTGTGGCTGTTGAGCTGCTGCAGTGCTGGGTCCATTCTGGAAATTACTCTGCTTAGGAGGGTGGAGGCTCTGAGGTGGAGATCCCATGACGGGAGGAACTCCAAAAGGCACATTTGTTTTCAATATACCTAAAGGAAAAGTAAACATATTGATAACCATGGAAAACCACTACATTTAAAGAAGTACACCATAAAATCAAAGCATAAATAATAATTAAATAAATTCCAAATTATTCAGTGTCTTCCATTTATATCAGTATCAGGAAAGAAGCGAAAGCAATAAGCTTTTAAAAGGTTAACTTTATAGGAAAGATGACCTCTGTCTGTGGGGAAGGAGCTCCTGGTCCATTTATTCTCCTTCTGCTGCCCCTTCTCTCTGTGACCCATCCCCCCAGTTTCTCCCTCCTCACCAGCCCTCTGGGGACCCGGGAGAGGATTGGAGGGAGACCCTCCCCCATCCAGGTCTGGTTTTGGGAGTTAGGGGCTCAGCCAGCCTGAGGAGCGGGCAAGAAGGCCAGGGGGAAACTAAACTAAAAAGGGACAAAGACCTCAGTGAAAGAAGTCCATAAGTATTGGGTTTTTTCCCCAGGGTTTGAAATGCTGAATCACATACAACTTGAGTCCACAGACCATAATAAATCTTTATCTGTTCTATTTTTAGTTAGTTTAATGATAATGAACATTTTTTCCCCAACTCGTTACATCCAGAATTCCCCTAAAACTTTGTCCTGGCTGAGAATCTGGAAAATCATAACCCATTATTTTTAGAAAGAACCAAAATACAACATGAAGTAACGGTACCTGCTGGATTTGGATCATTATAATGTCCATGTAGAGGTGAAGAAACTGTTTGTCCAAAGCCAGAAGGAAATCCTCCCATTCCGGGCTGGGCCTGGGAATATGGAGGTGCTGCAACATATCCTTGGTGATTCATTTCAGCAGTATTTTTTCCTTATAAAAATGTGAATAAATGGGGAAATTATAATTTTCACTGACTGAAAATGTGATTTGAATTATCACTGTTATATTATAATAGTAAGAAACAGAAGCAGCTTTTTGGCAGATCAGACCCAAGGAAGTAGTCCATAGACTGATAATTCTCTTAAGAATGATGATTTTGATATGGACAAAGCACATGGTAGTTTTTCTATATCAAGGATAGAGATGTAAATTTGTGGTTTCACCACACAACTGGATAATATACATTTCCTTTCATAAAATATGGAATTTTTGCCAGAACACCTTCATGGAAATTCTCTTCAAAAGCTACTTCTTTTCTACCTTATTCCAATATCACTCCAAGACATCTGCAAGATGAATACAACATATTATGTTGCTGACCATTACTTTGGAAGCAGTCAGGTGACCAGATGGGGAAGGGATTGGCAGTATTTTGGGGAGTACTGAGAGATGCAGGTTGCCCTCTTCACTATCTGTTTATAAATCAACCTCTTCTAGCTTCTGTCCTTCCATTCAAGTTCTTTTTACATCTGCTATTTTTAACCACAACATATCTACAGGCTATCAACCAATTGCCAGAATATTGGCTAGGGACACCTGGCAGTTGAGGTTCAGACACCTTAAAGTTGTGAAGACTAAGAAACACTGATATTCAGCATAAAGAAAGCAACCATCCCAATTTATTTTAAGATGAATGCTTATTTGTCACTTTCCTGGTATTTATCAGTGTCATCATGTCTTATGTTAATGTTTCTTGCTTTTAAAATATGAATGGCAAGAGTTAGATAATTTGAGGGTGGCCCTCAAATTTTTAGCATCTAGTTTCTTAGTGCTCCTGCTCCACAAGAACTAGCTACCTCACTAACTGTGAAGGGGTCTGCCTCTGTTCTCTATAAGGCTATTGATGCATAGCATATTTCCATATGAGCCAGCAGCGTGCAGCAGCTGCCAAAAAAGCCAACACAGTTCTAGGCTGCATAAACAGAGGGATAGAATCAAGATAATGTGAAGTGTTAATGTTATAATGTCACTTTATAATGTCTTGGTAAGGCCACACTTGGAATACGGCATCCAGTTTTGGTCACCACGATGTAGAAAAGATGTGGAGACTCTAGAAAGAGTGCAGAGAAGAGCAACAAAGATGATTAGGGGACTGGAGACTAAAACATATGAAGAACGCTTGCAGGAACTGGGTATGTCTAGTTTAATAAAAAGAAAGACTGGGGAGACATGATAGCAGTGTTCCAATATCTCAGGGGTTGCCACAAAGAAGAGGGAGTCAAACTATTCTCCAAAGCACCTGAGGGCAGAACAAGAAGCAATGGGTGGAAACTAATCAAGGAGAAAAGCAACTTAGAACTGAGGAGAAATTTCCTGACAGTTAGAACAATTAATCAGTGGAACAGCTTGCCACCAGAAATTGTGAATGTCCCAACACTGCAAGTCTTTAAGAAGATGTTGGATAGCCATTTGTCTGAAATGGTATAGGGCTTCCTGTCTAGGCAGGGACTTGGACTAGATGACCTCCAAGGTCCCTTCCAACTCTGCTATTGTATTGTATTATTGTATTATATTTCTGCATTTCATAATCTTTTAATCTGGGGAATGCCAAATACAGTGTGAAGGGGAAGATAAAACAGCCCAGAGAAGACAAAATCAAAAATGAGAATTCCTCAAATCCTACTGCAGAGCCCTCACTGATAGGTGTTTTCCCTGCTGCTTGGTGTTATATTGGAAAAGGATGGCATCAAAGCCAGCAATCATTTTGCCCAAGCAATGAATGGTGCAAAATAATGGCCAACCAAGCCTTGGAATAATTTTTTAAAAATAGAACTGGTAAGAATTAGTAAAGGAGAAGGAGAAAACAAATGGTATGACTTTTGCACCAACTTAAAGGTAGCATTACTTCAACTCATAGATAAGCAAAGATCCTAATTTGTAAGCCACCAGGAGTTGCTTAAGTGGGGGCGGAGTCTCTAAATCTTTTAAATAAATGAATAAATCTCTGACATGGGTAAAATTAATACAATACAATACAATAGCAGAGTTGGAAGGGACCTTGTAGGTCTTCTAGTCCAACCCCCTGCATGGGCAGAAACCTTATACCATTTCAGACAAATGTCTATCTAACATCTTTTTAAAGACTTCCAGGGTTGGGGCATCACAACTTCTGGAGGCAAGCTGTTCCAGAGGTTAATTGTTCTTACTGTCAGGAAATTTCTCCTTAGTTCTAAGTTGCTTCTCTCCTTGATTAGTTTCCACCCATTGCTTCTTATCCTGCCCCCAGGTGCCTTGGAGAATAGTTTGACTCCCTCTTCTTTGTGGCACCCTCTGAGATATCGGAACACTGCTATCATGTCTCCCCTGGTCCTTCTCTTCATCAAGCTAGACATACCCAGCTCCTGCAGCCGTTCTTCATATGTCTTAGTCTCCAGTCCCCTAATCATCTTGGTTGCTCTTCTCTGCACTCTTTCCAGAGTCTCCACGTCTTTTCTACATCGTGGCGACCAAAACTGTATGCAGTATTCCAAGTGTGGCCTTACCAAGGCACCATACAGTGGCATTAACACTTCACGTGATCTAGATTCTATCCCTCTATTTATGCAGCCTAGAACTGTATTGGCTTTTTTGGCAGCTGCTGCACACTGCTGGCTCATATTTAAATGGTTGTCCACTAGGATTCCAAGATCCCTCTCACAGTTGCTACTATTGAGCAAGGTACCACCTATACTGTACTTGTGCATTTGGTTTTTCTTGCCTATATGTAGGACTTTACTTTTTTCACAATTGAATTTCATTTTATTAGATAGTGCCCAATGTTCAAGTTTGTCTAGATCCTTCTGTATCTTAAGCCTATCTTCTGGAGTGTTGGCTATTCCTGCTAGCTTGGTGTCGTCTGCAAATTTGATGAGTTCCCCATTTATCCCCTCATCCAAATCGTTGATGAAGATGATAAAGAGTACTGGGCCTAAAACAGAGCCTTGGGGGACTCCACTGCATACTTCCTTCCATGTAGATGCAGTTCCATTGAGGACTACACGTTGAGTGCGGTTGGTCAGCCAGTTGCGAATCCATTTGCTGGTGGTGCTGTCTAACCCACAATTTTCTACTTTATCTAATAGTAGGTTATGGTCTACTTTATCATTCACAGGTGTATTTTTCCTATTTGTACAACCAAAATGTCAACTTCTGCAGTTCTATTGCCCACTACTTAGAAGAAAATCCTGTTTGCTTGCATCACATTACTTACTCATTAGAAGAAACATATATGATTTGATTTGGTTAACACTTATAATTGATGAGGATGTTATTTAAAGTGGTAATTAGAGTTGAAAAGAATAATTGGGTTCACATTTAGAAACTTTCAACTTTGAAAGAAGGACGTTTTCAATTCATAAGGGTCCCCAAATGTCTGTACAGTGTGTTTTTCTGTTTATTATATTTATAACATCATCCAAATCAAACAATGACTTTGGGTCATACAACAACAGCAGCAGCAAACACAACAACAATAACAACAAGACCACCACATCATATCAGGAACATTAAAAGCTATGAGATATAAAAATATAAAATACAAAACATAAACTACCACCGAGCACCCCAAAAAATATCAAGAGAACTCCACTAATGCCTGGGGGGGAAAGCCAAGTCTTAATGGTTTTCCTAAAGTCAAGCAAAATCAGGGCCTATCATACAGTATATGGAGATAGGTTTCATTCCAGAGAACAGAAGCAACTGCAGAAAAGGCATGCTTTCTAGGTCCACAAGATGGCAAGATTTAAAAAAGCCTGGAGCATGTCGCCTGAGGGATCATGTGTCTGTGCCATGTATGGCTTTAAATGCAATACCTTGAATCACATCCAGAAATCTAATGGAAGCAGTGCATTCTGGACCAATGTTATAGCAGTATTGCAGGACATGTTGATGTGCACCCATACCACTGCATTCTGGACCAACTGAACTTTCCTATGCTCTCTCTCAGTCCCACATACAGTGCATTGCAGTGGGACAATTAGGAAGTGACTAGGTGTGAGAAATCATGAGCTGCTACTTGTATGGGAACAATTAATGCACAATAAACAGTTGTAAAGACCCCTTCTGGCTACCACCTGTTCTTCAAGTAGAAGGTGTGAGTCCAGGTGAGACAACTAGAAAGAAGGGGGGGAAATAAAAATTTGTATCTACCACTCTACCTTCACAAATACAAATTTAGATCCTATAAAAGTTTACTGAGAAGCAAGCCCCACAAATTTCAGAGGCTGATGCCTAAGTAAATATGTACAAAAATACAGTCAAAGGAACATCTGTCTCAAACTTTCTCCCAGTCACTTCTCAACTTTTCAGTGCCAAATCAAAACAACAGGAGAAAGAAAGTAATTAGGACGGAGTGTGACAAAAAATTACTGTAGACCTGTAATCAGGTTGTTATATTAATTACATTTTTTCTTTCTTTACCATTAATTGGTATGTGCAAAATTACTAAGGAAAGGCTCACACAGACCTTACTCTCTTCTCTGACAGACCACTGTGGGCCCTACATCATCATATCTAGCGAAGTGGTACATTTGTAGTTTGCAATGTGGATGTACTAAATAAAGTTATCAAATTTCTAGAAATGAAATATGAAATGCATCAAAGGTATATAAAAATTAAACAAATTGTATCTCTTGTACGTCATGAGGACAAACATGGATTACACACACACACAACATAAGCTTTGCTGATTACAATGTCATTTATAGAGAAGGAAAGGTATTCATGACTACTTACTCACAAGTTATTGCTTACTAAAACTGTACAGTAGACACTGAAAAATAATAACCAATCAGCAGTATTCTACATTATGAATGCCAACATGTATATCTGATCTGTGTCGTTAATTGGTTTTCCTGTTATTTCTTTTCAGATTTTGAAGACAAATATTTTTGTAATTTAAATTAGAACTTTTAAAATTGTGGTTTTTCAAGTGCCATGAACATAAAATGAGAAAAAAATATTTTCAGTAAGGTGGCACTAGCTAATTAAATGCATTCTATGAAAGAATCAGATTGCTGCCAGTGATTATCCCCCCCCCCCCCCCCAACCAGACACATACTTCCTTTTTCTTTCAGGATAGAAACGTGGCAGTTTAGAGCTGTAGTCATCTCAACAGGTGCATTTAACTGCTTGATATTAAACCCATGTTGATAGTCAATATAAAGAATTTCATTCTAGACAGTTACAGGTGATAATATTCTGAGCAAATAAAACAACTTCCTGCACAGTTGAGACAGGAAAAAAAAGTGCCACGTCAGAACATCCTGGGCAAACCAAAGGCCAGGAAAGAAATACAAACCTAATTGCTTAAGTGACTTCAATCTATTTTCAGTTTCATGATAAACAAAGTAAGGTAACAAATGTGTCTCCCTTCCTTCTTTCCTTTCCTTCCAACAGTGTGTATCAACAAGGTGCAAATTAAAACCCGTTTTATAAAGCATCTCAATACTAAGAAGGTAATCCATCAATCATAATTACATTATATATTTAAAAAGCTTCTATAGTAGTAGTTTACATATTACTTTAAAAAAAAACCTGCAATCAGGCTTTCTAACAAGACAACAAAGAAAACATTTTTTAGGTAAGAAGCAAAAAAAGTAATTCAGATTTTAAGGCTTAGTTATATAGTTATTAATTACTACCTACATAGAAAACTATCCAAATAACAGACAAACACTTTCTTAACTAAGTCAGCAGAATGTCTCCCTATTTTTCCTTTTTACACTCTATTATATAGCCAAATGGGATGGTTGATGTTAGGTAACAACAGATGGAGAGAGGACCTTAATTTCTCTAATAGAGATGATGACTTCCTCTTCTGTCTTGCTATAACCTCTTTTTGCTCCATTATGCAGTACTCTTGACCTCTTCTCTTCCCTTCTTATTTGCAGCATGATATATGACAGCACTGGTTTGAAAATCCAGTCATAGTCCCCAAGTTTAGTTTGGAAGTGATCTATAGTTTGTGACAGCTTGCCCAATCTAAACACTCCAGCAAATAATAATCACTGCCATGAGGAAACATTGGTATGAGATTGGAGACTGTGAACCTGGAGAATGGTCCATAATGTCAGCCAAGATTTGATTGCGAGTCAGACTACATGTTTAAGGTTCCCACATTAATAATAATAATAATAATAATAATAATAAATTTTATTTATAACCCGCTCTCTCTCCCCGAAGGGACTCGAGGCGAGGCACAGGGAATTAAAAAACAATTAAAACAGACAAAGTACAAAATTAAAATCAAATTAAACTTACCCTGCGCTAAAAACTTCTATGAAATTAAAACTATCCCTAAAAACCCCTTAACAATTTAAATTTGAATTACCCTAGGCCAGCCAAACAGAAGAAATGTGTTTTTAATAGCTGTCGGAAGGAGCGAAGGTCCGTGGTTGTTCGGATTTCAGGGGGAAGGTCGTTCCAGAGGGTCGGGCCCGCCACAGAGAAGGCCCTTCCCCTGGGCGGCGCCCGCTGGCACAGCCTAGTGGACGGCACCCGGAGAAGTCCCTCTCTGTGGGAGCGAATCGGCCGCAGGGATGTATGGGGCAGAATGCGATCCCGCAGATAGCTAGGTCCCGTGCCATGGAGCGCTTTAAAGATGGTAACTAACACCTTGAAGCGCACCCGAAAGACGACAGGCAGCCAATGCAGCTCGCGCAGGAGCGGTGTTACATGGGAGAACCTAGAGGCTCCCATAACTACCCGCGCGGCTGCATTTTGGACTAGCTGAAGCCTTCGGGTGCACCTCAAGGGGAGCCCCATCTTTAATGATAAAGAGAATCATAACGAACAGTAAATATGCACATTTTATGTACCTAGTTATTAAAACCAAATAAGATATAAAATAAAAATAATCACTAAATTATACCGAATCAACAGAGAAAGTAAATGCTTCTGTAATGATAGCAGATAAAACAGCCACCCCTGCAGCCAAAATGTGCCAAAATAACTACGGTATTTCCCCATTCTTGTTATACAATATGGCAGGGTCACTCTCCCTCCCCCACAACACAATGTGGTTTCAGGTAGCTTGTGTGTGTGGTGAAGATTCATCCCAATCCAGAAAGCAAGGCCAATATCTTTATAATAAAGATATAAATATCTTTATAATAAAGATATATAATATAGTATTTACACAAAATTACTACTGAAAATTATTGTCTCAACATTAAGTAGGAAAAGCTTGCATGGCATGCAATCAGGCCATTTTTCACAGTTTTTGAATATGTTACAAATCCTTCAGTCTTGCAATAAAATTAGGGCTAGTTGCACCCAAGCTGGGGCTTGAATGGGCTTTCTAATTGTTTTGAGCATAACTTTCTTAAAGAATTAGGCATATTTAGAACCCGAACAGCTTCAAGGTAACTGAGCAGGTTGCAGACTAAATCACCCGATGCCTTTAAAGCAAATCCAGCCAGTCCTCCTAAGCAAGCTAGACAGATGGGCCAGATATGGCTCAGGTACTGCATTCCCAATGTTCCCTATGATACACCTAATTTGATAACGGAGAAGATTCTGTGCATCTCTTGTGCTGAGATAAATCTTCTTCTCCCTCCTCTTCTATGCAAATTCAAAAGTTTTTTCCCCCCAGCCCTAGATGCCCCTTGGTTCAAAGGGATGCTATTATCTCTGACTGCCCTACCTAACCAATACAGGCTGCGTTCAAAGGCGCTCTCGTGTCCAGACTGCACGTCCCAGGGGGCTTCTAATTTCTCTTGCCACCCCCCCCCCTCCCCAATATCTGCCGAAGGTCGTTCCGCTTACCTGGCCGTCCCCTTACCTTGCAATTCGCTACCTCGCCCTGCTGTAAGCCCGGTCCTGCAGGCGCTTGTCAGAGAGCCGAGCGACGGGCCGGCTGCCTTCAAGCTCTCCCTACCCGGGAGCGCTCAGAGAACTGCCACGTGTAACAGTGCTCGCGGGAGCGCGCGCCGAGGCCACAGCTGGCCTGGAAGCGCGCATTGCCGCCGCCACGCAAGCTGTGCTTTGCTCTAAGCTGCCAGTCGGGCTGCGAGCGTGCCAAAAAAAACAACAACCCAAACCCAACCCGAAAGAAAGAGACAGGAAGGAGGAGAGCATGCGTATTGCCTGTGGCGAAGCATTTCGCCCTTAGGTTGCGTTCCAGTAATCGCATCTTATTCAAAATAGCATGCAAAAGAGGAAAAAGGTAAAGCGCCTAGGAATGCAAGATTGACGGGGAAATTAAATTCCACCATTTGAAGACAGTGGTTGTCTTCAATAGTACGTGTTTAACCCATCATGGTTTACCCAATTTTTATGGATTTGCATGTCACATGGATGGAACTATATCTTAATCACGCAGGGTGGATTTAACCAAGTGATCTGTTAAATGTGGTCGAGTGTTTTTTGTTTCAATGGCGTGAACAAACGTAGAGCGGGTTCAATTAACAAACATCGGACCAAAGATTGTCTGCCTTTTTAATAGACTAATGTGTATCTTTGGAGGTTGCTTTGGAGGAGGAATACTTGTTGAATAAGAACACAGCTAATGAATGGAGATGGGACAGCTGGTACCAGAAAAAATACAAACACTTCGGATTACTGTCTGACTTACTACATACTGGATCGAATTGTATAATTTAAATTCAATTAAAGTTGAAATACTTCAACTGTTCTAATTATTTGATACACTGCAGCTTTCATTGATTGGTCACAAGTTGAATTGGATATATCGGACAAAATTAGAAATTAAGGCCCATCAACTTTTTTTTTTTTAATACTGAAGAAGCAGTTCAGAAGCTCATCTTTGCTAGAAAAAAGGTGGGATGTAATTTCTTCAAGTCAAGCAAGCAAGAGGTATAATTGAATGATTATACAAATAGAAATAGAACAACAGAGTTTGAAGGCACCTTAGAGGTCTTCTAGGCCAAGCAGGATACCCTACACCAGGGGTCTGCAAAGTTGACTCTTTTAAGACGGGTAGACTTCAACTCCCAGCATAGCTGGGAGCATAGCTGGCTGGGGGATTCTGGGAGTTGAAGTCCACCCGTCTTAAAAAAGCCAACTTTGCAGACCCCTGCCCTACACCACTTCAGACAAAAGGTTAACCAATCTCTGCTTTAAAAATTCCAGTGTTAGAGCATTAACAGCTTCTGGAGGCAAGCTGTTCTACTGATTAATTGTTCTGACTGTCAGGAAATTTCTCCTTAGTTCTAAGTTGCTTGTCTCCATGATTAGATTCCATCCATTGCTTCTTGTCCTGCCCCCAGGTGCTTTGGAGATAGCTTGATTCCCTTTTATTTGTGGCAGCCCCTGAGATATTGGAATACATTGGAATACATGTCACCCCTAGTCCTTCTTTTCATCAGACTAGACATACCAAGTTCTAGCAACTGTTCTTTATATGTTTTAGCCTCAAGTCCCCTAATCATCTTTGTTGCTCTTCTCTG
The DNA here is from genome assembly GCA_039707465.1 of Rhabdophis nuchalis. Taxonomy (NCBI): domain Eukaryota; kingdom Metazoa; phylum Chordata; class Lepidosauria; order Squamata; family Natricidae; genus Rhabdophis; species Rhabdophis nuchalis. The sequence goes on along the minus strand of CM077648.1, from coordinate 42,326,169 downwards.
CACTCTTTCTAGAGTCTCCACATCTTTTTTACATTGTGGCGAGCAAAGCTGAATGCAGAATTCCAAGTGTGGCCTTACCAAGGCATTATAAAGTGGTATCAATACTTCACGTGATCTTGATTCTATCCCTCTCTTTATGCAGCCTAGAACTGTGTTGGCTTTTTTGGCAGCTGCTGCACACTGCTGGCTGATATTTAAATGATTGTCCACTAGAACTCCAAGACCCTCTCACAGTTACTGCTATTGAACAAGGTAACACATATTCTGTACCTGTACATTTTATTTTTCTTGCCTAAATTTAGAACCTTACTTTTTTAATAGCATCAAAATAATTCATATTTGCACAATGATATTAAGATGTTCATGATATTATATTTCAAATACCTATCATAGCCATGAACTAAGACACAAGCAAACAAACAATATTATGGCTTGTTATGATGTGCGAATTTGGCCCCAGTTCAGCTGACAATAAAATCAGGTGTGATTTCCTTTTAGTTGTTAAACCTCTATTATGTGGTTCCCAGAAAGCTCTTACATCTTCCATTACTCATGTGTATGGGTTTCATTTGATGTGGGACTTGTTAGTTTCTTGGCACTTAATCATAATGTGATTTGATAGGTTTTGACTTAGTGTATTGTTTAAACCTAGCCAGTTCTGTCTGATTCAACAAAGCACATTAGTTAAACTATAATTTGGTGTAATATGTAAACTCAGTCTATATATTTCCACTTATTTTATTGTTTTGTTTGTTCAATGCTTTCAGCTGCTATGCCAAGAAGAGATTTAAAAATGCTGAAACATTCTGATGAATATGGTGGGGGGAGGGGTTCAGAGTGTTTTAAATAGTCCTACTTAAGGAAGAAAGATTATTGAGAGGCCTACAGCTCTTCTTCAGCCAAAATGTCAGCCAAGATGACAACATACAACTATCTCAATTCTCACAAAAATTGTGCTGGTAAATTTCACAATACCGTAACCTGAAAAATGAACCATTGATATTTCTGTTTTGGCGCTCACAGAAAGTACCATAATGCATAGTCTCTAAGAGGTCCTCCTATGTCTATAATCCACAGTGTCTTCATAGTAGCACCTTTCTTTTGAACATTTGCCTCCCCTGTAACTCTCAGTAACAAGAAAGATCCCAAATGAGCAGCATCTAGTACAGCTTAATGAGAGGCTTGATTTTCCATCATACCACTATTCCATGTTACCTATTTTCAGTTTTTCTTTTAAATTGTGGGAGGGATCTATAATTTTTTATAAATTGTATTATAATGTTGTATAAGGAATCACATATTGACTAACTCAAGCCTCTATGTATAAAGAGGAGTATTGATATAAATAAAAATGTAACAAGAGTTTGTTCAAAACCACTAATCTCTGAAAGTACTCCACCAATGGCTTCCAAATTTTCATACAGCATTCCTTTCAAATACGGCACAATGATATATATAGATTGTGTAAATGTCACACCTGTGCCAGGGTGCACGCAACGGAAATGTAAAAAATTGTAAAAAAGGAAACAGAGAGAACAGTGGGCCACAGGTATTATGTCATCCTTTATGACATAATGAGAAATACAATAGGTAGGTAGGTAGGTAGGGGGATAGAGAGAGAGAGAGGGAGAAATACAGTAGGTAGGTAGGTAGAGGGAGAAAGGGAGTAGATAGGTAGGTTGGGGGTTATACAGTGGTTGTGTGTACATGTTTGTGTGTGCAGGTGTAGACCTACACACAGATTGGTTGGCCATTTAACCAGACTGGGCCACAGAAATGTATGGCCGGGAATGGCTAGTTTTTAATAAAAAAATCTTTCCTAGTGAGGAAAGATCGTGAAAACCATTAGGGAGGTATCCATTTTGTTTCAAATTTAGCAGTCCTCCCAAGTAAAGTGCTTGAAAACTGAATGGCGGGTAAAGATAGGGGAGCTACCAGTATGTATCTCACTTAAGCGTACACCTCAAACTGACAGGCACACATATCAGGTAGGGAAAAGGAAATGGAAACTTTGGCTTTGCATGTTTTCCCAACTTCTCCACTGGGAAGATTGCTGGATGTCTGGGACAATAGGAAATTGCCTGAGCAGGAGGGAATGAAAAAGCAAAATGCACAGAATTTACGCAAAGAATTGACTTAAGATATGGAATGAGACTGGTAATTTGATTTGGCCTTGTGAGGGGACTTTTGATTATAAAATATATATTTTTTAAAACCTAATGGAAAAAATAAAACTTTTGCTTACTTACCATACAGGTATTGTTTTCAGAACTAGGAAAAGGGGTAGTACTGATAAAGTCTGATAATAATAGCAAATGTTGTGCTGGATGCATTTCTCTGTGTTTTAATATTTTCTCCTCTGACTTACAATTTGGTGGCAATTTCAGGAGGTGTCATGGTTCCGCTTTTCTTGCATTCTCATAGTTACGCCTCTGGCTTCTATACTGTAATGTATGGAAATTTAATAAATTGGCTTATTCAAGTGGCCAATTGATATCAATTTAGAATGTCTATCTATTAATCCAAACTGGTTTTTTCAATCTGCATCAATTAAAAAGAGCTACAAAAATCCAGACAGTCACTAGATGGCAGCAGAAAGTTTTAGATTCTGTAGTTCAGATCTGATAGTGCTACTTGTATCTAGATCAGTGAGCTGCATAGTGGTTCTCAACCATTTTTATTCAGATCTTATTTTTATCTGCATCATGACATTTATTATTTTGGAATGCATATGCTGCCCTTTTGCCTATGTTAGGTGGCTTACAATTAATTTTTCAAGCACATTTATAAAGAAAAATAAGTAAATGGATTTAAATCACTGTAAGCATGCATTCTAAACAATCCATTTATTTACTTTGCATGTGAGCTCCTTTAACAAAGGAGTAAGTAAGTAATGGTCATTACCCTAATGTAAGGGTGGCCAGGATTCTAGCCAGGATCCCTAATTCCATGCAGATATATGTATAAGTCCTATTAAAAGTAGAACCTAATCCAAATAAAGTTATGCAGGCTCAAATAAACAATGAGCAGAAAGTAAAATGATCAGAGAATGATTCACTGATGCATATATCCTATTTATTGAATGATGCATATATCCTATTTATTAAATGTATTGAAGTTGGTGATAAGCCTAGAAAACTGGGGCTGCAACTTGTGATTTCCCATCACTTGCATAGGTTGCTCATCCTTGATTAGCTATAGGAAAATTATTATTAAAATACTAACCTGCCTATATTATAGAGCTCACTACAGAAATTAGTTTAATGTTTGTTTTTTTAACCTTTCAGCTGCTTGAAAAATACAGCCACTGTGTGTATCCTATATAGTTGCAGCTATTTAACCTACCTAGGTCCTGTTTCTTTAATAATGCCTTTTGCCTTGAATATATAAAAGCTGGGGTCTCCAACCTTTGCAACTTTAAGTCTGAAGGACTTCAGCTCCCAGACTTCTCCAGCCAGCTTTGCTGAAGTCCTTCAGACTTAAAAGTTGCAAAGGTTGGAGACCCCTGGTCTAGCATCAGGATATTTTAAGATACACAAAAAAGTATCCTGCTTATCAGAAGGGTTCTAGTTAATTATGGAAGCTGGCTGCTTTAAAAGAGATCCAGCGACAACTACCTCCACCTTTAAATGATAACGGAAAAGAGTAGAATGAGAAAGTATGTAAATATAACAGCATGTGTGTGTGTAGAATAGAGACAAATCAATGTGTGTGGTGATTAAGATGAGAGGATAAGGTAGGAAACTCGGGTTCCAGTGACTCTGGGTTAGTCACTCTCTCTCAGTCTAGACTGGGATGTTGAAAAACATCTATTTACCAAGTTGCACTGAATTGGTATGATAGATTTTATTTAACCTGTGAATCAGGTAAGTGTCTATTAATTTTACTGTCTAGGTTAAAGTTTAAGAGGAATCTAATGGGATCAGAAAAAAATTGACCTAAGACTAAGTCAACATTTTGTTTAATAGTAGCCAATGCATCTAGAATAGCTCACAAGAGGCAAATGGGATAATTGTTTCTCAGTAATTGCTTATATTTCAAGAGGTAACTATCAAACTAATTGCCATGGCTACTAGCCAGTTTTCAAGGTTTATGAGACCACTAAACTCAAACAATGTATTTATATGCATTAAAAAAATATTATTTTTGGAATTGTCTAGTTTCCAACAAAAACATCTAAATTGGTGCTATCACTACATGTAATATCAGGGAACATCATAATTTTAATTATTTTAGCTTCATTTTCCAGCTTTTTAGAAAGTATGGAATCCTCCTGAAGTGATCATAACTATTGCAACAATGAACACGCCATAGGTCTATTCAAGACCATGCTATATTGGCATTTTTATTTTCAAACATTTTCTTAAATATTTCAAGCAAGCGTAAAATTCACTTTTGGTTTTTGCAGCAGTGGTATTTTGATTTGATTGATTTGATCAAGATTTGATCCAGACTTGATTGATTTGATATTTTCACTGAGCCATTGATTGCAGGGGTGAGTTCTGGCAGGCACTACTGCTGGTTTGCTCATATGTGCACCACGTGTGCATGCGCAGTGCAATAAAAATTACTCTGCGCATGCACAGAAAAAATATATAAGGTAGTGGTGCTTGTGGCACTGCCCGGAAAACTGAATCAGGGACAGTCGCTGGAACCCAGGCCGCCAAACTACTACCAGTTCGCCAAACCGGTCCAAACTGGTAGTGACCCACCATTGTGATTTCAAGATCCCATTCCTCATCAATTTCTAGTAGCCTCCTTGAGTCATAGTTTTAAAGTGATTTTAGTACAGGGTTTTTAAACGCAGGCCAATTACATTTAATTCATTTTAACATACTATTTTAGCTTTTGTATTACCCATTTTTATTGTGGCTGTGCACCGCCCTGAGTCCCAAAAGGGAGAAGGGCGGTACATAAATTGAATAAAACTAAACTAAACTAAGTCTTAAATTTACTCCATGAAATATTCAGAAAAAAACCAAATTGCTAGATTCTCTTCCATTGGATTTTGCCATATTTAAACTGATTCATCCAATTTTGCAATGTCCCATCTCTGCTGTTGGTCTTCATAAACTCTTTTTCTACATTTATATTGTTTTCAGCAAACCTGGCTTTTCTGTAACTTCTCTAACCGAATGAATAAGTTAAACAGTGCTGCTCTCTATACAAATCTTTTTTTTGGGGGGGGGGGGGTGCCCCTCAATGTTGATTCCTAGAAACTGTCTATGCAAGTCCCTGCAGTTTTCTTAGCAAGATTACAGAAGTAGTTTGCCATTTCCTTCTTCTTAGTTGGGAGAGAGTTTGACTGGCCCAATGTCATCCAGCAGACTTAATTACTAAAGAGGGACCTTAACTCATGGTCTCCTGCTTTCTAACCTGATACCTTAATCATTACACCAAACTGGCTCGCTTGTACACAGATCTTCTATATAGTACAAATACTTATATGATTCCATTTTATCTTACATCTTTCTTAAGTTAAAAAAATCTATTTATTTTGTTCTATTTATTAATCAGCTACCAGTTCATTAGAGCATTCAATCCCTTATTCTACAGTACAGCTAATCCTTATTAAATAATTTTTCTCAAAGGTAATGTGAAAGTCTAAGTATGCTTTCTATGTTTAATATTTTAAACGTAGTAAAACAAGATTGATTTAGAGATGTTCAGCAAAGCTTGTTCTTTAGTTGACTTCAGTTCCTGGTAGGGCCTGTGAAGGGCATAGATGCCTTTTTCTAACACAGAGATGATGCTAGAGCAGGGGTGTCAAACTCAAATCATCACAGCAGCCATCACGTGACGTATAGGGACTTTTTTTCCCTTCGCTAAACCAGGAGTGGGCGTGGCCAGCGTGTTGTAGGACGTTAGCACCAACTCCTCTCCTAGAAGAATGAAATATACTAGGAAATATTAAAAAGGCAGAATATTATATTTCCTTGTATAAGAAATTGAGAAACATGTTTTTTGGCAGGAAACAGACTCACTCTTAATAGCCCCCACCTTTGTCAATGGGCCATTAAAGGTCTGGGCCAGTCTATTCTAGATAACAAAGGTAGGATTAATATTGTACAGAAACTCACCACAAGGCAACTGGGAAAAGTCCAACCAAACCTGGACTCAAAGCACAGCCTACAGTTGCCCCTGCATGGCCCCATGGGAGTCTGTCAATCAATCAGAATACAAGATCAAGATCAAAGGCCAGAGAGGGCATAAAAACAGGGACTTTCAGCATCTTGGCCCTTTTTTCTTCTTCACCCAACATCTTGAAGCATCTGATCACTTTTTCCCCAGGACCTCAAACCATGTGGTCCTGTCCACCACCATCTTTCAAAGCAGCCTCCATATTTCCAGTGTCTTTTTCCCCCACTGGAACTGAACTCGGCCATTTCTTCCAACAGTGTGATGCATCCAGCCCGCAAGCCAGGAGTTTAACTGTGTTAGAGGATGGTTTTGTAAAATTCCTGATTTCTATTTTATTTTACTTTAAAATAAGATAAGAAAAACAATATTAAAGGAGCTAGGAGCAAAATGGGCTCTAAGTAAAGGCTCTGTAGCCTACACCCATCCTGTAGTTTTAATATTATATTAAACTACATATTAATTTAGTTAACACACATTTTGACCTTACTTATTTTCACAAAAAGACAAATGACAATTTATTAAAGTAAGTTATAATGCAGAAATCCCCAAACCCCCAAAGATACATGAAAATGTAAGCTAACCTTTAAAAGCAAGCATCACTAGTGTGAATGGAGCCTCAGATATGAGGCAGACTCAGACATTCCTCATACAGTACGTACTCTCTGAAGCTGATTTCCCCAATTTACATTTTCACAAGTGACAGCTGCATGCCCTGGGTCACATACAAATCAGATTATCCTACCCCATTCCCTTGTGCTAGAAAAGGGTTTGTTTTTGAAAAAGACTGCAGAACACCTGGAGAAAAGGAGGAAGAAGTTGTATACCAAGGCTGTCATGAAAGGAATGACCTTTTCAGCCTCTTAAATTAAATTAAATTAAATTAAATTAAAACCTAAAAAGGGATCCTGGATAAAAAGTGCACCAAGACCAAGAATTGCTTCTATAATTGTAGCAGCTTAATCTTGTCATGATCTCTTTACGGCTTTTATATTTTCTTATATATTTTGTTATTTGAATTGGTATTTTTTTAGATGATCCCTCTGTTTTGAACAACTAAAATTAGGCAAGCTTTTTATGTAAAAAGTATAATTATGAACAGTCTTTTTTTTTTAAAGATTGTGTGCAGACAGATTTTGTATTAGTTCTCACTGAAATCACTGAGACTTAAATGGCATTTTATTCAACCAACACAGTTATTGCACTGATTTGTTGTTGCTGTTAGTTGTGAAATCATGTCCAACCCATCATGACCCCATGGACAACATTCCTCCAGGCCTTCCTGTCCTCTACCATCCCCCAGAGTCCATTTAAGCTCACACCGAGAACCATCTCATTCTCTGTCGTCCCTTTCTTCTTTTGCCCTCAATCATTCCGGGCATTAGGCTCTTCTCCAGTGAGTCCTTCCTTCTCATTAGGTGGCCAAAGTATTTGAGTTTCATCTTCAAGATCTGGCCTTCTAAAGATCAGTCAGGATTGATCTCCTCTAGAACTGACCGGCTTGATCGTCTTGCAGTCCAAGGGACTCACAGGAGTCTTCTCCAGCACCATAGTTCAAAGGCCTCACTTCTTTGGTGCTCATCCTTTCTTATGGTCCAACTTTCACGCCATACATTGCAACTGGGAAAACCATAGTCTTGACTATACACACTTTTGTTGTCAGGGTGATGTCTCTGCTTTTTAGTATGCTGTCTAGATTTGCCATAGCTTTCCTCCCCAGGAGCAAGCTTCTTTTAATTTCTTGGCTGCAGTCACCATCTGCAGTGATCTTGGAGCCCAGGAAAATAAAATCTGTCACTACCTTCATTTCTTCCCAACTATTTGCCAGGAATTGAGAGGGCCAGGTGCCATGATTTTGCTTTTCTTAATGTTGAGTTTCAAGCCAACATTTTGCATTCTCCTTCACCTGCATCAAAATTGTCTTTAGTTCCTCTTCACTTTCTGCCATTAGCATGCTTAACCTGGTTGCTGACTTAACCAGAAGTCACATAATATATTGCATCATATATTAATTGAGCTAGATGCATATGATGTATGCATGTGCCAGGGCAAGAAATTGATTATGTGCAAAAAGCCAGTTCCGGATCCCAGTAACCACATACTATAGATTCGTTCCTAAACCTAATCTTCAAAGTATCCCAGTTGTAAACTCCTCACCACTATAGCTGGTTCCATACACTTTGCTGCTGCTGTTCTCTTTTTCTCTTTCCTTTCCTAGTACTAGAGCCTTCACTAGGGAGCTAAGTCTTTGCATATATCTGAAGCAGGATAATTTGGGCCTGGTCATTTGTGCCTCAATTGAGAACTCTGGGTTGAATTGTTCAATAAATGATTTGTTTGTTTGTTTGCTTGTTTTGCCTGCCCAAGTCTTCTCCCAAACTGACATTCAAAAGCATCAGTATTTTTCTACCCTGCTTCCGTAAAGTCCAATTTTCATTTATATAAAGCATCACAAGGAATCTCATGCCATACATGATTTTGATCTTTATAATATAGACATCTCACAACATTTGAACATCTTTTCCAATCATAACTGCTCTACCAAGTGTTAGTCTCTGGCTTATTTCTTGACTCCTTGTTTCTTTACTGTTTATGATTGATCATAAAAGGCAGAAACTGGCCATAACCTTGATGACTTCGCTGCCAATTCTAAGGTTGGTTGTTCTTATCATTAATTTGGTCTTCTTTATATTTAATTGCAGTCCCATTTTTTTCACTCTGCTCCTTAAACTTTTGTTATTAGCACTTGCAGTTCCTTTGCATTTTCCACTATCAGGGTACATCATTAGGTTCAGGTTATTGATACTTTATCCTCCAGTTTTAAAATCACAGATATTTTCCTAACCCAGCTTCTCTTAATATATATTCAGCATATAGTTTGAATGAATAAGGGGTGTGCAAATAGCCATGATGCATTCCTTTGCAATCCTGGAACTACATGTTCATACTGCAACTTCCTGACATATACCCTGTTTTCCAAAAATAAAACCTGTCCCAAAAATAAGACCTATCATGTTTTTATGTGTTTGTTTAATATAAGCCCTGTCCCCCAAATAAGCCCTATTTCAGAGGGCTTAATAAACCCATTCTGTCTGGTTGCTCATGGTGCCATAGCCACGAGGTGAGGTGAGGGGTTGAAGCTGCCTCACATGCCCCACATAGGTTTACCTCAGGGCCCTCACAGCCACGCTATCCATGGCCGGACACCTACCTCGCAGCAGCAGCATTAATAGCCATGTGTAGCAAGAGCCCATGTGGCTGCTGGCCAACTTCTTCTGCTTGCTCACAGTTATATTGCAGCTGGAGGCTGAGTGGTGTATTGGTGTCACAGCCATGAACAAAGCAGGTGTTGGGGCATGGATGGCCTGGCTGCAGGGACCTGAGGTAAGCGGATGTGGGGCTTGTGGGCAGGTCCACTCCATTGCCTCCAGGTGGCAGCACTAACATGCTGCATGACCTTCTGCCCCGCCAGGAGCAAGCAGAAAAAGTGGGCCTCCCATACGTGAGGGGGGGAGAGCCCCCCCCCCAAAGCCCTAGTATTTATTTTGGGGCACAAAAGAAAATAAGACCCAGTCTTATTTTCAGGCAAACATGGTACATAGGTTTCTCATGGAAACAATCACATGTTCCTGGGATTCCCATTTTTTCTGAATATATTTTGCAGCTTGTTGCAATTAACAATGTCAAAGACTTTTCTACAATCAACGAAGAACATTATTTTGGGCATTATTTTGGCTTTTTAAATTATCCAGCATGCATCTGCTATGTCTATGTTCCTCTGCCTTTTCTAAAGCCAGCTGAAACATCTGGCATCTCTTTTCCACGTAGGGCTCTAAACTGCGTTGGATGGGCTAAGCATTATTTTGCTAAAATTTGAAAGTAAGGATATTTTTTGATAATTTGCACAATATGGTAAGACTCTCTATCTTTTTTTTTGTATTGATAATGTAGATTGACCTCTTCCAATCTGCTGATCACTGTGTCATTCTCCAAATTTGCTGACTAACTTGGTTAGAATCTCTACTGATTTTTTTCTTCTGTTGCTTGTCATATTTCAGAGGGCATTCCTTCAGTTCCTGTAAATTTTTGACTTGGTAATGACCAGAATGCTAGCTTAATTTAGTACAAGAGATTCTTTTAAAGTAAGGAATATCTTCTAAGATAAGATGTTAATGTTGTTATGTTCAGTGTTTCATTTTTCTCCCATTTTAGGTATATGAATAGCAGGAAGCAGCAGCTGTCTTAGAATCAAAGAGTTGGAAAAAGTCATTTAGGCCCCCTTAAATCTAAACTTCTGTTCAGTGCAGAAATATAAATTACAGTATCCTCAGCATATTTGTCTAGCCTCCCTTTCAGTATATGTAGTGAATTTATACTCTCAATTTGTGCCCATCACCTGTTGGGAGGTTTTTTCTAATATTTACCAGAATTGCTACCCTGTAACTTGAAACTATTATTTTGTCTCCTCCATTATGAAATAATAGAAAGTCTTCATTTTCTAATATGACATTTCTTCAGATATTTATATTTTCTCTCTTCTTTTCTCAAGACTGAGAAGGTTTGACATTCCCATTTTTTCCTCCCTGTTTTCACAAGCTTTAGTTTCTGGTCCTGTCATCAACCTCATTACTCTTCTCTGAAACTGTTCCACTTTATCTGGATTTTAAAAAAAAACGGATGCTGAGAACTGGAGAAAATAGCCAAGGTCAGGTTTGGCCAGTGTAGAATAAAGTGGAAGCATTACTTAATGTGATTTGGAAAGTACACTTGTGTTCAAGTTTTTGCAATCAGCTACACCGCTGAATTGCTGACTTCACAATCCCACAAGTATTTCAAGACTTTTTCAGGATTATATACCTAGCCAGGATCATGCCCACTCCCAGTCTATATCTGTGAAGTTCATTTTGTTGCTTTTGTTTCTCTTAAATACCTTTGTCCTATTTCTTAATCAAGATTGGTTTTATTTTTATTTTTTTAATCTTCTAAGGCAGGGGCGTCAAGCTCAAGGCCCAGGGGCCCAATCCAGCCTGCCGGATGCTTAGATCTGGGCTGCAGGGCCACCCTGGAAACAGTGAAGAACAGGCCCACGGTGCTTCTGTCAGCAAAAACAGAGCTTAGGAGGACTTCATGTGGGGGCCCCAAGTTCTGTTTTCATTGGCAGAGGGTTGCAGGAGGCCATCGCAGCCAGAAACGGAGCTCAAGAGCCCGTTTTCACTGGCAGACTGCTCAGGCCATCCCTGACACATGCGACATTGACCTGGCCATGCCCACCCTGGCCATGCCCACCCTGGGCCCCCTAGATCAAACATAACCCTGAGTGGCCCTCAATAAAATCAAGTTTGACACCCCTGTTCTAAGGTATTGTCTATCTTATCCAATTTTGTGTCATCGGGAGATTTGGTAAATAGTCCCTCTATCTCTTCATTGATGCCATAAAAAAAATAGTGAAGAGCATTGCATAAGGTGACCAGACATCCCGCTTTTGGCAGGACAGTCCCGATTTCTAACAATTTGTCCCACGTCCCGCGGCGTTTTTAAAAAGTCCTGATTTTTTGAAAGAATGCGGCCATGTGGCTATTTCGCCAGGATATGTTTTATATTATTATATTAAACTCTAGTCACTTTCATAGCATAATTTCTTTATCTAACTTAAAAAAAACTGCAAAACAAACTTGAGATTTTTATAACCTACGAAGCACCAAATTATCTTCTTTTGTTGTTGTTGTTGTTAGACATTTGCAGCTACTCCATTCTTTCTGATAGGCAACTACATTTCCCAAGATGCCTCAGGTCCTCCAAGCGCTGAACGTGGTTTTGGAATTGACTCCAGTGAGGTCCAGTAGCCGCCAAGGGTCCCTCCTGCCTGTGACGACGGCTCCAGCCATGGACGAACAGGCTGGCCCCGGTGTCGTCTTCAACAACAACAACACGCTGCTCTTGCTGCCACCTCCGGGCGGGGCCGGGCCGAGCTTGGAGTCTGGAGAAGCCGTGGCGGCAGCAGCAGCGGCTGCTGGCAGCACTTCAGCAGGGCTGGCTCCGGCCTCTGCAGCATGGGCTCAGTACAGTGTCCCCGGCATCCTGCATTTCCTGCAGCACGAGTGGAGCCACTTTGAGGCCGAGAGAGCCGAGTGGGAGGCGGAGCGAACGGAACTGCAGGTAGCCTCCCCCCCCCCCCGCTCAATGGTGTCCTGCTTTTAAAAATCTGATCACCTTAGCATTGCAGTAGCTGCTCAGTATCTCCATTTAATATAGTCTTTATATGATTCTTGAGCCAACTATCTATCAATTTCATGGTTATGCCATCCAGGCTTTTTATTTTGAACATAGTACTTTTTGCTGCTGTTTTCAGCCTCTGACAACTGCAGCTCATTCTGAGCTTTCCTGAAGCCAGATTTGTTGTTCTACATTAACTGTACATGGTAGTAGTCTGTAGAGATTGTCAGTCATCCATATCATGGTTGTCCCAAAGCTGCTTTTTCAGGAGGCAACTGGACTTTGTTTTTTCTTTTGAAGATGATTTGCTTCTCATCCAAGATGCCATCCTTTTTGGCTTAGAAATGAAACATCTTCAAAAGAAAAAAAAAGTTGCCTCCTGAAAAAGCAACTTTGTATATGGTAATTTGCCCATTGTTTCAAGTTACATATGTTCTTTTTAAAATAAATATTTTTTAAAAGATCTTCATTTTAGTTTTCCAGCCATATTGGTGTTTCCTGTTGTTTTCCACCTTTTCTTTCATTCAGTTTGTTTACAGTTGTAATTTTAGCATCTCTTTCTCTTCTTCCTCCTTTTTTGTCATTTATTCATCTTAAACTTTGTTTTAAAATCTTTTTAGCATTACATAACATGTTTCTTTCAAAATTCCTGCTACTTTTACTTCCTCAATGAAGTCTTTGTTATTGATTATTATCAAATCAAGTGATTCCCCTGTTACTTTCTTTTTCCTGACAAGGAAAAACTTGTCAGTTAACATAAGGCAAGAATTTCCTGGCACGATCATGCTTGGCCGTTTGTCTTCCAATAAATATTGAAGCAATTCAAGTCTCCAAAAATAAATGTCCACTGCTAACTATGTTGTTTAAAACAAAATGTGCATGGTAACATCACAGTACATGTTTTTGCATCAGGTAGGAATATGGACTTGCCACAAGAATAGAAGAATGAGTATAAATTCCTGTACGTTAATCTTAATTTTAATCTTGAGGTTCCTCCAGATTTTATTTCTTCCTTATTAAATTCTAAACCAAAATTTCTAAACCAAAATTTCTAAACCAAAATTTCCAGCATAATTCACCGTTGCTATTTCTGTCTCTCATGCTGTTGTGAATTGCATATCTGAGTGGCCATAGGTGTGATCTTCAGTCATTTCAATCATTACCTCCTTTGATATGAAAATGATTTTCCTCTATTTGCATTAAAATGTCAAAGTTAAGTCTTGCGGTTTGCTCTCAAATATTTTTTTTTTAAAGAACAAATAGAAATTGTAGCCTTTACACATAACAATGGGGAAAAGAACATATATGCCCGATTCATACAACATACTGCTTTGGTTTTGATTTACTGCATTGCATTGAGTTTTGTAAAACATGAGTTATTGCTTAGTTCATAGTTCAAAACCAGCCAATCGCTTGAACATACCATGGCTTAACATGTGGGGTGTGAATCCAGGCACTGGAAAATTTATGCCCAGAAAGAACCAGGCGTATGTCAAAAACTCAGGCTATCATTTGATAATTGTAAACATCCTATCACAGCAGGCCTCTGGGTAATTCTCAGTGGGATGCTTCATGCTAGTATCTGATGAAGAACTGGAGAGGAAGACAACTTTTTCCCTGTTCTCCTCCTACACTTTGTTTGGGTTATGAGAACACAGAATGTGTTGCAACTATAGCTTAACAAGTCTGGTACCACTTACAAAAGTAAACTCTCTGTCTTAAATCATTGCAGGGAGATTAACAAGTCCTTTGACCTGGCTGTTTTGATTTAGCTGTCACAGGCAAATGCTCTTAGATTTAAATATAGCCTCTTTTTTTTTGCCTCACAGCCCAGTGCTTTTCATTTGTGTTCTTCTGACATTACCACGAAGGTGGGCTGAGCACAGCAAATCTGACGAAAAAGTGGGCTGATCCCTTGGACTGGGAGAGCTTCCTTGCTCTCAGTCAATGATTGTGTTAACCAAGTGCAGAACACAGGCAGTGCCAACAGCAGTGATCCTCTCTCTCCTCTCTAGCACCATCTAGAAGGCAAAGTCCAGCTGCAAATCTTCAGCTGCAGGATTTTTAAAAGATACTTTTTCTAAATGAACATTGACTGATTCTCCCAGAAAGATCATGGGTGTACAGGATTATATTTGCATCACTATGACTGGAGGGGCACCTTGGGGTTTCAGGCTTCAGGGTGGCAAGGAAGAAAAGCAGCCTTTGAAGATTGCCAAGGTAAGAAAATAAGAGTATCTCCCTTCCTGTTTTAATCCATGTTTGTATTGGTACATGTGTGTAGAGAAAGAGAAGGAAACAAAAGCTATGGTTAGTATAATTTGATAGTTAGAACACTTGGAGTACTTACAGAATATCCTCAAATGTATTATCAGATGCCTTTTAAAGAAAATTATCATTTTAAAATATTCCTACCTTGGAAAGTACAAAGAGATTGTGGGTGTGGGTGTGCGTGTGTGAATTTTAACTTCTGTTGAACTTGTTGAATGGCATTGAACGGACACTCTGTAGTAAGTGCTGGGTTTTGAATGAGCAGAACTCATTTGATGAGAGATGGGTGATACTTTTTCTTCCAGTTTTGGCAAAGAAGGAAACATAGCTGCAAGGGGAAAATTGCAGCTAACCTTTCACTTAGTTTGGACAACTCGGTCATGAGGCTATTGTCTCATTTTATGCAAACTGACAATGTTAAAATATGGTTGATGACAAATTGGTATGTATTTTATAGGTGAAAGCAAAATAACAAGGATATGAGAATTCTAACTAATTACTTTAAAATCCTCCAATAGCATAACCAAAATCAATAGTATTTTAAAAAAAAACATTGACAATAAGTAGTTAATGAAATTAATATACTACTATCAAAAGAATGGAACAACAGATTTTAATGAAGATCTTAGCTTTCTAAAATATAACCTTTGCAAAACTTTTGAGGTGTGACTAACATTGAATATATCAAGTCTAAGTCATAATGGAGAATCATTCTACATTTTAAAAAATCATAATTTTGAATTTAGGAATCACCAGCTCTACATTGTGCACAACCAAATCTCAGCATATTAGCTCTGCATACTCAAGCAAAAGATGCCTATATGTCCTGTGCATATATAAAGATCCAGATACTTTGATTCAGTGAAATTTATTTTTTTATTATACAGCTTGCTTTTATTAAGAAACAAATAAGGAATAAGGAGACATTTTCATTGTCTTCTCATTGATTCATGAACATGATATATTATAGAAGTTGGAGGACAGCCAAAGTTTACTGTAATATTTTGTTTAACCATTTTATATCAGTTCATTTTTAGTATTGAAAATAAAATAAAGTTTATAAAACTACCTTTTTAAATCAAGGACTAGTTGTCTTTCATGTTCTTCCTCTATTTTGAAAGTACCAATTCTTTTGGTACTTTCACAATACGTGGTTAATGAAATCAATGTACTAATATCAAAAGAATGTTATCATTAAGTATTCCAGATTCTGAAAGTAAATTTTCTTTTTGAAAACCAATAAAAAGAGCTTTCTATTTTGAATGTAATTGTAGTTTGGACACAGCGATGATAATAGAATTCTGCCACCTAGTGACACAGGAAAATGCACTATAGGAATTAACAGAATGAACACAGTTGTAGGATGAATGCAACACTGATAGCAGGCATTAGAAGTATTGAAAGACATTGCTGGCTAAAATGCAGTGGATAAAAAGAAAAATCAGTGCCTATTTCAACATGGATTTGTATAAAGAAGTCTGAATGATGCATTCTTATCAGACTGGAATTCAATGTATGCAAAGATTAGGGACGGTTGATTAGTAGATAGCTATAGTTGATATCACTGCAAATATAAAAACTGTGCTTCTGACTCAAATTAAATCTATATAGTCCAGTAGGAAATAAAGGCTCTTTTTTTTTGCATTTGATTTTCAGTGATATAGTGCCTCTGCAAATGGTGGTTCCTTTTAAGATTCACATCAGCTTCCTTTGCTAGCCCTCTCTTGTTTTCATTGATTGTTCAGTTATATTTCATCTTTCCTCCAAGAGCTCCTATATATTTATCATTGCTTCTTTCAGCTTTATCTGCGCAAGAGCACATGTGATGTTCAAGCTAAGAAAGCGTGACTGGACAGTGAATTTTTTGTGACAGAAGCTAGACTTGAAGTTGAGGTTCCTAATAGAACTTCCACTGGTTTCATGAACTCGTATAATCGTGCAACAGTAATCATGATAATTTCTGACAAAGTATCAGTAGGATTGGAACCCCAGATCCACAGGAGGCTGATGGGTAGGAAAGGATTAATTTATTCAGATGTGTAGAACAAAGAATTAGTTAAAGGACTGCGTAACACAAGTAAAAAGTTGGAACAAAAATATGTACAGCAACTTCAAGCAAATAGCCAGTCACTGAACAGTGTTTGTTACAAGTCATATATTTGTATTTCTTCCCGAAGTATTAATGCGATTCTTTCAAATGAATAACTGCTTATGTAGTGATCTGATAATATTCAAGTTCTTGGTCATGAGTTTATTGAACAAACACTGCTGAAATGAATGTTTCAATGCTTATCTATGGTGGCTGTTTGAAGTGAAAATGGAGACATAAAGTTGGGGATGAAATGAATCCTAATCCATGAAAATGTAGGCGATTATTATTTTTTGTCAGTCTGTAAGATATCTCAAGATTCTGTGATTTTTGGAAGAATGGTTATAAAAACAAACAGCCAAAAGCACACTAAGATAGCCGCTTTTGATAAATATAGAATGCAGTCTAATGCTTGTTCCAGTAATTTTCTTGCTGCTTAATGTGAAATGTTACTTACTGTAATATATTTACTTTTACATGGATGGGAAAAAACTGTCGTAAGATATTTTCAATTTTTTTATTTAAAGATAACAAGCTTTGAAACAAACCCTTATAAAACTTTTCATGGCAGTCATGGGACTGCATCTGTTTAGAATCTTTCCCAGCACACTGTTGGCCTGTGTGAGAAGGAAAGTTGCCAAATCTCCAGCATGTTCTCTTATCTAAATTTCCCAAGAGAACTGGTGATTCAGCAGATCTCCTAAGCATCCTGCTTGGACATCTATGCTCTCTGAAAAAATCTGGGGTTTCAGGCATGACTGGTACTGAAAGCTTCTTGAACTACTTCTATCTACTTTGCTCTGCAATTTAAAATTTAGATTTATGTGACTATTCTCCATTTATTTTGGGAATGTGACCCCCCAAAGATTTTTTTTTGTCTTTGATCTGTATAAGACTTTCCCTAGGAATGTATATTTAAGAGCTTGCCAGAATCCAATGGGGTTCTGACTAATCTGTTTAGATGCTTTCACGTGGTTTCCCAGTTCTGCTATCAAAACCTATTGAAGAAGAAGTATAGCTGAGATTATATTTCCAGGTCTAAGTTTCTATTGGCTGGATTCATACACTCTGGGAGGTTATGTTTTCTTTTAGACATAATTAGGGTTATAATCCCAACTGACTGAATTTGTGCATTAAACTAAGCAATACACCATCATTTTATGCTTGCCTTCACATAATCAAACAAGCTACATAGCATTAGTCACAGTATGTGAATCCAGTTATTTATTATAACTATAAGTAGAAACTTACCATATATATTATCTCTATGTATAAAGATGCTACATATAGGATTAAGGATCCAAATTCTTGATCCTGGATATGAAAAATATGGTATTGCAATATTGGAGTACCAGTTGAAAAACTCTTCTGCTGTCTTTAGACTAAACATTGTTGAATAGACATTGTTGCAGTGGACAACCTAATTAGCTGCTACCAGATGATCACACAGACTTACTACCAGTAAGGGCATGTCAAAGTATCAACAATGGTGCATTGAAATATAAGCAAGCAAGAACTGATAGAACTATAAATTACACAAAGTAATAGACAAAGACAAGTGCTCTGGGACTTTAGAATGTAGACAGATAAGCACCAGCAACATTACACTTCAGACTTAACAATTGGTTATTACACCCTGACTTAACATTTGCCAATAAGAAACATAATGAAGTTTAGATCAGGGGTCTCCAACCTTTGCAACTTTAAGTCTGAAGGACTTCAGCTCCCAGATTTCTTCAGCCAGCTTTGCTGGGAGGGAAGTCCTTCAGACTTAAAGTTGCAAAGGTTGGAGACCCCTGGTTTAGATAGTGGACATTGCATTCCTGGAGAAACCAGAATAAAAGAGAAAGAGAAATACAAAATAGAAATGGAACAACTGTGACAAGGGAAAACTGTGTGTGTGTATGTGTGTGTGTGTAAGTGCACACACACACTATACACACACACACACACACACACACACACACACACACACGTAAAAATACATATGCACCTTGGCTGCAATCTCATAACATCTGCAACCCTTCTTGAATACCATCAGCAATGATAAAATAACCATGAGTCAATTGCAAAAGGCAGCTTTACTTGCAACAGCTTACACCCTCCACTATACCTTCAACACTATCAAACAACATATGCTTATCCAAGATTGATAGATAGATAAAAATGCCAGATCCAATGAAAACATCTGGCTGCCTGTGCAACCAAAAATTGCTTCACTTAATATGGATAACTCAGTCTGAGGCCATATTACGCAAAGTAACAATTTTAAAATGCAGTTATTTTTGAATGTCTCCTGAAGTAAGCTAAAGGACTAGAAGAGGGAATATGGGAGTGTATGAGTTAAATGTCTTGTGTTTTAGTTTAACATTTCCTGCCTGAATATTTTTGCCAAGTATTTTCTGTTTGTTGCACTTTTGTGAACCAAAAATTATACAATAGGAATAAGGCAGATCTGAACACATGGTGTGAACTTCTGAACTTGTTTACATAACGATATCATGACATATAAACCACAACAGAAAGAAATTATCAATAAAACATTTCAAGAAAGATCCTGCACAGTATTTAGATATGAAGAAAAAACAACACTTTGATCCAGACTTAGAATAATCAACTGAACTTCAATTAACTATGACTCTTCTAAGTCCATTAATTTTAATAAAGTTAATAAAGATTTTGATGATTTTCATCACTTTTTCTTTCAGTTACCAAAAGAACTTCATTTTTATCATTTTAGCAAATCAATATTTAAAATTATTAAGACCATAAGAGGCTGTCTTAAAGATAAGACAGGATTTTAACATACTTTATTATAGACTTGAAAAGAATCATCCAACAAAAAACTGTGAAAAAACTTCATGGTTATTTTGAGGTCTACTGATCACACGTAACATGTCTTGATATTTTGGATGATACAGTTGATATGGGAAATATTTATGTGGTCAACCCAAGAGAAGGATTAGAATCTCTCTCTCATACTTCCTCAGCATTATGGGGTGAGTTATTTTATAGAGAGATTTAACAACAAAGATTTTGAAATCCCTGTCAGTCATGGTTTAGGTTTGGGCATTGATCTAGAGGTTGGACTAGATTAACTATATGGCATACCAAAAAAATAATATATTTGTTTTCAAGTAGAGAAGAAAGTGACGAAACTATGGATTTCTTAACATTTAAAAACATAGCACTATTACAACCTTTTCATATTCACAAGACAATCCTAGAATCATTTTTCATAGCAAATGTGACTACAGATTTGAAATTTAAAGATTCCTATTCTTTTCCATAGGAAAACCCATTATTCACATAGTAGACATGTACTGAGGTTCCATTTTAATAAATGGGTCCACTGCATATTTATGTTCTTTAAGTAATACTTGGCTAACATATTACTGTTATGTTTTGTGAGTTCCTATAAAATTGAATTCTAGATACTCTTTGTGACTTCAAAATCTTTGTTTGTTGGCCAAACAAATGTATATGGCTGCCCCTCTATCAAGGGAACTTTGAGTAACAAACAAGAAAATAAAAATAAAAAGACCAAGTCAAAGCATCATAAAAATTTCATACCCATAACTCAAATAACTTCCTAGAAAGCTCAGGCAAAAAGCCAGGTCTTCACTGTGTTCATGAAGGCAATAAGATTGGGATCATTTGTAGCTCTGGAGGGGGGCTGCTCCATGAGGTGGGTGCTATGAAAGAGAAGACACACATTTGAGGCCCCATCAGGTGTCACTATTTCACTAAGGAAACTCAGACTGTGCCCATGCTTCCAGACCTAGTAGGGTGTGCAGAAATCACCAGGACGTATTGCTTCTGCAAATAATCTTGCTCTACACAAGTGTTGACAACCCTTTTGGCACTCCAAAATGGGACTGCATGTGTGCATGCGCATGCCGGCAACCGGAAAAGCAGGGAAGATGATCTTCCAGTTTCCGGTACATGCATGTCTACTGGCCACCTGGTCTTGCCTGGCACCCATGCATGCACAAAGACCAGCTGGCTGGTGCACATGTGCATGCCAGAAACCAGAAGAGCATGTGCATGCCAGAAAGATGGCTTTCCAGTTTCCGATGTGTCCATGTGCACAGGGTGGCTGCTCTTCTAGTTTCCAGTGCTCCTACGTGCATGAAGACCAGCTGGCCTGCATGCCAGAAATTGGAAGAGCAATGGGTAATGGCTCGCATGCCCGGAGAAATAGCTCTTCATGCCACTTCCAGCACAAGTGCCATAGGTTTGCCATCATGGCTCTGCTTTTCTAGTGATGACCAGTACCTTGATTTGCACCAGGAAGCCTACTGTAAGCCAGTCGAATCCATATAGCAATGATGTTATAATGGGTTTATTGTAAAGCACCCATCACTGCATTCTGGACCTCAGCTCCAAGTAAAGGTCATTGTAGTTATTCAATTGCGACTAATGTGCAGTGGTGGGTTGCAGGCGGTACGTCCTGGTACGGGCGTACTGGAGCCTACCCGGAGCACTGGATACCATTCTGGTACAGTGCTCTGGAGGGCCCACCCGCCTGCCTTCGCTACTTACCTGTCTTTATGCTTTTGACACTTCTGCGCATGTGCATGGTGTGTACAGCACCTGCGCAATGCTCTGGCAAGCAGCTGGAGCATTGCAGAGGCTTACGGAAGCGTCGCAGGCATTATAGACAGAAAGAGAGATTAATTTTTTACTCTCTTATATTTTGACAGAAATATGTAAATCATTGCTTAAACATTGTTAAAGATGAGCAATGTGTAGAAATTTTCTACCTTTGTTTTACAACGTTCGCTGAAAGTCAATACTCTTTTAAAGAGACTTTCTCAGGCATTTGGGCAATTCAGCCCAAAACGTAAAGACAGTTTTAGTCACTGTCATTGCCAAATAATACCAAACTATAAATAACCAAATGGAACAGGAATGTAGGTAGGTTTGCCTATTTTCCAAGAGAATTATTTTCAAAAATATCACTAAATGGATTTCATTATATTATCTCTCTCCCGTCCCCCCCCCCACTCTCCATGTGACATAGTTGCACCAACCAAACTCAATGTTGAACCCCAATTTCAGTATGTAGTTTGTTGAAACGGTTATTTCAAACATCTTTTATGTATAATGTTGGCATCGTTGAAAACCACCTGCATTTACAAGAATGTAAAATGAGTGTAATTTCCTAGACAATGGGTATCCAATTCTGACAACTTTAAGACTTTTTTATGTGATCGTTCTGTCTTTCTGGTTTGGCTTAGAATAGAATAGAATAGAATAGAATAGAATAGAATAGAATAGAATAACAGAGTTGGAAGGGACCTTGGAGATCTTCTAGTCCAACCCCCTGCTTAGGCAGGAAACCCTATACCATTTCAGACAAATGATTATCCAACATCTTCTTAAAAACCTCCAGTGTTGGCGCATTCACAACTTTGGATGGCAAGCTGTTCCACTGATTAATAGTTCTAATTGTCAGGAAATTTCTCCTCAATTCTAAGTTGCTTCTCTCCTTGATTAGTTTCCACCCATTGCTTCTTGTTCTGCCCTCAGGTGCTTTGGAGAATAGCTTGACTCCCTCTTCTTTGTGGCAGCCCCTGAGATTTTTGAACACTGCTATCATGTCTCCCCTAGTCCTTCTTTTCATTAAATTAGACATACCCAGTTCCTGGACTTGAACCCCCAGAATTCTCCAGCCAGCCTGTTCTGGGAATTGAAGTCCACATGTCTTCAAGTTGCCAAGGCTGGACACCCCTGACCTAAATAAGAGACAAAGGGAACATAGTATGAGAAACATGAATACACAGAACTGTATGATATGAAATATGGTTTAGAGAGTTTTTTATTTGCTAATAATTTTAGAGAAATAAATCCTGAAAAGAGTCAGGGTCAATAAACAGAACCATTTCTTTACAGCTGACTTGGAATTTGCTGGCATTCAGTGTGGGTGCCATTGTTCATAATGAGGGACAGGAAACATTTATGAAATGGTTGGAATATCAGTGGCTACTAACCTTCATAATTTTTTGGTACTTTCCAGTATCCTAGGTGGAATAATGGAAGCAAAATAGAAAATAACTATGCTCTCCCACCTGTATTTATGAACTTTCTGAATGTATCTTCTTGATCATCATATGAACATTGTAGAATATAAAGACCATTTGCCTGCACCACCAGAATTCTTCCTCTCTTCTAATGGAGGCAGGCAGAGAGATTTTAGTGTAGAGCTACTTTCCAGAGTATCTTTTTCTAAATGATTGACTGTAATGGGCCACCCCTAAAATAAGAACCATTTTGAACAGATAACATTCTCCTCTTGATAGTGCTCATTCCATCTTCTCACAATTCTAAATGTGCCCATTTATTCTATAAGACAGTTATAGAATATGTTATTGCAGGAAGAAGAACCATCTCCTTCGTGAAGAGTCAGGACATATAATAAAAAATTATAGAGTGTAAATCTTATTCATATGGAATTATCTCCTACTTTGTGAAATATTTTTATTTTTATTTTATTTTATTCATACTTATATCCCACACCCATCTTCCACAGAGGGACCCGGGGCGGCGCACAGGAAAATTAAAAACAACTACAAATATACAAAATAGTATAAATTATCCTAAAACAACATTGAACTCAAAACCCTGTGCTAAAACATAATTAAAATAAATAGAAAACCGGGTTGGTATAGTGATTAAGCTATCAGATCAGAAATGCGAGACTGTGAGTCTTAGTCCCGCCTCAGGCACAAAGCTAGTGGGACTTACACTTAGCCCTAGGAAGAAGGGCAAACTATTTCTGAAAAACACTTTTGACACATTTTTGAATTAATTTTTGCAAACATTTTATATGTATTACAAGACCAGTGAAACATATTACTGATATATGACATAAATCTTACTGAATGTATCAACTGTATTGTAATTTATAGTCCTTAACCAGTACTATTGTTGTGGACCAGCCAGCTCCGGATGAGCTGCTGATGGATTCCTCTAGTGAGGAGTCCTATGAGTCGGCTCTAGAGGAGGAAATCCAGTTTGTCCCGGATGTCAGGCTAAGGATTGAGAGGAGGCAATTAGCAGAATGACGCCATCAGAGATAATCAGTATCAGCAGCCTAATTGCCTGGCCCTTCCCAAGAGGCTTTAAAAGAAATCCTCTGTGAAGAGTAGGTTGGCAGGAAACAACAGAGAAGCTACAGAGTCGGAGAATTGTGTCGTGTAATCTTTCAGTCTAGTTCAGGTTAGTTCAGGCAAGCTTCCAAGTAGCAGTCAGTTTAGTCATTTGTCTTGTGAAGGAGGGACTGGATGGGAAGTAACGGACTCAGGCTCAACCCGACCAAGACCGAGTGGCTGTGGTTTCCGGCTGCCCGATTCAACCAGCTCATTCCATCGCTGGCCATAGGGGGCGAACATCTTGCCCCTGTGGATGGGGTGCGCAATTTGGGCGTCCTCCTGGATGCCCGGCTGTCCATGGAAGATCATGTGACAGCCGTGGCCAGGAGGGCGTTTTACCAGGTTCGCCTGGTTCGCCAATTGCGCCCCCTATTGGATCGGGACGCCCTTCGCACAGTCACTCATGCACTCGTGACATCCCAACTGGACTATTGTAACTCTCTCTACATGGGGCTCCCCTTGAGGTGCACCCGGAGGCTTCACTTGGTCCAGAACGCAGCCGCGCGAGCAATAATGGGGACCTCTAGGTTCACCCACGTAACACCGCTCTTGCGCGAGCTGCACTGGCTACCTGTCGTCTTCCGGGTGCGCTTCAAGGTGTTAGTTATCATCTTCAAAGCGCTCCATGGCTCGGGACCTAGTTACCTGCGGGATCGGATCCTGCCCCATACCTCCTCACGGCCGATTCGCTCCCACAGACAGGGACTTCTCCGGGTGCCGTCCACTAGACTCTGTCAGCGGGCGACGCCCAGGGGAAGGGCCTTCTCTGTGGCGGGCCCAGCCCTCTGGAACGATCTTCCCCCCGATATTAGGACAACTACGGACCTCCGCTCCTTCCGTTTAAAATTAAAGACACATCTTTTTCGCCTGGCCGGCCTTGGGTAGTCTCTTTTAAGGTAAGGGGTTTTAGGGGCTGTTTTAATTTAGTTTATGGGTTTTTAGCGCAGGATCAATTTAATTTATTTTTAACCTTGTATTTTGTTGTGGTCTTATTTGTGTTTTTAATTTGCCTGTGCCCCGCCTCGAGTCCCTTTGGGGAGAGAGAGCGGGATATAAAATTAAATTATTATTATTATTATTATTATTATTACTCAGAACAACTATGTAGTTACATAACTACCTTTTATGTCAATTTGCCAACACAGCTGTCCAAAAGGGGTACTGGTTCTCCAGGATCCACACTTAAAATAATTGAATCTATGCTGTGATATTTGAGGAAATATGTAAGATAAGCCATATCTATGTTTCGTTACATCATAGTATCCCAGTAAAATCGATATTGACATTGCCCTTTTTTTTATACTATTGTGTTTTTCATGTTGTTCCAACATTCTCTTTATGTGGTCTATTCTGTGTACATTTTGGCATGAGAGAGATCTTCCCCCCTCTCTGTGTTTTTATAGCACATCACTGTATTCATTCATTCAATGAATTATATGTAGCCTTGTGTGGCTCCAAAATAATGAGAATTTGCCAGGATGGGGAAAACATTTTCAAGAAAAATGAATAAATTAAATTTTACTTTTACCTTTTGGGCCCACATGGAATCTTTATCCGGCCCCACTTTTAATGCACAGTTCTTGAACTTCTGGGTAAAGCATGGGGATTTCTGGAGCTATCAGAAATTATTCCCCCTTGATGTAAGTAGCTGTGTCAGTGTTAGTATTTGCAGACCAGCATTTGTGTTGGGAAACACTCAAGTGAAATGAAACTGTGGGTACATTTTTCATGAGTTGTTTTTTTATTTTATTTATTTATTTTTTATTTTTCGAATTTATACCCCGCCCTTCTCCTTGTTAGGACTCAGGGTGGTGCACAGGCATTATTAAAAACCATTACAAAACAATATATACTATTAAAACATATTAAATTAAATTAAAACCCATGCTAAAAAACCCTTTAAAACCCTAAAAAATTAAAATTTATAAATATAGTCAGAAACCGGGGGCTACGCTAGGCCGGCTTGTTGGAATAGGTACGTCTTAAGGCGTTGGCGGAAGAGGCAGAGGTCCAAGGTCGGAGGGTAGGTCGTTCCAGAAGGCCGGGCCCGCCACAGAGAAGGCCCTTCCCCTGGATGTCGCCAACCGGCATTGCCCGGCCGACGGTACCCAGAGAAGGCCCTCTGTGAGAGCAGATCGGATGAAGGGATGTATGGGGCAGAAGGCGGTCTCGTATATAGCTAGGCCCTGAGCCATGGAGCGATTTGAAGATGGTCGTCAACACCTTGAAGCGCACTCGAAAGGTCACAGGCAGCCAGGAGAGGTGTTATGTGGGCTTGCCTTGGGCACCCATAATCACCCGCGCGGCCGCATTCTGAACTAGCTGTAGCTTTCGAGTGCACCTCAAGGGGAGCCCCATGTAGAGAGCCTTACAGTAATCCAGCCGAGAAGTCACAAGCGCTTGACTGACTGTGCGAAGGGCCCCCCGGTCCAGTAAGGGGCGCAACTGGCGTATCAGGCGTACCTGATAAAACGCCCTCCTGGCCACGGCCGCCACATGGTCCTCCATGGACAGCCGGGAATCCAGGAGGATGCCCAAGTTGCGCGCCCTCTCCAAGGGGGCTAGTTGTTCACCCCCAATGGCCAGTGTTGGACTTATCTGGCTGAACCGGGGAGCCGGAAACCACAGCCACTCGGTCTTGGACGGGTTGAGCTTGAGTTTGTTACTACCCATCCAGATCCGTACGGTCTCCAAACACCGGTACAGCACCTCGACGGCATCGTTGGAGTGGTTTGGGATGGATATGTACAGCTGGGTGTCGTCAGCCTACAGATGGTATTCTACCCCAAAACCACGGATGATCTCGCCCAGCGGCTTCATATAGGTGTTGAACAGAAGGGGAGAGAGGACCGACCCCTGAGGAACCCCACATGTGAGGGGCCTCAGGGATGACCTCTGTCCTCCTGCCAATACCCATTGCGACCGACCAGAGAGGTAGGACGAGAATCACCGTAAAATGGTACCTCTCAGCCCCAACCCCCCCAATCGGTGCAATAAGATACCATGGTTGATGGTATCAAAAGCCGCTGAGAGGTCTAATAGGACTAGGATAGAGGAACAGCCTCTATCCCGCGCCCTCCAGAGATCATCAACCAACGCGACCAATGCCGTCTCAGTGCTGTGTCTGGGTCGGAAGCCGGACTGGCGCGGGTCTAGATAATCAACTTCCTCCAGGTGACGAGGAAACTGTTGAGCCACCACACTCTCTACAACCTTTGCAAGAAAGTGAAGGTTGGAGACTGGACGGTAATTATTGATTTCCAAGACTGGAGGCGAGGGTAAACTGGTTCATTTACATAGAAAATCATATAGAAATGCTAAATTAATAACATGATAGTGGAAATAAAATACTAGCAACTAAGTAATATTTAAATAGGTAAGAGCCCATTTATGGACTTACATTGTGGCGCTGAGAGTGGCCAAACGTCATCATTGTGCTACTCTCATAGCATCCGCAGACAACCGCCCTGCCGCCCTGTTTAGGGTGACCCGCTCCCTCCTTCAACAGAGGGTGCGGGAAGCCCCGTTACAGGGTAGAGCAGAGGAATTTGTGATTTTTCTGCAGGAGAAAATCGCTCAGATACAGAACGAGCTAGCCTCCATTGATGGCCCAGTGGGATGCCACGAGACAGATCTTGTTTGGGAGGAGTTTGACTCCGTTACTTCCGAGGATATGGACAGGTTACGTGGGCGACTGCGAGCCACCACATGTTTATTGGACCCGTGTCCCTCCTGGCTTGTACTGGCATCCTGGGAGGTGACACGAAGCTGGCTCCAAGAGGTTGTCAACGCATCCTTAAGTGAGGGTTCCTTGCCTGCTTCCCTAAAAGAGGCTATGGTGAGGCCCCTCCTTAAGAAGCCCTCTTTGGATCCAGCTCTATTAACCAACTATCGTCCAGTCTCCAACCTTCCCTTCTTGGCGAAGGTTGTTGAGAGTGTGGTGGCACAACAGTTTCCCCGTCACCTGGAGGAAGTTGATTATCTAGACCCGCGCCAGTCCGGCTTTCGGCCCGGGCATAGCACCGAGACGGCATTGGTCGCGTTGGTCGATGATCTCTGGAGGGCCAGAGATGGGGGTTGTTCCTCCATCCTGGTCCTATTAGACCTCTCGGCGGCTTTCGATACCATCGACCATGGTATCCTATTGCATCGGCTGGGGGGGTTGGGGGTGGGAGGCACCGTTTTACGGTGGTTCTCCTACCTCTCTGGCCGATCGCAATTTGTGTTGGCAGGAGAGCAGAGGTTGACCTCGAGACCCCTCGCATGTGGGGTGCCTCAGGGGTCGGTCCTCTCGCCTCTCCTGTTCAACACATATATGAAGCCGCTGGGTGAGATCATCCATGGTTTTGGGGTAGAGTACCATCTCTACGCTGATGACACTCAGCTGTATATATCTACCCCAAACCACCCCAACGATGCCGTAGCGGTGATGTGCCAGTGCCTGGAAGCCGT
Source organism: Rhabdophis nuchalis (assembly GCA_039707465.1). Classification (NCBI taxonomy): domain Eukaryota; kingdom Metazoa; phylum Chordata; class Lepidosauria; order Squamata; family Natricidae; genus Rhabdophis; species Rhabdophis nuchalis. The sequence continues at coordinate 42,297,849 of CM077648.1, read as the reverse complement.
ACGGATCTGGATGGGAAGTAACGGACTCAGACTCAACCCGACCAAGACCGAGTGGCTGTGGTTTCCGGCTGCCCGATTCAACCAGCTGATTCCATCGCTGGCCATAGGGGGCGAACATCTTGCCCCTGTGGATGGGGTGCGCAACTTGGGTGTCCTCCTAGATGCCCGGCTGTCCATGGAAGATCAAGTGACAGCCGTGGCTAGGAGGGCGTTTTACCCTTCGCACAGTCACTCATGCTCTCGTGACATCCCGACTGGACTATTGCAACTCTCTCTACATGGGGCTCCCCTTGAGGTGCACCCGGAGACTTCAGATGGTCCAGAATGCAGCCGCGCGAGCAATTATGGGAACCTCCAGGTTTACCCACATAACACCGCTCTTGCGCGAGCTGCACTGGCTGCCTGTCGTCTTCCGGGTGCGCTTCAAGGTATTAGTCATCATCTTTAAAGCGCTCCATGGCTCGGGACCTAGCTATCTGCGGGATCGGATCCTGCCTCACACATCCTCACGGCCGATTCGCTCCCACAGAGAGGGGCTTCTCCGGGTGCCGTCCACTAGACTTTGTCAGCAGGCGACACCCAGGGGAAGAGCTCTCTCTGTGGCGGGCCCAGCCCTCTGGAACAACCTTCCCCCCGACATTAGAATGACCACGGACTTCCGCTCCTTCCGTCTAAAATTAAAAACGCATCTTTTCTGCTTGGCCGGCCTAGGGTAGTCTCTCTTCTATGGGGTTTTTAGTTTAAGGTTTTTTTTAGGATAGTTGTATTTTATAGTTGTTTTAGCGCAGGATATGATTTAATGTGATTTTAATTTTGTACTTTGTTTTATGTTATTGTTCTTAATTTACCTGTGCCCCGCCTCGAGTCCCTTTGGGGAGAGAGAGCGGGTTAGAAATAAAATTTATTATTATTATTATTATTATTATTATTATTATTATTATTATTATTATTATTATTATTATTATTATTATTAATGTAGTTCTCTATGTAGCCGATTACATCAAAAATATTTGAAAGTTTGGTTCAAATATTCATTTTAGACAAATATGTGAGAATAAATGCATTAAGCAAGCTATGATCATCCTATATTTCAGGTATAAACTAAGGTAACAAAAATCAGGTTCATTTATTTATTTTCCATAATAGAACTATTCTGAAACGTTAACAAAGTGCTTAATGAAGTTCTATTACAGCTCCAATTTGATCAGATCACAGTATCTACTTGCATATTAAGAATCACTTTGGATAGTGAGATGGGCACATATAAATTTAATAAATAAATAAAATAAACTATTGATGGTTAAGCTTTGAAAGTGAATTCTTATTAAATTATCCTTTTAAAGATAATAAAATGCAGTTGCATCATGTTACTTGCATTTCAGAATAAAATACTGAAATGAATTATCTGTTTCAGACTAATACAGACATTTTTCAGTTTTGACTGTTCAAATGCTCAGTGTTTAATTCATTTTTAACAGTAGGCAAAGAAAGTGACTAGAATACCCTCAGGATAGCTTATGTAGGTTTCAGCATCTTGAGAGAACAAGTTTGGCTAAAAGATCAATCTGAAGTTCAGGCTTCAATTTCTCTACAATGGAAAAATATAATATCTTTCCTTTCTTGTGATAATGGTTAAAACCACACTGAGTGAAGAAATTAATAGCATTATTGAATGTAAACTGATGGAATTTTTAATAGAATGCATACACTTATTTTATTTATTTTATTATTTATTTATTTATTTATTTATTTTATTCGATTTGTAAACCGCACCAATCTCCATCGAGACGGACTCTGGGCGGTGCACAGGAAATTAAAAACCACAATAAATAGATAACAACAAATACAATAAGTTAAAAAGAAATTAAAATGCAAACCTGTGCTAACATTCCCATTAAAAACCTATCAACCATTTTCTAATTTAGCTGAAGCTCTATCGTGCCTAGGTCTGAATTCTAAGCTAGTCCAGCTTGCTGGAAGAAGAATGTCTTGAGTGAGCAGCAGAAGAGGGGAAGGTCCGTGATAGTGCGAAGTTCGGGAGGCAGGTTGTTCCAGAGGGCGGGCCCTGCCACAGAGAAGGCCCTACCCCTGGGCGTCGCCAGCCGGCATTGACCAGTGGTCGGCACCCTGAGGAGGCCCTCCCTGTGGGAGCGAATCAGTTGGTGGGAGGTATGTGGTATTGTTATTAAGTTCTAGATTTCACCTTTAGCCTTAAAAATACATGAATAAACAGCACTGAAATATTCATGCATACATGAATATGGGCAAATATGATTATAGAAGAGAAAAGTGGCATAACAATTTAATAATCATATAATTAATTTATTACTTTTAAATAATAAAATAAAATGAATAAAATATTTTGTTTGCTCTCTCATCAGCTGTTTTCATCAGCTTTTGCTTTGTCTATCTGCATTAGAAAAGGTTCCAGGGATCAAACTGAACAAAAACATACTGGTGATAGCATTTGAGGAAACTAAAAATACATTTCTGTAAACTGTTTAAATTAGACCAAGATATTTGGATTTCAGGATTGTTACTTAGCCAGGCTGGATGAAAGAAAGATGGGAGCACAACTGAAATTGTGACAGGATTTGGCTAAGAAAATATAAGCAGCTTTAGGTAAATCTTTGTCATATTAGAAAAAAACAACACAATGTTTTATGAAGCATCTGTATTTCTGGAATAGTAATTGGGCACATAGCCTATAAACTAGAGCCTATAAACTAGAGAATAAGGCAAAAATACATTCTATGCTACATAAAAAGTTAATTATGAGATAAACCCACAATTCCTTATAACTTTGAAGTGAGACCTAAATAAAAATGGGACAGATTGAATTTAAATACTTGACCATTCTTAAGCATTAACCATTTTAAGTGACCTCAATTATCACAATTAAATAGTTTAATTGTGTAAGCAGCCTTTTAGGCATATCCATTACAATGTTTTGTACATATACTATGTTGGTGTAAGTAACATACTGCAAAGTGCAGAAAAGGAATTGACATTAACAAGCCAAATAAATTAAGAACATAAGGCAATAAAAAGAATGTGAAATATAGATAACTACAATTTATACCAACACTATTCACACTATGTCTCCACATCTCTCTATCTTTATAAGCCATCCTTATCTCCACTATGTGGAAACATTCCATATACCAATTCATCTATTGCCCTTTTTTTTCTTTAAAGATTTGGTGTCTTTCAGAATTTTGGAGTCAGGCAGTACCTAAATGTAATGAGATGAAGAAATAAACAAATAAGTCAGCATCATACAGATTTTTAAAATATGCAGTTCTTCTGTAGTTTCTTTTGGATTTTTCTTTTACTCTGTGCTCATTTTTTTCCCAAGCAACCAATTCGGCAATACCAAATGATAGTTTGTCCCACATTCAGAATATTTCATCACTTTCTGTCGTTCATAGATTAACATTTCCTATTTATATTAAGGTCAGAATTGTTCTCGCCAGGAGAAAATCTTTCTATGTAAGCGGTTCTAAAAAAATAGAAGCGGTTCTAAAAAAAATTGAAATCCATCAATGGTGCGAGAGGAACCTTTACCTTTACCTAAATGGGGGAAGAAAGAAGAATGAATTTGTCAATGTAGAGGAAAGGCTACTATTTCTCCTAATGAATATTCCTTCTAAATATTTATGTTACTTTTACAAACTTGAATTTGGGAACATGTGTATCTTAGTTTCTTCTCTAGGGAGAAAAGGATATATTATTTTGAAATCTATTAAATGCAGCATAGAATACAAATCAAGGCAATTCATTGTCCCACTCTAGTCTACCTTTGTCAAACAACCCCAATTGCAATAGTGCACCCAATGTTGGCCATCAGTATAAAAGGGTGATCAGAAAATTGAATATATTCAGAAAAGGAATATTATAAAAGTCCTATAATGAACATTTAAAAGAAATCGATCTATTTAGTTTGCAAACAAGAATAACAGAAGCCTTGTCATACAGTGAAAGGACTAAACAGGACAAAACATACTGAAACTCAGGAAAACCAGATAATAGAGTTCAACAAAATGCTTAGTGTTCACTATATTGTCATCTAACCATAGTGCTTTACACCAAGCAGATTATATGACCTCTGAAGCCACTCCCAACTCTGTAGTTCTTTCTACTCTGACAGTTACAAAAGTCCAAACCAAAGATTTCCAACTCTGTTACTTTTTAGTTTATATCAAATCTTCTGTATGTAATCAAGAAAAGTAAAAACAGTAACTGGAAGTTTGAGGCCTCCCTCTTTGTAAAAAAATGGAAATATTAGAAGAATGAGATAGAATAGACAATAGTCGTTCTAGAGTGAAGAGGTTCAACTGTTGCAGCCTCAGATGCTAAGGAAAGTGTTCCAGCCCCCTAATCATTCTGGTTGCCCTCCTCTGCACCTTTTCAATTTCCATAATATCCTTCTGAAGATATGGTGACCAGAACTGGACATAATACTCCAGATGGGGCCTCACCATAGATTTGACTTCTGATACAAAAGAATTTGATAGTTGAGTCAAACATATGCCTTCAGAAATGTGTACAGAATTATAGTGATTTGGTATAATCATGTCATATTGTGCCATTGATATTAACCTTGTGAAAATGAGAACACCGTCCTCATTGAGGCAGGATGATGCAAAGCTTTTAAAAAAAAATTTAACCTACACATCAGGGGTGGGTTCCGGCAGTCACCACGGCCGGTTTGCTTGTGGGCACCCATGCACAGTGCAATAAAAATTGTTCTGCACAGAAGCAAAAACCAAGATAGTGGTGTCTATGACAGTGCCTGGAAAACTGGTTTGGGGGGGGGCATGGCAGGCCTGGGTCACTGCTGGTTCCAGCGACCCAGGCTGCCAAACCACTACTGGTTCGGCTGAACTGGTCTGAACCGGTGGGAACCCACCACTGCTGCACATATAATTTGAACTGTATTTTCTATTCTTTAATTGATATTGTGTGTTCTGTTCATTGATGGATACAATCACAACATTGAAGCCACCTGCTCCAGTCAAACTTTATACACATATTAACATATTATTTCCCATCTAATCATGTACATTTTTATTAGATGAGGTAGCAGAAGTTTTTGACAAGTTTCTTTGAAAATTATTTCAGTCAACAAAAGGAGGAAGACAAGGAAGAGAGACACTAATCATTGCACCTTTTATATTACTTTAAATTAAAGAAAAGACACACAAAATTGGCATGTTTCCATTGCAAATATTGTAATGAATAATAAATATAAAAGTCAGTATGGGACAAAGGAAGAGATCTCTCAGCTTGAGGATTCTGAGATTCAGCAGCATGGAGATTTCCAACAGTGCCATTTTGGTTTTCCTAGATATAAATGTACCGTATTTGCCGGCGTATAAGACGACTGGGCGTATAAGACGACCCCCCATCATTTCCACTCAAAATATAGAGTTTGTTATATACTCCCCGTATAAGACTACCCCCTCTTCTGCACACCTTCCACACACCAAATAAAACGTTTGACTGCTGGACAAATATCAACAATACAATGACTGAAATTTGTTTCAATCCGTCCCTCATCACCCAATACTTCAAACTCCCGGCAAATTAATCTCTCCACAGGCTACATCACCCTGATTCTACCGATTTCTTGGGGAAAAAGTGCAGAGCAGGCAGAGAAACGGTGAGGAGGGGGGTGGGTGGAAAAGAGCGATCCAAGGCCACATAGGAAAAGCCCCTGCCACCAGCTTCCCGGGAAAGCAACTCACCCACCCTTCCTCCTTTCCCTCCCCCCCTCTTCCACCATATTACCAGGGTTTGGCAAGGGGTGAGGCGGAGAGGGGAGCAGCAGCAGCAGAGGCACCTGCTTGGGCACGACAGCGACAAGATCGCTTGCCTGCTTACTGTCCAGCTCCCACGCTGCTGGTGCCGGGCGGGGGGGGGGGGAGAAGGGATGCTTCCCCGTTCCCCTTGGCAACCAGGCCCTCCACTTCTGGATTCCCTTCCTTTCCTTTCCATTCCTCTCCATTCCTCTCCATTCCTTTCCTTTCCTTTCCTTCCTTCCATTGCCTCCTTCCTTCCCTCTTACCCTCCATCCCTCTTTCTTTTTCTTTCTTTCTCCTCTGTTTCTCTCTCTCTCTCTCCTCCCCCCCCACCCATCTGTCACTCTGTGTGTGTGTGTGTGTGTGTGTGTGTGTCTGGGTGTCTGGGTGTGTGTCTGTTTCCCCCCCTCTCTCTTTCTGTCTCTCTAAGTCTGCCATTCTCTCCCTCCCTCCACCCGGGGAAGCAGCATGTCAGTTGCGGAGGTTATCCCGCAGCGAGCGGACAGAAGACCCAAGCTGCGGCTAGTGCAGGCGAGGAGGAGGGGCCAGCATGTCGACTGGGAAGGTTATCCCGCAGCGGGCGGGCGGGCGAAGGACCCAAGCTGCGTGCTGCCGAAGCCGTCCGGGGCTGGGCGTGCGGCGCCCGGATGGCTTTGGCGGCACGCAGCTTGGGTCCTTCGACCGCCCGCTGCGGGATAACCTCCCCAGTCGAGATGCTGGCCCCTCCAGGAAGCCCCGGAAGGTGCAGGGCGCTGAGGTGGCCGTCGGAAGGAGGCGTCCTTTCCATTCCTCTCCATTCCTTTCCTTTCCTTCCTTCCATTGCCTCCCTCCCCCTCCCTCCCTTCTTTCCTTCCTTCCCTCTTACCCTCCATCCCTCTTTCTTTTTCTTTCTTTCTTTCCTTCCTTCCTTCTTTCACTGCTCCCTTCCTCCTCCCTCCCCCTTCTTTCTTTCACTCCCTCCCTCCCACCCTCCATTCATCTTTTTTCCTATTTTTCTTTCTTTCTCCTTCTCTGTTTCTCTCTCTCTCTCTCCCCCCCCCCCACCCATCTGTCACTCTGGGTGTGTGTGTGTGTGTGTGTCTGGGTGTGTGTCTGTTTCCCCCTCTCTCTCTTTCTGTCTCTCTAAGTCTGCCTCTCTCCCTCCCTCCACCCGGGGAAGCAGCATGTCAGTTGCGGAGGTTATCCCGCAGCGAGCGGACAGAAGACCCAAGCTGCGGCTAGTGCAGGCGAGGAGGAGGGGCCAGCATGTCGACTGGGAAGGTTATCCCGCCCGCCCGCTGCCGGCACCGGAGTCTCTGCGCGGCTGTGGAGGGTTTCCTCCTTTCCCCTCTCTCTTCTCCCTCTGTGTGTCTGTAGAAAGACGGGGGGGGGGAGGGAATCAGAGTCTAACAGACACACAGAGGGGGAAGAGACAGAGGGGGAAAGAGGAAACCCTCCACAGCCGCGCAGAGACTTGCCGCTTTTCCATGCATGCCTATCTTTTGCACGTCAACCAGTCGGGGCATCTGAGGTCCATACTCAACTGGAGGGCGCCGCGTTGGGGAAGCGCCCCCCCCAGCCCCGGGGCTTCCCCCTCCCTTCTTTCCCTCGCCTCCTTCCGAGCCAAGGATATCTATTCTCCATGGTGCCGCCGTTCCCTTCTCCGCATGGCCCGAGTGCCTGTTCCTTACTGCGATGATCTCAGCAGCTGCCAGCGCGCCGCCGTCTCGCCCGCTCACGGCTCTTGCCCGCGGCTCTTCTTGGACGGGCAGCAGGCAAGAAGAGCCGTGAGTGGGCGAAACGGGCGGCGCGCGAAAGCGGAGAGTTGCCGCTTTTCCATGCCGTGGAAGGAGCTCGCCTCCCTCCCGGCTTTTGACTGGCCGCGTCTGGACGGGCAGCGGGCAAGAAGAGCCGTAAGTGGGCGAAACGGGCGGCGCGCGAAAGCGGAGAGTTGCCGCTTTTCCATGCCGTGGAAGGGGCTCGCCTCCCTCCCGGCTTTTGACTGGCCGCGTCCAGGCGGGCAGCGGGCAAGAAGAGCCGCGGGCAAGAGCCGTGAGCGGGCGAGACGGCGGCGCGCTGGCAGCTGCTGAGATCATCGCAGTAAGGAACAGGCGCTCGGGCCATGCGGAGAAGGGAACGGCGGCACCATGGAGAATAGATATCCTTGGCTCGGAAGGAGGCGAGGGAAAGAAGGGAGGGGGCAGCCCCGGGGCTGGGGGGGGCGCTTCCCCAACGCGGCGCCCTCCAGTTGAGTATGGACCTCAGATGCCCCGACTGGTTAACGTGCAAAAGATAGGCATGCGTGGAAAAGCGGCCAGTCTCCGCGCGGCGGCTCCGCGCGGCTCTGGACGGCATCTGGGGACCTCGCGGATGACCCGGCGTATAAGACGACCCCCCCACTTGGAGGCATGTTTTTCGGGGCCAAAAAGTCGTCTTATACGCCGGCACATACGGTAACTTCTTTATTTTCACTGGAAATATGCCCATACCAGATGAATGCTAATGTTGACTATTAACTGGATATGCACCCACCCACTGGGATCATGGCAGAAAAATTAAAAGCAGTTATAGAGTTAAAAGCAGTTATATAATTAAAAGCAGTTATAGCTATAGTTATAGCAGTTATCACCCCCCTCCCCTCCTCCTTTTCACTTTCAGAGGCCTTCAGGAACTACTTCTGCAGTTGGCAAGGCTATCTTGAAGGCCTCTGCAGCCGATAAAAGACTTCTAGACCAATCCACATCTTTGTTATCAGCTACAGAGGCCTTCAGGAAAGCCTTGCCGGCTGCAGAAGAAATGGGCCAGTGATGCAGGTGTTGGGGTATGCAAGGCCTGGCTACAACTGTCCAAAGGTAAGTAGAACGGCAGTGCCACACACACACCCATCCCACCCTAGCTTAATTTTTACCTGTGCACCTGGAGTGGGCGGGATCTTAATTAGGGCTTATTTTGGGGATAGAACTGATATTTGGCATACATGTAAAAATCAATCTAGGACTTACTTTCAGGGTAAATCATATTTTCAGTGAAACAGGGTAGAAGCCCCCTGGCAAAGCAGCAATGGAGAAAGCCTGAAGAGAAGCAGAAGAAAAATTAGCTACAGGAACCAAAAGTATATAATGGGAATATATTAAGGGGAAACTCCAGTTTAAATTCACCCTCACTCATCAAAATTCACCACGTTTCTCTTGAATCAGTCATTCTGTCTTCTGTCCTACTACCATTTTGTGAATTAAAATCAGAAGAACAACACCTTGAAGTACTGAGATAGCAATAGCACTTAGACTTATATATCGCTTCTTAGTGCTTTACAGCCCTCTCTCTAAGTGGTTTACAGAGTCAGCATATTGCCTCCAACAATCTGAGTCCTCATTTTACCGACCTTGGAAGGCTGAGTCAACCTTCAGCCTGGTATGAAATTCGATCTTCCAAACTGCTGGCAGCTGATGATCAGCAGAAGTAGCCTCTAGTACTGCATTCTAACCACTGCGCCATCATGGCTGATAAAGAGATAAAGAGAACTTACATCTTAAGAATATAAAAATATTTGTGGAGTGCCAATTAAAGCCAGAGACAGCAGAGAGGATGATTCTGAAGGAACATTAAAAGAAAAATATAATTTTTTAAGGAATACAGTAGGCTTTGTAACTCCTATGCAACAAACTTGGTAAGAACACTGTTTATAAATTGTTACTTCTTCCTTCCTGAGCAGAAGAAAGTCAAATGAAATTGTTATATTAATATCACCAGACTCATTGTGTATGTTATATTAGAATCCACAAACATTCCAGGAACACCATAATGAAGGTGGTTACAGATTACATATCAGATTGGTCTAGTGTTTAAGGTACTAGGCTAGAAACCAGGAGACCTTGAAATCTAGTCCTGCCTTAACCATGAATGCCAACTTGGTGATCTTAGAACAGTCACTATCACTCCGCCCAACTATCTCACTGGATTGTGTGGGGAAAATAGAAGGAACAAGGAGTATAAAATATGCTTATTGCATTGAGTTGTTTATAATAATAATAATAAAGGTAGTATAGAAAATAAGATAAATACTATTTGTAATACTACTTAGAGTATATGGCGCTTTCCCCCAAAATTGGATATTAATTTATTATTTATTTTGAAGTCAGCAACAGCTGACCTTCAGTTTTTCTTGGATGCTGTGTTTACTTTCCCTGCAGGCTATGTGCATATACCTATATTTCTTATATTTTCATGGAATTGTAATGAAACACTATGATCTTGATCCAAATGTTGATGGAGCTGCACCTAATATTTAAAGTGGATGGTGAAATCCAAATGAACAATAGGTTGGATCAAGTGATATACTTGCAACCTGTAACACCCGTCTGCCCCTTTCATAAGTGCAAAGAAGACAAAAACTAAATTTTAAAAAGTTACCTGCCTAAAACTATTGGCAGAGATTAACCATGAGAACTGTTAAAACTGTAAGTAAATTTTTGCAAAAAGCTTCTCAGAGACTCCTGTGCACTAGGGCTTGGCAATTCTTCTTCCAAGTCACAACTACCAGCCCTTGAGTAATAAAGCATGATAATTGCAGATAGCTCGTCACATAGTTTTACAGAACAACATTGCATGCTTATATAAACTAAATATGGGATAATAGAAAACTTAAGACATCTCTAGATAATAACCTAATTTTACCAATGGAAAAAAAAAATTCCAATACAAAGCAAGCATTGCATGTACAAATTGAAAAGTAAATCTATTAAATAAAGTACTCTATTCTTCTATATCTATATACCTTCCAAATAAAAGATGTCTTTTTATCAGTCTTAATTCATAGGCTATGGAGAATGTCTTCAAATAGGACTGGAAAGAACTTATCACAGCAAACAGATCTGATTCCCTTAAAAGGAAGCAGCTCCGTTTTTCTTCTGCCTCTCTGGAGAACTGGCTACAAACTGGGAATTGTTATTGTATGACTCACTGGAGGGACCATAGCTACACAAAGTTCAGATAGGATTTTAATAAAACAGACCCCGCATTACTGGAAGGCAGACTTTCTCTTAAAGAGGAAATTTTCAAAGCAACCCAGTAAATTGAACTTTCTGGACAAGCAGCAATAGAGCTAAATTTCAAATATTGGTGTTGACTGTGCTGCAAAAATTCTGCTTCTTGTAAAACAAATGTGATGGCCATGTTTTACAGTTTTGCAAACCACAAAGAATTAATAGTAAAACGTGTTGCATTTATTAGTTAGCCAATAGTTTAAAAATGCTACAGTTGCTGTTACTGTACGTTCTTTTGCTTGCAATGTTCTTAAGAATATTAGAAGGAGCATCAACATATTTTTTTCAGCCCAAAGCAAGGTACAAAATGAACAATTAAACAATATTATGAAAAAATAATAAAATTCATCTAAGACAATAAAAGCCTAGTTTCTTTTTTTTTTAAGTCAGCCTCAAAGAGAATGTAGTCTTGGAGCAATTGTTACTTTGCAAGTGCCTAAGTGTTGTAAACTTTAAGGACTTCAAAAAGTTTCACAGCATTGAATCAACAATAATAGTAGATTGAATTAGGCTATTGCATCATTTCAACTTTGCTCATGCAGAATTCAGGGATAATTAGTTCATGAGCAAAATCACAAATTGTATGATTCCCGTTAGTGTTTGAATATCTTCTCCAGGGACCAATTTAGGAAAATATCTTCTCCAGGGACCAATTCAGGAAAATAATTTGCTATAGTAATAACTCTCCTTAATATCTAAATTTATTTTCTTGATGCCACTAGATTAGGGCAACCAGATTTAGGTTGTAAAAATTCAGAGCATCTTTAGATAATAGCACAGAATTACAGAAAACTCTTTGAACTTTGCAACTCAGATCTGGTAATCTATATAAATAAAAATGTAAAATAGTTTGTGCAAAGCCACTAATTTCAGAAAGTACTGCACCAATCGGCACCAAATTTTCACACAATGTTCCCAAGGACTTTGTGTGCAATCATACATACATTTTGTGTGGCTGGCACACGTGTGCCATGTGCAAGTAGCACAAATGTAAAAGGTACACACTTCTCAGGTTTTCACCTTCCTGTAGCTCCACCCATCTGGCTGCTTCTTATGATGCATCACACACACACCCCTCACATTTCCAATGGTCGTTTCCTCAGCAACCAAATAAGCATCCAACGTTCCCATGTGGCCCAGGCAGGCCTACTAGGCCCAAAACAAGATGCAGGGGATGGCACACTCCCAGATGGCCCAGGCAGGCCTACTAGGCCCAAAACAAGATGCAGGGGTGGCACACTCCCATGTAGCCCAGGCAGGCCTACTAGGCCCAAAACAAGATGCAGCGGTGGCACACTCTAGGTAGGTAGGTAGGTAGGTAGGTAGGTAGGTAGGTAGGTAGGTAGGTAGGTAGGTGGAGGGATAGAGAGAGATAGGGAAAATACGGTAGATAGGTAGAGGGATAAAGAGAGAAGAGGGAAAAATACAGTACGTAGGTAGGTAGGTAGAGGGATAGAGAGAGAGGGGGAAAATATAGTAGGTAGGTAGGTAGGTAGGTAGGTAGGTGGATAAAGATAGAGAGACAGAAAAATACAGTAGGTAGGTAGAGGGATAGAGAGAGATAGGAAAAATACAGAAGGTAGGTATGTAGATAGGTAGGTAGAGGGATAGAGAGAGACAGGGAAATACAGTAAGTAGGTAGATAGGGGGAGAGAGGAAGAAATACAGCAGGTAGGTTGGTTGGGGATTATACGGTGGTTGTGTGTACATGTTTGTGTGTGCAGGTGTAGATCTACACACAGATTGGTTGGCCATTTAACCCGACTGGGCCACAGCAACACGTGGCTGGGTACAGCTAGTCTTATTTTAAATAAATTTGTTGTTGGCTGAAAACAGCCTATACAATTGAATCAATTTCTCCTACAGCTTCTTTTTTATTGAAAAGCCCCATTTTTCAGAAATGTGAGAGCTTGAAAACAAGAGTGGTGATCCTTTAATTGGACAAAGGCGAATAACTATGTGATCGTATGTTCCGTTTTGCAGAGGACAATCTTCTTATTGATGGTCTAACTTAACAGAATCTAATTAAACGGAGTCAAAAGAGAAAGAGTAAAATTGTTCACAAGAATTAGCAACTGGACAGCAGGTTCAGATGGCACTAAAATCATCTGCCAGTTTTCCCTGCTATGCTAAGATATATGCTTATTTAAATTGTCAATTATTTTAAAATGTGTGAATATGAATGAATGAGATTATAAATTATGCTCATTGTTTTGATTTCAATTCTTCTTTGGTACTGTATAACAAACCAAATTATGCATACATTTAGAACTACCTAACACTATGAATTCGATAAATTTGAATCTGTAGTGTGTTAGATACATAGAGAGAGAAACTGGAGACTCATATTTTGGCCATTGGAAGAGGCAGACATAATTAATCTGTTGTAATTTATTTGCAAAGTATTGACTAAATAATTTATTTAAACCACCAACTCACCAACATTTTAACCTAATATGTATAAACATAGTCAGTCTGCTTAGCTTATCTACTCTAGTTAAATTAATTAATGGTGTGTCACAAAAACACAGACACAATGTATGCAGAAAATTGGTTGCATCTGTTGTGCTTTGAATTTCAATTTGTGGGAATCGGTTTGGGATTTTAGATGGACCACAGACAATAGACACTGATGTTATAATTGCCAAATGGTGGAGCAGTCATCTGGAAAAAAAATATAGTATATTGAAAAGAATTCTACTTTATAGAAACAGCTTGCAAAGCAAAGGTGAAGAGATATATGGAATATAACTTGCCAAACTTTCACTATGCATTCCGATCTATATGTGGTGTTTGTACATTTTAAAATGTGATTTTGAAATGATTAGTCTGAATAGAGGTCTAAGGTTTATACTGATGCTTACAGCCAGAAAACCAAACTGCACAACACTTGGAGAAGAAGATGCTCAATCCTTCTGCCCTCTGATATTTAACCAAACCAAGCTGTCATTTCCACATTGTTATGGATTAAGAGTAGGAGCATGATGTAAGGGCAATCAACCCTTCCTACTAAAACACCCCTCCCCCTGAGCAAGGCATTTAAACTAAGAAGATATGATCAGTTGACCTTGATTTGGTGTGTTAACATACTTCAGCTTTAAAGCATACAGAGGGAGTGTGGTATTATCTGAAAAAGCAGTCCAGAGGAGGGTTTCTAATGTTTCCTTTATGAGGGGTGAAATGATTCTATTAAATGTTCTTGCATAAATGTTCAATTTTTAAAAAAATGCAAGCTATTCTAGAGACAGTTTCCAATTTTTAAGCTATTATCCAGAAGCAAGTAGGGAAAAAAATCTCATCCATTTGTGTTATTCAACTTCACTAGAGAGCTAGATGCATAAAGGGGGTCATGTTGTTCCCATTTGACAAGAAACAATTTTATTATTTGTTTGTTGTAGCTGCTTGTTTCACAATAGAGTGACCTAGATAGCAAACTATCATAAAACAAGCAAAGTAAATAAAATAAATATGAACTTAAAGTGAAGTCTAAGAACATACCCCGTCCAATCCAAAGATTGAAACCACCAGATCAGATCAAAAAGCTCAAAAGGGAGATTTTATTTTGCTTCATTTCTCTTTCTTCCTCTCATTTCTTCTCTCATTTTCTTTTGTGTGCTTGCAAATTACATGGATATTCGTGTGACCAATAATTTCTCCCATTGTTACTTCTTAAAAGATAAAATTCTTAGCAACATTTTCTTTCAACAGGATTTATCCTCCCATTGCATATACCGCAGAGGTCTCATTCTCGTGGCCCGCGGGCCAATTGCGGCCCGCAGGACGGTATCTTGTGGCCCCCACTGTGATATGAAAGTATAGTATTAATATTAGTATTAATATTAATATAAGGAATCCCTTATGCGGCCCAGCCTCACCCAGCCTCTGCCTCCAGCGGCCCCAGGTAAATTGAGTTTGAGACCCCTGATATACAGGTATTCCTTGATTTATGGCTATAATTTAGTTCAGAATTTCCATTGCTACACAAGGTGATGGATTACACCTGATATTACAACATTTTGTCATAGTTGTTAAGCAAATCACTACAGTTAAGTAAATCACATGGTTGCTAAGTGAAACTGGCTTCTCCCATTGATTTTGTCTGTCCAAAGCTGCCTGGGAAAGTCACAAATTATAATCATACTGCCCCATGATGCTCCAGCCATTGTAAATACATGCCAGTTGCCAAGTGCTACGGTTTTGCTCATGTGACCATAGGGATACAATGGTCATAGTGTAATGTGAGGATTGATTGTAAGTCACTTTTTCTCTGCGCTATTGTCTCTCAGAATGGTCACGAAATGAATGGTTATGAATCAAAGACTACATGTATCAACAGAAATCTGTGGAAAAGGCCAGGGGTATTTATCAACGTAATTATTCCAGCCATGTAAAAATAGGTCCCAAAAATGGTTTTCTGTCCTGGAAAATTCCAAAACCTGCATTAATAATTCTTAATTATTTGAAACTGGAACTATTTGATCATTTGAGAAGAAAAATTGTTCTCCAATTCCTGCCTGGTTTATGGGATAGTTAGTTCATGTTGTTGACTAAAAAGGATTTTTTTCTAAAGTTTATCAGGAATCAGGTATGATGAATGTACATTGGACAGATATCTGGGATAGCAATTTCTGTGAGGAAATCTCTTCCTACAGATATGTTGCTAGAGGATAATTTTTCAATAATTTCAATAAGGGATAATGATCCTTGTGAAG
This sequence comes from Rhabdophis nuchalis, assembly GCA_039707465.1. Taxonomy (NCBI): domain Eukaryota; kingdom Metazoa; phylum Chordata; class Lepidosauria; order Squamata; family Natricidae; genus Rhabdophis; species Rhabdophis nuchalis. The sequence continues at coordinate 42,282,312 of CM077648.1, read as the reverse complement.
GCCAGTTCATTATTGTATGGGTTACAGTAATAAAGGTGTTTGCTACAGTAATACCGCCTTTCCCCTGAAAATAAGACCTTTCCTGAAAATATGCTCTGGCTTGATTTTTATGTATGCACACAATATAAGCCTTACCCCCCCCCCCCCATAAGCTCTAGTTAAGACCCCACCCACTCCATTGCACCTGGGTGCATGGAGTTTATTTATTTATTTATTTATTTATTATATTTATACCTCGCCCTTCTCCAAGCGGACCCAGGGCGGCGCACAGGAATGTTAAAATACATACAAAAAACATAATAAAAATTTAAAAAACATATTCTAATAAAAAACCTGTGCTAAAACCAAATTAAAAATCCCAAATTTAAAACTATCTAGGAGTCAGTAATGGAGGTTACGCTAGGCCGGCTAGATGGAATAGGTGTGTCTTCAGACACTTGCGGAAGAGGCGGAGGTCAGAGATGGTGCGGAGTTCAGGGGGTAGGTCGTTCCAAAGGGCTGGTCCCGCCACAGAGAAGGCTCTTCCCCTGGGTGTCGCCAGTCAGCATTGTCCAGCCGACGGCACCCTGAGGAGGCCCTCTCTGTGGGAGCGTATCGGTCTGAGGGATGTATGGGGCAGGAGGCGGTCTCGCATGTAACTAGGCCCCGAGCCATGGAGCGTTTTAAAGATGGTCGTTAAAACCTTGAAGCGCACCCAAAAGACCACAGGAAGCCAGTGCAGCTCGCGCAGGATAGGTGTTATGTGGGAGTGTCTAGACACTCCCATAATCACCCGCACGGCTGCGTTCTGGACTAGCTGCAGCTTTCGGGTGCACCTCAAGGGGAGCCCCATGTAGAGAGCATTACAGTAGTCGAGTCGAGAGGTGACGAATGCTTGAGTGACTGTGCGTAAGGCACCCCGGTCCAGTAAGGGGCGCAATTGGTGCATCAGGCGTACCTGATGAAACGCCCCCCTGGCCATGGCTGCCACATGATCTTCCATAGACAGCCGGGAGTCCAGGAGGACACCCAAATTGTGCGCCCTCTCCACGGGGGCCGGTGTTTCGCCCCCAATGGCCAGAGTTGGAATAATCTGGCTGAACCGAGTGTGGCAAGGCTCACAGGTAAAAATCAAGCTAGGGTGGGGATGGCGGGGTGGAGATGCTTACTTTAAATACCAGATCTTACACACCTGACTCACCTTGCTGGCCCACTTCTTCTGCAGCTGCTTGTAGCCAGTTGCCGCCACTGGCCTCCATTTCTCTGTCAGAGTCCTTCAGGAAAGGCCTCTACAGTTGAGAAATGACTTATGGATTGGCACACACAGTGTCCCCCAACCTCCATTTCACCACCAGAGGTGTTGTCAAAGCTCATTTCTCAGCTGCAGAGGCCTTTCCTGAAGGCCTCCAATGGCAAAACAGAGACTGGGGTGCCTCACGCAAGCGGCAGCAAGTAGCTGCAGAAGAAGTGTGCCAGCAACAGCCACATGGGCTCCTGCTAGGTGGTGCCATCACCACGAGGTGAGACAGTGGAAGACCTCCCCTGAAAATAAGACCTAGTGCGTCTTTTGGAGGCAAAAAATAAAATAAGACCAGGTCTTATTTTTGGGGAAACACGCAATTGATATATTTTTTAACACTGAATTTTATTTTAAAATGTTTTATGGTTTTAATATGTAAGCCACCTAGAGTCTTTACAAATAGATGGCATGCAAATTATTTTTTAAAAGGAAATGAAGAATGAAATGAAGAATATCACAGCAAGTCATTAAACCTAGATTTATTAAGACAATACTGTGAAAAAGAGCTATTTTATCACTATTTCATTATGGCTCTTTATGTGGCATAATTTCTTATTTTCCAGAACATTATTTGGTTTTATTGTTGAAAACATTGAACTCTTGAACCTAATCCTCTGAAACCAGACAGACTTTATCCCCTCAGAAGAGGTAACATTCACAAAAACCTATTTCAAATTCTGCCTCCAAATCAAAATGATATTTGTAGTTCTTGTTAAAAAAAATGACATAAATTGGCATGCCTTCTTCTCATAAGAGGAAATATTTCCTGTAGATACAACTCAATTTCAGATTTCATTTATGGCTTCTGATTTACTAAATGAGAAAGCTTGGAGGTTTGGTGATTTGAGCCAAGTTTAAGATTTTGGCTAAGACTCACCCAGATAGTGTGATTATGACTGGATGAAATCAGCCAACTTGGAGCAAAAACTGGAACAACAAGCCTTTGGGGATACATGGGTGGGAATAATTTAGTGTCAGGAAGAAAGTAATAGAAAGAAAGTTGTGTTTATCTCCCATATCCACGCACAGATTCTGAGTGATCAGCAAGGAGAATAAGGAGCTTCTTCCCCTTGGGACAGTAAATTTTGCTTCTCTCCCAGACAGATTTGCTGGTGTTTGCAATGAGATATTGAACCTTTGCTGTTTCCTGCTTCCGCCTGTGTTCTTGCTGATTTCTTATGCCCTGAGTAATAATACAGAGCCAAGCAGCTACTGCCAATTTCACTTAGTTTATCCATATTGCTGTGTCCAGTGAGGTCCCTGAACATAGGGAAACCTCTAATAGTGAAAAGTTGCAGGGGGAACTGGCATTCCCATTTGCCTGCTGCCTGGCGCTTTTAAATGCCCAATAATATCTGGAAAGGTAAGAGGAGATAAATATAAATGACAAAGTGTTGTGCAGTTAACTGAACAAAGAAAGAGAGCCAGTTTGATCCAGTGGTTAAAGCACCAGGCTAGAGATCAGGAGACTGTGAGTTCTGGTCTTCCCTTAATCATAAAAGCAAGCTGGGTGACTGTGAGCCAGTCACTCTCTCTCAGTCCACAATGTCAGGCTCAGGCGACCAGCCAATTCATTAATTCCTGTCACAACCAATGGATCAACACTCAATTGATTTTTAAAAAGCCTGATTTTGTGGGAAAATGCTAGGAAGAAAAAAAATTAATTGAAAACAGAAGAGGTCATGAAAGTGCAGTTGCTTCCATATCCTACGTTTATTTATTTATTGTGATTTTGAAATTTCAGTGCATTTCTCCATAAATAAGTTCTTCAAATCCAAGTCCCCAAGTCCCCTCTGAATGTACTGAGTTAATGCTCCTTTAAGTCCCAGAGAGCATAGCCCATAGCTGGGATTATGAAAGCTCTAAATCCAAAACAAATGAATATCTCAACTTCCCTAACTCTGCTCAAATCACTTTCATTTGTAGTGTGAATATTCAGAAGACACATACAATATCTCTTTACGATGAACAGGGCAATAAACTATGCTGAACATTATCAGATTAAGATACTGGAGATTCTTAGATGATAAATCATACATTTTAATGTAGTTGGCAACAGTCCCAAGCCTCCAGGTGCAGAGTGTGTTCATTTGAGAGGCAGTTTCTCCAGGAGGCTATGCTTTGAGTCTTCTAATGTAGTCAATTTTAAGTTAAAGATCATCTATGAGTTCATGTTTTAACTGTTTATTTCTGTTTAAACCTAGCTATTGTCTGAATGGAGAATCCCTTGGGAAACCATAAATTGGTTCAGTTTGCATCTTAAGATGAATATACTTAATTACTCTGAGACAGTTTCAGAGTAATACACAATCCGAAGCTCAAGTATCTCTTGTAATGTTCGTCATACCAAATGCCATGGATCAGTTCTCCAATCAAAATACATATCCCCAAAATGTGTAATAGTTAAATAACTGGAATTACCCTTCATTAGGAAAATTATATGGGAAAATGTGATGCTAAGCAAATTACATTTTACAATGTAGGCATTTTTTTTTAAAAAAGGAACAGATTTTAATTTCAAATAAAAATGTGATTTTTAAAGAAATCATGGCTAGATGTAAAAAGTAAATAGGAAAAAAAATTCCCCATTTCCAGATACAACTTTGAATTCCATACTAGACAAAAAATAAGAAATAAATAATTTAACCATAATACTATGGTTGATTGCAAGTCTCAAACAATATCATCTTTTTAAAGATTTCATTTTAAGGATAGTAGAGAACCACATATTGCCTTTAATTTGTATGATTTGTCAGGTAACTACATCCATTGGTTGGGCAAGTAGAAAACAATAACCACAGTATATATTTGCAAGTGACCATAGCATCTGGAAAATATGGGAGGGTTAACTCATTACAACCAAATATCTGCTCAAGATATTGTGCCACTGAATGTTCACTTTTTCATTTTCAAAGGAACACAATGGGCTCAGTTATCATCTGAGAGCATTATTTTGTTAAAACCAGCTGCACAATTCTTACTGATTTTTTACTTGAGAGCAAGGTGGGGGTGGGACATTTCTGAGGCATGGTTTTGAATATTTCAGTAAGTGGTCACATTTGAAACCAGAAAGTAACTACAGGGAGACAAGATTATGGATTTCTGAGAATGAATGATCTGTGATTGTATTCTAGACAGCATTTACCCTAAAATGTGCTTACTTTGATTTATATCCCATCAAATCCCTTAGGAGCTTGAATGTTTTTAACTAGAAAAGCAGAACAAAATGTTTATATATAATTGTGTTTGGCACTGTTGGCATACTTAATACCTTCATTACCTAGATGAATCCTTTATTAAAGCAGCATGTCTCCTCAAAATCCTGTAAGCTTCTTTCATGGCCATGTTATGACTTTTTTGGGCAAAGATTTTGAGGTTAGAGAGGGTTATTATTAGTGTCTATGGGTTCTCTGAACCCTATGGGTTATCTTTCTTGGTGATTTGTGTTTCCAGGATTGCATTTCTCTCTTTTTGAAGATGCATTCATATTGCGCTTAGTATCTCATTAATGGCTTTGTCGGCTGATCTCTGTCTAGGGCCAGTTCAAAACTTCTTAAATCAAACTTCTAATTATATATACATATTCATGGTCCTGGAAACAAAACTTAGCTTTTTGCTATTGCCTTTTCCTGGATTTATTTTCAACTACAGCACTGAAATTCCTTCCTTCCTTCCTGCCTGCCTGCCTGCCTGCCTAATAGACAATATTTGTTTTGGGCCCTGCTATCAGCTGTAACATTTCATGATTTATAATAAAGCCCTATCTGTCTTTTATTTTCATCTGCCTTATTTTAGTGAACTAAAACTAATAATACATTATTAATAAATCAAACTCCAATTCTGAACCATAGGCAGATGAATCAGACTGAGAGCAAGACAGATAAATATTAAATAAGCTTTACCTAGATGAAAAAATCTTGAGCGTTTCTCCTTTCCACATTACTTTAGTAACAACAAAAGAAGCTCTGAACTTTGTGACAGCTGGTTCCTTTAAAATCAAATAAATGTTCCTCCTATCAGATAAGAAAAACTTTGTTCTAGATTCATTGCATATTGTCCAACAACACTCACATCACTAAGGAAACGTCTGGGTAGACCCACCAATGAGAGTCAACAGATGCAATTTATAATCATCAGTTTTCTAACTACCAAAAATACAAGGGCCAACATGGACTAAGATTGGGAGATTTCATTCTCCAAAATTAACATGACTAATTTTGAAGCATGAAGACATTTACCCACCATTTATGAATGGTGTAGTTGCTGATTCTCCAGTTCAGGTCATGGCACTTTAAAAATGGTTTGCCTCACAGCGATGTGCATATGTTTAGACATACACATTTACCACACAAACTAAGATCATTGTCAAAATGCAAAAAACAAATAATGTACATTTCTAGCCTGAAAGAGCACGTCTGATCTGAGCAAGACTCATGTTTTGTCCTATTTAGGACATTTTTATTTTGTGCTCATGTTGCATTGAATTTAGCATGAAAAGCGCTGAAAAAATAAGCAGTAACAAGTTTTATTCATTACACAAAGAAGCAGACTTTCTCTGTTTAGCTATATTCAGACTGTCCAGATTTTTGTAAAGAGGTTCTGTGGGCATCAACAGTTTACTAGTTTTAAGCATAAACGTTTCCTTCCTTCTTATGGACTGCAGTGATCAAAAATTTAAAAGGCAGTTGAGGATTGCTACCTGGTGTCTTAATTATGGACAAAACTAAAGGCCAAATACAAGTTATAAAACAGACACATAACTTAAAGAAAAGAGCTTGTGAGAGGCTGAAAGTCTGATCAAGGGAGAAAACATGTAACCTGTCTTATACTTCAGGTAGTCCTTGACCTACGTCCACAATTGAGCACAATATTTCCGTTGTTAAGTGAGACAATTGTTAAAGAGAGTTTTGCCCCATTTTATGGCCTTTCCTGAGAAGACAAAAAAAACTACAAAAAGCTAAGAACATTTAGGAAGAACTGTATCCAGCAGAAAGCCAGTAACTAAAATTTTTAATTAGGAAAAAGTAAAAATGAATTTAAAAAGCAGTGGTGTCAAAAATCATATCGTTTATAAATTTCTAATTACTAATGGAAGCACAATATATGCATCCTTATTCAATGAAAAATTCTGAACCACAGCAATCTTTCCTCTTAGAGCCATTCTCATACAGTGAATGTACTGTAACCAAAAGATCCAAATATTCTCATCTGTCCCTCTTCCTTTTTTTAAAGCAAATACAGTGTTAAAGAGCAGCATCTGTAACTCATAAACTATATTAATGGTCTATATTTCCAGTTCATATAAAGTAGCATGAAGTCCTAGTCCTGGTTAGTGATTAATCCAAAATAATGATGGACTGTCAGCTCTTCCATATCTTTCATTTAGCGCATATGAATAAGCTCCCTAGATATGCTTCAGGGAAGCGGAATCTCGGATATCTGCAGAAGCCAAGATATAGTTGAAGGAATTCATTTCTATACCTAAAGCAGTTTCCCATAGCTACAAAAAAAAAATCACATACTCTTGGTGACATTTTTAGCATCTGCTCCCAGCCCCCTCTCCATCTCTTTAGTTTCATATGTCACTGATGGACTGAACCTCTTTCATGCTGACATCTCGAACCCTAAATGCAATCCAAGGTTGTAATGTCTAAGGAATTTGCTAAATCATTTTCAGGTGCTTTTAGACCTGTGTGGCCTCCACAGTGAAACTGAGCACAGGAAAGACGTGTAGGGTTACTGTTGGGTTTTGTCATAAAGAGCCAATCTTTTCTTCTTCGGAGCTTCTCGCCTGCCCTTTGGGTTGCTACCCCCAGGAATCTGAATTTAAGAAAGACCAGCTGCACATGCACAGTCGCCTTAAGGATCCTCCTTCCCCCTAGTTCTTGGGTCCCCCATGGGGCGAGGGGAGAAGAAAAGCAAAAAGAATGATCTTAAAACATATGGGTATTTTTACTTTAAAAATATTTGGCTTAGGCAATGATTGGCAGATGTGTTTTTAAGCATCTTTGCTTCGTGTCGCATCAAGAATTGATGCTGCACATGCTTTGTTTGAGGAACATTTGAGCAAAAAGAAATAACCATAACATTCACATTCCCATAAATAAAGAAGAGGCAGAGACTTATTTTCAGGTTGTAATTATTCCATGGAGAGGCATTGTAAAAAGCAAAAGTGAGATTTATCTTCTGCTTGGATTAAATTAGGTTCCAAAAACCAAAAAAGACACATTGGTATTCATTTAAGCAGTTTTCTTTATTGTTTCTCAACTGTAGACTAAAATCTTGCCAAACTAAAGCAAGCTTCTTGCACCATAAATATATATACTCTGGGAACTATTAGGGAGGGCCCGTCTTCACCTCCTTTCTCTAACACAGACTATCTAAACTACATTTTCTCTTGCTTCTCTGGAATGCACTCTCTCCTCCCGGGAATCTGGATAATATTCCAACATACAAAAAGGACAACGGAAACTGGAGAAAAGGCTAGATTGCATGTGCATCTTAATGTGTGAGGATGGAAATTTCATTCTTTCCTTGATTGGAATGGTTCTTTTAGACAGAAACGGGTCTAATGGTATTAATCTCCTACCAAAAATAAATCAAATATCAGTTTAATACCCTTTTTTTTCAGGACAGCAACAGGGAAGGGAAGGGAATTGATATAACTGAGTTCCCAAAGAAAATATCCAAGCCCAGGGCAGTAGCAATAAAACATATTCAAGTAGTGTGGAATTTGCTGCCTATTTATTTGCAGAGGTTTGTCCTGCCAGTGTTTCTGAAGATGTGGCTCCCTCCTTGGTGGCTCCTGGGTAAAGCATTGAGAGCATTGTTTTCTGCCTGATTGTTTGTCTGGTGTTGATCCCAAGCTCAGAAAGAAACTCCATAGCTTAACCCAGACCTACCGTATTTTTCAGAATATAAGACACACCTTTTTTCCTCCAAAAAGAGGCTGAAAATCTGGGTGCATCTTATACATCGAATACAGCATTTTCTGCCTCCTGAAACCCTGCCCCTTCATCAAAATGGCCACGCGTATACCCTTATGGAGGCTTCCAGAGAGCTCCTGGGGGCTGGGGAGGGCAGAAATGAGCAAAAAACAGGGCGTTTTTGTCCCCCCAGCCCCAGCATCACTCTATAAGCCTCCATAAGGCTATGCGTGCAATTCTTTTGACCAAAAAATGGCCCCTTTTCATGAAAAAACAAGCCATTTTTTCCTCGCTTTGCCCGCCCCCCCGGAGCACTCTGCAAGCCCCCCCCCCCAGGCTATTCATGCCTTTTATTTGGAAAAAAACGGGCCCATTTTAGTGAAAAACGGGCTTTTGGGGGGAGGTTTGCAAAGTGCAAAAAGGGTTTTTTCCCCCCTTTTGGAAAGCTGTTTAGTTAAAGTGATTGATGAGAATTACATTGGTCAAGTACTGTGCCTGCAGAAACAAAGATTTGTTCCAAAGGTGGTCAGTGATTTCCTTCTCCAGCACCTGGAAACATCTACTTACCTACCTACCTACCTAATCTGTCTCTCTCTACCTACCTATCTACTGTTTTTCTCTCTCCCTCCCTCCCTCCCTCCCTCCCTCTACCTACCTACTCTCTCTGTCTCCCTACCTACCTACTGTATTTCTCTCTCTTTCTCTCCCTCTCTATCCCTCTATCTACCTACCTACTTTTTAAAAAAAATTGCCTCTTCAAAACCTGGGTGCGTCTTATACTCCGGTGCATCTTATACTCCGTAAAATACGGTATATACACCTATGACCCAGTAGTGGGTTCCAGATCCTGTTCCAACCAGTACAGTTGGAACGTGCCCGGTGGTGTCCACATGGTGGTGCGAAGCACACACTTGTATCTTACCGCCTCTGCAAGTCTCCGCAACGCTCCAACTGCTCAGCAGAGCATCGCGCAGGCGCTGTATGCGTCATGCGTGTACGCTTAAGCCTTAAAACACCGGTAAGGAGTTCAGGTGGGCCCTCCGGAGCACCATACCAGAACGGTATCCGGTGCTCTGGGCAGGCTCCGGTACACCCACCACTGCTATGAACATAATTGAGCCCAAAATTTGTGTTTGTCAGATTCAGGTTACTGTCAAGGTTCCAAGTAACACCCCTAATGAAAGAAGACTGAGGCTCAAAGTTCCATTTTATTAGAGATGTGATATTAGCACATCTGGGAAAACCCGAATCTGAGAGCTTCCAGGTTTCCCGCACCCAATTGAAAGTCCAAGACCCTGCCTCAACATCCACAAGTCTATCACATGGTCCAATCAGTCACTGCCACGAAGGAAGATTCCTCCCATCCACATCTGTCCAGATGCAGGGACAAGGCCACCTTACTGTCTGAGAAGGAATGTTATTTTGGCTACGTATCTCCCATGCGCCATAAAATTCCCCCCTCCATTTCCCACAGTAGAATATGTTTGAATATGTGGCAGGCTTGAGGGCCTATACAAAGGTGGCTTGCAAGCCTGACAGTGTTGCTAAGTGAGACAGTTGTTATGTGCATTTTGCTCCATTTTACAATCTTTGTTCCCACAGTTGTTAAGTGAATCACTGCAGTTGTTAAGTTAGCAATAGGGTTGGTAAGTGAATCTGGCATCCCTACTGACTTTGCTTGTCAGAAGGCCGCAAAAGGTGATCACATAACCCTCAGACCCTGCAACCATCATAACTATGAATCAAGTATCTGAATTTTGATCATGTGATCTTAGGGATGCAACAATAGTCATAAGTATGAAAAACAATTTCATGAGTCACTTTTTTAGTGCCGTTGTAACTTTGAACAATCATTAAATGAACTGCATATATTCTCTTTTGTAAGACTCTCTTTCTCCTTCCCTGACCCTCTTATCTTGAGAATGGAAAACTAAAATATGAAGAGGAATCTTCTAAATTACAAACCTCGTGGCTGCAATTTATATCACACATACACACACACACACACACACACACACACTTCCTTCTACCATTCCCTGCCTTCTCGTAACTCTTGTTTGATGAAGGGGTAACTTGAGAAAAGAGAGAATAATATCAGCATGACATTTCCTATCCCCATTGGTGATCCCTATCCCTGCTTCGCCTGCCTCCATTTCAAGGCATTCGAATGCTCCTGTAACAAAACCTAACAGATTTTATTCAAATTGAAGCAACCTTTTGAAAACGATGGAAGAAAAGTTGAAGTGCTCCCTTAATACCGATTCGGCAAAGGATAAACCTAAACGTCCACTCATGGGCTGGAGATAGGGTGAAAGCTACAGCAAAAAAAAAAGTGTTTTAAAGGTTTTGCTAGGACATGGTTATGTCATGAGATGAACAAGTCAGAAAGGAGACCCAACAAGAGGAGAGAGGGAGAGAATGTGTTTTTTTTAATATTGTATAAAAAGCATACAGGGCGTACTTTTTGTACAAGGTAAATACGAAGAATCCCTTGAAGCAAAGCTAACGAGATAGGCATATCCATTAATTTTAAAAGCAATAATGAAGAGTTTTGCCCCTGCCTTTTTTTCTAGATTACAATCCTGGGATTTCTTAGTAATCTCCAAGGTCCATTCGGATCCTGTTTTGTTTTGGGTTTTTTGTTTGTTTGGGTTTTGTTTAGAGGAAATTACATCCAGAAGATGCTGCCAGTTGGCTGGGCATTTACATCAAACGCCTATGGCAGTTTTACAGAGGCCAGGGTGCTAAAAAAAAATCGCACTTTCCCCTTACAGTAACACAAGTGTTTATCAAGAATAAACACGATGGATAAGCAGCCCTTCAAATGGTTTGGATTACAACTCCCATAATCTATAGGCAGACAGAAACAAAATCTGAGAATAAACTTTATTGGAGCTATAGACCAAAACTTTGGAGAGCATCAGATTGCTTATCTTGTCAAAACGTTGTAGGCACCATTTATGAATCACCTTTTATGGCAAAGTTACTGAAGAGTGGAAATTATCAAGGCAGGAGGTTTAAAATACCAAAAAGGGTTTTGTTAACTCCCATTAAAGTAAATGATAGACATACCAGGAGGACAATGTGTACTTTTGACCTGGCATAATGATACACTCATACTGCAAGTTAAAATAACTTGTTCTAATCTGCAGTTTCCTGAGAACCAGTAAAGAGAAAGGTAGCACAATGTTCATAAAAACATTATGAATGAATGTCCTACATCTAAGTGTTCTAGTTTGATATTGTACAAGATATTGATATATCTCCATCTATAACAGTATTTCTCAACCTTGGCGATTTTAAGTCCTGTGGACTTCGAAGTCCACAGGACTTAAAGTTGCCAAGGTTGAGAAACACTGGTGTATAAAATAGACCACAATAGCGCTCACATTTGCGAACTGGTAGGGAAGGTAAATGAATCCCACTAATAAATTAAATATGTTTGCCAACTGAATTACCCAGGCAGCAGATTCTTAACATTATTATAAATTGAATTGTTTATCAAAACTGTAGTTCAAAAACATGATCTTAAAACAGGCTTGCATTTTGTACAGATAGTCCATTCTTAGCAACCATTTGAAGTTTCAATAGACCTATCTGGTCTTGCAATCAATCATCTGCCTAAGTTTGACAATCAGAAACACCCTCCCGGCAGTCACATGATCACACTTTGGGCATCAATAACCAGACCGTATTTATGGTTTGCAGCATCTAATAGACACATGAATGCACTTAATGACAGTTTTGCCAAAAACCGGCGTTGTCATGCCCACATCGGAGCCTGAATCTGCAGAGGAGGATGGGCCAGAGCTGGGACCGATGGAACTTATGGGGGTGGCCTCATTGGCTTTGGAGGAATGCTGGGAGGAGCAGGGCCAGACAGCCCCAAGCCCTTCGGGCCTGGGACAGCTTGTCAGCCAGGAGGAATGGGGCAGGACGACCAAGAGAGGGTGGGCAGTGGAGATGAAGAGCGACAGAGCTCAGGCAATGAGCAAGGACCATCTCCTCCTGATCCCCGAGCACAGAGAGTGGAGATGAAATTGGGCTGACCCAACAACTCAGGAGGAGAGCACCCCACCCCTCTTCACAAGGCATACCTGGAGACTGAGAATTGAGATGCTGGGGAAGGGGCGTTTGCTGGGAACAAATGCTGAATTTGTGGAGTTTGGTGTGCCACTGCTGACGTCGGTAGTTTGCAGGACTTCTTGCCTTGTTCCTTGCTTCATGGACTGATGGTTTTGTTCAGTGCTTTGTGGACTCGTTGCCTTAATCCTTGCTTCACGGACTTTGTCTTGTTCCTTGCTTTGTAGACTGATTGCTTTCTTCCTTGCTTTGTGGACTGATTGTTTTCTTCTTTGCTTCATGAATTTATTGCCTTGTTCTCTTGCCTCACTGGACTGTTTTCTTTGAAGCCATTGTGCTAACAGCATTTTGCTGGACTCCTCACAGCCAGAAGCTGCTGTATGTGTGTGTGAGCTCTTTGCTCTGGGACTTGCCAGAAATGTGGGAGCATTTGGGGGAAGGTTGGGGCAATAAAGGGAAGTTTTGAACTATCAGCTGGCTGTGTTTCCTTCGTGCACAGGCATTTACTTCTGGTTTTTGGTAAAACTGTACCCACATAACCACTGGTTTGCTTAACAACCAACACAATAAAAGCAATAAAATCAGATTGGTCACATGATCAACCATTTTATGACCACAGGTCAGGCTCCACACTCTGAGCAAAGTCATAGGTTTAGGTTTATGGTTTAGGTTTATTAGTTTTTTATACCGCCCTACTCCCGAAGGACTCAGGGCGGTGTACAGCCAAAAACAGATATATAAAAGTTTGAAAAACAGTTTTAAAAGCATATTAAACAATTTGGCCTCTCTTAAAATTAAAAACCAAACAAACCCTGATTAAAATTAATAAAAATTCATATTTAAAAATTCATTTTTATGCCAGCCCGGCTTGTTGGGAAAAAAAGGTTTTGAGAGCACGGTGGAAGGTGCCCAAGAATTACCTATAGAAGAAGCAGGCTTTTCATCCTTAAATGGACACCTACTGTGTTCAAGTGAAAAAGCATATTTCAAAAGACGAGATGAGGGATCCATGACACTGCAGATATTCCCAGGCCTACTCTCTTAGGGTAATCCCACTGAAATGAATGGGACTCATTTTAGAAGAGACATGCACTGGTTAGATGTAAATGTAACTTTAAATGTAATTTTCAATATACAGTATGTTAGCGCATATTTATTTAACAATTCAGCCCAGTTCATTGGGAGAAATCCAAAGTAGGAGAGGACCAGGTTGTGCCCAAAGGCTGGGTCAAATGCACCATCAGTTTGGGGTTACTATGCTCAAGAGATCCAAGTCCAGTCCATGTGTCAGCCTCCACTTTGTTGCTTGCTTCGGCTGCCATTGAAACGGGGAGGGAGGGGCTTTGGTAATTGGTGACGGTGCGCTTGGGTCTCAGACTGCTTTACCTCGCTGCTATCTTTTCATAACCAGTAAAAGTACTCTTAATTCTCTAAAATGGAGTTGAGTGGATTCTTTCTTGGTTATCGTTAGAGGCAGACCTGACACCATGCATAAGTAGCATGAAATAAACTTATGGTACTTTAGAAGTCTATCCTGGCTCCTGTTTTTTTGTGCCTGACATTCGTTTTTCCATCCACAATGCAATTCCTCTACACTCTGAGCAAAGAAATTCAAAATTCAATGAGTTCTTTCTTTTATAATCAAAAGCATATGCATTACAATGAAGGAAAAAGAAAATGATGTTAAGCTAAATAATAGTACAGTTTTAGCCAAAGTATTTCTCCTTGTCATTATTTTTTTAATTCTCTGTGTTATCTGTAATGAAGATTTCCTTCACAGGCTTAATTCTGAGCTAGAGAACAGGGAGAAAACTTCATGTGCTTTTTAAACCCAAATGTAAGAAAAGCAATTTTCTCCTAGTAATGAACATGCAATTAAGACAAACTGTATCCATACAGTCTAAAAATGCACTGGATCTAATTCAGGCAATTTAGTCAGTTTGGTCTAGTGGTTATGGCACCAGGCTAGAAACCAGGAGACTATGAGTTCTAGTCCTGCCTTAGACATGAAAGTTGCCTAGTTGTCCCCCATCCCCCCCCCCCAGCACACAGTGTCAGGTCAAGTTTTAAGACAGTTAGTCAATTACTGTTGCAACCAATGAATCAATATTTCGTAGATCTGGGGGGGGGGGGAATTGAACGTTGAATTTATGGGAGAAATGCTAGGATGAAAAAAAAATTCTGAGTCAGGAAATATCATGATCTTGGTAATGAGATACAGACCTTCTAGTCTAATCCACCTGCATGGGGATTTTGTGGGGTGGAAAAGTGGGGTGTTTCTGCATCTTCTCCAACCTGATCTGTTTAGATATAGTTAAGATGCGCCTAAAATCTCCAGCCAGCACAGTCAACTGTATCATCAGTGAAAACCCTGGGATCTATAATCTAAACACAACTGGAATATATCATGTTGGAAAAAGTTACATTAAAGGGTGATACAAATGTGTGCATTAAAACAATCCTTCATTAGTTAGATGTCTTAAAACAGTGAGTTGATTTAATTCAGATTTTTTTTTTCATTTTTGTGTATCTGAATCTTTCTAGCACTTTTTTTTAAAAGAGAAAAACCAGCTTGGGACACTTCTCATTCCAATCAAGCGCACTCTCTCAAGCACAGAGCAAATCATCTGTTTCTTCTTCACAACACTAGATTGGATGTCAATTGGATTATTTCATTAAAGGGGGAGAAAGACGATAGAGATGCATGGGAAGAAATGCTCTGCCAAAAATGTTTAAAAATGCAGGGCGGGGGCTTATCTATTTATTCATGTATGCATATCTCAGCTAGCTAAAATGATCCATCATGTGCCTAAGTAAACTTAAAGGAATTAAATCAGAAGGGAATTGCATTCTTTCCCGATTTCTGCAAGAACTCATAAAACTAGAAAGCACTACTCATATTCAAAAGGGCAATAAATCTGAAATATTAGACAAGACCAAGGAGTACCCGTAGTATTGAGATATTAGTTGCCTGGGCAGTAACATTTCCAAGAAGACATGGGGTTATTGTAGCTAATGAACTGAAATGGATCAAGAGTATAATGCTGACAAATGACACATTAGATGCATTAGGACAGGGATCTCCAACCTTTGCAACTTTAAGCTTTGCTGGCTGGAGAATTCTGGGAGCTGAAGTCCTTCAGATTTAAAGTTGCAAAGGTTGGAGACCCCTGCATTAGGACATAGATTTCATCCAAGTCCTAGAAAGTAGTGCTCAGTTAAAATCTGGAAAGCCATGCAAGGCTTATAGTTTACAACTATAAGAAGCAGTAGTACAAAGAGACAGCAGAAAGCAGTATGCAGAAAGAGTAGTAATGCCATTTACTCATATATGCTATAAAACAATTGGTTTACATTTACAAGAAAATCAGAAGGTGATTTTGCTATTTCTAGCTCTTCACTATGTCATTCCCATTCAAATAGTTAGGAAACTCCATATTTATCCCTACACAATACTTTATTTAATCTGATTTAATCTCAGACAGTGAATTCATGATGGGTAGACATTTTGGAAATTACAAACCTCATAGAGGTAGTTCTCGATTTATGACCACAATTGACCCCAAAATTGCTATTACTACATGAGTCAGTTGACAGCTTTTGCCTCATTTTACAATCCTTCTTGACACAGTTGTTAAGTGAATCAATTAACTGCAGCTACTGAATTGGCAACATGGTTGTTAAGTGAATCTGGCTTCCCCTTTGACTTTGCTTATCAGAAGGTTGCTAAAGGTGATCAGAGGACTCTGCAAGGACACTACAACCGCCATAAATATGAATCAGTTGCTAAGCATCCAAATTTAGATCAGGTGACCATAGGGATGCTCCAACGGTTGTGTGAAAGTGTGGAAAAAAAGGTCACTTTTTCCAGTGCTGTTGTAACTTTGAACAATCACTAAATGAACTTGTTAGGATATTCAGCTTTATATTGGGTTGACAATATATATGAACCTATGTTCTTAAAGAGTTATGTAGCTTTAAGAACTGTGTTTGAATTCTGATTGGCTGTGATTCTCAGCTCTACCATAAAGCAAGCTCAGAATCACAGTCCATTCCCTTTCTGATCCCATTTGATTCCTGTCGTTTTCCTGTTCTTACTGTTTGCCGTCTGAGAAGCTGAAGCTGAATATTGAAAAAGGAGGAGTATTTGTTTTGCATCACTGTAAGATAACTCTGTTTGGTGAAGGACTGTTATTATTTGAGAAGTAAGAATCTTTGGTCGGAAGAAGTATTTTAGTTGCTACAAAGTAAAGACTATTTATTTTCTTACTATCACTGTTTAGAGTTTGTTTGTGGTTAAAGCAACATATCTCTTTACTGTTCGGTGAATTACACTATTCCGCATTTATTTGCTAACACTGGTTAAGGAATCAGAGTTGTAACACTGGTTCTGAACCCAGAGTTGCTAACAGAACTGTTGTAAGTCAAGGACTATGTCTACACAAACAGAAGGCAACTGGTTGATAAAAGCTGGTTTAGATGGAAAAATATTTTGTTCTTGTTAACCTCTGATTTCTATTTTTTTTTCCATGAGTGAAAAATACATATCTTAAAAAGAAGGTATTTTAAGTATAACATGTAAATGTTCATTAATTACTATATTTGTTGTTTCCTTATTTATGAGTGCCACAAATGAATCACCTGAATACCCGTCAAACCAGTTCTGCTTTATGTTTAAGAGATCAGGCTGATTGCACTGGAAAGCCTGTGTATTACTCTTCTCTGATGTTTGCCCCTGATCAAGAGTTGTAATTAGAAGCTCCAGTGGAACTCATACTTTTGAGATTCTTTGACTAATCAGGTCGCTGGTAACTCAAAGTCTGTGCAGTTTTCTAAACTAGCCTCCTTAAAGCGCAACGCCAGTATTTGACAGTCTGAGTCACACTCCCACACATCTGGAGACCACCAGGTTGAAAAATGATGGCCTAATCCTTTTCAAAATTACCCAAATTGAGCTTCATAAATATCTGCTTAAAAATAAACCTGTGGAATTTAATGAGATTTATTCCGTATCAAGTTTCTTCATTATTGTAACCTTGGGTGAATTTGTGGCATTCACTGCATCTTGTGCTGCTCATAAGTTTCAGAAATCAGTAGTGCATTGTTGGTGGATTTACTAACACAGGGGTCTCCAACCTTTGCAACTTTAAGTCTGAAGGACTTCAGCTCCCAGACTTAAAGTTGCAAAGGTTGGAGACCCCTGTACTAACATATGCACTGTTGGTCTCCTCTAATCTCTCCTTTGATTCACTTACCTTCCCCTACAGGTTTGCAAATGCTCGTGCATTACGTTGGAGCAGGTAGGCGGACCCTCCCACAGCCACTGCTACCGGTTTGCCCAAACTGGAGAGACCCAGCTGAATTATCACCTCTGAGCGGAACTATTCTCTGCAAGGGGAAATCTGCTTCAAAATGTTGCATTGTAGACCCACTCCTATAAGGAAATTTAGCCGCTATATTCCATTTTCCTTCCCTTGTTGCCATTTTTATCTCAGGAGTCCTTTTTAGGTTATGTATGGTTTATGTCTTAGAATCTTGCAATCTTCGATTTTGCTGAGGGTTTATCTCCATTCTCAGGCACATTAAGCAAAGACTCTTCTTCCCTCCACTTTCCCAGCTCTCTTGAAAAGGCGCTATTGGTGGGAAAGTGGAAGGAAGAGGATGACCACAAGCAAGATGGACAGTCTCAATTACAGTCGCAATGAGTGCACTTAAAGTTCAGGATAGATCATCATAGGGAGAAAATCTATCTATGCCGTCACTATAAGTTGAAAATGATTTGATGATCCTAATAAATCCACAATCCTCATGTTCTTTAACCTTACAGGTGGTTTTTCTGTCACAGTGGTGTTGGTGTTGTGTTTGACACTTCCAGCCCATACCTGAAGCCGCTAAAATCCATTCTTTGTTGTTTTCCAGTTTTAATGTATTGTGTTTCATATTATCCAGCAAACCACAGATACCTTGGCAATAGTATATTAAATAGTAAAAAAGAAAATGGAATAATAATTAATTACAGACTGATCATGAGATAGGAGTGTCATGTGCTTGAACAAAAAAAGAAATATTTGTATTGACATTTAGATGCAATTTAAGTTGCATCAACAAAAGGATAAGCAAATTCTGTCTTTCACAGGATAGGTCCAAGTAGAAAATTGACAACTACCGGTATCTCTTCCTAAAGGTTTCATTTAACGCCTGAACAAAGCCACGAGTTAAACTTAATGGTTTGAATTTCCCCACTTGAATTCTATAAATTTATCGTACGTTTTAAAAAGAAGGTACCATATAATTACACTCATTTTTCATCTCAGTGCTATCTTTAATTGCTTCTTTGCCAGAACTTTGCATATACCTTCTTGCTTTATATTTATTCATCAGGTTACTTAAATAGGAAATCTCAAAATATTTTTCAACAGATCTGGAACAATTATTCAAAGAGTAGTGACTGAATTCAGACAACTGAAGTTTCTAATGAGTGATAAAATGAACATTTACTGAATCAAAGCACACTATTTACTATAGAGTTTTTTCTTGAAAAAACATCTTTTCAGTCATTTTAGTGATAAAACATACCTTCAGGATGATAAATAGATGCCATATGGTGCACATTAGAGTACATATAGTAAATAGAGGGTAGGCTAATATCCAGCAGTCAAATATATATTTCCTAATATGCTCAATGGTCTGTATATGTTCAGAAACCATATATCCGTCATGGCAAACCTATGGCACGCATGCCACAGGTGGCATGCAGCACCCTCTCTGATGGCATATGAGCCATCGCCCCAGTTCAGCTCTGCCGCGCATACAAGTGTGCCTCCTGCGGGCCAGCTGGTCTTTGCTGTGGATGCGCAGGAACATGCTGGTGGCTGTGCATGCATGTGCAGGGGCAGGGCGCACATGCAGGGGACTTGTGCATGTGCAGGAAACGTGTGAGAACACACACATTGCACTTTGGGGGTTTGGGCACGCATGTGTGCATTTTAGGCACTTGTTCTGGAAAAAGTTAGCTATCACTGCCATATACTATCCAGGTGACTCTCTGGGCAATTTCTTCAGAGGTGAAACTTGCTAGCCTCTCACTCTCTGTGGATGGTTTGGATACCTCTGCATACTGACCAAATTGCTCCTCTGCCTTTGTTAGGTGCAAAAAGTAGACCTTCAACTAGGGAAAAAAAACTGCAGGGGAAAAAGCATTGGGCTCACTTTTTTATCTCTTGCTTATTCTTAATTCTCTTTTTGTTTCTGCCAGTAGAAGGTTCTGAATTCTCCTTTCTCTTTTTTTCTTTATTTTTCTTTCGCCCTGCTATTCTACCTTGGATAGAAGAGTATTTTAGTATTAACATTGAACATTGACTGTGCATGCGCGAAGATGGCGGTCTGCCACCGAGCGCTATGAGGGCCGCGGGAGTTGTGGGCGGCTAGGGCATGTTGCCTGGCCCGTTTGCCATCTCTCAGGGCCAGGCCCAGTGAGACGCTCACCCTGGCTGCCTTTTGAGGCCAGGACGAGCTTCCAGGGTGGGCCGGCGCCTCTGCATGGGCCATCGGAGGGAAGCTGGCCGGAGGCTCCAAAAACGCCGCGCTGCTCCGAGGCTTGAGCGGAGGGGCGCGCGGCACGGAAGAGAGGAGAGGAATGGAGGAATGGTGCGGAGCCGCGCGGCGCGTTGGAGAGGAGGAGAGGAATGGAGGAACGGAGCGGAGCGGAGCGGCGCGGCGCGGAGGAGAGGAGGAGAAGAGCGGAGCCAGTATGAGCGGACGAGCAGAGCTGGGACGGTCAGTAGGGGGAGAAGTGACCAGCGCTGGAGCGGACATCTGAAACCAGCGACTGTGAAGGCCTGGGGAGGCCAGACAGAACCGGACCTAGCTAGCCGAGGACCAACTGGACTGGCATGGGCCGGCAGGGTAACATCTAGGCCGCAAGACCTGGCTGGGCCGGGCCGGGCCCAAGGATATCTGGGCCTGGCAGGCCAAAAGATACCAGGAGCGCTGGAGGCGGAGGGGCCGAAGGAACAGCTATGTGGAGGCCTCAGAACGCCGAAGACGACCGGGCCGAGGCCACAGTTTAGAGATGCCACTGGGGACAAAGGTGGGCAGTGGAGGCCCCTGGCCGAAAAAAAACTGGCCTCAGCTATTAGAACTTTTCAGCTGAGGCCCACAAGACTCCTGGTATTGTGGGACTGGAGGAGACTGAGTAACATCTGGGCTAGGTCCTTAAGGACTTCAGGCCGGGACTACTTTACAACTGGAAGGCCAAAGCCACCTTCCATCCCCAATCTGATATATATATATGAACTAACTCTCCCACCTTCGATGACTAACTATCTATGAACCATGCATGATTTTTACAAACTTTATGAATTTTATGAACTATTTATGAACTTTTTAGAGCCGGTCTAGACGTCTCCTGGGTTTAACTTGTATTATATATATATTTTAACATCTATTTATAATATTTAATATTTTAATAACATCTGGAATTTTAATGCCCTGCCTAAGCAACTCCTCTGACCTTATATTTTATATCTATATCAAATGTACTCTAAAGCAGACCTACTACTACTGCGAGAGTCCCCGCTCTCGCAGTTTGGCCCTCCGCTTTAACGAGGGCCCGCCTTGATGAGGGATTTATTAATCCGGAGAGGTGGGCGAAGCGTGGTCTCAGGGGTTTTTTAGTTTGTAAATTGTTGTCTATTTTAGGGGGTACCAGGGTGGGGGGAGGGTATAGACAGGTCGAGACGAGTAAGAAGGAAAAGGGCCGGGCCAGCAGACGGCGGGAGGAGGCGGGAGGGTCCACTGGGAGGGGGGGAAATACGAGTCACTTCCATTGAGGGCCTACCCATCCAGAGGGTTGCAGGGAGAGGCAGGCCCGAGGGGAGACAAGTTCCATCCTCCCGGTTGGGGGCGCGTGGCCGTTGGTTGCAGACGGTCAGGTGCCACAACCCCCGCAGGCTAGGTGGTCAGGGAGTACAGTGCCAGGGCCCGCGGATGATGTTTTGCAATGCCAGGTCCGTGGTCAACAAAGCCCTCCTCATCCATGACCTTGTGTCAGAGGGGGAGCCGGACCTGGTGGGAATTGCGGAGACCTGGTTGAGCCACGAGGGAGGACTCCCCCTCGTTGAAATGTGCCCACCAGGTTACTGCGTTTTTCATCAGCCCCGGGCCCTAGGCAGGGGTGGAGGGGTAGCGGTTATTGTTAGGGAAGGTCTAGAACCGAGAGAGACTATTGTGCCACAGACCACCGGTTGTGAGTCCCTCTGCGTGAAGTGGGGCCTAGGGAGGCAGTTGGGCTTGCTGGTTGTATACCTGGCTCCCCGCTATGTAACAGCAGCCCTGCCCGAGCTCCTCGAGGTGATCGCTACGATGGCAGTTGAGACCCCCAGACTGATAGTCATGGGGGACTTTAATCTGCCATCGGTGGGCGAATCATCGGAGGCAGCTCGGGAGTTCATGGCTTCCATGACGGCCATGGACCTGACCCAAGTAATTCAGGGCCCCACCCACGAGGGTGGACATACGCCAGATCTAATCTTCGTCTCTGCCAATGGAAGAGTGATCTGGGTATAGGGGATATAGTCATCACACCCCTGTCATGGTCAGACCACTCACTTCTCCGGCTCGACTTTCCAATCGCTACACCCCACCGCGGGGAGGCGGAACCTGAGTCACCTATTTAGTTCCACCCCAGGTGCCTGATGGACCCTGACAGGTTCCAGACGGCGCTTGGGCCACTTCCTGTATCCCTGACCCGCGCCCCGATGGAGGACCTTGTGGCCGCATGGAATACAGCGGCCACGGGAGCCTTGGATCGGGTCGCGCCCTTGCGGCCTCTCTTGCGGCGGCGAACCACCTTGGCTCCTTGGTTTACCGAGGAGCTAAGGGTGATGAAATGCCACAAGAGATGCCTAGAGAGGAGATGGAGGTCTACTCGGTCTGAATCTGACCGAACACAGGTGAGAGCCCATTTACGGACTTACCTTGTGGCGCTGAGAGTGGCCAAATGTCATCATTGTGCCACTCTCATAGCATCCGCAGATAACCGCCCTGCCGCCCTGTTTAGGGTGACCCGCTCCCTCCTCCAACAGAGGGTGCGGGAAACCCCATTACAGGGTAGAGCAGAGGAATTTGGGATTTATCTGCAGAATAAAATCGCTCAGATTCAGAGCGAGTTAGTCTCCATCGATGGTCCAGTGGGATGCCCCGAGGCAGGTCTTGAGACAGTTTTGTGGGAAGAGTTTGACTCTGTTACTTCCGAGGATATAGATAGATAGATAGATAGTTTTTATTTTTCTATACCGCGTCCTCTCCCCAGGGGGACTCGGAGCGGTGCACAGGGAAAATTAAAACAGCATAAAATATATACATAAATAAATACAATAAAAACAAATTAAAAACAATATGGACAGGTTACGTGGGCGACTGCGAGCCACTACATATTTATTGGACCCGTGTCCCTCCTGGCTTGTCCTGGCATCCTGGGAGGTGACACGAGGCTGGCTCCAGGAGGTTGTCAACGCTTCTCTGAGTGAGGGTTTCTTGCCCGCCTCCCTTAAAGAGGCTATGGTGAGGCCCCTCCTGAAGAAGCCCTCTCTGGACCCAGCATTATTGGTTAATTACCATCCGGTCTCCAACCTTCACTTTTTGGCGAAGGTTGTAGAGAGTGTAGTGGCATAACAGTTTCCCCGTCACTTGGAGGAAGTTGATTATCTGGACCCGCGCCAGTCCGGCTTCCGGCCCGGGCACAGCATCGAGACGGCATTGGTCGCGTTAGTAGATGATCTCTGGAGGGCCAGAGATGGGGGTTGCTCCTCCATCCTGGTCCTATTAGACCTCTCAGCGGCTTTTGATACCATCGACCATGGTATCCTATTGCATCGGCTGGAGGGGTTGGGGGTGAGGGGCACCGTACTACGGTGGTTCTCCTCCTACCTCTCCGGTCGATCGCAATTTGTGTTGGCAGGAGAGCAGAGGTCGACCCCGAGACCCCTCACATGTGGGGTGCCTCAGGGGTCAGTCGTCTCTCCTCTCCTGTTCAACACATATATGAAGCCGCTGGGCGAGATCATCCGTGGTTTTGGGGTAGAGTACCACCTCTTCGCTGACGACACGCAGCTGTATATATCTACCCCAAACCACCCCAACGATGCCGTAGCGGTGATGTGCCGGTGCCTTGAAGCCGTGCCGGCCTGGATGGGAAGTAACAGACTCAGACTCAACCTGTCCAAGACCGAGTGGCTGTGGTTTCCGGCATCCCGGTACAACCAGTTGACTCCATCACTGGCCATAGGGGACGAACATCTTACCCCTGTGGATGGGGCACGCAACTTGGGCGTCCTCCTGGATACCCGGCTGTCCATG
This sequence comes from Rhabdophis nuchalis, assembly GCA_039707465.1. Taxonomy (NCBI): domain Eukaryota; kingdom Metazoa; phylum Chordata; class Lepidosauria; order Squamata; family Natricidae; genus Rhabdophis; species Rhabdophis nuchalis. Next base: position 42,258,666 of record CM077648.1, on the reverse strand, counting down.
GAAGATCAAGTGACAGCCGTGGCCAGGAGGGCGTTTTACCAGGTTCACCTGGTATGCCAGTTGCGTCCCCTATTGGATCGGGATGCCCTTTGCACAGTCACTCATGCCCTCGTGACATCCCAACTGGACTACTGCAATTCTCTCTACATGGGGCTCCCCTTGAGGTGCACCCGAAGACTTCAGCTTGTCCAGGATGCAGCCACGCGAGCAATAATGGGAGCCTCAAGGTTTACCCACATAACACCGCTCTTGCGCGAGCTGCATTGGCTGCCTGTCGTCTTTCGGGTGCGCTTCAAGGTGTTAGTTACCATCTTTAAAGCGCTCCATGGCACGGGACCTAGTTATCTGCGGGATCGGATCCTGCCTCATACATCCCTGCGGCCGATTCGCTCCCACAGAGAGGGACTTCTCCGGGTGCTGTCCACTAGGCTATGCCAGTGGGCGACGCCCAGGGGAAGGGCCTTCTCTGTGGCGGGCCCAGCCCTCTGGAACGACCTTCCCCCCGACATCAGAACAACTACGGACCTCCGCTCCTTCCGTCAAAAATTAAAAACACACTTTTTCTGCTTGGCCGGCCTAGGTTAGTCTTCCATCTTTTAATAGGGTTTTTAGGGGATTTTAGTGTATTTTAAGATAGGGTGATTTTAGCGCAGGGATAATTTGGTTTAATTCGTATTTTATCTATCTATTTATGTATTTTATATCGGTATTTTTAATTTCTCCCTGTGCACCGCTCCGAGTCCCTTTGGGGAGAGGACGTGGTTTATAAATAAAAATATTATTATTATATTATTATTATTATTATTTCTGAACTAATTCTGCTTGTTCTGCATCTAACTTTTTCTCTCCCATTTCTACCTCTGCAGCTACCTCACCTAACAAGTGATCTAACAAGGAAACACAATTTGAATCTTTATTTCCTAAATTCTTAAAATTTTAATCTTTTACTGGATTGTATCAACTTTATTCATTGAACAGAGTTGCAAAAATCATCATTACTGCCAGAGAAAAGCAACCGTCTTATCTGACAATATAGTACAGCAAAAGCAAATTAAGGGGGAAAAAGATTGCTGTAATAAAATAGAACTCATCTTTACATTTAATTTTAAAAATTAATTGTATGATATGCTTAGACATGATTTCATAAATCTACACGCCAGACAGATAGTAGGAAATAGAGACTGGACTACAGTCTCTGTATAATCCTAGAGTAGAGTGGTAGAATAAATTGGTAAATCTAGCCTCCTGTTCACCCAAAATGACACTACTAGTATGGCAAAACTTTGAAATAGTAAAAGCTTTTGAGAATTTGAAAAATATCATCTCTCCCTCCCCTGGACTTCAGCATCCATAAATCCTAGCTGGTATTTCTATTAGTTATTTATTATGACACTTATAGGCATTAAAGTTCAACTTAGATTGTGAACTTTCCCCCCAATTCTTATTCTCATTAGAAAACTAGCTCCAATTTCCTCACGTAGGGGTCCATCTTCTGGTAGGTAAGCTAAAAAAATAAATATATAGCGAGGCACATTAATTCTATTTCAAGGAAAGCTAATCAGCATACTTGAATAGTTCTGCAAAGGAACACAATTTGAAAGCAAAAATCTTGGCTGCTCTCCAGTGACCTCTATTAGAGCCTTACTTCTGATAAAAGAAATGTTCACATTGCAATGAGAACCCCCATTAATTAGAAACACTTGCGGGCTAGAGTCCAAAAGCTTGAAAGGTACATAGAATAAAGTTTTCTTAAAGATTCTCTATCCAGACCAGAAATGGGCATATTGACTGATAAATTGAATATCCATTTGTACCTTGCTATTTTACATTTGAAATTGAATTAATGGATCCATAAAAACAAGAGAAGATAAATATCTAAACTTCTTTTCACCCAAATACGATGTCAACTAGTGAGAACTACTTTGGAGTAAATAATTTCAATGCAATAAGATGGAATTGTTGGATACCAGAGAATCCATAATGATGTAAAACCATCACTTACAAAGCAACTCTGCTTAGGCAGCATCAACAGAAAAAAATATTTCCTTACTGTTGCTGCAAGACTTTTAAAGCTGAGGTAGAAGGGATTATCTAGTTAGGATTTACACAAGCTAAAAATATATTGAGGTAGTAGTGTGAAGATACATGAGGATCTAGTTTAGCAAAGTGTAATGCCATTAATATATCATCAACATCAGAGCTGTTGATATTTCTACAAGAACTTTGAATCTCAGTTAAATTGACCATTTAATGCCTTAGCAGAAAGTACAAGAGAACCAAAATTACAGGTGCAATAGAAATTTAGCTGAAATAATATCAGTGTTGCTTTCATTTCTTCAGAACAACAGTATCATTCTAATATATCTACAGCCATGTAATACAAATGGATTCAGTTTATCAGTGTTAGGACAGGGATGTCAAACTCAAGGCCTGGGGGCCAGATCCTGCCCATGGGGTGCTTAGATCTGGTGCTGCAGGTGAAAATGGAGCTCGCATGTGACCCTCCCAAGCTCCATTTTCACTGGCAGAGAGTTGCAGAGGCCGTTGCAGCCAAAAATGGAGCTCAGGGAAGAACTTTGTGGTGACCAAAGAGAACTTTGGTCACCACAGGCAGAGAACTTGGGTCACCACAGGCACCCCCAACACGAGTGAGGTTGAGCTGGCCACACCCAATTGAGTTTGGCACCCCAGTGCTAGAAGTTTCAACTGTTAGCATTCATGACCAGATACAAGAATGGGAAGGCTGATGTATCATTGATATATTAAACACATTTTTAAGGACCTATAAGCAAAATGATAGCGACAACAGTTCTACTAATAGCACCGATATGTGTATACATCTTAACAGGCATGTGCAGATTGTATTACATTATATTATATTACATTATATTAACCCACTCTTTATGTTGCCCATATACTTATAGAAAATAGCAGCTTAAGAGATTTCTTTGCAACTCATTTTAAACAGGATTCTCTTATCTAAAAATCAGTTTTCATATCAGATTACTCAATTAGTTTTAACAAGAATCAGAGAGCCATGTGAATTACTTAAACTTAAACTGAGAAGGCCATATTCAGTCCAATGCTGGAGTGGTTCATATTAGCACAGAGAGACTGTAGAATCAAGATAACATATACATAAAAATGTTGTTCTAAAACATTATCTATATAAAACAGAATGGTTGCCTGCAATTTAATAAAAGCATATACAGAAAAACATACAGATTTCTTTACAAATAAATAAGAACAGCATTAATGGCTACCCATCAATTTAAAATAAGAGCCTATGTATTTATAAATTCAATTGCTCTTAATTCACACATTTATTTTCTGTAGATAAATAATTATAGCTTAGATGATCTTTATGTGCTTCCCCTCCATAAAATTTATGTACATATGATTTATGACCACAGTTGAGCCTAAAGTTTCTGCTGCTAAGTAAAATATTTGTTAAGTGAATTTTGCCCCCTTTTACAACAGTTGTGCCACACTTGTTAAGTGAATCATTGCAGTTGTTACGTTAGCAACACAGTTGTTAAGTGAAAAACGGTCATAAGTCACTTTTTTTCAGTGCCTCTGTCTCACCAAATCAAATAGGCTTATCGTTTTCAGGTCTCATGTTTACATTGCGTTCCCCCCACTCTTTTATTTTTATTTATTTATTTATTTGTATCCCATCTTTATTATTTTTACAAACAACCCAAAGTGGCCAACATAGATAGATAGATAGATAGATAGATAGATAGATAGATGGATGGATGGATGGATGGATGGATGGATGGATGGATGGATGGATGGATGGATGGATGGATGGATGGATGGATAGATAGATAGATAGATAGATAGATAGATAGATAGATAGATAGATAGATAGATAGATAGATAGATAGATAGATAGATAGATAGATAGATAGAGACCCTCTTTGGATGTTCCTTCCTACTTGGGGCCCCAACAATACATCAACTTATTTTTTGCCCTGGGTTTAATTTAAATTACTTTCATGATTACTTTCAGACAGTTTGATAGTAAGATAGCCAATGGTTTCTTGTAGTATGTGCACATCCTCAGTAATATAAGCCAGATCTGCTTGTTCCTTTTGAATCTGATCTTTTTATTTTAATGAACATCATCTCACAACTTGGACATAATAGATAGATAGATAGATAGATAGATAGATAGATGGATGGATGGATGGATGGATGGATGGATGGATGGATGGATGGATGGATGGATGGATGGATGGATGGATGGATGGATGGATGGATGGATGGATGGAAGGAAGGAAGGAAGGATGGATGGATGGATGGATGGATGGATGGATGGATGGATGGATGGATGTTGTGGCACAGCCGGCTCCAGATGAGCTGCTGATGGATTCCTCTAGCGAGGAGTCCTATGAGTCAGCTCTAGAGGAGGAAACCCAGTTTGTCCCGGATGTCAGGCTAAGGATTGAGAGGAGGCAACTAGCAGAACGACGCCATCGGAGATAATCAGTATCAGCTGCCTAAGTGCCTGGCCCTTCCCAAGAGGCTTTAAAAGAAATCCTCTGTGAAGAGTAGGTTTGTAGGAAACAACAGAGAAGCTACAGAGTCGGAACATTCATGTATGCAGTCAGTCTAGCCGAAGTCAGTCCAGGCAAGCTGCCAAGTATCAGTCAGTTTAGTGATTAGTCGTGTTAAGGAGAGAGTCAGAACAGATAGACAGAGCTTCTTCCTCCTATCCTACTTCTTCCTCCAAACTCAGGCTCAACCCTGCCAAGACTGAGTGGCTGTGGTTTCCGGCACCCCGGTTCAGCCAGATTACTCCAACTCTGGCCATTGGGGGCGAAACATTGGCCCCCGTGGAGAGGGCGCGCAATTTGGGTGTCCTCCTGGATTCCTGGCTGTCCTTGGAGGACCATGTGGCAGCCGTGGCCAGGGGGGCGTTTCATCAGGTACGCCTGATGCGCCAATTGCGCCCCTTACTGGACCGGGCTGCCCTTCGCACAGTCACTCAAGCTCTTGTGACGTCCCGTCTCGACTACTGTAATGCTCTCTACATGGGGCTTCCCTTGAGGTGCACTCGAAAGCTACAGCTAGTCCAAAACGCAGCCGCACGGGTAATTACGGGAGCTACCAGAAGCTCCCATATAACACCAATCCTGCGCAGGCTGCATTGGCTTCCTGTGGTCTTTCGGGTGCGCTTCAAGGTCTTGACGACCATCTTTAAAGCGCTCCATGGCTCGGGGCCTAGTTATATGCGAGACCGTCTCGTGCCCCATACATCCCTTAGACCGATACGCTCCCACAGAGAGGGCCTCCTCAGGGTGCCGTCGGCCGGACAATGCCGACTGGCGACACCCAGGGGAAGAGCCTTCTCTGTGGCAGGCCCAGCCCTTTGGAACGACCTACCCCCTGAACTCCGGACCATCACCGACCTCCGCCTCTTCCGCCAATGTCTAAAGACATACTTTTTTCATCAAGCCGGCCTAGCCTAACCTCCCATGGGGACTTTAGAAAAGTTTTAAATTGGGTTTTAATTAATAATTGGTTTTAGCACAGGTTTGGGATCTAATATATATTTTAAATTATTTATGTTCTATTTTTGTATGTTTTTTAAATCTCCTGTGCGCCGCCCTGGGTCCTTTGCGGAGAAGGGCGGGATATAAATGTAATAAAATAAATAAAAATAAATAAATAAATAAAATTTTCCCACAGCAAATGTCTGAGGTAGGTTGGACTGAAAGAGAAAGTGCAGCTCAAGCTTACCTAGCTGATGTAAGACCTGGAAACCATCTTTTACATTGGGCCTTCAGGCCTGGCATGTTTTCTGTGGGAAAATGGGAGGGGGGATTATACGGAGTATGGGTGATATATAGTCAAAATAATATTCTTTCTCAGAGAGTCAAGGACAATTTGCCCTGCAGGTGCGATGGTGTGACTGGGAGGCATTTCCAGTGTTGGATGGTGCCTGATTGGGCCATGTGATGGACACGTGGGTGCTGGGCAGGGACTTGAACTTTCACTTGGGTGGGAAAAACCTGGAAGCTTTCAGATTCGGGTTTTCCCAGATGTGCCAATATGACATCTTTAATAAAATGGAACTTTGAGGAAAAGCAAACCTTCTTTCATTGGGGTGTTACTTGGATCCCTGATAGCTGGCTTTCATGGCTAAGGAAGGGCTGAACCCCTGGTCTCCTGCTTCCTAGCCTGGTGATCTAACCACTAAACCAATTTTTTTACATAGAAATTTTGTCATCTCTGTCTCTACTGGATTTTCAGAATGCTGTCAAGATTTATTTGTAATATCTAGCAGAAGAGGAGGAGGGTCTGCTATGATTGTGACATTCACAATGGCATGATTTTTGTATTTTCCATATTTTTTTATTTTACTTTTAATTTTGATTTTAAAAAATCATGTAAATGTTGGGTTATATTTTCTTCATTTTATTTTGAGATGGTTATCCTCCTGGATCATTTAGGATTGAGCAGCAGGCAAATGAAATAAGTGAATTAGTGAATAAATAGATCCAGATGATTTACTAAAATATAATACCTTGTTTATGTCAGTAACTAGATAACAAGTAATCTATGTAACCCAATTCCTTTCCTGGACATTTCAATTGCTACATGCAGAAATTGCTGCTAACAAGAAAGCAAATGCTTTCTTGTTAGCAGTATATTCAGTATATTCAGAAGTATATTCAGGATGCAATTTCATGAAAGGAATCTATGCAAATATAACATTCGAAGAGAAATTTGAATAGAAAGCTTAGCATTCATTGAGAGGGAGGTCTGCAGCAGAAGTGGTGTTCAGCAGGTTCTGACCAGTTCTGGAGAACCGGTAGTGAAAATTTTGAGTTTGGAGAACCGGTAAATCCCACCTCTGACTGGCCCCGCACCCATCTATTCTCTGCCTCCCGAGTCCCAGCTGATCAGGAGGAAATGGGGATTTTGCAGTAACCTTTTCCTGGATTGGGGAGGGAATGGAGATTGTTAGGGGTAAAAACACCCCCATTGGAAAATAAACAGGCGTAATAGTGCAATACACCGGACAGCAAGAGATACGTTGCTTAAACCACACAAAAACTCTAAACCACTGATAGTAGAAAAAAATAAATAGTCTGTACTATTTATTTTTTCATTGTAACTAAAACAATGATTCTCTTCTGTCTTCAGGTTCAGCTCCTTTCTCAGTGGCAATCAGGAAGCAAAGGAAAGCAAAAGGGAATGAACTGTGTTTCCAGCTCCCTTTTATGGTTGAGCTGGGAAGCACAGCCAATCAGATTCCACATAGTCCTTTTAAAGTTACATATACCTTTTATTAATTCTGGCTTATATATATTGTCAAACCAACATCAGGATAATTATCCTAACAGAGATTTTACAGTATCCTTCCCCTGCCACACCCACCAAGCCACACCCACAGAACTGGTAGTAAAAACATTTGAATCCCACCTCTGGTCTGCAGGCATTTTTGTGTGCCTGAAGCAATAATTGGAACTCAAGATGGTTGAAAAATAACTTTTGATTTCTATTCATGGTTTAGAATCCTTAGATTCATTTATTTCAGGGGTCTCAAACTCAATTTACCTGGGGGCCGCTGGAGGCTGAGGCTGGGTGAGGCTGGGCCGCATATTAATATTACAGTATATTATATATTATAGTAATATTATAATATATAATATTATACTTTCATATCACGGTGGGGGCCCCAAGATACCGTCCTGCGGGCTGCAATTGGCCTGCGGGCCACGAGAATGAGACCTCTGATGAATCAAATAACAAATGGTAAGGAGCATGAATGAATAAACATGGAATAAAAACGAATGAAGAAGAGATTCTTTGTGTGTGGGGAAAACTAAAAGAAAGGAGAAGATTTGTAATAGATTGGAATGAAACTAACCTGATCCTGAGGACAGGTGGTAATAAATGCGTGTAGGAAATGAAAGTCTACATTTAATAATTACGAAATTTAACCAATTTCGTTGTAACCAATTTCGTTGTATTTAAGTACAATGACAATAAAGATGATGCTTATACGTAGCCCTTGACTTATAATAGTTCCTGTATTGACTGCTCAAAGTTACAATGGCCCTGAAAAAAGTGATTTACGACCATTTTTTACACTTAACTCTGTTGCAACATCCTATGGTCACATGATCAAAATTCAGATGCATGGCAACTGACTCTCATTCATGTTGGTTGCAGTGTCCTGGGGTTATGCAATCACATTTTGTGACTTTGTGACAAGCAAAGTCAATGGGGAGCCTGATTCACTTAAAAATCATGTTCCTAACTGAACAATTGCAGGGATTCATTTAACAACTCTGACCCAAAAAAGGTTGAAAAAATTCCGCAAAATTCACTTAACAGCTGTTTCACTTAGCAACATAAATTTTGGGCTCAGTTGAAATTATAAGTTGAGGACTATCTGTAAAGAAAAGATCAAAAATATTTTATATACCGATTGGTATCTATGTTGTTGTGGGTGCAAATTAAGAATCCGTCTGAGGGTGATAGTTGTACACTTACACTCCAATGAATAGTGATAATAGAAGAGCTCAACATTTGGAAAATCTCTGCCATTCTGAATGAATTCAGTCTAGTAAAAAGTATTCTGCTGATAATATGAATGGATCGATGTTTCAAAACTAAGAAAGTACAAAAAACAATCTCAGATCACTAATAGGTTGTCTCGGAGGACTATCTGTGTTTCTCTTTTTCTTTGTTTAACTCTTACTTTCTTACTCCTTCTCCCACACATCATCTTCCTTAATGTCAACGTTGGTGTAAGACCCAAAAGGCAGAGGAACAGATCTCTGCCAGAAGTATACTGTCCCACTCACACCAACTTAGTAATGCATGCTACGGTAGGGCCATCCCTCATCCATTACGTGGGATGCATTTCATGGCGCTAAAAGAACTGGAGCAGTCACATTTAGTAAAGAAGCATGACTTAGAACACTTGTCGGTCAACTAATTTTGAACATGCAGCCTCTCAATTCTTTCTAGCCTAACATTATTTTAAAAGTCCCATTTTTCATGAGTATCATAGATATCATACTGTTTTCCCAGGAATATGCTCCACGTATTTGAACAAGAGGACTATCCTCCTTGAAACCAGATGAAATAATATGTTATTTGGTGTTTACGTTACTTGACTCTTGATTGATTTAAGTTCCAGACATTAAGAATATTCTTTCTCCCTTTACACCCCGGGAGAAAGTTTGAATTGAATGGCAATAACATTGCCACAGGGCGGCAGTATTGTCTTATTTTAAGATGCTTTGGCCTAAATTATAATTCTCTATTTTTATCCTTCATTTTCAGTCCAGATATATTTATCTTTTTCAGTGTCAAGGCACTATATTGTACTATATGTACTATACTATAAAAAGTATTTTTTTTTTTGGAAATATGAATCTTGGCTCTTGGTGGTTACATTTTCATGTCTATGTGCTTATTTTGGTAACAATTTGAATTGGTTTGCCAATGCCATATTTTTGTTTGACTTCCTAGATACAACCTTGGTATTTTTAAATTGTTTTCTCTTCAAATACTAATCAGATCTAGTCTAGCTTAGCTTTTGAGAGATTAGTCACAATTACTTTTTTTGAAAATAGTCTTTATTCACATAAAAGAAGAAAAGAAAAGAAAAGACATGACATACAAAAACACATACACTTCCAAAAAAGAGAAAAACAGTTCATATAGTCTAACATTATACTCCACTCTATAAGTCTGTTTTAACTGTTCAACTCCGTAACGTATTCATTTATAAAAGCATTCGTAAAATGTTACAGATCTTTTCTGACTAATCCCCAAACCATATTCATTTCTTTATGCTTTTATCCATCCAAATATACTTAAATTCCGAGACTATGTTATCAACTGGTTTTAAATTGAATTAGGTTTTAATAATGGGGTTTTAAATTGGTTTTAGCACAGGGTTGGGTTAATTTAATAAGCTTTTAGAATATTTATGACATATTTATTATTTGTATTTGTTATATGCGTATTTTATCTTTCCTGTGCACCGCCCCGAGTCCCTTCTGGGAGAGTGGCGCGGTATATAAATTTAATAAAAGTAAAGTAAAAGTATACCAATTATTCCAAGATAGAAATGCTGATGTCTCTTTTTTCCCCTTCAGCTTCTTAGTCAGTTTATCTGCTTCTGCGCAATCTAATATCTTTTTAATTATAACTTCGTCCGGCGGGATATGGTTAGCCTTCCAGAATTGAGCATACCCCAACCTTGCTGCCGTTAAAATATGTAGGGCCAAGTACCATGTTTTCTTAATAATGTTTTCCGGCCTGGAGCTGAGCAGGTATGTTTCTGGTTTTAATTCGATTACACATCCTACAATTTCTTCTACCCATTTTTAAATCTTTTTCTAATATCTAACTGCTTCCGGACATGTCCACTATAGGTGATAATATGTACCAATCCCTTTCTCACATTTCCAACACTTGGGCGAGTTTCCGGGAAACATTTTGGCAAGCCTAGCCGAGGGGAGGTGCCATCTATAAAGCATTTTATAAATAGTTTCTTTGTATGATGTAGAAACGACTAGCCTCATATTCCCCCACCATATCTCTTCCCATTTCTCAAGTGGGAGTGCATACCCAAAATTACTAAACCACTTTAAAGTCCATTGTCCTAATAGTTCTAGTTGAATTGAAAAAGCTGTCCTTCCAAGGACAGTGACTTCCAAGTGCATTGATCTCCACAGCTTCAAATGGTAATTACAGTTAACTATGCTATTGTCCAAGTGGGACCACATTGGGATGACATTTCTGCTTCATAACTTGATAGGATTTTCTACTGAAAACAAGTCATCATTCTAATTCAGTTTCATAGATCATGTTTATGTTGTCAGCGTGTATTACAAGAATATAGAATCATAGCCTCTAAGACACACTTTCCCTAACTTTTTAGAAAGCGAAATAAAATGAATAATAGCAAAAAGTCCAGGCCGATTTGGAGGATACAAAATTTGCCTGTCAACATCTTTATTTCATCCTGTGTCCATAATGTTGCTTTCAGTTCATTTTTAGCACAGGAATGAGGCAGGCCAAATTGTCCTTAACTGCTCTAGTTTTTAAGCAGTGTTTTCCCAAAGAAGCCCTCAACAACCTGAGATAGTTTTGGTATTTATGAAATCTGGCTATTCTGTCATAGTTGTGCAGTGCAAATTGGTCATTTCAGGATGGTGCAGTCCTATCCTGTCCCCTTGAATCCTGGAGATTCTCTTCTATGTCTTTCCCCTTCCAGGTGAAAAAAGATGATACCCAAATAGTTGAACAATAGCTGGGGGAATTGTAACATGAAGCTGGAGAAATGGCTTTCTAGCCTGCTGAAGATTTGAGATACAGGATGGTTTAGATAAAGTGGGAAATTTGTAGGAGCCATGCTGGGAGCTAGCTCAGGAGTGGGCAAACTTTGCAACTTTAAGTCTGAAGGACTTCAGCTCCCAGACTTCTCCAGCCAGCTTTGCTGGCTGAAAAAGTCTGGGAGCTGAAGTCCTTCAGACTTAAAGTTGCAAAGTTTGCTCACCCCTGAGCTAGGCCCAGAGCTAGCGATTGTCTGGGTTAAAATGTTGGTTATGTCAACAACCAACAGCTACTTAGTTCTGAGACTGCACAAAGGAAGGGCTCAATTAAGCAGTAGGATAGGCAGGGAAAAGAAATGTAATACCTAAACCACTGCAGGTAAAGGAAGTGGCTTCATTTCATTTGGAAAGACAACTGCAATCAACTGCCACATAAGTTTTCATCATGGCATTCAATACCGCAAATATTTTAATCATTGGCTTTGCTTAGCAGAAATGAGCACACCAGTAACCCATGTAAACTGGAATAGAAATTATAAAGACCAGTTATGGATCAGCAATGAAGACAGCAGCTTTTTAATGCTGGTTTAGTTTACTGTTGGCTCACATGAGCAGCAGAGAAAAGCCCCAAGTGACTATTACCTGTTTTCTTAAAAAATTCTTAGTTTCGGATATTGCAGAGTTAAAAAAAAAAAAAAAGACATGCTCATATTAAAACCGTTTACCTTTTTCTAGATTTAAAAAAAATGCAATTAATGTATGATTAATGCAATTAAAAAATATGTGGCACTAGGAAGATAGGAAGGATACATACAGTATAAAAGAAACAAATATGCAAGTACATTTGTAAGATTAAAACACTATTATAAATGCTAATGTATATTGACTTATTTGACATTAATATCAGTAACCTCTCCTCTAATGATGTTCCTGTTCCTGGGAAGAAAACCAGTTCTTTTCTCTTTCAAATATCTGTCACTTGAATGCATTATACAAAAGCACCAGACGCTCCAGCACAGCCTTATATAGGTGGGTGAATGGGATGCCCATCTAAAAATAGCGATGTCTTTGGCTTTGAGTTGACAGGCAACATGAAAAGCGCTATATTTCATGCTGACATTTGGAACATGTTCCCGGGATTATTTTAATTGTCTGGCAACAGAATAAAATAAACGAGCTGACCAACGAAGCCTTATGAAAATAGGTAACCACAAGTGGAAACATTCTTATTTGGTGTGATTCAACAGAGAATGACTTTGATTTGCGGCTGCTCATGTTACAATTTTGGAGGTTAAATCTTTTCTTGGGTACAATTTTTAATCCCCAGAAACCACATTAGTGGAAGCACTGAAGTGGATTGGTTATGCATGCAACTTTTAACCCGAACAGGGGCAGTGATCTGATTTTATTCATGCAGGGCAATTTAAGAAAAAAGACCAGGCCAAGCCAGACCTGACCAGGCAAGGCAATTTATTCCTGAAGTTTACCACGATGGATTTAACAGCTGCTTCATTCTGCAGAAGAGAAATAAAAGGGGAGAATCATGTTAGCCATGAGAACATTGCCGCAACATTTCTAAAGTTTGGTTTCCAAGTCAGAACAGGCTTTGTGTGGATAAAGTAGGCAGAAAATTGATAATGTAAGCAGTTCAGGTAAATGACAAGGAGGGGCAGGGCAGGGCAGGGCAATCAAAAGGAAATATGATCTAGGAATTCTGGATTGAGCCATATTCCAGTACTTATTCCTTTAAAAAAAAAAAGGCTGCCTGGAAATATGCTCAATGGATAAATACAGGAAATTTCAGCTGAGTTTCCAGTTCAAAGCAGGGGCAAGGTCAAATGTTTGGGAAAGCTGAATCCTACACATGGACCTATGACTGAAAAACAATGTTGAGTCATGACAGCAGAGGAATAAGTGTCTAATATTTTGAAGAATTTTCTAAATGAATCCTGTCCTGGGCTGTCTGCCAACTTTAATCTAGTCCTGGAAAGTGAATATTGATTCCTTAATGCACCAAACCAGAATTCGTCAGGTCGAAAGTCCAAAAACAAAGAACACAAAGAGACAAAATTATTGTGAAGTAATGGGCATTTTTATGTTCCATTAAACAAGTGTAACTTAGGAGAAACATGTGTCAGTTTGGGATGGAACTTTGGGCTCTAATGTCTTGGCTTTAAACAAATGTGTTTATCATACATGTAAAGTAAGAGCTATTCTTTTGAAAAAGAGTGGGTCTCTTTTTTCTTGGTATTCCCAGGAAATTTAGTAGCAGGTTTAGAGTAAAAATATTTCTAATACTAATAGTATATGGTGAGAAAACGCCCTTCTCTCTACTCTGGATATTCTTCTTTGTTAAGAGCAACTAAAGGAAGTATTGCAAGAAGCAGCAGACAGAGACTAAGCCGTTCCCCAGAAATCTGAGCACTGTGTTAATTCCTGCTATAACTGCCTTACTTACAAGCTAGGCACAAACTGGATTTCTGTCTGCTTTGTAGCTCCTGGTGCTAACTGGAAGGCTACTCGAGCGATGAGGCAAGTAGCAAAAAATACCACTTTGAGTGCTCATTTCAGCATTGACAAGTGACATCACTGTGAGTGATAATTGCATACTGAGTGAAAAAGATCCGTATAAAATATATTTACCTCACTTTGTGCTGCTTCCAGTATTCCCTCCGGGCAAAAGGAAGTATGTCTTCCTGGTTTATTCTGTCACCATGGGCAGGAAAACAATAAACTAGACCCATTGGAAGAAACACGCCCAGGGGACTGAAGATATAATGAGCAGCTGTGTTGAAGCTTATTTCTGCTGTAATTATGATCAAGCATAATGGATAGTCAACAATTTTGGAACTGATGCTGCATAGAAAGCAAAAATGCATTTAAGTGAAAACAAGCACGTTCGTTCGAGTTGCCCAGAGATTCCAGCACTTTCTTGTTACAGAAACCTTCTTTGTGTTGAAGGAGTGTACAAATGTATACTTTTTCATACAACCTAAGTTCTTTAATGACCTCCTTCGCCCCAGTCCTACAGTTAGAGGAGAATCCAAGGACAGGTTTTCACTGATATTTTGTCTTCATTATTTCCCTCTTTAAAACCTGTGTGAAAAAAGCAGGAAGAAAATAATTCCTTTCCATCAGTACTCCAAAACAATGTTTTTCTAAGAGGTTTATTAAGAAGCATGCATTAGTATATAGATCCAGCAATAATAATGGCTGTATAGGTAAGTTGATAGTGATATCTTAAGAGTAGTATTATCTGTTATTCTTTTCCCAGTCATATGCTCCGAAAGCATTAGCAGGAGAGGTGATGTAAATGTTATTTCTACAGAAGATATTTGAGAATAGAGAAAACAAGAACAAATGCCATTTAAATAGAAATAGAGACTGGCACAATATCCTCTCTTAAAACATGGAGCTCTAGTATGATGCATGGTGCTCACTATTCGTAAATATGCTGTATCGTCAGTTTGCCAGATAATATTTTGAGGATCATTACTTCATCCCTCCTCAGTTGCTCATCCTGGACTCCTGCCAAAGAGCATTCATTAGCATGATGATAATAAGTACCCATTTAGATATAACTTTTGAAACTCAAGCAAATCTTCAAGCAAGTGGTTATTTCTTCGCCCTTGTAAAAAAGACCCCTTTTGGCCTATGCTTGAATACTGATCCATATGATTAGAATCATAGAGAAGGGGACCGGGAAAGGTAATAATATATACAGTACTGTTGTCCCCAATTCGGGTCTGAGCCTGGTGCCGAAGCCAATGATGAACGCCAGACACGAGGTGCAGGTTTTCTGATTGCTTTTTATTGGAATCCTCCAAGGAAAAGGGTTCCTGGTCAAAAGGCCAAGAACCAAGAACAAAGGATTAAAAAAGCTTTATACATTTTCACTAAAGGAGAAGGCGGTGCAAGGTGAAACAGTAAGAAATATCCTCTAATAAACATTTTAGCACTAATTCTACAATTTGTTCTATTGTTCTATAACTGCCCCATTCCTAGGTCTTAGCTAATGAATGCCCCAGGAATTATCTAATAGACATTTCATTTGTTGCCGTCCATCTCTATTCCTAACTTTCAGCTGAGGTCTGCAAATTGTCTAATTTGTGTTGCCTTTTATCAACTTTCCAACTACCCATAATTGCTATGAGCTTTACACATGCATATTTCCCGATGATAAGCATTCTTTGTTCTTGTGAGACAGAGACAGACACCCCCCCTATTACAGTCTTTCTGATTTATTTTCAAGTGTGTGCATTGACCTTGCTTTAGCAGCCAGTCCATCAGTACGTAGAGTAATGGAAAATAAGGTTGCTCAGAATGCCTAACAATACATTCATGCCAGGTAATGTTTCTGTGGGATCCAGAACTATATCTTACCCCATTTCACTGCCATATATTTAGGTGTGATATTCAGCCATCAGACAGTAATTCATCCTGCAATAGTTATATGGCAGCGATACAATTAAAACCCAGGTAAAGAAAAAGCTAGTTGAAGAAACAATATGGCTGTTCAAAATACTAATGAAATTCTGAAATCGGAGATGACTGGAAGGCCTTGCTCATTGTCACCCATGCCTGCTGTTTGGATTACTGCACTGTACTCTACACATTGTAAGCATATCAATGGAAGGATACCGTATTTTTCGGAGTATAAGACGCACCTTTTTTCCTCTAAAAAGAGGCTGAAAATCTGGGTGCGGCTTATACATCGAATACAGCATTTTTTGCCTCCTGAAACCTTGCCCCTTCATCAAAATGGCCATGCGCATACCTTTATGGAGGCTTCCAGAGAGCTCCTGGGGGCTAGGGAGGGCAGAAATGAGCAAAAAACAGGGCGTTTTTGCCCCCCTCCCAGCCCCCAGCAGCACTCTATAAGTCTCCATAAGGCTATGCATGCAATTTTTTTGACAAAAAATGGCCCATTTTTGCAATAAATGTTCCAGTTTTTTGCTCATTTTTGACCCCCCCACCTCCCCAGGAGCACTCTGCAAGCCCCCACAAGGCTATTCATGCCTTTTATTTGGAAAAAAAAACCAGGCCCATTTTCATGAAAAACGGGCTGTTTGGGGGAGGTTTGCAAAGTGCAAAAAGGTTTTTCTTTCCCTTTTGGAAAGCTGTTTAGTTAGTGATTGATGAGAATTACG
Source organism: Rhabdophis nuchalis (assembly GCA_039707465.1). Classification (NCBI taxonomy): domain Eukaryota; kingdom Metazoa; phylum Chordata; class Lepidosauria; order Squamata; family Natricidae; genus Rhabdophis; species Rhabdophis nuchalis. The sequence continues at coordinate 42,242,201 of CM077648.1, read as the reverse complement.
TTGGTCAAGTACTGTGCCTGCAGAAACAAAGATTTGTTCCAAAGGTGGTCAGTGATTTCCTTCTCCAGCACTTGGGTAAATACACCTGGAAACATCTACCTATCTACCTACCTACTCTCTCTCTCTCTACCTACTTATCTACTGTATTTCTCTCTCTCTATTTATTTCTCTCTATCCCTCTATCTACATATCTACACTCTATCTCTTCCTACCTATCTACTGTATTTATCTCCCCCCTCTATATACCTACCTACCTACTCTCTCTCTCCCTACCTATCTACTGTATTTCTCTCTCTCTCTATTTTTCTCTCTCTGTCCCTCTCCCTATCTACACACTCTCTCTCCCTACCTACCTACTGTATTTCTCTATCACCCCCTCTATCTACCTATCTACCTACTCTCTCTCACCCCCACCTATCTACTGTATTTCTCTCTATATATATTTCTCTCTATCCCTCTACCTACCTACCTATCTACACTCTCTCTCCCTACCTACCTACCTACTGCATTTCTCTCTTCTCTCCCTCCCTCCCTCTACCTACCTACCTACTCTCTCTCTGTCTCCCTACCTACCTACCTACTGCATTTCTCTGTCTCTCTCTCTCTCTCTCCCTACCTACCTACCTACTGTATTTCTCTCTCTTTCTCTGCCTCTCTATCCCTCTATCTACCTACCTACTTTTTTTAAAAAAAGCCTCTCAAAACCTGGGTGCGTCTTATACTCCAAAAATACGGTAGTTACCAACGAATAAGAAATTGTTTTTTATTTTGACTCATTCAGTCCTTTTCAGATTTGGGATACCTCAATTACAATTCAGACTAAATTTATGAAGAGAGAACAAAGGATCTGGGCATGTTTAGATTTGATTAGACAACTCAGGCCCATTAAAGGTAACATTTTATGATGTTTTATGTCATAAAGTGTTTTATAAAATTTGCAAAATTTTAATTCCACAGGAATTATAGATCCAAGCTTTGGGACACAATCAATACGTTAGCCTACTTGGTTGAAAAAGTGTGTGCTATGATGCACCATTTTGCCCAACTGATTTGCCCAACATAGAACACTTAGATCAAAGAACACATAGAGAAAAAACCTATGTACCTGAAGTCATGTCATATTGATCATTAATTGGTTACGCAGAGAGATGGTGGAGTATATTTCACAGGAACAGATTATGAAGAGTCAGACCTATATCTGTCTGAAATATTTTAATTTCCTTCTACGGAACCGAATCAGTACTTTTAAAAAACCCTCTTTTGAATTAGCTAGTCCCATAGTGTAAATTGGACTTATTGGATGGATGTTGCTGGTGCAACAATGAGTTTTCATCACTTTTCACCTGGTGCATTAGGGAGATATCTGCGAGACAAAACTCATAAGGTTTTTACATCCACTAGCATGCTAGAGTGATTGCATAGTTTGAGGTTTAGCAATTTGTGAGAAGCCAACCATTGCCTTAGCATATTGTGGGAACTAGGCCATTGTGTTAAACTGTTACATGGTTTACTTGTTGGGCCATAGCATGTTTTGTATTTTAGTAGTCCAATTTAGAATCCAAAGTAACTGAGTCATCATGTTACAAACGTTATTTTAATTAAATATGGAGAGACAGCTAGAATAGGTGTCAAAAATAGCATATACTAATGTGCTATGATAATCGTAGACATGTATATTCAGATGTAAATGTCCTCCTTTATGATATATGTTTACTAAGTCACTTCTGCACTGTATTGTTGTATAAAGCAAGCATCTGTTTTAGCCATAAGCAACTCTTGTCTATTCAGATAACAGATGAAAAGTGATCACATTCACAAATAAATAGATGGACGTTTTCATATAAACTGTAATCTGGTATATTATGATGTGAGTTTAATCTCAAGTGATGACTTCCCAATTTTATTACCAAAGTTCTTATTTTCAGATTAGAAAATAAGTGACTTTGAGTCTGCCGCTGATCAGATTTCGGTGTAATATTTCCCGAGGCACGGTATGCATTATTCAATATTTCAAGTAATTTCTATTATCATTCATGTTATTGTTGTACCAGACTTGACAGGTTATCTAGGATGTCTTCTGCATTTTTCCAACATAGGTGAAAAAATGATAGTTTGTGCTAAAGAAGATATTTATACCATTAAATTCTAGCACAAACTGCCTGGTAGGTTTATTTATCTTTAATTTTATTTTTCAAATGAAATGGAAGAGCATGTAGGCATAACAATTTAATAGTTCATTATGAACTCATTTCTAAGTAAGAAATTACTTAGAAAGTAAGAAGTAGAATTATTTTTAAAAATAAACATTCTACCTGATCTCAGCGTATGAAGTTGCTAATGAAAATATACAAATAACTAAAGAAACTCATCATTTTTTTCAAACATCTGTTAACAGTGCTAGATTTTCACTGTCAGCCTAACCCAGGGGTGGGCAAACTTTGCAACTTTAAGTCTGAAGCACTTCAGCTCCCAGACTTCTCCAGCCAGCTTTGCTGGCTAGAGAAATCTGGGAACTAAAGTCCTTCAGACTTAAAGTTGCAGTTTGCCCAACCCTGGCCTAACCCAATGAATTCTTAAATGCTCAAGACTTACTGCTCTGTTGCTTCAGATGAAATTATATCTTAAATACAGTTTAGATCTTTATACTCAATGTCAAGGCTTTTGGTTAAAAAATTCTTATTTTAAAATATTTATTGGTCCTTTGAAAATATTGCAAGTGAGTGTAATATAGAACACCGGTTCTCAACTGATAGCTGGCGTACCCTGTGTAAGACGCAAACAAGATCTAAGGGGTACTCCTGCTAACTGCTCTAGAATTTCTGGTTTTTAGTGGCAGAGCCATTTGAAAAAAGGACCCCTTTATTGCAATAAAGAAAGCAATCTCCCGCTGGCTAAGTCCTTAGGAATGGGCTGAGGGATGAACTGCAAGGGATGATGGGAAGAACAAAACTGGGCAGGCAGGGAAAATGGGATGCCTGTGATCCACTTGCTGGTTGTCAATCAGGGAACATATGTGCATTCTGTAGCAACTTTCTGGATTCCCTACTTGGAAATGTGGGAATACGGGGGTGATTACAGTCAGCAAAATGTGGAATGGAAGAATGACATGGAGCATTTTTTGCATTTTTTTTTTTTTTGCATTTGGGGAGTATTTATTTTCAAAATCCTCAAGACTTGAGAGAATGTGTGTTGAGAGATGGAGAAGAGACGTATCAATAACTCTTTTGAGTAATGTTAGTTAAGTTAGAAATTCTTGATAAAAGTGGGGTTTTTGTTTCAATCATGGTAAAATTTAGATTCTTTGATAGAATGGTTGGTAAGGTGAGATGACAACTGTTGGTTTGGAAAGCCCTGCTTGAATGCCTATGAGTCAGTGTTTCAGTTCAGTTTTATAAATAAGAGACGCCCACTTAAATTGGAATCGAAAGTGAACTGGGAACCAACACTAGTAAAGGCATCACAAGAACGTAGTCCAATACTCACATGATTTCTAAGGTCTGCTGGTATATATTTTGTTAGCTTGCAGTTATTAGTCTTTATTTAGCCAAACACAATATAGTGTGATGCCTATTCATTGGTCAGGCTCTGATTATAGGATGGACTACAAAAAGATAGAAAGATAAAGTCAAGAAAGATAGACACTATGTTCCAAATAATTTGGTCTTGGGTTAACCGTTAATGGAACATATTCCTGTGCAATCCTCTGTGGTTAACCAAAGATGCTTAAAAGAAAACTCTGTCTTACTCACCTTTCATGGGGAACAACATTCTCTGCAACAGAGGAAAGAAAAGGAAACCTTTGAAAGTTCCAGCAAGCAGCTGTTGTCTAGCACAAGGGTCTCCAACCTTTGCAACTTTAAGTCTGAAGGACTTCAGCTCCCAGACTTCTCCAGCCAGCAAAGCAAAGCTGGCTGGAGAAGTCTGAGAGCTGAAGTCCTTCAGACTTAAAGTTGCAAAGGTTGGAGACCCCTGTCTTAACCAATAGACCAAACTGGTTCTACACCATTTGTTCCTTCCTTATATCATGTTATAGAGGGAGATATTCCTTTAATATTCATTATTTTGTAAAGTATACATACAGAGAATAAATGTTAGTATGTTGCCACATATCTATTATCACATTACCATGTATAAGGCTATTTTAAATCATACTGGAATAGTATACAAAGTCTCAGACTATAGTGGATTTGAGTTCAAATGCCATGCTTGCTAGAAATTATTGCAAATACAATGCAATACTACTGAAAGGTGCAAAATAGGAACAAATTGTATTGACGTTCCAAGCAACAACCATTCTATTTCATAGCAACTGGTATCAAACAGTTCCAAAGTTTGCTTTTTCCAAGGCAGCATGAATGTTTATGTATTTCCTCAAGGAAACACATTCACAGCATACCACACCATATTTGTAAATGTTTATCTTTTATGGACGGAGCAAAAAGCTACAGAGTGCGCTTTGTTATTGTCCCAATGAACGCTTGGTATTTTATACAATTAAGATGAATGGCTCACAATAATGCCAAGGATTACTCACTTGAAATTGTTCTCAAGAGCCTTATGATTTGCGGTTTCTTTGAAGGACATATTCATAGGAGCTTAAAGCATGGTTAGCCAAGGTCTGGCTGCAAAACAGCGTGAAGGTGATAAAATGGTATGAAGGTAAATTATAGTTTTTAACCAAGTTAAAATGGATTAAGTATTGATGTGACTCAGCTGCCACAATAGTCACCACAGGAAAGTTGCACTGTGGAAACAAAAATCTAACAGAATTTAATGTTCTGGAAAGTATACCTGATATCAAAAAATGAGTGATACAACGAACACCGTAATAACCTCATCCTTGAACTGACATATGACTTTTCAGCTTTTTCGTGTTCTTCAACATCAAGTTTTTATTTAACCAAATATTAAAGGGTGTCATGCTGTTGTGGATGATGTTTACAGATATTTACAGGCTCCAAGGAAAAGAAGAAAATCTAGTATAAAGCTCTTGTTGAAATACCAATTCTGTTGGAGAAAGCAACACTTTATTTGTGAATTAAGACTGAATCTATGCCAAGTATTGGCATTTCTTTTTATATTATCATTTCATTTAACTTTCTATGTATGTATGTGTGTATGTATGTGTATCTGTGTTCATGTGTATGTGTCTGTTTGTGTGTGTGTGTGTGTGTATGTATATATATATATATCCACACCCATACACAATTAGGACTGGAATTGCAGTCACTAAGCATAAAGCACTGTGTCACATGACCACACCAGTCAGCAACAGCAGTTTATTAAAACAGACCTGTCTGATAAAAAGTTCACATGATTGCTTCCTGAAAATAGACATACTGGTAGTTTTATTATGTCACACTTCTGCACATTCAATAAAATACAATAATACAATGGCAGAGTTGGAAGGGACCTTGGAGGTCTTCTTGTCCAACCCCTTGCCTAGGCAGGAAACCCTATACCATTTCAGACAAATGGCTATCCAACATCTTCTTAAAGACTTCCAGGGTTGGGGCATTCACAACTTCTGGAGGCAAGCTGTTCCACTGATCAATTGTTCTAACTGTCAGGAAATTTCTCCTCAGTTCTAAGTTGCTTCTCTCCTTGATTAGTTTCCACCCATTGCTTCTTGTTCTACCCTCAGGTGTCTTGGTGAATAGTTTGACTCCCTCTTCTTTGTGGCAACCCCTGAGATATTAGAACACTGCTCTCATGTCTCCCCTAGTCCTTCTTTTCATTAAACTAGACATACCCAGTTCCTGTAACCGTTCTTCATATGTTTTAGTCTCCAGTCCCCTAATCATCTTTGTTGCTCTTCTCTGCACTCTTTCTAGAGTCTCCACATCTTTTCTACATCGTGGTGACCAAAATTGAATGCAGTATTTCAAGTGTGGCCTTACTAAGGCATTATAAAGTAGTATTAACACTTCACGTGATCTTGATTCTATCCCTCTGTTTATGTAGCCTAGAACTGTGTTGGCTTTTTTGGCAGCTGCTGCACACTGCTGGCTCATATTTAATTTAAATTTAAATTAAATTCAAAAGCACCGTTTTCATAGCTATTCTGAAGCATTGCATAACCTTCCTGATGAATCTCTTGTGTGAAATCCAGTGAGTTCTGACAATAATGGACAGATTGAACCAATAGTCCCACTCTTCAGAATGCAATTATTCTATGCTTTATTTTTATTAAGTAATTATAGTGTAATCAATTATGCATATTCATGCACCCCAGCTCCATCGCACATAGTTTCACATATGCCATTAAGTGCAATGTAGAATGCCATAAATTGTGCAAACATTTAGCTCTTATCTCCATTCCCCAATGTTGTTCTCGCTTGCCTATATATTTATCACCAAATATCATTTTCCAAATTTTCAGGGCTGCCTGTATTTGTGGAACTGTATGCACAAAAGTTCCTTCCCTATTAATATTAATGCCTAAAGTATGACCCAATGAGTAAAGCAGCATCACATATCATATAGGGTGTTAAGAGGGAATAGGAATTCAGGATTCTTTAATTATTGAAACTATTATTTTTATTATGCCGGGGTTACTGCACTGCTCGGTGCTCTTCAAACTATTTTACAAGTCTTTGCAAATGTGCATGCCCATATTTGATAATATATCTAGTGCTTATGCAACATTGCAGCTCATATCAAAACGTTATCCTCTTTTATTACGCAAACATACAAAAATATAGATTTTAATGCTGGTCTTGGTACCATTAAACATTTCAGGTCTTATTTAAAAATGGAAACGCTTTGTGTCTTTTTAATTCTACTAAAATTCCAATCTATGTCTAACCCAGACTGTGTAAGCAGCTGGGTTTCCAATGAGCCAAGAGTTTGGGTTTTAAAGTTATTTTTAATGCAGCTCAGTATGACTCATGCTTAGCGAATCTTGCAGGAATGTTGAATATTGGTAGGGCAGGAGAAGTCACATTTGGAAGAAAGTTCCCCCCACTTCTCTAAGGCTCTTAAGTTCACATTAATTCCATTGATACCAAATCAGGCCTACATATGCAACAGAAGATCAAAGTAGAATATTGCATTTTACCATTTTAGATTGGAATTTCAGAATGCATAGAGAAACATTATATGATTACTGGAAAAAGAAAGTATTCCCTGCTTATAGTAACTTACAAAGGAAAACATTTATATATATTCTGCTCTACAGGTTAATGTAGTATTAGCAACACTCAAGTACAATTACTGTTGATTTCATGAGCTGCATTTAGAGATAGAGAAAAAATGCTGGCTGTAGATATTCCTACTGTACTATTAAAGTGATATTCAAATGTTTGGTTATTTCTTTAAATTAATATTTACAATTTCCCCTTTAATGTGCAATGGTAAGATTTATATGCTATGTGAACGACCAATTAGCTTCATAGTTCACTTTCCCAGCCTTCTTATATGTAGCTGGATTTAAATACATATTGAAGTACTGTTATACTAATGAACTAATTGAATCACCTGTCCGTTCACATGACAAATCTCTCATTAGCATTTTGAATGCAGGACAAAGCATAGCCCAGTGCTGCAATGGTTTCTGAGAGTCTTGGTTTGTTAAAAAAAAATCATGTGCAATTATGTATTGTGAAAATCTAAATTTGAAACTGATAATTGTTGCAAAAGTATTTTGATGGCTTAAAACTGTATAAGAAATCTATTTCTTTACTATAAAGAAAAAAATCAACTCATGTTTTGACAAGTCTATTTTCCTTAAATAAGACAAACATACTGGTTGATGAATAATTATTACATTTTTTAAAAAAATTCAAATCTCTTTTAGATTCGAAATAAGAGCAAAGCATCCAAGGCTGGGTTATGTGAAGGAGATGAAGTGATAGCTATCAATGGCAACCCTTGTGCTGAGTTGACTTATTCTGAAGTTCTTCTTCTGATGGAAGGCCTGACTGACACTCTTCAAATACTTATCAAAAGGTAAAAGGAATTCAGATTTATTTCTCATCCTGATAGAGTACAGCTTCAACCCTTAACCCCTGAACCACATTCTTTTAATTATTTATTACATTTTATTTATTATGAAATTTATATGCCACTCATCTTGCCTAGAGGTAATTTTTAGATTGTGAACTTAACAGATCTTAATGCCCAGGAAAGTTTAGGTATTTGTAAGCAAATTCCTAAGTAGCTGATCACAATCATTTTGAACTGAATCCAGAAACGCATACGTGAGTGAGTGAGTGACTGGTAAATGAAGAATGACTGAATGAATGAATGAATGAATGAATGAATGTCAGGTTGTGTGCCATTGCAAATTGAGCAATGATTAATAAGATTAATGTTTTTCTGTATGTTATTACTGTATGCAACTTTATTCTCTATGATGATATTTCAGAGGTACAGTATATAGAATTTAAATTCTTTAAAATCAAGTTTGTAGAGATAGATAGTATTTATTAATGCAACATTTATTAATGCAAATATATCAGCTAATCATAAGGTAATGTATCATATATGAAGTCTTCCTGGTTTTCTCTTCTAAATTACAGTTCTTGGATTCCTTCCTGAATCCCTCCCTCCATCGCTCCCATTCCTTCCTTCCAGCCATCCTTCCTCCCCTTCCTTCCTTCCTTCCTTCCTTCCTTCCTTCCTTCCAGCCATCCTTTTGTCCTTCTTTCATCCCTCCCTCCCTCCCATTGAAGCATTGACTACATCAGTTCAATAATTACATCTCAATTTCACCCATCTTAAGTACTGTGCAGATACTGTAACTTATATAACAGGGAAGGAGAAATAAGAAGAATCACCCATGTCTTCTTCGTCAATTTAATTCCTACTGCATTGCATAAGCAAAGTAATATTAGCAAATTGTTAGTACCTATATTGTCAGGACAGAAAAAAGGTGCTTAGGGTATCTACACTAAAGTCCCTGCTACAGAACCACTGGCTTTATGTAGCCTTTTCCCAATTCTAAGCAGAGTGTTTTGCTATTGCACATTTCTCCTTGTGTTAAGGCATCCCAACAAATTGAAAATGGGCTTCTCTGTGGGCTTCTCTGTGGGGACATCACAACAATAATTTTCAGGGGAGCCAGAAGGTAATGAGAATGGGGGGAAACTGCTCCAGAGCTTCAAAGGATATCTTGCAAAACCGTTTTCAGCATTTTCTCTGCAGCAGGAGCTGAACTGGTAGATTTCTGAATTTAACTGGCTTAATAAATGCCCAGGACCTCATGGAGTCACTCACGGGTGATACCAGTTTTGAATTGGTGCAGCCTTCATATACAGAAACACTTTGACAAAGAGAGAATAATGAGTGTAAAAGAACTGGAAATGATCTTCTGGGTCATCTTTACTAATTAGCAAATATATAATGAATTTGAATTTGTGGAGAATTGAGCAAGTTGAGTTTTCTGATCAAATTCCTTACAGGGTAAGTATTTATTGGAGGAAAGTACATGATTCTTACCAGTAAGTGCCAAATATTTCAGTCTTAGTGTGTGTGAAACTGTAGAGAAAATAAGTCCATATATATATATATATACATATAAACATAAAGGTTTTCAAAATCTAGTCTCTGTCTGTTTCTCTCTCCCTCCCTCCTTTCTTTCTTTCTTTCTTTCTTTCTTTCTTTCTTTCTTTCTTTCTTTCTTTCTTTCTTTCTTTCTTTCTTTTTTTCTTCCTATCTCTGTCTCCCCCTCCCTTTGATATTTCCCTGCACATATACAACCCAAGAACCCAAACTACCAATAAAGATTAACAAGTATCTGGCTGATCCCCAATCTTCCTTCTTACAAGGAAATGTTTATGAATTTATCATGTATATGTATGAAGCACAAGCATTGATTGTCCAAGTAACACAATGTGATGAAAACCAGCTACAATCACAGGACTTCATAAATTAATATGTTTGTCTTTCATGCTGGTTCCATCATGTTTGAATAAATGTTATGAATTGGGTCCTAAGCCAAATTGTATTTGCAGCAATTGGTACAAACTAGTTGTGAAGAATCACTCAGCAATACTGAGCAACATGGTTTTCATTTATCATATATAGCTTTTCAAATGACTGTGTCATGTAATATAATAGCTTTAGGCTCTCAATTAATAGTGGGCTCTAGCCCACTATTAATTTTATTTTAAATTCACCTCTGGCCAAAAAAAACAATCTATACAGACAGTTAGAAAGTGTGCACATTATCATCCAGAATTGTAGCCTTAGATGTATAATAAGAATAGCATAGTCTGTAATAGGATTTGCAATGACACTTCTTCAATCAGCCATTCTTAGTGTCCAGTTCTCATTCCCATACATCATTATAAGGAAGATTATGATTCTAACTAGCCTGCCTTTTGTATTGATATCAATATATTTGCTTTTCCAGATGATATTTATATTAGCCATTGCAGTGCAGTTAGCCTCCCAGTTTAGCCTGATGCTTTAACCACTACACCAAACTGGCAGTTTTCTAGATATAATACTAATGTAAAATGGTTTGCAAGGTCATGAATATCAAATTGTGCACACTTTATTTAATTTGTTGTATATTTGTATATCTGCAGATTCTCCAATGGGGCAAATGAAACATTAAGTCCTGAATTAGAACATGAAAACCTTACTGACATTGAAAATAAGGAATATAAAGAAAGCACAACCCTACAAATCAGAACAGCAAAGCCAAGTCCCCACCAGGAATTGCAGATCATAGTGCCAACTGAAGAAACACTCCCAACAAATACAGAGCAAACTATTGTGGATTTTTTTGGAGCAAAGCAAGAAATAATCCCCTGCTACAAAATCCCTCCCAAAGTGATCGAAGCCCCTAAAGTACACTGCACGGAGGCATCTGCCTTCACTGGAGGCAAGCCTGGCTCTACAGTTGAGTTACAGTTGTCCTTTCCACTTGACAGGAATAAAAGCAGCAGCACTGGGTCTGGTCTGACTATTGTGGAGGTCCAAGAGAGCAAGCCCCTGGAGACAGGATCGGACCTAACACAAGAAGCGACTAGCTGGGTAAAAGAGCCTTCTGCCCAGTGGGCAGGCAAGATAGTCCAGATTGTTGGTGGCAAAGAGATCCAAGTGACTCATGAAGGTGAGAGAAGAGAGCCCTCTCTAACTAAGGTTGAAGTGATTCTGGACTGTTCTGACCAGGCAAAAGAAGCATCCAGTTTTCTGGCCGAAAAGGGGTGTGTAGAGTCTCAAGTGGAAGGAGGGCAGTCAGAGGCACCTCCTTCTGTAGTCTCCTTTGGAATCTCATCAGAAGGCACAGAGCAGGGGGAAGACGAACAGCCCTCTGAAAAGGAACCCAGCAGACCTCACAAACACCGGGCAAGGCATGCCAGTAAGTACAGCGTAGCTAAACTGGGTGGCACAGCATGAGGGTTATACTTTGTGAAAGGCAATCTGGCAGAGAACAGTTGCAACCGTCTGCTTAGGAGGAATAAATATTTCAAAGAGGAATTGTCTAAATATGTCTCCCTTTTCTTCTTCTTTCGTTCTTCTTTAAACAACTGCCTTTTCTTTATATGTTGAAACTGTTTTTGCAGATTCCATTAAAATGAATTATGACAAGCAGGCGATATGCTTTGTAGCTCTAACTGCAGAGCACATTTTGTAATACAAACCTGTTCATGTCTGAGATATTAATTACTAACTTTTTTCTTCTGGATATGTTTGTATAAAAAGTCTATTAGATAATTTAAGAAGGGAGTAAAAGTTAACTTTAAAGAAATCCCAGAAGAAAAAGGAAGGGGGGAGGGAGGAAAGGGAAGAAAAGAAAGGGAAGCGAAGCGAAGGGAAAGGAAAGGAAAGGAAAGGAAAGGAAAGGAAGAATCAAGTAGTGAGGATTGATGATGCTGGCTGAAAGTTACTTTGACAGACACCAGCATGTGTATTTTTGGCTAGTTATATGATCCTTTCAGTTTTGCAAGGCTTCCCTATTTTGTAAAGTGAACTTACTATTCTTTCTGCTTCCTATACCTGGAAATAAGTATAAAATCTAGGCAAAGACTGCAATTGGAAGTAACGTAAGGACCAAACAGTAATAAAATTTGAAAAGACAAACTTGAAAAATATTTTGTCCAAGCATCTGCTTGTTTATTTAATTCTATTGTTGGCATCTGGACAATCATTTCTGACTATTTCAAGAATTCCATCAAGGGATTTCATTGCAAAATGGCCAAGGCATGATGACATACTCTAGCCCTGAGCTATCTTAACAGAGCCTGCCAGGTTAGGCATGTTCCCCCATTGCAAATTCTTCCATATGCGTATTTTTAGGACAACAGCCATTTGTAGTAAACTGTGGATTAAACTGTTGCTTAGATATAAAGTGTCCTTATGTGAGGCACATATGTATATCATATTAAATGATGTATAAAGGAAGAGCACACATCCTTGGCATTTTGGCCCACTTATGCTTGACAGATTACATCATTACTTTAAAGAGAAATGAGTAGAACAAAGTAATCATACTAATATTTTTCATCTGATATGTGCAGATACTTCAGTTTGAATGCCTTTAGGACTCCAAAACGTAACGTGAAAAGAGAAAAGATAAAGATAGATTTCCATGTCACAAATTAATTTCGAAAGCAGTCACAGTTTCAAGGACACCTTGCAAGCGGTTATAAGAGTACATTTGTGTGGCTATATCTACAATATGGACAGCAATCTGTCAGAAATGGTATAGGGTCTCCTGTTTGAGCAGGCGGTTGAACTAGATGACATACAAGGTCCCTTCCAGCTCTTTTCTGCTTGATTGATAGCAAGGTAACAATAGAGATGGTTTATGGAGCCTAAGAGGTAAAATAGCAAACTGAACCAATTGTTAGAGTATCTGGGATAATTCGTTTTTATTTTTATGAAGGAACAGCAAATTCTTACCTATAATGTATTATTATGATTACGATTACGATTACGATTATTATTATTATTATTATTATTATTATTATTATTATTATTATTATTATTATTATTCTGTGGTTAATCTTTGGTGAGATTCACAGCCTTTGGGGCTGGTTGGTAGCTCAACAGCTCGAGTCCTAACCAAAGACCTAGGAACTGTTAAGGTAACATCGGAGGATAGAAGCTGTTCCAAGCAGGGTGGCCCTTTGTAGAGTTAGAATGTTCAAGTCTGGCAAACCTAGAACCTCCACATAGCGAGGCAGTCCCCTAGGTATTGCTCCAACGGCTCCAATCACAATCAGGACAACACACGTCTTTCTTCTTCTTCTTCTCCTTCTTCTTCTTCTTCTTCTTCTTCTTCTTCTTCTTCTTCTTCTTCTTCTTCTTCTTCTTCTTTTCCTCCTCCTCCTCCTCCTCCTCCTCCTCCTCCTCCTCCTCCTCCTCTTCTTCTTCTTCTTCCTTCTTCTTCTTCTTCTTCTTCTTCTTCTTCTTCTTCTTCTTCTTCTTCTTCTTCTTCTTCTTCTTCTTCTTCTTCTTCTTCTTCTTCTTCTTCTTCTTCTTCTTCTTCTCATCATTATCATTATTTCACTACCATGGAAGAAATCTCAAACTCCAAAATAGCCTAACTGGTTGGGACGGAGCTAGTGCCACTTTATACTTCTAACCTTAGTCTAACTCTCAAGCAGCTTACAGTTGAATAAAGTAACAGAGCATCCACATGTGTTTTGGTATAAAATCAAATAAGTAACTATCCTACACTTTTATCATTCTGATAGAGCTACTTATAACAAAAATGTGTGCAGTTAACTTGATATTTCTCAAGTAAAATATAAATATTTATAGTTCTCCAATGTGTCTAATATAAGAATTTCATTACAATTATCAGCTTCCTTTTTTTTTTTGCCAAATAGATAGGAATTCTATGAACCAATCCTATGTATGTGTCCTCAAAAATATGTTCCTATCCATAGGACTGACTACCAGGTAGTACACATAAAATTGCAGCTTAGTTTCTATTTTCTAATATTTGGGCAAATATCTTTGTATTGCAGAATGAGTGATAGTTTCACTAAAATGTGAAAATGTAATACTTTATAACAGGCAAGATGGATTAGAAAAGGGTAATTTATCTTATGATAAACATATTAACAATGCCTAGCAGTTGTTTCAAAATAAACCCAAGTTTCTACCCTCTCAGTTCTTAAAACATGTTATTAGCCTGATTATATATAATATTTATGTTCATTTTCGATTATATTGTTTAGTATTTTTGTTCCATATTAGTTTAGCTTTAAACTTTCTAAGTCAGGTATATTTCCAATCAACAATCGGAAAGCATTTGGTCAGATTTGTGTTCTCATTTTAAAATAAATGTGTTAGAAAAACATGCTAAATATTTGTACCAGTCTTACTTTTATGGAGCAAAAATAGGTTTTCATAATATTTTAGGATTTTATCTGAAACTGGACTATGAACTCAGTAGGTTACTCTGCTTTATAATGAAATGCTTTTAAAACCAATTGCAAATACAATTTGTTACATGTTATGAAAAGCTACACAGACATAAACCCTCTTTGGATGTTCCTTCCTACTTGGGCTCCAACAATACATCAACTTATTTTTCGCCCTGGGTTTAATTTAAATTACTTTCATGATTACTTTCAGACAGTTTGATAGTAAGATAGCCAATGGTTATCTTACTATCATACTATATATATGTTAGTTTTATGAGCTGATCAATAAATAAATGAGAGAGACTAGGATAGATCTATTTCGAGCTTATTAGCTCTCATCAGCTAGTTGATAAAACTAACACACATATTAAAAAATTTACACAACGGAACTCTTGGCTTTCTGTCTAGATGGTCTCTGGTGATGAGCTGAAAGGGAGAAAAGGAAACAGTATGTCTCCTCCCTTAATGGGGCTCTAACAGGGTGTTGTGAAACAATTATATATGTATGTATGTATGTATGTATGTATGTATGTATGTATATGTATATGTATATGTATATGTATATGTACACATGTAGGTCTTTGGTTGTTCGGGTTTTCTCCCGCGTAGAATTGGAAGTATCTTCACGACGTTTCGATGAAGTCTCATTCATCATCTTCAGGCTGGTGCTTCCGGCTTGGTGCTTCCAGGAGCACCAAGCCGGAAGCACCTGGAAGCACCAAGCCGGAAGCACCAGCCTGAAGATGATGAATGAGACTTCATCGAAACATCGTGAAGATACTTCCAATTCTACACGGGAGAAAACCCGAACAACCAAAGACCTACATACAAACACCCGCGAAAAAGTCAGAAAACAAATATGCACATATACATATACACATACATATACAGTTTATATAGTTTGCAGCCTATATAGTATATAACTTGCATCCATGATAATTTATCCATCTATCTATATAAATGTGGGACTTGCTTGTCCTGAATGCTCAATATGTACAATGCATTTCTAACCAGATAGCAATTATTCAATTACAAAAAGAGAAAATAAAATATATTGCTTATGAAAATAAATCAAATAAATATTTTTTATGAAAATAAATCATCTATTAGTTTACATGTCTTCCAGTTCACCATTGTCAACTATCTGGTTCAACTATCAGACTATATTCCTGACAGGGACATACTGTTCATTCTAAGAATACATGTTGGCAAAAATATTCTCTCCAGAGTCTAAATGGCGAAGGATCCATTGCGTGCTGTCATTTCCCTGCTCTAGGCCTGGGTACCTCAACATGTCACCTAGAGACCTAGTATGTAATCTTTGGTGTTAGTAAGCTTCCTTTTCCCCCCCTGACCTTCTAGAGATTTCATACTATTTAAAAACTAAAAGAAAGGGAGTATGCAAATATGCCAGTTTCGGAATCATTTGAAGAATGCTTCTATGATATACATCAGGCCTGTAAGAATATTTAAATTGTGGGTGGCCACAGTCCACTCCTTCATAAAAAAAAAAGTTGGACACCATTCAGAAAATAAGGCCAAGTAAGCAGAGAAGAGGTGACAGGTAGCATTTGATAAACTGGTGCCTTGAAGCTGATTATTCTCACATGACTGAATTTTTATGGATGAACAAACATACATATACATACACACACACACCTACTGCCTTCCAAATCCTGCACACATGTTCTCAAAATTCCAAATAATCAAGGTTTATTTTAATTGGTTAGGAACAGCATAAAATATTCCTACTTTATTTTGGGCATTCTCCCTCTCTCTCTCTCTCTCTCTCTCTCTCTCTCTCTCTCTCTCTCACACACACACACACACACACACACACACACACAAACTCACTCACTCACTCACTCACTCACTCACAAACACACTTTAAGTCCCACTGTTACCACTTAGAATCTAGGTATTGTGGTCTGATCTTATAGTACGTATATTAAAGTTATTAACTCTGAAGTCTCTGCCTGGATGTGCATTATCTCAAATAATGAGCTAGAAGAGGTATATTATATTCTTCTCCCTTTTCCTCAGTAATAGACAATAGTTAAACAGTGTAAGTTCATGGGGAGTCTTGTAGGATTCTTTTCCTTTAAAAAAGTACTCCAGTGAAACACCTCTGGGTGGGTGACCTTGGGCCAGTCCCTCTCTCTCAGCCCTAGGAAGCAGGCAATGGCAAACCATGTCTCAAATCTTGTCATAAAACTGCAGGGGCTCATCCAGGCAGTTTATGGTAGTTAAAAACCAACTCAAAGGCACAAAATAAATGAAAATTAAAATAATAATTTACACGTTTAAGTTAAAAATTAAAAATCAAATTCTAATACAGCACAGAACAAGAAAAAATTCATTTATCCTACAGCCTGTTAGCCCATAGTTGGAGGGGAAGGCGAACTTGTACTAGATTAAAATTTAATAATAAATTACTTAAATGTGATTATTATATTCCAAAAAATAGTCCATTATATAAATTACATTGCATATATTTCCATCCAGATAATGTTTCAACAAGAAAAATTCCTGTATGAATTATTTATTATTACAGAAGTCAGTCTTGTTTGAATTAGTATATATAAATCCTAAAACCTCTCAAAATGCTGCAGGTTCAAGTTAATATCCATCATAAAAAATGCGCCCCACTTATTAATCTTCTACCTTACTTTGTCCATATATCTGCTTCTTTCAGGTTAGACATGTAACATCAAAAGTTTGTGTAAGTTGAGATAGCGAATCTGTGAGAAGAAAAGATTAATCAAAGAATGCCACTAGTGAAGGAATGCTTGCTATGGAATGGTGATGGTTGCAACTGTGTGAAAAGATTAATCTTAATGCCCTGCCCATATTTCCTTTGTAGGGGAGAGGAATCAGACTCTAAAGAAAGAAAGAATTGTATGACAGTCGTATAACCCAAATAGCTATTGTTAAAGTTGTTGTCGTGGTATCCACTAAAATATGCTCTTTATTCTTTTCCTACAGGGCTGAGAAGGAGTGAGAGCCTATCAGAGAAGCAGGTGAAGGAAGCAAAGTCTAAATGTAAAAGTATTGCTCTCTTACTGACAGCAGCTCCAAATCCCAATTCCAAAGGAGTGTTGATGTTTAAGAAGCGTCGCCAAAGGGCCAGGAAATATACTTTAGTTAGCTACGGCACTGGGGAACTAGAACGTTACGAAGACGAGGGTGAAGAAGACGAGGGTGAAGAAGGTGAGAAGGAGAACACTTTTGAAGTAACTCTATTTGGCACAAGTGAGTCAGAAATTGATGAAGATTTCTTCTCTGACCTGGATAAAGAAGAACGGATTGTGACATTTGATTGGGATACTGGACTACTTGAGATTGAAAAAAAAACCAAACGTGGGGACGAGATGTCACAGCTGCTTCCAGAGACCAAGGGTAAAGGGGCACTCATGTTTGCCAAAAGACGTCAAAGGGTAGACCAGGTCACTGCTGAACAAGAAGCAACGAAGATGCAGAGCATGCCTAGAATTGAAGCACACCGAGAGGCCACTTCAACAGAGACCACCCAAAATATGAGTTCCTCCTTTTATCAAGCAAAACAAGAAGAATCTGCCAGAATGCAGAAAAGCCACATAAGCAAAAGCTACATAGAAATGAACCATAGTCCTAGGACAATAGTTCAGCAAAATGGCATCAGGGTTGTCCCAGAAATAAATATGATGCATCCACCTGCAGAAGCTGTTAGCTCACCTAGTTCGAACAGAACAGCCAAGCCTTTCCCTGGTGTTCAGAACAAAGTGGCAGTTCCATTTTCACCCCCAAGAAGCATGGTTACTCTTCCCTCCGAGCTACCTGCCCCACCTCCTTACACTTCAGTTAGCCCACCACCTGAAGCATTATATAGAACTGTTTTGACTCCAGTGGCCACGAGCATGCATCAGTCAACTTTGTGGTCTCCAACAGAATCAACAGAACAGATTGCATCCAGGGATGAACGGATTGCTGTGCCTGCAATAAGAACTGGAATATTACAGGAGGCCAAGAGAAGAAGCACTGCAAAGCCTATGTTTACATTTAAAGAAGCCCCCAAAATGAGTCCAAATCCTGCTCTTTTGTCCCTCGTGCAGAATACAGAAGGCAAAAAAACTGCCACCGGTGGCTTTGAATCAGGTCCTGAAGAAGACTACCTCAGTTTGGGAGCAGAGGCCTGCAATTTCATGCATATCCAGGCTGCCAAACAAAAGATCCCACCCCCAGTTGCTCCCAAACCTTCAGTAAAGGTTTCTCCGACTGCCACAACACCTATTTCACCAGTCTGGTCACCTCCAGTTGTGGCTGTTACTCAAGCTCCCATCTTTCCAGTACCAAAGTCTCCAGAAGTAGCAAGCCCAGCAGCCATCAAAGTAGCACAATCAGCTTATCCCCCTCCACAGCCTCCACAACCTCCACAGCCTCCTAGTACTCTTCACCTGGAGCCTTCCTTTAAGGGTGCTCAAGTTTCATCATCCCACCAAAATTATACCCCCAAAACAACACCCATCACTCCATTAGGAAATGCTGTTCTTGCTGGTGGAATGGGGCCAGCTTTTGAGATGCCCCCAGCACTGAGTGGTAAGGGGGCTCAGCTCTTTGCTAAAAGGCAATCACGGATGGAAAAGTATGTAATAGACTCAGAAACCGTGCAGGCCAATCGGCCCCGGGATTCATCCCCAACTCCATCATTACCAGCATCTTGGAAATACTCATCAAATGTTCGAGCACCACCCCCTGTGGCTTATAATCCCATCCATTCTCCATCTTATCCTCTTGCTGCTACCAAATCTCAGTCACAGCATCCTGGAGCTACCAAAACCACTAAGAAAAAATCTAAGAAACAATTAAGCTCCTTAGAAGTGATGAAGCATCAGCCATATCAGCTTAATGCATCTTTATTTACTTTTCAACCTCCATCTGATACAAAGGAAAATCTCCTTCCCAAACAGCCATCAAAAATTGATTCAGTGTCTGCCTTGAAACAAGCTGTACCATCAAGAGTACTCAATGCTGGTTCTCCCTCTAATATTCAAGCTTCTTCAGTATATTCTGTACCAGCCTACAGCTCACAACCATTCTTCCCATCGAATGCTTCTAGTCCTGTAATTGAGTCCTATACATCAACGGGCTGTCCTACATTTTTGAAGCAAGAATCAACAGCATCTCCTGTATTTTCAGTTGCCAAGCCAAAATTCTCAGCCAAGAAAGTTGGTGTCACTGCACAGGTGTGGAAACCGACAACCATTGAAGAGTAAAACATAGATACAACTCACTGTTCATTTGCCATGAATTCTTTGTAATAATAACCTAACACCCAAAATGATCCTCAGCTCACTTAATAATTTTCAAACATATCACATAAAATCGGGGTCCAAAAAAGGCTTAAGCCTGAAAATTTATGCACATTTACCATGATGTAATAAATTCAGTGATAATTACTTCAGGTAACTGTGCATATGTTAATTATTTTACATGAATTAAAATGAAAATTAATTTTCAGAAATTGTATGCATTTATGTATACAATAATTTTATTACTATTATTCAAGCAGGCACATAGGATATTCTATAACGGTCATGTACTAGTATTAAGTGAGCAGTATGTTAAGCATTAGTGCTTTGATACACACATACTGTACATACTCATTGGATTCTGTTCCTGCATTTTATCAATTAGAACATAGTTTTCACCAAGTTTTACTGCTAGGGAAGGAAAATATATTAATCTAACAGCCTGGGTATAGCCACCCAATTATTTCTGGAAAAAGGCAATGTTATCACTCATGAATACAGCTTGTATACAACACAGATTTGACCCAATTCTGCAACTGAATCCTTATAAAAATTATGTTAAGCCTCCTCATTATAATGGGGTGAATCCTACTGTTAGCTTTTTGTACTGCATCTATGAGAGTGGGAATGTATAACTTTCTTTTTATGTTCCCACAATCAAAAGTTGAATGTGCAAAATTGTAAAATCAAAGCGGCAATTCCTTGATTCTCAGCTAAGATTACAAACAGGCCAGCAGAATTACAGGCCAGCAGAATTACATGATTTTGAGAATATTTCTATGCAAACATTAAGCCTGATGTAGACACTCTGATAATAAGGCTGTGTTTCATATAATTCCTATCCCCATAAGAGGATAATTTGTGTATGTTAAGCATAGATAGGTTGCTTTTATTTTGTTCAGTTGTTATACTTTCACACAATAGGGCCTTCAGGGTAGCAGGGTAATTCACTGTCATGAATTACCTCTGATCTCCCACTTCTTGCAACTATAAGTATCTGTTAAGGAAGATTATAGCAAGTTCTGGAAAAAGAAAGACATTAGGGAAGAAAGCTTAGGCTGTTTCCCTTTTTAAATAATGTTGATCTCTTCGACATTAGCATAGTTCTTTGACTGTCATATTACGTATCATTAGGAAACAAAACAATTAGAACTCTTGAAGAGCCAAGAAGATAAGCTGGCTTCAACAGCTTTGGAAATGGTGCAATATGTCGTTGTGAAAGCAGAGAGACTAAAATCTGAAAGGACATATCAGTTTTGCAACCAGAGTTGTGATGTGCCTAAAACCTAATTGAAATATGATATAGCTTGACTCCTGACCTCATTGCTGATCTCTGGGACACATTCTTGTTTTCACTTGGGACTTTCTAATCTTGCTTCTTTCACTTGTATTTCTTTTCACTATATTCTTGTTCTCACTCTGCTTTTAATTAATATGTGGTGGACCAGGAGGATCAAGACACTGTTCCCTGCCATATTCTGCTAAGATTACATCTGCTTATTTCAGTCTGTGGATACAAACGGACAATATTTTTATGTCCAGTAATGTTTTGATCCATCAGTAGACATTTACAGATCAATGCACTCAGATGAATTTAACCTATTTTCACAAGAAGTAACTAATTGATGGATTTCCCCCCTTCTTTCCCTGAATCTGTTTGCTAATAATTACTTAAACTAGTGCAACAAACCAATAGCATAGTCCTATGTCTTTTACAAGGGAATTCCTACTATTGCCTGAGGAATTTACCCTCAGAATATTCTCTGTAGAATTGTACCTAAATAGTATGAATTAATTTAAAATTATGAAAATGATATTCTTAGTTTAAGATTAGGCACAATGATGGTGAAACAGTTGAATAATAACTTTATGTAAAAGCACTTACTACTGACGGGCAAAACATATTGAGGTCTGCTTTGGGAACTGTGCAGTACCTATCAAGATTAGTGTTGTCTATTTTGACTCTGAAGCTCAGGGTGAAATCTTTGTCAACACTGCTACTTTGTCCTGTTAATTGGAGATGCCAAGGAGCTCTGCTGTCAATCATCTACTGAAAATTCTTGACTCCTTGGATTTCTTTGAAAATGAAATGAACTTGTGCTCTGCCTGTTTGTTCACAGTAATCACTTGGCTAGGGCAACCCAAGAAAGAGACATATTACAGTAATTTGTCTAACCATTAAAAGAATGATGTGAAATTAATTTCAGAAACTTCTGATTCAATATTACTAAAATACAAATGGTTGTGGATCATATACATGCACCTACTCACCTTTACCAATAAAATGTCTTTCTAGACAATGTATGCCCTGACACACAGAAACATAAACCAAAGTATAGTTTCCTGGTTTCCATTTCTACCATTGTGGCATGACATCATGGTTAAAAAGAAAAATGTAAGGGAAGCCATAGGCTATGTTATATGAACAGATTGCTGGAGACTGTGAAATTATGGACACAAGACAAGTGAGAACAGCATTTCCTCTATAGTATAGATGGCGTTTTTTGTCTTTGTGAGGTTGAAGATTTGGGTATGTTGAAGATCAAATTTAAAAAGGAAAAAGTTGTGAAATGTGCCTTATAGTGTTATGCGTTTTGAAGAGATTCAAGATTTTATATATGCAGATCAAGCATTCCTTGACAATACATATCTTTATCTATATTGCATAAACAAACTGCTAGACTAGCACCTTGGCCTAAATATATTGATCAAGTAACTTAATTACCACAGGACCTATGTCTGGTGTTCCAAGTGCTAGTTGGCTTTAGATAAATTATTTTATCTGAATTAGCCAATATTGGAAGTCAAGGGTGATTGCTTATTTTTTTAATGATTCAACATATACAGAGGAGTCTTTTCAAAACAAACTAAGATTATAAGGTACCAATATTTTAATCCTCTTGAGATCTTTCTGTTCATTTTCCAATTGCAACCTACTGTGTTTTTCTCTAACATTAAAATTGTTCCTTTCTTCTTTGTTTTTATTTTTCTTTCATTTCCCAAATATTCATCATCCTTCCCTAAAATAACTCAGAATTCTGCATTAAAGTAGATCAATAACTCCACTTAATTCATATTCTTGAATCAGAATAAAGTGCCCCTTAACTATATTACCACTAGCAAATGTGCTCTTGGAGTAACATTATAGTCTTGTGTTTTTCTACCAAATGCTGGACCAAGGAATTAATCAGAATATATTCCCAGTTCTGACGACCCATAATGTCATTCTATTTCAGTGGCTTATCCTCCCAAAGGTTCTGCTTCTATGTATTTATTTTTATTATTCTATAATTTCATACTTCTGTTCTTCTCAAGCTCTTCCCTAGAGAATTTCTCAGCTTTGAGTATGGTGAATGGCTCTTATCATATCTGTCAAAATTGGATTAGGAATTGAAACTAATAGGGTGAGATTCTGTGAATATGCACATGGAAATTTTAATGCAGACACATGGGTCTGATCTTATTCATTTATTTAAAAAAGGTGTAATGTGTTAGCATGAATTGCTTTTTATTGAAATCTATGCTTTCTGAAGTAGATTAATGAATGCTTTGAGGCCTGAAAGTATGACTGAACCAAAAAAAGTGAAAACAGCAGTCATGATCTTATAACCAAAGCTCCACTCCTTTCTTGTGTGTGTTACCAAGAAATATGACCACTGTCTTGATTTTTTTTATCCTGGCTCCCATCCCCCACTGCCCATTCACTGACCAAATTATTGAGAATTACAATTCTGACATGACTCCATTCATAGCATTCATAACATAGCATGATTTGTCCACAAAAACAAATCTGAAAAATAAATTTTGTTTTAACTTGTTGAGCATAATTGTTCGAATCAAAGATTGCTTCTATATAAAGGTGTCTTTTATAGTAATCTCTCTCCAGGTTTTTCCTAAAAAAGAATATTAAACTTACAATTATTAAATACTCTTCAAAATAACCATCCCCAATATTTATTTAAGAAGACATTGTGTATTTGTATAATGTGGCACTTCAATGATTACTTTTAAAGAGCATTTTCTGGAAACACTACTATGCCCCCCTATATATTGCTATGGACCTGGGAAGGCATGTTCCCTTCCTGAGTTAGCGAGAGCTTTAGAATGCTTTTCATATTTTACTTCACAGAGAATGGTTCCCAAAGGGGATTGGTAATAGAATACAGTGCTTGTCGCCTCTTGGTCAAATATGGCCTAGGGATAGGAATGACTGAAAGCCATGGCCAGCTGCTGAGTAGTGTGAGTGACTTCAATGAATGGTAGCTGTTCCTACTGTTTAAATAAACCAATTACTATCACTCTTAACCACAACTCCAATAAGCACTAACTGGCATTCTTATTTAAAGGCACAGAACTATCAAGGAAAAATAGAAATCATGATTTTAGGTTTTGTAGAATATTCTCGAACCCGTCTGAATTGTCAAGGAATTGCTATGCTTTGCTTTATTTTTGAAGTACCCACATTTTCACATTTTGGGGCAATTTTGTATGAATTTCACTAGAAAAGAAACAGATTGAGAGACCAGCAAATAAGATAAAGAACACAAAGCTTTGGAGAGTTGTAGAAATTATTAAACTGTGGAATTTTGCCACTATTGCTCTGTCAAAAGTATTCTCTACATAATTTTCATGCTCCAAATCATGATTAAGCATCAAATGTTAAATGCAGGAACAAATATATTTATCCTACTCTTGTTTAAAGCTGGTATGACATAAGGACAGCCTGTGAAATCAGAGTTGGATATTATTCTGAATGATAAGAATGAATGTTGTGAAAGGACATTTATAGTCACAAAGCAGTGGGTGTTTTCAGGAGTGAAATTAAGCAGTTTCTGACAGGTTCTGGAGAACTGGTAGCGAAAATTTTGAGTAGTTGGGAGAACCAGCAAATACCACCTCTGGCTGGCCCCAGAGTGGGATGGGAATGCAGATTTTGCAATATCCTTCCTGCCATTCCCACCAAGCCACGCCCACAGAACTGATAGTAAAAAAATTGAATTTCACCACTAGGTGTTTTCCTACTATAGCTCCTTCAGGTGTCTCTTTCTCCATCCCGGCTGTCCATGGAGGACCATGTGGCGGCCGTGGCCAGGGGGGCCTTTCATCAGGTACGCCTGATGCGCCAATTGCGCCCCTTACTGGACCGGGCTGCCCTGCGCAC
The DNA here is from genome assembly GCA_039707465.1 of Rhabdophis nuchalis. Classification (NCBI taxonomy): domain Eukaryota; kingdom Metazoa; phylum Chordata; class Lepidosauria; order Squamata; family Natricidae; genus Rhabdophis; species Rhabdophis nuchalis. The sequence continues at coordinate 42,217,419 of CM077648.1, read as the reverse complement.
AGTCACTCAAGCACTCGTGACATCCCGACTCGACTACTGTAATGCTCTCTACATGGAGCTTCCCTTGAGGTGCACTCGAAAGCTACAGCTAGTCCAGAATGCAGCTGCGCGGGTGATTACGGGAGTGCCTAGACACTCCCATATAACACCTATCCTGCGTGAGCTGCACTGGCTTCCTGTGGTCTTTCGGGTGCACTTCAAGGTTTTGACGACCATCTTTAAAGCGCTCCATGGCTCGGGACCTAGTTATATGCGAGACCGCCTCCTGCCCCATACATCCCTTAGACCGATACGCTCCCACAGAGAGGGCCTTCTCAGGGTGCCGTCGGCCAGACAATGCCGACTGGCAACACCCAGGGGAAGAGCCTTCTCTGTGGCGGGCCCTGCCCTTTGGAACGACCTACCCCCTGAACTCCGCACGATCTCCGACCTCCGCCTCTTCCGCCAGTGTTTAAAGACACATTTGTTCCATTTAGCCGGCCTAGCGTAACCTCCACAAATGACTATTTTAGACAGTTTTAAATTTGGGGATTTTAATTTGTTTTTAGCGCAGGATGGTATCAAATAAGTTTTTAAAAATTTTTACTTGCTTTTGTATTGTATTTTAAATTCCTGTGCCCTGAGTCCTTTTGAAGAAGGGCGGGGTATAAATTTAATAAAATAAAAATAAATATTTCCCAATTTTATTACACAAAAAGATCCAATTGACAGAATGGCCTATGGAAAGTGATTGTGGAGGAAATTAATAGTTAACATTTAAGCACGCACACATACCAGATAGTCACCCTCATCAAATTCTTGCAAACCCAACATTCAATGTTGCAGTCTCTGACAAATATGAACTTGTGAAATAAATGCTTTATATAGGTTCTCACTAAGGAAGGAGGAACAAACTGAACTGAAGAAGCTTCTTATACAAGAACTGAAACATTTTCAAGGGGAAAAAACCCAAGAAAGTCTAGTTGCCTTTTGAAAAAACCCCTTTGGGTTTAGAGCAAGATTTTTTTCTTGACAACACAAAAAGTAAGAAAATGCTACTGAATTCAGTGACACTGAATTCAGAAAATGCCTCTATGTATTAGAAACATACCATTGTCTTTTTCAAACTAGCATATAGCATACGAAGGGAAACAGTGGCAAACCACTGAGCTTCTCAGCTGGAAAGTTGACAGCTCAGGTTCGAGACCTGAGTGCCGTGTAACGGGGTGAGCTCCCATTACCTATCCCAGTTCCTGCTCACTTAGCAATTTGAAAGCATGTAAATGAGAGTACATAAATAAGTATCACTTTGGTGGGAAGGTAACTGTTCCATGCAACCTGGTGTATAGTCATGCTGACCACATGACCATGGTCTTTGGACAATTCTTGTTCTCTTGACTAAGAAATAGGTGACCTTTCTGACTCCACGGGCAGGTGGCGGCAGTAGGGGGGATGGTATTGTACATGCAACCTAGATCCTGTGTGTGTGTGTGTGTATGTGTGCAATGATGCTTCACATGCTCCCCAGTTTATGAGGCCCAGTTCCCAACCAGTCCATGGACCAAGGGTTGGGAACTCCTGTTCTATAACATATATATATTTGGATGATACAATTAGAATATGTTCATGGTGCACTTTCTCAAAATAATCCTCTCATTGCAAAAGGACAATGGTAAATAACAGAGAAATTAGACCAATAGAATTCAGTGGGTATTTTTTTGTGCCCTCATAGTCTTTCATACTTTTCGAATCCCTTTAGGATTACCTAAACTACAGAAATCCTAATATACTTTTCTGTTGTTAAGATATAAACAGTCATGAGATATCTATACTCATTATTCAGAACAATGTCACCAAATTCCCTAATACTTGTAAGTAAATTCAAGGCTACTATTACCGCAGATAGTAGTGGTAATAAGAAAAAGATTGCTGTATCCAAAATAGTTGGCTAGAAGCAGGCATAGATATTGAAGACTTCAGTTCTCATTAAGGGTAATAATTTATGGTGATGTTGACTAAAACATCTGGAGATCACCAGATATATTTTTCACCAGAAATGAAAAAAGCAAAAGAGAAAAGCATTCTAATTAAAATTACAAAGTTAAATGTGTGGATAGACTTGTTTGCTCAAGGAAATTCTTTGAAAGGAGATATAGATGTGATTTATAAAGTAGAGTGAAGCAAAAGAAGATTGAAGTGGCTTATTTATTGTATTTATATCATGAAAAGTTAAATGTTAATGTGAATATATAGAGAATATTAATCTAGATTAGAATTGCAGCAGGGGGAAAAAGCTAAATTGATCTAATGTGTCATATTAATGGTGATGGAGTCGTTAGAATGCAGTACTGCAGGCTACTTCTGCTGACTGCAGTCTGACTGCAATTTGGCAGTTCGTATCTCACCAGACTCAAGGTTGACTAAGCCTGCCATCCTTCCAAGGTGGGTAAAATGAAGGTCAAGATTGTTGAGGGCAATATGCTGGCTCTGTAAACCACTTAGAGAGGGCTGTAAAAGCACTGTGAAGCAGTGTATAAGTCCAAGTGCTGTTGCTTTATTAGGAATCTAATTCAAATAGGAATAATAATAATAATTTAATAATAATTTATTAAATTTCTAAACCACCCCCTCTCCCCGAAGGGATTCGGGGCGGTATACAGGAAAATTAAAAAGCATCTAAAAACATACAATACATACAAAATTAAAAACGAATTAAATTACCCTGTACTAAAATTTATGAACATTAAAATTACAACCCATTAAAACCGAATAGACAATTTGAAATTACAGACTGGGGCGAGAGCGTAAATTAGCCAAGCCGGCCTGATGGAACAAATAAGTTTTTACTTTTAGGCGGAAGGTGCGGAGGTCTGTGGTCGTTCTAATATCCGGGGATAGGTCGTTCCAGAGGGTCAGGCCCATCACAGAGAAGGCCCTTCCCCTGGGTGTCGCCCGCTGGCACTGCCTGGTGGATGGCACCCGGAGAAGTCCCTCTCTGTGTGAGCAAATCGGCCGAAGGGATGTATGGGGCAGGATACAATCCCGCAAATAACTAGGTCCTATAATGGAATAATGGGAGGGAGGATGGATGGATAGAAGAAGTTATATTAGTTATTTAAAATAAATAAAATTTCTTTCAGTTATCCATCCAGTTTCATAATTTTTAGAAGAGACTTTTGAACATAGATAATCAGGGGGGGGGGGGGAATTGAAATGAAGCAAAGGTAAACATTAATTTGTTAAATAGATCAGATACATTCAGCTATGTTACCAAAGAAGCCTACTATTACTTACTAAGTAAATATATATTTTAATGATCATTTTTTTGTGGTTTGGGTTAGGGGAATTCAAATTAGTTTATCTTTACAACACATTCTGGTTTTAAATGGTATAAGGCAGGGGTCTGCAAAGTCGGCTCTTTTAAGACTGGTGGACTTCAACTCCCAGAGTTCCCCAGCCAGCATAGCCGACTTTGCAGACCCCTGGTATAAGGTAAAGGTAAAGGTTCCCTTCGCACATATGTGCTAGTTGTTCTCGACTCTAAGGGGTGGTGCTCATCTCCAGTTCAAAGCAGAAGAACCAGCGCTGTCCAAAGATGTCTCCATGGTCATGTGGCCGTAGGCGCATGGAGCACTGTTACCCTCCCACCAAGGTAGTCCATATTTTTCTACTTGCATTTTTACATGCTTTCAAACTGCTAGGTTGGCAGAAACTGGGACAAGTAACAGAAGCTCACTCTGTTACACAGTGCTAGGGATTTGAACTATCGAACTGCCAACCTTTCTGATCGACAAGGTAAGCATCTTAGCCACTGAGCCACCACGTCACTTTTGTAAAAAATGGTATAGGCAAACATTTTAGAAAGAAATTCCATTGATCTGAATAGATGAGTTATAGATTGAGGTGTGCAAAATATTAGAAATATTTTTGCACAGCAGTATTTAATTTATTCCCTATGAGAGGTGCATTTCTACAGGTGTTTTAGATTTAAATCACTATGATTCTTGGGGGCACAATAAAATCCAGGAGAAATGTAGTTCTGTCTATCTGGTAGGCAATATGTGCATACTGTGTGGACCTTTCTCCATCAGGTCTTGCAAATATAGTAGTGGTTGCTTGTAAGGCCTCTGCAGTCAAAGAAGTCTCTTTGCAGGCACAGGGAAGAGCACAACTTTGAAAGAGAAAGATGGCCCTCAGAGAGAATTTCTTCCATGCAGTATCCATTCCCTTACCCTAATGAGCTCTCTGAATTACACAGATGCTCAGCTGTTGGGGCCTTTCAACGAAAAATCCCCCACTATATTTTAAAAATGTTAGAATGCCAGGATATCAGACAATGGTGCTGGTGCTGGTGCTGGTAAGAATACTGCAAGATCATTTTTCTATGAAATGTTTCAAGACTGTTTTATGCAGTCATTAAAAATCATGTAATTCTGAGAAATATGAGACTGACTCTAGTCTTTCAGTGCATGGCTGTGTGTCTTGTAAACCATCATTGCAGAAGATTCTTTAAAAAAAAAAACCAGGGAAAGAATTATGCCAGCCTTAATGTATATATTAATTGACATAATCTGCCAATTAATTTCTGACCAAAAATAATAGTCTCAATAACTGCACCCATTTGCAAAAAATTCCTTAGCATCTTGTCCTAAGCAATTCATTCTTGTGGGATATTACTCCTGGTTTCCAGAGGATGGCAATGCTGAATATCTTTTTATTGTACAACCTAGACTGTTACTTGTTTTTAAACAATGGAATTCAAGTGAGTAATACTGAAGTATTATAAAATGTATTTATTACAAGCAGGAAGCTTGTGGTCTTTTAAATTAGTAATGGCATAATTCGATGTAATTCTAGTGTTAATCCATGTTGGGTTTACATGTATAAGCTTCAGGTTTTGTGTTTCCATTTTCTATCTCCTCCTTTCAGTATGTCTAAATGTTTATTCCCATTAATTAGAGACATTTTTTCTAATTCTATCAAACCCAAAGCTCAACCTTAACTATGGATCATAGAGAAAAATCTGAATAATAAACCATGGATTGAAATAGATAATTCTTTTTCATTTTATTTAAGAACAGCTGTTGGGTTTGGACTTGGGGTAGCATTATTATTTTAAGGGAGCCATTTTTCAACCATGGAGAAGAAGCATTGAGAAATCCAAAATTAACTCATAGAAAACTACTAAAGTATGGCCACTATTCTCCTTTACAACTATAGACTAAACAAAGTTGTGAAATAAAACTATCTTAATTGTAATGTATTAGCATTTGCCGTCTTATTTAATTTAATATTTCTAAGAATTCATAAGATTGCCAATTTTTGCCTACTTTGCCTTTTATAATCAGTTTGAACAGGATGAAGAAAGCCATGCAGCTAATTTTTGCAAAAAATGGTACTATTTTTGGTTCAGGTAGATACCGCCATGAAAATGTGACTATTCTAGGCCTTTCTTTACCCTTTTGATCCTTTGCTGAGATCTCATTCCAATAACCTAATTTACAAGAAATGTTACCATGATTTATAAGACAATTCTTTCTTTCAAGTATGCATTCCCACCAAGAGAATTTTCTACACTTATTAAAAACTACCGGTAGATCAGCAACGAAGATCCAAATCTTGGTATGGGGCCTCAGACCAAAATGAGAATTGCTTGCAGGCTTTCTGAAGCAAGGATACATTAATAAGCCGGGAGCAAGTTATTTCATTTCAGGGCTGCTTATATAACAGTGTAGAACATTAGAGCAGATTTTTCAAGGCACTGAGACAAGCACAAACGGCAAGTTGTGTGCAAATGTTTATTTAGAAATAATATATTAGAAAATGATCAGCAGCAGCAGGAAATATACCTAGGAAAATCTTGATATTTTCCCACTGCTCTAGTTAGGATTCTTGGTGCTTCCAATTACAAACTGAGTTAACAAGTTATACAATTTGTTTTAAGATCTCATAAACTGTAACTGGCATAACACTGTAGATTTTATTAATGATTACAGCACAACATCTGCCATTTTCTTAATATTACCTTTATACAGAGCAATTGTAAAGCCACCCAACCAAATGTGGGACATTACTAAACAATGAATTTAAAGCAGTCTGGTTAACAATTGTGGCTTTCAGCTGATGCAACAGTGCAACAAAAATATAACATGATATCACCATCTCTTGACATGATGACCTTGGGTTATGATCTGTTGGCAATGTTGCGCCAGAACATTAATGCTTGTGCAATGTTAAGTTAGAATGTTAAATTGCAGATAGTGTCTACAATTTATTTTTAGGTTTTCATAGTTTGATATTTCAAGCAATGATTTTTCCTTCCAGTATTTTCTTTGCTTCCATAGTCCCCAAAAAAGACTAAAGAACCAGACAGTGACAACTTTGTAGTTTGTTACACTAATTCATTCATCTTGATTACAAAGACTAGCATAAGAAACAAAACAAAAATCAAACAACAGAAAACATCAAGATTGATTTGTTTGCATATATGGGTATATCATAGTAGAATATGTCATTCTAATGTTGGAATATACTGCTGTCAGTGCAACTCTGCTCTTCATTTGTTTCCTGACTGAATGTGACACTGCCATGGACCAGATAGTATAAAACCTTAGGCTATCTCCCAAAATGCACTAGTTGTTGACACTGATATTTGGATTTCTTATTTTAATGCTTTCTTGAATTTGTTAATAATAGCTGATTACAGGTTCTGGAGATAGTTTAATTTAAAGAAAATTATGAAATTATATTTTCCTTTGAATATATTTTTCAACAAAAATGCACCAGCTTTTAAAAATGTTTTTCAGAATGCTTAATTTTCATAACACTAAAAAGCTACTTAGGTTAAAAAAAATCAGTCTTACTACTTCAGTTAAATAGATTAAAAATATATATTTGCTCTACTTTTGGAATCATTGTCACTGATATTCAAGAATGTAATAACTCTAAGACTTTACTGTTTCTAGGAAAGGGGCCGTGAACGATCTGTATCAGTTCCCGGATGGCTACCTTCCACTTCTTCCAGATCCATGTCCCCAGTTTCTCCTGTGATGTTCCAATCTACTCCTGATTATATTACCAAAGTACCAGCAGCAGTTGACAAGCCTGGGAAGAGACTGACCCCTTGGGAAGCAGCAGCTAAGTCTCCCCTTGGATTTGTGGATGATGCTTTTGGCCCCCAAACCATTCAAGAATCTATTGTTGCAAATGTCATGTCAGCAGCTCGTAGGAAAACATTATCTACACCACCTGATGACTGGAAGAGGAAGGTGGCTTATGAGCATCCAGCTCCAAGTGTCCATGCTAAATTAGCTTCACTTGGAAGGAGCTATTCAGTGGCCACATTACCTGCCAAGATCTCAATGTCTGCTCCTAGCTCCATTGGCCATTATGGTTCCCGTCTGCAGCCTACCTATTGTAGCCAACGTGCCCAAACTGATCCTGGTATGATTTCCATGGAATCCAGGTCTGATTACTGTCTATCAATGTCTGACTCCAATTATAATCCACATCCAAAGGGATGGAGGCGTCAAACATGAAAGCAAATGAGTCTGCTGTAGTTTCCTTCCTTGAAGGTCTAGAATAAGAATCAGAAGTGTGAATAGATGTTTTCTGGCCTGGTAAAATCAAGATTTATCTAGAATGGGACCCAGTGCTCATGATTTGTCAGTATTATGAAAGACATCAATCCCAGATTTTCTTTGCCTTGTATGTGCTTGTGTGTCCTTGAGAGAAACATACATAACAGACATACAGTGGGATGAAATCTAGTTTATATAAAAGCAAATCACAACATGGTATTTTGATGTGCTTCATATGTGAAATTTTAAACTTGGAAGGTTATAATTGTGCAATATCAACATGTGTAAGTTATCCAATTAATCATGATAAAAATGTAATCTTAGGGGACATGAAAACAGTTATTTCCTTTTGTTTCTTATACAAACCTACTTATGGTTAACTAAGTGTCTATTGGTACCACCAGCTATGTTGTGATATGTTGTGTTTTGGTCTTTGTTATTGGCTATGCAAATATTATTCCTAACCTAAAGAGTTAAGTTGCATTATTTTTTAAATCTTTCTGAGACTCAAATAGGATTTTTTCCCCTCAACTGGTTAGAGAAAGCTACTGTAATAGGGCCTAAAGGTTCATTAGGTTGATACTTTGAAGTTTTTTGCTCGAGAAACACACTTCAGTGGATGAAAACAGAGTTTACTTTCAGAATGTCCTAGATCAATTCTTAGCATTTCTGGTTAAAAACCTTAGATAGCAATGGAAGGGAAAGTCTTCTTGCTGAGATTCTGGAAAGAAGCTGTCATCTGAATAGACAATATTACCTTCTTGAAGGCATCTACAAACTCATGTTATGCTCATTCATTCCAAGTTGATTTTGCTTATATTGCCAGATTGGGGAAACACATCAGCACAAATGTCCTCAGTGTCAGAAAGTCATTTTTATGACTAGAGGTATAGCAACAAAAGTGCAATTAGAAATAAATAACATAGCAGATGACAAGAAATGGAAATGCATTATATTTCCCCAACTCAGTTTGTGATGTAAATCAATCTTCGGAGCATGCATAAATCAGAATTAGAATAGAGCTGGAAGGGACTTTGGAGGTCTTCTAATTCAGCCCCCTTCTCAAGAAGGAGAACCTATACCATTTCAGATAGCTGGCTGTCCAGTCTTTTCTTAAAAACCTCTAGTGACTAGCACCTACAACTTCTGAAGGTAAACTGTCTGGTGAATTGTCCTCACTGTTATGAAGTTTCTCCTTAATTCCACATTGTTTTTTTCCTTGATTAGTTTCCACCCTTTATTTCCTGACTTGCCCTCTGGGGTTTGGAAAATAAATTAACTCCCTTCTCTTTGTGGCAGCCTCTAAAATACTGGAATGGGCTATCGTGTCCCTCCTAGTAAAACACAAGTGTATTATACAATACAATAGCAGAGTTGGAAGGGACCTTGGAGGTCTTCTTGTCCAACCCCCTGCCTAGGCAGCAAACCCTATACCATTTCAGACAAATGGCTATCCAACATCTTCTTGAAGACTTGCAGTGTTGGGGCATTCACAACTTCTGGAGGCAAGCTGTTCCACTGATTAATTGTTCTAACTGTCAGGAAATTTCTCCTCAGTTCTAAGTTGTTTCTCTCCTTGATTAGTTTCCACCCATTGCTTCTTGTTCTGCCCTCAGGTGCCTTGGAGAATAGTTTGACTCCCTCTTCTTTGTGGCAGCCTCTGAGATATTGGAACACTGCTATAATAAAAGTGGACAATTTGTATCTTCCAGAGAGTGATATGCTGCAATCCCGCCTTCTCACATACTGGTCACGCTAGCTGCTGTGAATTATAAATCATCAACTACTGTAAGATCACAGTTATTTTATTCCTGCCTTGGAATATATTATTACTGATTGCACTCTGACTGCAGTACAATATACTACAATCCTGGAAATTTAAATTCATTTCATTTGCTTCTTTGTTTTAGACTTTAGCCATGCTGTTTTTAATTTCTTTCTAAAAAAATCTAATCAGACCTTCCAAGAGCAAATAAAATATGAAGAGATACCTCTTTTTGCATATATTCAAAGGTTAACAAAGCAGATTCTAATATATTAACTAGTTCCTAAATAAGAGAGGGAGAAATGATTTTTCTCCCTCTCTTAGGTTGTTTAGTGACCATTCACTACAATGGCACTGACCATTTTTCACATGACCATTGTAGCATCCCCATGATCACATGATTTACATTCAGATGCTTGACAACTGACTCATATTTAGGATGGCTGCACTGTCCTGGAGTCATGTGAATCCCTTTCACGGCTTTTTTTTTGGGGGGGGGGGGAATTTTTATTTTTAACATAAAAATAAAATAACATATAATTTAACATAAAAACAAGTAAAAAACATCATTCATCTCATGCTTTGTACGACATGTTGTTCGGGCAAACGTTCCGTGCATCAATACTTAAAATCACAAACATATTTATCAAATTTCCTTTCATTACATATATATCACCGTTGTTTCACATAACAACATTATCATTTATCAAGTCAATCTTTTCCCCACAATTATTCAATATATAAGACGGATATTAAAAAAGAAATCTTCCCATTTTATAGCATTGCTCTCAATTGTCTCTAGAAGTCATTTTCCCCTTATAAAATACAAAATATTTTCTCCTTCTGAAGACAATAAATTTATCCAAGTTTTATAATAATATAATATGTATATTATATCCCTTAGGTTTTTCTTTTTTCTAACCATTGATAAAACATATTCCATATTTCATAAAATTGTTCGTTCTCCTGCTCTCTAATTTCAAATGTTAATCTGCTCATTTCTGCACATTCCATAATTTTACGAATAACTTCTTGTGAAGATAATTTCTCAATTCTCCAGTTTTTTGCAAATACAATTCTAGCTGCTGTCAAGACATTCACAATCAAATATTTCAAGTTTTTATCAAGCATTTCTGGCGTAATTCCAAGTAGGAAAAGTTCAGGTTTAAAGTCTATGTGTTTGTGTGCTATTTTCTCCAGCCATATATGAATCATAGTCCAATAACTTTTAGCCTCCGAACAAGTCCACCACATATGGTAATAAGAGCCAGGTGCCTTTTTTGACTTTCTGACAGCCAAAGTCAATGGGAAACCAGATTCACTTAACAACCGTGCTACTAATTTAACAACTGCACCGATTCATTTAATAAATGTGACAAGAAAAGTCATAAAATGGTTCAAAACTCACTTAACAAATTTCTAACTTAACAACATAATTTTTGAGCCCAATTGTGGTCTAAGTGTGAGGACTACCTGTATTGGGTCTTCATTTCTGCTGCTAGAATCTCATGAATGTTAACTCAGGAGCAAATACCATCAAATTCAATGGTACTTCCTAGTAAGGATCAAGGCTACAACCTATCTTCATAGTGTCTGGTATAATTTCTAAAGACCAATACAACTTTTCTAAAAGAAGGAAATTTACACTATTGTAAATTGGTTATATACAGCAGGGGTCCCCAACCTTTTTTGCACCAGGGACCGGTTTCATTTTAAAGAAAATTCCGCGGACCGGCTGGTGTAGAGGGGGAGCGGGGGGGGGAGGGGGAACAGGCAGGGCATGCACACGCGGGGGTGGGTGGGTCAGCTCACTCGCCCCTCTAGGGCCCCCAATGGTGTAAGCAGCAGCACCTGCGCTCTCCCGCCCCTGGTGCGCGCTCTTCCCAGGGGGCTGCCCTGTCCTCCCTCCTCCTCCTCTCCGGCCCTGCGACCCGGTTCCTATCAAGCCACGGACCGGCACCAGTCCACGGACCGGGGGTTGGGGACCCCTGATATACAGTATATGTTTTGGTGCCAACATTGCTCTTTTTTTCTAGCTAATTATCTGAAATACAGTTTCAGTAAACATTTTTGGCTTTTTAAACTTTAAAGGTAAAGTTTAAAAGATATTGACTTTTTAAACTTTTACTGAATTGGCTAGACAAACATGCTGGGCACCTGAAAAATATTATTTTCATAACCAGCACAAAGAAAGATGAAGCATGATGGGGGAAAGCCATCCAGGATGTAGATATAAACAAGTGACATGCCTCAGTGTATGAGTAAAGTAAAGCTCCTACTTAGGAAAACAAAACAGAATTTTTCCTAGCTAAGAGTTTCCCACCAGCTTCTGCATGAAGAACCCCACTTAAATGGGTTGCAAGCCGCAGTTTGACAAATATATGAGATGGGCTCTTTATCCTGACTAATCAAAATTTCTGTCACCATATCAATCCTGAAAACAACTGCTTTTGGCCTCAAGGCAATCTTGGGAAACCTTAGGTCAGTGGTGGGCAAACTTTGCAACTTTAAGTCTGAAGGACTTCAGCTCCCAGACTTCTCCAGCCAGCAAAGCTGAGATTCTGAGAGCTGAAGTCCTTCAGACTTAAAGTTGCAAAGTTTGCCCACCACTGCCTTAGGTATACAATATAGAATGTGACAGAATGTCATCTAGGATGTATGGAACTCTCCAAATGCTTCCCTGGAACCTCTTTACATATTCATAACTGAATACACAAAGAGGGATATTTTTTGGAGGGGGGGGGGAAGAAAAATATACAGTTCAGAATATAGTAATTTCCTTTATTATGGTAAGATATACCATTTAACTTTGTAAGCCACCCAGAAATACAGCAATGAGATGGACAGCGATATAAATTTAACAAATAAATAAATAATAAACAAGACCTCACAATATTCAGAAAGGTAGATAAAAATGTTCTTTTTTTCATGAAATCAACAGAGTTTTAAAACTTTTTGCAATGCTTTTAGGGCTAAACTATTACGACTTAAGAGTTTCATTTTAATAGCAGAAAAAGAGAAATGTTCATTTCAAGTGTAAACATGGTAGGCTATTTTCAGAATGCCACCTGTTTAAGAATGGTATGGAAGATTTGGTATATGAAGAAATTGTGTGTAGTCATATGGAGGGAATGACTTGAGGATGTCCTGGTAGGTAATGTAAGCGGAAAGCAATGGTATGGCTTTCAGTAAAATGAGTAGGAGACATATGTTGCAATATTTATGAAATATGCAAGCCCTTTCATGACTAGGGAAGTTGCAGGCTTTTTGTGAAATATTTATGTTGTAATGCTGTGAATCACATTGTCCTAGGTACTATAGATCAGTGTTTGTCATATGCCACATTTTGTTCTGTTTTATGAGCAGAGGCTATAGAGCAAGAATGATTTAGCTTATAGGAAACATGTTTTTGGATCAAAGTAAGTGTTCTGTGGTTTGAGAGTAGCTTAAAGAAACTCATTAGAAAAGCATATATAATTTATGAATTAGTTTAAGCAAAAGTTATGGTTTTAGCCATCTGAGCGTCTTTGATATCAAGGAAATATTTTTTTTAGCGACAGTGTGATCCCTGGAATTCTGATAATTTTTCATAATCAGAAGTTAACATAGAATTTGTGGGATATGTATACCCTAGAGTTTCCAGAAATTTTAATTTGTTTTAATCTGTAATTCTACTTTTATCATACAAGTGATTTGTTACTTTTTTATTGACCTCACTGGAATGTCATCAGGTCTGATTGCAATGTTTTGCTTTCCTCTTGGCTGCGATTAATCCTTTTCGGAAAATAAACATATTTCTAAATGTAGCTTTGATGATTCAAAGCACAAAATGATATTTGATCTCAACATAGATTACTATGCTTTCTGTTTTGAAGGAAGAAGATTATTTTCTTTCTTCATCTGAAAGGCAGGAGAACTGCCAAAGAACAACAGGTGGTTTACCTTTCCTAAACTCTCAATTTCTTATTCTTGCTAGGAATTAAAGGATCAATGTAGCCTTTGGTTCTGGAATGAGTTTCCTGTTGTGCCTTAAAGGAACACAATGGTGGTTTTATATTTGTTTGCATATGTATTTGATTATTAGAGCCATCATCAGAACAATAATTGTGGGTGTTGAAATTTTAAGCCTGCCATGACTATAGCAGGCCAAAGAATGCAATGTGATAAGTAGAAGATTGAGTTTTTCTAAGTATTATGTGACAGGATGAAACTGAGGTTTTGCTTCATTTATTCTAATGAAACTACTCTCATTATTCTGTGGCTTGATTGAAACTTTCTCTAAGACAGCGATGTCCAAAGGTGACAACTTTAAGACTTGTGGACTTCAACTCCCAGCATTCCCCAGCCAGCCATGAAGTCCACAAGCCTTATTACTTGTCAAGTTTGGAGAGCCCTTCTCTAAAGAGAGAACTAGCTGTATTCTAAAAAGTTAGCCTGACTATTGTCACTATGCTGTGACAGAAAAGGTTATTATGCTATGACAAAATAACCCTTATTAAGACAAACTGAAACAAATTTAAAAGTTAAAAAAAATTAAAAAAAATTCTGGCCACAGACTAATGCATTTTTCATGGCAGTTTTGTTTAAAGTTAAAAGAATAAAAATGAAGATCCAAAGAAGATGACAGTACTAAAACAATATGTAGAAATATGTAGAAAGGTACATAATTATATAAGAGCCCATATATAGAACAAAATAAACTAAAGAGTTGCGGTGGAGCAGTGGTTAGAAGGCAGCACTGCAGGCTACTTCTGCTGATCACTGGCTGCCAGCAGTTCAGTTCTCACTGGCTGAAAGTTAACTCAGCCTTCATCCTTCTTCCGAGGTCAGACAAAATGAGGACCCAGATTGTTGGCAATATGCTGACTCTGTAAACCGCTTAAAGAGGACTGTAAAGCACTGTGAAGCGGTAGATAAGTCTAAGAGCTATTGCTAAATAGAACTCTATAAGATTGCAATTCTCAATGTAATTTAATTCCATGAGGATATATATATATCTATGATATGAATCTATCAATATGAAATATATATATATATATATATATATATATATATATATATATGTGTGTTAGATTTATATATATATATATATATATATATATATATATATATATATATATGTATGTATGTATGTTAAAAAAAATTTTTTATTTTTTTATTTTTTTAAGGGATGATTAATAATTAATTAAGAGACCAGGATGGATCCATTTCGGGCTCCTTAGCCCTCGTCAGCTGGCCATACTTTCCATACTTGTCTCCTCCCTTAAATAGGCCTAACAGGAAGCTGTAACAAAATATCCACTTCATCAATAAGTCCTGTAGAAAGGATGATGTAATCAGGGAAGCTGGTTAGCTCAAGGCATAGGGAAGCCTGCTTCTAATGCTGGGAAGCACCAGTTCAAATCCCTGTAGGAAAGTATGGCCAGCTGACGAGGGCTAAGGAGCCCGAAATGGATCCATCCTGGTCTCTTAATTAATTATTAATCATCCCTTAAAAAAAAAAAATTAACACATATCCAAAAAGACAGCAGCAATTTAATATATATATGAAGTGGATATTTTGTTACAGCTTCCTGTTAGGCCTATTTATATATATGTTTTCATATCCTACTTTTCATATTGATAGATTCTTACCACCATTCCAATGCTGGTTTGAGTGTTAATACATTTCATCAGCTTTAGAAAAAATATTTCTTAGTTTCTTACTAAGTATTTCTGCCAAAAACAGGAAACAATGTCTATTGTTCTTCATATAAGCAAAAGGTAAATTTGCCCTGCTTCTGAAAATACAAATAAATGAGATGTAAAAAACAGTTGTTTACCCTCTATCCATTATACTTTTGTACAGATTGAATATTATCTGTGCCAGTCCTACTCTTAAGAAAAAAAGTAGTATTTTGAGATTTGCATTGATTTTATTCCTAAAATGCGTGGCAATACATTTGTATAGCATACAAGCAAAAATATGGAGGCACTGTCTACTCTTTATTCTTTACATCTGAAAAATAAACTGATTTAAACAATCTACTGTAGTAAAAGATCTTACCTAGATCTCATCCATCTACTGGCAAATATATAAAAATGCATATTGTAAGATTCCTATTGTGATTCAATAGAAGGAATTCCAATCTAAGAAATCACATTAGTAAAAGTTTTACTTGCTTCCTGAGATTTACTGTACATTTTTCTCTGATTAGGAATAGCAGACTGGACTACAAAAAGGTAAGCTACCATTTGGTGGTTGCCTAGCATTTCACAGTACAGAATTAGAAGTCCTAGATCTGGTGTGATAAATTTACATTCCCTTAAATTTAATACTTAGCTGAAAAACATACCTTGCTAGCATTTTCTAAAAAGGTTAGGCAAAAGCAAAATATGTAAAATCTAATCAGAACAAATTTTCTCAATCTGGTGCTGAGTTGAAATGCTATTCCCTACATTCCCAAATCTGGAAGGTAGCAGAAAGCTATCTTAAAAAAGAAAACAGATGTTTATCTTGAGAGCATATTGATTTCACCTCTCTTATCTTCCCAAAACTGGCAAGTGTCCTCATTGTCATGTTTTTTTCCCCATGGTCAGTGATAGGGTACACGAATCAGAAGCCAGCTGTTCCCACCACCCACACCCCTCATTTTTTCCATGCTGAAGATTTTTTTAAGTGGGGAAAATGAAATACCCTACCAACCACTATGTTAGAGAAGTGGCAAATCTGTTATTGATGCAACTTTGGAAGACAAGAGGGCAATAGTAGGGTGTGTTCGGTGCCTTCCAGCTAGGGGAAGGGGGAAAATCCTGGGAGAGTAAAGAAGATTGAAATGCCTACTAATTTAAAAGCCTTGCACTGCTATTCCAGAGGATCTGCTGTACTTACAACATTTCTTCTGAAACAGGAGCCAGAGTTAGCAAGCCTTAGTAACCCCAATGTTATGGAAAGAAGGGCACCAATCACAGATTAAAGCAGTCCTCACTTGAGAAGAGTAAACTCTCTTAAAGAGTAAACAGGTGTGAATTTTAGTGGTGTATACTTGAATTAATGATACTGTATAATTATTGTATATGGTATGGAGCCACTGACTGCACAAATGATTAACTACATAGCTCCAATCTGTGTGGCAATTCAGTCCTATTCAAAATTTGCTAAAGGGTACAAAAATGCACAGTTTGACTATCACAGTAAAAGCAAAGTTCCCAGAAAAGAGCAAACTAATATTAATAGTAATAATAGTAACAAGAACAACAACAACAACTTGCTAGAGCTAATGATTAGAAAATCATAAATTACATTAGTGCACATTCATTATACTTTGTTAAAACAGGAACATAGATTTCTAGAAATAAATCAAAATGAATCTATGGCATTTACTTCTAAGATGCTGCTGCAAGAAGCATCTTAGGTCTTAAAAGCTCTATCAGGAAAAGTAATCAGGGTTGGAACACACATGGTTTTAAGACTTCATTAAGAATATTTTTGTTCGTTTTGCACACACTTATACTTTTCCATCTGTTTTTGAATGAATACTTTTTACTGAAATAAGCATGAGGTTTATATGAACTTTAAGCCACTCAAAGTATTATTTTTCTTCACTTTATATAATAAAATACGCCCATTGGCGTTCAGGTATTTGTTACAAACATCCTAATATCTCAGAGATCCCTGTATAATCATCCTACAGATTGTGAGAGTTTATAGAAAAACAGAGATATAATTGTGTTTATATTTGTTAGCTTTGGTGCAAGTTAATACCTATTGCCACTGCCTCTATGTAACAGGAAGCTTTTATACTGTTATTAACAAATTGTATCTCAATTTCACAAACTGATAGATTGAATGAGAAGACACTTTATTAGAACGCATGATAGAGATGTAAAACTGTATCATCTAATAAAAATACTTTTGTCAATCGGATGAAGGACCTAATTTTATTTTCTCACAATTCATGTTTTTCTTAACATAATTTGAATTCAATATTTTGACCCACATATTTTCCATATGTCTTTAATCCCTTTCTATTTTCAGTCTTCAAATACAGCAATGCACTTAGCTATGCACTTGACTATAGAAAATGTACAGCATCATAACTTCTGTACACTTATTAAAACATATTTAAATATTTCTTTCTGCAGCTTAAAGGGATTACTTTTAAAATTAGATTTCTGCACTTTTCTTAATTGTTCGTATGCAATATTTCTACATGAGTCAGTTTGTTAAAATATCAGGGTAGAAAGTAGAAGATTTGAATTTTAGTCTCAGCTGAGGCAAAAAAAAAAAAAAGGCAGCTGGTTGACCTTGAGCCAGTCACTTTCTGCCCTGGGAAGGAGGCTGTGGCAAGCCACTTTCAAAATCTTGCCAAGAAAACTATAGGGAGTAATCCAAGTAGTCACTAGGAGTCAAAAATGACTCAAAGGTGAAAGATAGCAAGAGAGGGGAGGAGAGAGGGAGAGGGAGGGAGGGAAGTTATTCAAAAGCTCCCACAGGAACCAAAATATATACGTTCACAGAAGTGAGAATCTTACCCACGGTTTTCAGATGCCATTATCTGTGTTATATCATAAGTCATTTATACATCTATTTGCAGATCAAACTTGTCCTGACTCTATTGGTTTTTTTTAAGATTATACATTTATTATATCCTTTTTTGCATTTATTTACTAACATAATTCTTTTTAAAGAATTCTTCTTCTTGAGCATTTAAAGAAGTCCTATTACTGTAGGAGTCAAACCTGTGCACTGATTTAACAGATTAACAGAGTTGGAAGGGACCTTGCAGGTCATCTAGTCCAACCCCCTGCCCAAGCAGGAGACCCTACATCTGCTTCTAGCTAGGATTGAACTCACAACCTCCTTATTGGGAGACGAGAGCTGCACCTCTAGGCCACAGCAGCAGATATTCTCTTTTAGGTCCTTGGCAATCTCAAAGCAAGTTTCTGAGGTGAAATAGTGCCACTTATTTAACTTTATCTGCAGATATTTTTAAGGGTACACTTTTGTATGAACTGGGCAAGACCTTGCAATATATGAATAAAGAATGAGACCCTGCTCCACTCACCCACTGTCCACTGACTTATGGAACTTCAAAGAGTTCCAAAAACTAGGAATGAACTATGGTTTAGGGGTTACCATTACTCACAGCATTCTATTTCAAATTCATATATAAAAGTAGACCAATTGGTTTATGCCCTCAATGTATTTATTTGGCATCTTACAAAAAAGGGAACAGGGAAAGGGAAAAATACAGACATAACACACACAAACATATTTAGGCAAAACATTTTGCCTGTCAAATATTTTTCTTTGATATATCTATTACTGCCCTGTTGTTTGCCCTTTTATGTGCTTCTCTCTTTATATGAATATATAAAGTTCCTATGCAACTTTGTAATTTTGAATTTAATTTTCTCTTACATAGAACAGAATCAATTACATATTTTGGGGCTTTATATGAGGTGGGAAAGAACTGGGATATTGCAGATAACCATTGCAGTTTTAAGTGCATCTCAAATGCATAGGTAGCAAATTATTAATTACGTAGTTCTTCATTACATATTTAGTAGAATATTCAAAAACCTCAATTGATTTAATTGAGCTGATTTTTTTTTTCCTGCCAGGATCAAACAAGACATAATTAAATCATCGGTCTTGATTAATTATTGGTCAGTCAACTAATATAAACTTCTCCAAAGGAATGTATGCCATAAATTAACTAGTGCCTTAATTGTGAATATATTGACTATCTCCATGATTAATGCTACATTTAGAGGACTGCGGATTATATTTAAAGCTGTTCAATATGCTAAGCTCTCTCATATTTAATCAGGTACTCCATGATATTAATAGCTTTGGCTTTTCTTTCTCTTGTTATCAACTGCTGTGTGGATATAAGAGGCAAACTTAAATTACTACATTGAACTATTGCTTAAGATATATTGACAAATAAAGAAATCTGTCTTAATGGCTTCTTTTTATTGAGAAAATATGAACCAATGCTATGCTTGCAATAAAACTGGGTTATTGCATATTTTATTTAATAAATCTGTTGTTTATAGATATATATTTAATACATTTATTTTAAATATGAAGGGGAACCATTCATATTAAGTGGCCAAAATATTGATTGCAGATCTATGTTTGCCCATGAGAGGGCAGCAATATCTTAGTATCATAAGCGATATTCAAACTATTTAAAACATGAATGTATTCACACCCAATTCATGTAATGTAGCCCTATGTCACCTCTTATATTTATTCTCTTTGATTTTTGCCAAACAGGATACTTGTAAACTGTCCAACAGGCAAAATATCTGAAGAGACTAAAATGGAATGGAATCTGGTTGAGGTTCATTGCATCTTTTTCCTTCCTTCCTTCCTTCTCTCTCACCACTGATTATGTGAAATGCTTTTGCCTCAGAAGAATTTGCTTATTCAAGGGTTGTCTTTTTTAAATCAGACAATCAAACTTATCTTCATTCATGAAAGGCATCCAACTAGTTTCCCTGGCTGCGAATAATAATAATTTTAATCCAACTTCGTTGGAGTGTGACAGGTTGAAGAAAGGTATAAAAACATACATCTAAAAAGAGCATGTAGTTTTACTACCTTGAAATGGTGCCAAACATATTTATGTTTTAAATTTTAACTAATTTTAATTTTAATCTGAGAATTTAAACTAAAAATGCTTATTTTCTGAAGATCCCAGATCCCACAGTAGTTTTATAGTCCTTTGAATTGGTTGTATGAATGCTTCAGTGCTGAAACTTCATATAATTTAAGGACGAAACTTTCTTTCATTGATCTAGTTATCATGAGATATATTTTTACTATTGTTTTCACTTACTTCCAATATTATTGGAGAAGAGCTAACGCCTGGTGGGAAATCAAGAGGGAATCAGTCTGGAGTTCCTATATTCCCAAATGCAATTCAAGTCCAACCCGTTTGAATTCTGTTGACTCTTATCTAGCATCACTTTGTGTGTAAGCATAAGCAATGAATCTTCTTAACTGGAACTTAATGTGTGGTCCCAGTTCTTTGCACCTGACAAATCCTGACAATGGATATTGCTTCATCAGATGGTAACTATTTAACCTGCTGCTGTGGCCTAGATGTGGAGCTGTCGCCTCCCAATCAGGAGGTTGTGAGTTCAATCCTAGGTAGAGGCAGATGGGTAGGGGGTTGGACTAGATGACCTGCAAGGTCCCTTCCAACTCTGTTATATCTGTTATATGAGTCTGGTAAAGTCATGTTTGTGTCATCAATTATAGAATCCATCCATTTTGCTTTCTGCTGGACGAATGGGGCAGTGACATCATGCTCTACCTGTTCAAAACCCAGTTAAGGGTTAAGGCATCAGACTAGAAAGCAGAACATCGTGAGTTCTAGTCCTACTTTAGCCATGAAAGCCAATTGGGTAACTTTAAGTCAGTCATTCTCTCTCAGTCCAACCCACCTCATAGGGTTGCTCTTGTAAGGGGAAATAGGAGGAGGAAGGTATGCTAGGTATGTTTGTTGCCTTGAATTATTTGTAAAAATAATAAATATGGGATACAAATACATGAAATGTGCATGACAAATGTGCCTGACGACCAGAGTCACTCTATGAGGGAAATGGGCAGTCTTTAAATATGCTAAGTAAGTAAATAAATGACCTTATATTTCACATAGAGAAGGGGTGGGACTTTCATCACAACACTGGTTTTGTCAGGCTCTTCCCCTGTGAATGTCACTATATTGTCTTTTGTGGTTTTTTTGGTTCTTTGTCAATTGCCTTCAAGCAGTTCTGATGAATTACTTAGGTATCTACGATAGGCCAAAAAAGCCACTATGAATTAACTATGAGATTATAACTAATTTTCAAAGTTGTTTTTGGAATTTAAGCATTCTTTAGCCTTGGGCAATCATTTGAAATAGTTACATCATAATTTTCCTTTGTTTTGATTACAATAGTTATTTGTTAGCTTTATAAGGTAAGATTATATTGTTAATGTGAATCAGATCTGTCTAACATATTACACAGAATTCTTGTGACTGTGAATCAGAAGGTGTAGCTTTTAGTTCAAGGAAGGGCTATGACCAAATAATTTTTAAAGAACACAAGGGAAGACGTACGTAGTACAGCCCATTTGAGGACTTACCTTGTGGCGTTAAGAGTGGCCAAGGGTCAGTGTTGTGCCACTCTTATCGCGTCCGCAGATAACCGCCCTGCCGCCCTGTTTGGGGTAACCCGCTCCCTCCTTCAACAGAGGCCGCGGGAAGCCCCTCTGCAGGGCAGAGCAGAGGAATTTGGAGAGTATCTGCTGGATAAAATCGCTCAGATTCGGAATGAGATGGTCTCCATTGAAAGTGGTCTAGAGAGAATGCCGGAGGCAGGTCTTGAGATACATCCATGGGAGGAGTTTGACTCTGTTACTTCCGAAGATATGGACAGGTTACGTAGGCGACTGAGAGCCACCACATATTTATTGGACCCGTGTCCCTCCTGGCTTGTACTGGCATCCTGGGAGGTGTCACGAGGCCTGCTCCAGGAAATAGTGAGGGCTTCTTTGAGTGAGGGGTTCTTGCCTGCCATCTTGAAAGAGGCGGTGGTGAGACCTCTCCTCAAGAAGCCTTCCCTGGACCCAGCATTGTTGGTAAATTATCGTCCGGTCTCCAACCTTCACTTTCTAGCGAAGGTTGTAGAGAGTGTGGTGGCACAACAGTTTCCCCGTCACCTGGAGGAAGTTGATTATCTGGACCCGCGCTAGTCCGGCTTCCGGCCCAGTCACAGCACGGAGACGGCATTGGTCGTGTTGGTTGATGATATCTGGAGGGCCAGAGATGGGGGTTCTTCCTCCATCCTGGTCCTGTTAGATCTCTCGGCGGCTTTTGATACCATCGACCATGGTATCCTATTGCATCGGCTGGAGGGGCTGGGGGTGAGGGGCACTGTTTTACAGTGGTTCTCCTCCTACCTCTCCGGTCAATCGCAATTTGTGTTGACAGGAGGGCAGAGGTCGACCTCGAGGCCACTCACTTGTGGGATGCCACTGGGGTCGGTCCTCTCGCCGCTCCTGTTCAACACATATATGAAGCCGCTGGGCGAGATCATCCGTGGTTTTGGGGTAGAATACCATCTGTACGCTGACGACACCCAGCTGTACGTATCTACCCCAAACCACCCCAATGATGCCATCGAAGTGATGTCCCGGTGTCTGGAAGCCGTGCGGATCTGGTTGGGAAGGAACAGACTCAAGCTCAACCCGACCAAGACCGAGTGGCTGTGGTTTCCGGCACCCCGGTTCAACCAATTGATTCCATCACTGGCCATAGGGGGTGAACATCTAGCGCCCGTGGATCGGGCATGCAACTTGGGCGTCCTCCTGGATACCCGGCTGTCTTTAGAAGACCATGTGACAGCCGTGGCCAGAGGGGCATTCTACCAGGTTCGCCAGTTGCGTCCCCTATTGGACCGGGACGCCCTTCGCACAGTCACTCATGCCCTCGTGACATCCCATCTAGACTACTGTAACGCTCTCTACATGGGGCTCCCCTTGAGGTGCACCCAAAGACTACAGCTAGTTCAGAATGCAGCCGCGCGGGCAATATTGGGTACCTCTAGGCATTCCCACGTAACACCGCTCCTGCGCAAGCTGCACTGGCTGCCTGTGGTCTTTCGGGTGCGCTTCAAGGAGCTGGTCACCATCTTCAAAGCGCTCCATGGCATGGGACCTAGTTATCTGTGGGATCGCATCCTACCCCATACATCCCTTCCGCCGATTCGCTCCCACAGAGAGGGGCTTCTCTGGGTGCCATCCACTAGGCAATGCCAGCGGGTGACGCCCAGAGAAGGGCCTTCTCTGTGGCGGGCCCGACCCTCTGGAACGACCTACCCCCCGAACTTAGATCTATCCCGGACCTCCGCTCCTTCCGCCAGCAACTAAAAACCTACTTTTTCCAACAGGCCGGCCTGGCCTAACCTACTGTTTTCAGCCTCAGTTATTTATAAGAGAAATTTTAAATTGGGCTTTAGGAATTTTAATGGGGTAGTTTTTAGCACAGGGTGTAACTTAATATAGTTTTAATGTATTTATGTATTTATTGTGATGTATTGTATTTTTATATTTTCCTGTGCACCGCCCCGAGTCCCTTCGGGGAGAGGGGGCGGTTAATAAGTCGAATAAATGAAATGAAATGAGACATTGGATTTTTGCCTACCTTTAAAGAAGATTCCCACTCTGGGTTCTCAGTTCACATATTGTTCAACTCTGTCCTAGCTACTCCCTCATTCTACAAAATAAGGAAATGAAGCAAGTGGCATTGGCAAAGGGCCAGCCTCTTTTAGGCAATCACGTATGCCACATGCAGGGCTACACAGACTAGTTTTTATTACTTTTTTAAAAAAGCAGCTTTAGTTGGTCCACCAGTACCATTCTTACCTAGAAAAAGCCCTCTGACAGAAATGGCATTAAGTTTCCATTCTCTTGATCTTAACGAAAAAATTAATCTATATAAATAAAAATGTAACAAGAGTTTGTTCAAAACCGCTAATCTCCAAAAGTACTGCATTGATCACTTCCAAATTTTCACACAGCGTTCCTTTGAAATATGGCACCAATGATATATATAGATTGTGTAGATGTTACACCTGTGCCAGGTACACGCAACAGAAATGTAAAAAAATATTTTAAAAAGGTAGGTAGATGAATACAGAGAGAGCAGTGGGCCACAGGTATTATGTCATCCTTTATGACATAAAATACTCTGAGGGAGAAATACAGTAGGTAGGTAGGTAAGTAGAGGGATAGAGAGAGGGAGAAATACAGTAGGTAGGTAGGTAGAGGAACAGAGGGAGAAATACAGTAGGTAGGTAGGTAGGTAGGTAGGTAGGTAGGTAGGTAGGTAGGTAGGTAGGTGATTATATGGTGGTTGTGTGTACGTGTTTGTGTGTGCAGGTGTAGATCTACACACAGATTGGTTGGCCATTTAACCAGACTGGGCCAAAGCAACGTGTGGCCGGGAACGGCTAGTAAGATATAAATCTTCATCCAGACCCATTTTATGAAGTTTTCTGTTTGAAAGTTATGAAGGGTATTTTAAATACATTTTAATGATGCCTTTGTTGATATTTAGTTCACTTTGTGACTTCGGCTAAGTTTATTATAGGACTTTCAGAAGAATAAAGTTTTTCCCAAAATAATAGATCTTTGTAGCATCTATTTTGTTTGTTGCTTAGTTGCT
This sequence comes from Rhabdophis nuchalis, assembly GCA_039707465.1. NCBI lineage: Eukaryota > Metazoa > Chordata > Lepidosauria > Squamata > Natricidae > Rhabdophis > Rhabdophis nuchalis. The sequence continues at coordinate 42,192,886 of CM077648.1, read as the reverse complement.
TGAGAGTCCACAAACAAACAACATGCAATAATGACTGAAGTCAGAGCAAATTAGTCATCTATACTGGAATATTAACAGTTCCTATCAGATATTTTAGAAGTCTCAAGGGTTGCCTCTGGTTATTGCTACTGTTAAGAAGTGTTGGACAAGAAAGGATATTCAGATGCTTTATGCAATTTAGATTAGATTTATTAGATTTGTTAAATTTTTAGACTGCCCTTCTCCCTTGCGGGACTCAGGGCGTTGTACAAGCAATAATAAGAACATTAAGAGAGAGCATAAAATCCAATTAAAATTCAATTAAAAATATATTTGCAGAAAGGATTCTGCTTTTAAATTTACAACTTTAATATATTCCACAGGAGAAAAAGGGGGTAGGGAGCAGAGGAAACAGGGTAATTCAGATAGCCATCTTTATTTTATTTTATCTGGTATTAATTTTTGCATTCTGTATTTAATTAGATATTTAAGAAATTGGTGAAGAAAGAAAAGAGTAAGAAAAACAACCAGGAAAGGGATTTACAAGCATTCTATGGTTAGATAAAAAGAATTTTTTAAAGAAACATTAATGAAGAGCTTCAGATCATATTAAAATCAAACAAGTACTTAATGATTAGTAAAAACACTGAGTATGAATTAGGAATCAAATTATACTTTAGTATAAGTCTGGGAACTGAAGTCCTTCAGACTTAAAGTTGTAAAGGTTGGAGACCCCTGCTCTAGGATCCTTTTCTTCAAGCATTTTCAGTCATTGCCTCTGAATGAAAATACCTTCCACGTCAAGCAATGCATTTCCATGGCCAAAGTGCACACTCTATTAGCATTCTGCTAGACTGTTTTGCTTTTAAGAAAGAGTCATTATAGAGGGTGTGTTTTGCGTTCTTTTCCCACTCCCACATCTAAGGCCACTCCTTGCCTAAAGCATGTACTATTTTATTTCTTACACAATTATTTAAGTTTCAGGCCTGAGAGTACAAGCTGAGTTACAAAGTATTCCAGAACTAAAAAAAAGTTACAAGCAAACCAGCCAAAACTCACAAACTCCAAATGTTATTAAGGTTGTATTCTTATCTGCATCTGCTTGGGAATAAGCATCTATTCCCCAAGGAACTGTTAATTTAAAGTGTGCATACTTGTTTTCCCTAGCCAAGGTAAGAGGGGCCCCTAAAGCTCAACAGTATACAATGCAATAGTTTAAAACAGGGGTCTCAAACTCAATTTATCTGGCGGCCGCTGGAGGCAGAGTCTGGGTGAGGCTGGGCCGCATAAGGGATTCACTCCCCCTGCGGGCCGCACTAATATTATACTTTCATATCACGGTGGGGGCCACAAGATACCGTCCTGCAGGCCGCAATTGGCCCGCGGGCCGTGAGTTTGAGACCCCTGGTTTAAAAGTATTTTTTTTCCAAATATTCTATTTTAATTACATTGAGACCATGCAAATATTTTGAAGAGCATTCTGCTAAGTGAATGAATCACCGTTCCAAATCAGAACATCATGGTTGCATAGCATCAGAATTCCAGATGAAGTGGAACTTTTCATATTGTGCAAAAACCAGCAGATGACTGTGTAGCATTTATGGTTCATTATGAGAATGATTTAGAGAATCAGGGCCTCCTCACATATCAAATGAACAAAGCTGAAGGTATGCAATTTTTGTGGCAGTTAAAAGTCTGAGTTTTAGTATGTCCTTCTGACTGCCCCATGTCAGGCAAATAATAATCACTCTGGGACTTAAAACACATTTAACAACTTAATTAACTTATTAACTTTAATTATAACCAATGATACAAACATACAGTAACATTGGTCATACAAACTGATGAGTGTTCTTCTTTTGTTATCACAAAATGCTGCATGTAATCCAGGTATGACTATAGTTGGTAACGAAGTCAACATTTTTGTCTATGAAAGGCAGAAACAACTATCTGTGGTACGTTGGGTGAGGAATTTGGCAGATGTACAAGAACTGCAACTTGGAATGTAAAAGGATCAAAGAATAAAGAGCATGAAATAACAAATTAAAAAAAGCGTAGATACAACCGTAACACTAATAGAAAGAGAAAAGATGTCGAGCAATGTGCTGGCAATAAAATAAAAATGCATTATATCCCCTTAGTTATGTATACAAAATTTTATATGGAGTGTTATTGTGATGTTAGTGGTATGACTATAATGTGTAGAGGAGTATGAAAGTTGATTCATGTTAACCAGAAATGAAGAGCAAATATTAGATCATATGATGAATAAGCACTTTAGATAATGTTTCAAAATTGTGTTTCAAAATCATGATAGAAACTCTATCTCTATAAACAGAGATGGAGATAGGGAAGTGAAAAAATGATGGTGTAAACTACATTTATTATAGCTGTATTTCCTTTTTTCCCTTTATTACATTCATTTGTTTGTTTAGGGAATTTATATTGCTGCCTATTCTCACATGGAAACTCAAAGGCAGCTTACAGAATATAAAACGTCATATAAAACCAATCAAACTGATAAAAGGTCATATAATAAATTAATATACTAAAATCATCCCTCGTCCCGGTGACAGCACCTCACACGAGCCATTTAATGGGCTCCATCCTGCTCTGAGTTCCCCAGGCCCATTGGCAGAATCAGGCCTTCAGCACCTGCTGGAAGAGTGCTAGAGTGGGGGCCATTTCAATCTCTTTGGGGATGATGTTCCAGAGAGAGAGGCCCACCATGGAGAAGGTCGTTCTTCTGGGTCCCACCAGGTATATCTCCCTAGGGGATGGGACCTGCAACATTCCCTGTCTTCCCGCTCTGATGGGTCTGGTAGATGTAACCAGCAAGAGACGGTCCCTCAGATGATCTGGTCCCAAGCCATGAAAGACTTTAAAGGTAACAACCAGCACCTTGAATTGCACCTGCAAGCAAATTGGCAGCCAATGCAGCTCCCGCAGGAAAGGTGATACATGCGCACACCAGGGTCTGCACAAAACCATGCAGGCCACTGCATGTTGCACCAACTGGAGCTTCTGGATACTCTACTCACGGGCATGAGTGACTGTGAGTAGGGATTGTTGGTCTATAAAAGGGTGTAACTGGCGCACAACCCGCAGTTGTGCAAAGGCGTTGCTGGCCACAACCGCCACCTGCTTTTTGAGCAGGAGTCGTAAGTTCAGGAGAACCCCCAGATTATGCACAGGGTCTGTTTGGGGTAGTATCATCTGCAGAAGCAGTTTCTTTTTTACAAGCTATGCCTTGCTGTTGTGATCACCTCTAATTGCCCCTATCTCTTGAATTCCTTGGGACATGCTGTCAACAACTGTTACAGTAACTTCCTTGCAGACTTTGCTAAAGAGGCTTATTCTAACAATACTGTGTTTTTTTTAAATTTACAGAGCAATAAAGCTTAAGACTCTTAAGCATTTTGATTTAAATCCTTTTTTAAAATCCAACTATTTAATTAAAAAGAATTGAATGCAAGTACATAAAACAGTATAAATAAGCAGTGAATGCTGATCTGAATAACAGCACAAATATAAAGTCTGTGACACACCATGCCTTATTTCTGTATAATTTTGATATGTACATGTTGCCCACCTTTTGTTAGAATTAACATGAAAGAACAAGGATTCATCTGGTGTTGACTTAGAACCTGACCCTTTCAGGAGCTGCTCTTAAGCGTTGGAATGCACTTCCTCTTCCTGATCTCCATGGGGTTTTACAATATGGTTGACTTTTAAGCTGTTGAAAAGTTTTAAATTGAAAACTTTGATCATTTTTAATTGCACTATTTCTACTGTATATTAGTGCTGTTAGTTGCCAAATATCTTGAGCTATTTGCTGATGCATGCTGGAAAATTGAGAAAGTGTGTCTATATGTGTTTGGCCTAATTTCTTTGCACTTTTATGGCTTCATGGATTACAAAAATTTCCCAGGCCTTATAAATGTTTATATCATGCATTCATCTCCTGTTCTTCTAGCCTTCCATCTCTAAATGGTTTCTTGACCTATTCCCTTTTGGGATTTTCACATGTCACACACAACTCAGTTTGTCTTTGCCGTATCTGAAGATGCTTTCCTTAAATCCTTAGGCACCTTCATTGTGCTGAATGGTCACCCTGGCAAAGAGCTGCCTAAGGTCATAACCAATTCAGGCAATGCTATCTTGCTTCAACAACTGCAAAAGTTAGTTCATCATATTACTTAATTCAACACAAAAAGTAATAGCATAAACTTCAAGATCTTAAGGCAAGTTTAATTATGCAATTGTTGAGGATAGGAACTAAGAATGGAATGCACTTCTGGCAAGATCAGACTGTTATAAATGGGAAAGCATGTGCTAATGAAATCATTGTTTTCTGTTAATCATTTGAAAATAACATGGCTTCAGATGGTGAAATACTTAACTAATGAAACATGTTTATCCTTTTCTGAGGGAGGATAAAACGGAATTGAAAAAAGGCTAATAAAATGAAGCACAGGAACATGCTAAATTTTATATCACCAAAAGCCTCTAAAAATGAGGCTTAGCTAGTCAGAAGTAATTGAGGAGTAAAGAGTAGCTACTGAATCTATTTTTCCACTGGAAGATATGTGATATCGCATTTCTCCTTTGAAACTTACAAATTAAGCACTTAATAAGAAAGACCTCTTCGGTCTATCTATAGCAGGGGTCCCCAACCTTTGCAACTTTAAGTCTGAAGGACTTCAGCTCCCAGACTTTTCCAGCCAGCTTTGGGAGCTAAAGTCCTTCAGACTTAAAGTTGCAAAGGTTGGGGACCCCTGATCTATAGGGAAGACATGATATCCAGAAGCATTTGAGTGTTACTGAAATAAGTGTATCAGTTGTGACCACCATTGTCTCCCAAAGTTGTAAAAGCTTTTTTTTTTAAATGTTTACTGACTGAAACCAAAACATTAAACAAATGTTTACTGAAACAGCTATTCCTAAGAATCTTACATTTACTTTTCTTTTCACAAGAAATTAGGAAATGACACATAGTTTTAAACAATAAAACTAACCATATGTTCCTTTTTTACATCTGACAAAATAGAATGACCTCTTTTTAGAAGATATAGAATAATTCAACTATGGGACTTGTGTGACTGGACATTGCATGAAAATGTATGTATGAAACATCTTTTATAAAATTAAAATGGAATAATCAAGGGGAACCATATACTTTTGGCTCAAAAATGACAGTTAGGTAATACCTATCAATTTCAAACTCAAAAAAGAGCCAATGAATGTTGCTTATTGAATTTTATGTCCAAGGGTGTTTCTAACATGAACTAAGGAGAGACACCAAGACACAAGGATGAATTTCAAAAGATGATTTGGTAGGTATTTATTTGTGAAGGTAAACTGCAGCTTTATTTATTGTGGTCTACTTCTTAGTTTGGTTTGTATTTATTACATCCTCCCCAAAGATTAGTGGAGATGGATAGAATGTTGACTTTCAATGAGATATGAATTGGCTCTGCGTTGTTGCTAAATATGTGTGTTTGTGCTTATGTGTACACACACACAATTACACATATTTCCAGTCAAATTTCAACTACCCAGAGCTACTGAGAAGTGAATACATACAGTAATTTGGTAAGTTACTCCTGCTGACCGCACTGCAATTCAACATAGTTTCATATCCCACAAAAACCATGTCAGTCCATTCTATTCTTGTTCTTCAACTTTTCCTTTCCTGTCTCAACCATAATGTTTATTTATTTTAAATCTCACTTGGAAAGTATTATAAATTGTTCCCCAAAGATAGTGGAGAGAGAAAGATCAGCATGATGAATGAACATGTACTGTATTTCTAAAAACCATTCATACCCCAAAACAATGTGACAATTCAAAAGGAGATGGCATTTCTTGTTCACTTTTTGGTGGTACAATGTGTACCTTCTTCACACAGTGGGGAAATTGACCACATATAAAAGACCCTTCTTTGTCAACTTAAAAGAAATGCATAATTAACAATATATTGTATGTGGTTTTTTTTTTAAAGATTGTGTTTCAGCCAACTTATTGCTTCCAATTTAACCTTGTCCAAATAGTTTTGTCAAAGCAGCAAAGAGCATTCTGCAATTCACTGAGGTCACAGCCCAGCATAGAAAGGATAGAAGTTGATCCCCAGTGTTTTCCAAGTTGGGATGAATACAGTAAAACCACACCTATACTGCTTCATCAATAGTAAACTCACTTATTTAGCAATTATTAGCATTTAGTCATTTATATATGTGAATAATAACAAGCACGTGGCACACAGAGGTAGTTTCTGAAAAAAATTTCTCAAGAAAAATATTCCATATATATCCAAGTCTTCTCCAAGAAATTCATAGCAATATATGTGGTAGTTTTCCTATTTTATCCGAACCCTCGTAGTATTACTACTTACATTATGTTAAAATAAAAATAAGTAAAGATTTAATATTGGCATTGTCCCCAGGACTGAAGTATAAGAAGTCAGCATATGTAGCCCAAATGCTAAACATGTCAATAATGCAATATGATAAATAAAAAAGTAATTCAGGATGCAGTGAAAGCATCGAGTTATGAAAAGCAACTGTCTAAATGGTTTCCTCTAAGGCCAAACTATCTTATTTTGAGGTTGTTGTTTTTAAAACATGACACACCCTTGATGTTCTGAGGTCAATAACACACCCCACATTCACCAGAAGCCGCACCCCATGCTTTGGCAGCCCAGCAAAATATGGAACTGATTTGCAGTCCATAAATAAAATCCTTGGAGAATTTTTAAATATTAAGTAAAAGATTGTAACATAAGGAATAATTTACATTTATCATTAGGATCTGCATCTGCTGGATTACCAGAAATATAATCAATCTCTCGCCCTACTTAAGAATTTATTTCATCCTCCTTTGCTCTCAAAAATTAGTACCTTATCTGTGAGATATTGTTATTCTCTGGAGTGATGGCTATTCAAATGCTATGTTTATTTCAAGGTATTTTTTAAACTTCTGAAAATCCATTCTTGGCCAATTCAGAAATAAATCTGGAGAATAAATTAGGTAATCGTTTGCTAATTTATTCTCTATAAAATAAACACTACAGAATGCAAGCTGGAAACTTCCTACCCTGAAGAATGTATGCTAAGCAGATAGAGCCATATCTTCTTCTTAAATAAATGTGAAGATGGAAATGGAATAAAGCATACATTTTAGAAAGTATAGCTTCTTCTAAACTAGATGGGTTATTGTTTTAATGGCTAAGTTAATACATCAAGCTAAATATTTTTTTGGTTTTGGGTCAGCAAGATGGATGGATCTACCAACTCATTACATTCATGTGGCATTACATGTGAGCCCAGGTACTGTGGTTTATTAGTGGTGTAGGGTTTCCTGCCTAAGCAAGGGGTTGGACTAAACAACCTTCACGGTCTCTTCCAACTCTGTTATTCTATTCTATTCTATTCTATTCTATTCTATTCTATTCTATTCTATTCTAATTCTATTCAACAGCCACAGTTTAAAGCCTGTGGCTTAACATAATGTATACAATAACTGACTTATATTCAGACTAAAACATTTCTGTAAAATACAGATAACATCAAATCATTAGCAACAATCTAAAGCTTATTGTAGTAACTGTAGTTCAACATCCAAAGAAATACAAACAAGATTTCAGACAGTATTTTTAGATCACAACAAAAATCTGTTCATATTGTTTTTAAAAGTTCCTAAAGAAACCTGTAGGTGGTTTAATTATGAATTTTTATCATGCAACATTTAAATGCATGCACCCTACAACACAATGAGCAATATAAGAACCAATGAAGATAAAGGACAACCCGCAGCCAGCTGATATGGCTTGGTCCACCCTTCCATGTTTTCTTTGAATATGTCTCTGAATGAGTAAAGCAATAATGATGTAAACATTTCTGTAGAAAATATAAATGCCAGGAAAAAACCCACACAAAGTAAGTTTATTTTTCATTCCAGTAGCATTCTTCACAAAAACGACCCATCCTATATTCTTCAAACCAGCCACTCCAAAGGTCAGAAAACAACCTGCAGTTAATAGTGCCCTTAAAAGCACATTTCAAACAGGATCTCTTCCTGTGACATTTTACCTCCACTGAAAGGCAGAGACTTTTGCCAAGTTGAGCTGTTTGGTTTTTCTTTCTAAAGAGAAGCATGAATACTTGGCAGAACATGCTGACTCTGAGAAACTTTGCTTTGAACTTCTACTTCCTTGGGGAATGAGAGCGTAGAAAAACTAACATAAAACGGAAACCATTAAAAAAAAATACCACAAAAGGATGGAATATCAAAAGCCGTTGCATATTAAGCAGGTATTGGATTCCTTCAAAAACTGCATTCTTTTATTTTTGTTTGGAACAGATTTGCAAGAGTCAATATCAAAGGCAAAATAAAAGAGGCATTTTAAGAGGACACATTTCTTACAGTGGTGGATTTCAACAGAAAGTGATTTTTCTTTTCACAACCCAGACACTAGATTTTCATTTCTCCTCACTACTTGTTGACGTTCTGGAAGCAAAAAGTGTTTCCCTTTATGAACTATAATTTTTTAGTATATATTAGCCAAACTATTCATAACACCCACATATTTTAACTCAATACTGGTCTAAAATGGTTCCTAAAATCTTAACTGAGAATAGAACCAATTTAAATTCATATATAACAAGAAAAGCTAATATATATGGGATGATCAAGTAATATCAGCAATATGTGATACCAAATTATTACAATTATAGCAGGTTTGGTTTTAAGCACAACTGTTCATAAAGGGCATGGTGATTTTTATTAACATTGAATACATTTGCATATATTATTACTGAGCAATATAGAAAACAGAAAACAGAACAACAGAGTTGGAAGGAAGGTCTTCTAGTCCAACCCCCTGCTTAGGCAGGAAACCCTACACCACTTCAGACAAATGGTTATCCAATCTCTTCTTAAAACTTCCAGTGTTGGAGCATTCACAACTTCTGGAGGCAAGTTGTTCCACTGATTAATTGTTCTGACTATCAGGAAATTTCTCCTTAGTTCTAAGTTGCTTCTCTCCTTGATTAGTTTCTACCCATTGCTTCTTGTCCTGCCCTCAGGTGTTTTGGAGAATAGTTTGACTCCCTCTTCTTTGTGGAAACCCCTGAGATGTTGGAACACTGCTATCATGTCTCCCTTAGTCCTTCTTTTCATTAAACTACACATACCAGTTCCTGCAGCTGCTCTACATATTTAGCCTCCGGTCCCCTAAATCATATGGCTGCAGGAACTGGGTATGTCTAGTATAATATAATCATTGTGAAGTTAATATTTATATGTCCTGTTTTATTTGATCAGTAAAAAAACCAATAAATGAAAATTTCCTCTCATGTCACAACTGTTAAAATATAATCATGATTCTAATGTTGTCCCCACAACAACAACCCTTTAAGGTAATTTAGGCTGGGAGAGAGTAACTGGCCCAAGGTCAGTCAGCCAACTTTCATGGCCAACGCCATGAAACTCACAGTTTCCTCGTTTCTAGCCAGATACCTTAACCATTAGATCAAATTGATTCTTGGTTCAAAAACGGGTTGAAAGATGGGTAACTATATATATATATTTAAATATATATATATAAATAATTTAGTATTAACATTTATAACTTTGGTTTCCTAATCTGGCTTAAAAGTTCTTTTCTACACACACAGAGAGAAGGGGTATTTATGCTGTTCTTTAAATGTTTTAAACAAATTATTAAATTTTAAAAAAGAAAAATATATCAGTATGTCCCCAATGATACTAATTTCCCAGCTTTCAAAGTACATTAAACATGCTTTCCAGCCTAAAACTATTACAAGATATAAACCAATTCGGTAAAGTGGCAGGGCTTAAAATAAATAAAGAGAAAACTAAAATATTAACTAAAAATTTAACCAAAAGACAAAATGAAGAACTGGAGGAGAAACTGAGAATTTCGAGGGCCAAGAAAATTAAATATTTGGGAATATGGCTATTGGCAAAATGTATTACAATAAAAGAAGATAACTGCAATAAATTGGTACGACAGATACAAAAAGATTTGGATAATTGGACTAAACTACAGATATCACTAATTGGCAGAATCTCAACAATTAAAATGAATGTACTACCCAAACTACTTTATCTTTTCCAAACAATACCGATTAGAGAAATTTTTTTCGAACAACTAAAATGGTATCCAAATTTATCTGGTCAGGGGAAAAAAACACGTATTAAATACAAACTTCTACAAGATAGCAGAAACAAAGGGGGCTTTGGCCTCCCAGATTGGGAACTTTACTATCAGGTGGCAGCCCTAATTTGGCTCAAGGACTGGATTCAACTAAAAAATAAAAGAATCCTCATGCTAGAAGGCCACGATCTCCAACTAGGCTGGCATGGCTTTCTCTGGGAAGGAAAGAATAAATCTCATTCCTACTTCCAGAGACACATAGTAAGGGATACCCTATTTAAGGTTTAGGGAAAAAATTAAAAAAATCATTACATGAAAATCCCAATCTGGTTATCAATGATGGAGACAATGACATATCCAAGCACTATAGATCTCAGTAAAATGGTAAGATATACAGAACTCTTAGATGAAAAAGGAGAACTAAAATCAGTACAAGATCTGAAAACACAAGGAATAAACATGGAATGGTGGCCCTATTTACAAATTAAAACAAGATTTAAAAAAGATCGGGAACAGTTAATCAGTGGAACAGCTTGCCACAGAGGTTGTGAATGCCCCAACCCTGGAAGTCTTTAAGAAGATGTTGGATAGCCATTTGTCTGAAATGGTATAGGGTTTCCTGCCTGGGCAGGGGGTTGGACTAGAAGACCTCCAAGGTCCCTTCCAACACTGTGCATATTATTGTATAATATGGAATATACAAGAAACAAATGGAATTAGATAAAATATTATTAGGAACAGGAGGAAAAATTATTACTAGATTATATAATTTTCTCTTAAGATATAAAATGGAGGAAGAGATGGTAAAGGAGACAATAATTAGCTGGGGAAGAAATTTTGGCCATGATATAGAGTTAGAAAAATGGGATAAACTATGGGAAAGAAATTATAAATTTATGATGGCAGCAGCAGCTTACAAAGAAAACATCTATAAAATGTTTTATAGATGGCATTTGCCTCCAGCGAGATTGGCCAAAATCTACTCAAATTTATCTCCGAAATGTTGGCGATGCAGCCACAAGCCTGGAATATTCTACCATATGGGGTGGATGTGTCCCATCACAAGGAAGTACTGGTGCAAAATTTGGAAATGGTTGGAAGAAATTACTGAGCGAAAAATAGAACTCAAACCAGAAGCATTCTAATTAGGACTACTAAAACCAAAAAATGGATAAATAATCTCAATACATAATCATATACATACTCACTGCAGCCAGGATTGCTTTCGCACAAAACTGGAAAAAAATCAATACACCCACAGATGAAACTTTGATCAGAATAATACTCGAATGCGCAGAAATGGACAAAATGACAATAGAGGTAAAAGAAAGAGAAGAATCGGACTTCTATAAAGTATGGAATAACAAAAAATAGAGAATATAAATATATGGTGAGACAAATAATTAATATTATTATAAGTGTTAATACTACTGTTTTTATATTATAGAACAAGGTTAAAGTAATAGGAAGGCAATGCAGAATGGAGAATTATAAAAGCTAAGCAAGAAAGCCGATATAGAAGGCTGTAAAATTACTGTATATTGTTATGTATGTTTTGTATTTTATTCTTTCTTGTTGTGTTTTGTTTTACTGTTTTTAAACGATTAAAACATTCAATAAAAATTATATTAAAAAAATAAAATAAACATGTTTTCCAGGCAATTCCTATCCAGATACTGACCAGAACCATTTGTAGAATAGTGTCTTATACCAAATATTGTAGCACAGGTCATCTCTTTTAAAACAAGACTAGTCAAAAGGCCATTCATGGATACAGATTGCCTTACAGGTGTTTCCTTTGGCACCTGCCAGGCTTCCTGTCCCACTGAACTTGCCTTTTTTGTTTGTTTTAAAGGAAATGAATGCAATGTGAGCCTGTTGCAAACCCAATCAACCCACATTTACCATTAACATATGTACAGAAAAAAAGAAATTTGAGAGCAGTAGGGGAATTTCTTGCATTTTGAAGACATAAGGTAGACAAGAATGCTTGGGAAAGATTTTTTTTTAAAGGCAAAAAAATATCCTAATAAGCAATCAATATATGGGATTAGGGAACTGGATTAGGGAATATGGGATTAGGGAACTGGAGACTAAAACATATGAAGAACGGCTGCAGGAGCTGGGTATGTCTAGTTTGATGAAGAGAAGGACCAGGGGAGACATGATAGCAGTGTTCCGATATCTCAGAGGGTGCCACAAAGAAGAGGGAGCCAAACTATTCTCCAAGGCACCTGGGGGCAGGACAAGAAGCAATGGGTGGAAACTAATCAAGGAGAGAAGCAACTTAGAACTAAGGAGAAATTTCCTGACAGTTAGAACAATTAACCTCTGGAACAGCTTGCCTCCAGAAGTTGTGAATGCCACAACCCTGGAAGCCTTTAAAAAGATGTTAGATAGCCATTTGTCTGAAATGGTATAGGGTTCCTGCCCACGCAGGGGGTTGGACTAGAAGACCTACAAGGTCCCTTCCAACTCTGATATTGTATTGTATGACAACAGCGAACTCTGAGAGACAGTGGAAGACAGGGACCCTGGTGTGCTATGGTCCATGGGGTTGTGAAAAATCAGACACTACTTAGAGACTGAACTGCAACAAATATGACAACAATGTCCAAGTAGCAAACATTTCAAGACTTTGCTGATATAAAGCAAAAAACCCCAACAACCCCTAACTAGTAATTACATGGTATACATGAAAGGCTGGTGTACTCAAGACACCATTTGCATCGTTGCTGATCGAGATGGGAAATCTTTTTTACTACAAAAGTGACTATGCAATAGCATATAGTGCTTGGGAGAGCAGTGAAACCTGTTTCCCTGCAGTTTTTACAAGTGGAATGACATAAACAAAGAAGCTATGGATTACTTCTCATGCATTCTCTGTGTTACATAAGGCTTATCACAGCACTATGGTTGATTAAAGATCCATGTCTGTAACCTGCATTTTATTAATAGAGAATTGAGTGTGAAATATAATAATCTGCTCTAAGCAAGTGCCTATATTAGTTTTTGAAACAGAATAAGGAACTGGGCCTCCAAAACCTACCCAGACGTACAAGACTTGTTTTAATAACCACCTCTGCTAGTCAGCAAACACCACAACTACTAGCCACTAGATTTTCTACATATATACAGTATTTATATTATGTAAACTCTCTTCTCCTCTTTACTTTCAAGTATATTAAATATTAATTTTGTTCAAAATTTAAAAAGGAAGCGTAATGCAAAGTAAGGCTCTGACTCCTAAAATATTCTTTATTTTTCAGAATGGTTTTGAATGTTATATTTATTGTATTTATTAATCCAAATTAATGGCTCATTATACATCTTAGACCATAAAACGGATATATGGCTGAGGGCTAGATAATCTGCTTTATTTGGAGTCCTCTGAAGCTGCTGCACGACAACCTTTTAACCACCTTTCCAAAAAATGGGAAGTTAGAAACTGAACTAAAATTGTCCAGGATATGGGTCCATGATGACTCCTTGAGGAAGGGGAGCCTTAAAAGTTGGACAGTATATTCATCATTCTCCTACAATCAATCTGTGATCTACTTGAATTACAATCAATAAGCAACAATCTTGAAAAATCATATAAACACTGAATCTAAACAGTGTGGGCCACAATAACCCTTGCAATGTAGAATCAAATAATGCCAAATAGATTTGATTTACAGGCTGACAGCCGCGATTAATGTTGTACTTTAAAATATATGGAAAGCAAAAGATTGGAATAAGCAATTCTAGGAAGTTCCATATATGTTCACAAAGAAGCACATAGTTGAAAAATGTTGAAAGGAAACTCTTCATCTTGTTGATTCAAAGTATCATATCAGTCTGATACTGTTGCATTTACTAAGATAATGCTTGGTATTAATACCAATCAATAAGTTCATTAAATGAATCAGTTTCATGAAATATTGAGGTAGGAGTTTGGGATTGAGGCTAAGCTTAAAATGAAATTGCACTTATGTATTTATTTTTATTCCTGAATGTTGATGTGTTACTAAAGCAAGGCTGTAAGTGGGGGGGGGGGGATGGAGGAGGAGGAGGAGGAGGAGGAGGAGGAGAAGGAGGAGGAGGAGGAGGAGGAGAAGAAGAAGAAGAAGAAGAAGAAGAAGAAGAAGAAGAAGAAGAAGAAGAAGAAGAAGAAGAAGAAGAAGAAGAAGAAGAAGAAGAAGAAGAAGAAGAAGAAGAAGAGCCAATTATTGTCCTTATGTTTGTCTCTCATCACGCTTGTTTTTCCTTTCTGACTAATTCTACAAACTGTGGGAAGATCATCCCATAAAGAGCAGATATGGAAACTGTTGGCTCATTTAGGCTATAACTTTTCAGAGGAAGAACTGAGGTCAGTATTGCCCTGGCCTCCAGATAGACAGATGTCTGCCATCTAGAAAAGTATTTCCTTTCACAGCAATCCAATTCATTTATGGTTTTCCCTGCTGTGCCAAAAAAACAAAGCTTTTGTAGAGCATGTTAATATGCAACCAAGTCTTGCTAGCAAGTGGAACAAGTTGGCAACTTTTTAAAAGTCAGAATAAAATTAGAAATTGATTACATTGGTTATTTAATGTGTTATTTTTGTTTCCATTTTTGTTGCACGCAGCCTGTAACTATTTACTATTTGCTAAACAATGTTTACAGCGATTGTTTTTGATAGATTACTTTAAACACCCTTGAGTGTTTTTTAAAAGAAAATTGAAATATGTTTCATTAAAGAAATGTTAGTTGCCAAATAATTTATAATGAACATATTTCTCTATAATACAAGAAAAAGAGGGCTTGATTATTCAGAATATATAAATTCGAAATAAATTAAACTAAACTAAAAGATGGTATGGAGACAAGTAATAAATGGATCAGATCACCATATTTTTAAATAATATTATTTAAAAATATCTGCCGTAGCTGGTTTAGGCTTCAGTCTTAGCATTAAGTGTCTGTATATCTTCTCTACACATAAATAATATAATAATATAATATAATATAATATAATATAATATAATATAATATAATATAATATAATATAATATAATATAATAATATAATATAATAATATAATATAATATAATAAATATAATATAATAAATATAATATAATAAATATAATATAATATAATATAATATAATATAATATAATATAATATAATATAATATAATATAATATAATATAATATAATATAATATAATATAATATAATATAATATAATTAATATAATATAATATAATATAATATAATATAATATAATATAATATAATAATATAATATAAAAACTTTCAAACTGGAGTTAAAAGTTTTAAGCTCCTTTTCTAGGCTGTCTTTCTCAACCACTGAGCTCATTCTGAACTGGAATAATAATTCTTTCTGTGGCTTTTGAAGACTAGTGAAAAGAAATGAAAGTTCAGCTCTTCGTGAACAAACATTTAATTAGGTTTCTTTGAATTCATGAGCACTTTGGTAGAAAATACCTGGCTCAACTAATCTTGTTTTATTTAAATGTGGCTCTGTTCCCAAGGTTTAAAAAAAAAAAAGGTTCCTAGAGGCATTTCACAAGATTGTTTAATGATTAACATTTATACCGTTAAGTCTATAGGTAAAAGTTCTCTGTGCCTAATGGATATCCCTTTCTCTTTTTTAAATTAATGCATGCCAGAGTAGGTAAAAAGATAGAAAAGGGATGCAAGGCGTGGCTTCTAAAAGTCTTTCCAATTCTTTGTTTTGGAGGGAAAGGTATAAGAGTACAGCAGGGTCCAGCATTCTGTTCCCACATACAAGGGGGAAATTTTCTGGATATGTTCCCTCAGCACAGTTCAGTCCCACCCATCCCATTTTGAACCTGGTGTGCCAGTTTCTTTTGTCAGGCCAAACTTGGCCGCATTCTCTTCTGTTTTCTGAGTGTTATCCAGCTTATGGATAGAAAGATGTTGTGGCCCAGTTGGCTCCAGATGAGCTGCTGATGGACTCCTCTAGTGAGGAGTCCTATGAGTCTGCTCTAGAGGAGGAGGCTGAGAGTGAAAGAGCAGAGAGGAGGCATCAGGAGGCACCTGGGGCTTGGTGTGGTGGGGAGGAGGAAACCCAGTTTGTCCCTGATGTCAGGCTAAGAAGGATCAAGAGGAGGCAACGTCAATTACGACCTACCCCCCGACCTTCACACTACCTCGGACCTCCACCTCTTCCGCCAACGTCTTAAGACGTACTTATTCCAACAAGCCGGCCTAGGATAGCCCCCCGCGTCTGACTTTTAAATATAAATTATTATTTGGTTACGGTTTTAATAATGGGTTTTAGCACGGGTGAATTAATTTAATATATTTTTAATTGATGTATATTGTATTTATGGTTTTATATAATGCCTGTGCGCCGCCCTGGGTCCTAACAAGGAGAAGGGCGGGGTATAAATTTAATAAATAAATAATAATAATAAATAATTAGCAGAAAGACGCAACCGGAGGAGATAATGAGTATCAGCTGCCTAATTGACCAGCCCCTCCCAAGAGGCTTTAAAAGAAATCCTCTGTGAAGAGTAGGTTTGCAGGAAACAACGTATCATCATCAACGTATCATCAGGAAACAACGTATCATCTGAAGAGTCAAAGCTTTCGTGTGTGTCAAGTTCTTTCATTAAGAATCTTCAGGCCTAGTCAAGGTCAGTCCAGGCAAGCTGCCAAGTATCAGTCAGTTTAGTCATTTGTCTTGTGAAGGAGGGAGTCAGAACAGAAAGAGTTCTGAGACATTAAACAAAATTCATTTCCAGAATTCTATTAAATTGAATTTTAAAAAATAAAATAAAGTGAATAGGTTGAGATTTTGAAGAAGAAATATATTTTCAAGAAGAGCAGTCGAGCCCTCCACATTACTCCTGCAATGTGGCATGTTCCAGACCTTGGGTCTTACCTTTCTTCTTTAACATCAACATGCAATTGCTGAGTGAGGTCATCTGTCCATGGAAGATCAAGTAACAGCCGTGGCCAGGAGGGCGTTTTACCAGATTCGCCTGGTTTGCCAGTTGCGCCCCCTATTGGATCGGGACGCCCTTCGCACAGTCACCCATGCTCTCGTGACATCCCGACTGGACTATTGTAACTCTCTCTACATGGGGCTCCCCTTGAGGTGCACCCGAAGACTTCAGCTGGTCCAGAATGCAGCCGCGCGAGCAATAATGGGTACCACAAGGTATACCCATGTAACACCGCTCTTGCGTGAGCTGCACTGGCTACCTGTCGTCTTTCGGGTGCGCTTCAAGGTGTTAGTTCTCATCTTTAAAGTGCTCCATGGCTCGGGACCTAGCTATCTGCGGGATCGGATTCTGCCCCATACATCCTCCCGGCCGATTCGCTCCCACAGAGAGGGACTGCTCCAGGTGCCGTCCACTAGACTTTGTCAGCGGGCGACGCCCAGGGGAAGGGCTTTCTCTGTGGCGGGCCCAGCCCTCTGGAACGACCTTCCCCCCGACATTAGAACAACTATGGACCTCCGCTCCTTCCGTCAGAAATTTAAAACTCACTTTTCTGCTTGGCCGGCCTAGGTTAGTCTCTACCCAGGGATTAGGGATTGTTAATTTTAAATGGGAATTTTAGTGCAGGGATAGTCAAATTTAATTTGTTTTTATTGTATTTATTGTATTCATGTATATATTTTATGCTGTTTTATTCCTCCCTGTACACCGCTCCGAGTCCCCTAGGGGAGAGGACGCGGTTATACAAATAAATATTCGATTCGATATTCGATAGAATACAGTAACAACAGTATGCTGCTGATGCCTAGCTAGATGTCTCCATCTCTAGCCAGACAGGTGATACTGTTGCAGTGCTGACAGAGTGCCTGCAAGCTTTAAGGGTCCGGATGGAGAAAAAACAGGTTTTCATTCAACTCAGCAAAGATGGAGTTCCTTTGGGTTTTTTGGCCCCACAAGTCTGGATGATATATCATCTTTGAATCGAGATGGGGTAGCACTCCTCTTAATGAGCTAGTGTGCAATTTGGGGGTCTTCCTAACTCATGGCTCGAGGAGTAGGTGGGCAACTGGGGCAGATTCATTTTCTCTACCAACCACATCCATTCCTGTTCTGCTGTCAGTAACTCATGCTTTGCTCATTTCCTGTTTGGATTATAGTGATATGTTCAACATGGGGCTATTTTGAAGACTACCCAGAAATTACAATTGGTCACCTTGGTTTGGCCACATTATTGCTTTATTTTTAACACATTTTTTAATTAAACTTACAAAAATATTAAATACAAGTAAAAATGGAGTGGGAAAGTGGGGGGGGGGCGTAAAAGGGAAAGACAGATGTGTGAGATAAAATGGGGGGGGGGAGGAAAGAAAAATGAATTATTTTGTTCAAAGGGATAATAATAGGTCTTTGTTTTAAAATGATATAACCATGAAAATGCTGAACTGTACTTTTCTCTTTTTCTTGCCAAACCATCTTCCTTCTGAAGTAAGGATGGCCCTGACTCTGTTGGCCTCTAAAAAGGCAGTCAAAATCTGGCTCCTTCTTGAGCCTTTGGGTCATGTTCAGCTGAAGCCACAATCAAGTGATGGTACTATCACTGTTTGGGAGCCATTTTGTTCTTTTTATTGTTCCATTATTGTCTGTAAGTACAGAGTATGCATTGTGATTTTGTATTCTTTTGTTTGATCAAGAGTTATCTTGGTTTGAATTAACCAAAATAAATAAATAATAATATTTATTTAATTAATAAATAAATACAATTATTTTAAATACATAAAGAAATTAACAATAAAAAATGTAAAAATGGATAAGTCCTTTACATTGATAAGATCACCAGACTCAATGTGGCATAAAAAATTCAAAACATCATAAGAACACATAGCCAAATACAGAAATACCAACAGAGTGGGTAAATATGCAAACAAGACATTTCCAACCACACATCATCAGTCAAAAGAAATTACCTGTTTGAAAAGACTTTTTTAAAAAGTTTCCTAAAGGACAAATGGGTCAGGGTAAATGGATCTTGGGGGTAGAGGGAATGATATTCCAGAGGGCAGGAAAAACAATATCATGATGATCCTAATATTTTATTACTCATAAACCCTAAAACAATGGTCTATATCTGCCAGCCTTCCTAGGTACAACAGATAGGAAACATGACTAGATGAGCTAATTTTATTTTATTGTAAGACTACATTAACAGAATCATGCAAGTCTCATGGCTTTCTCTTTCACCACCTAAGAAGTCAAGGATGTTTCTTTCTGAATCTCTTTCTCTGCCTACTATGCAGGTGCAGGCTATGCTTTTACCTGATCATTCAGCATCTCTTCACCCTCACTCTTCCAAGGTCATTCCCACATACCATTACAACATCTGATCTGTGCTGTTTCTGTATGAGCTTGAGCCAACACATTGTTATCTTTAGCAGTAACATCATGTTCACTGTACCATTGAACACCTCTGATTGTTAAAGGATTATGGCATACTGGGGGGAGGGGGGAAATGTAAGTGGCATATTGGAGACTTCAGTCAACTATAATTAGCTTAGTTTTTAAAATGGGACTAGCATAGCACAGGCAGAGATGCAAAACATTTATTTTAGGTTTCTAGAGCTTTTCAAATTTGTATAATCTTACATACAATGTGAAATTTATCCGTTTGTTCTAGAACTACTAAAATCTTGGTAGAAATACATATACGTAACTAGCCAAAATAAAGTTATACAGCATAACTTTACAGGCAAGAATCAATCTCTAAATCATATGTGGCTTCATAAAATAATGTAGCAACTTGGAATTATGTTTACAGGACAGAATATCAGGAATTTGTATAATGGTGCTGTAGTAGAGAAGACAATTAATTGTGGTTAGACTAAGCCTAAAAGTCTTGCGCAAATTTTATGAAAGGTGAAGAAAACAATTATGCAACAGATGATTGAATGGAGTTTGGTAAAGCTTTTTTAGATGTGTAGCATTTTGTGCCCTATTTATATACTAAATTATATATTTTCCTCTATCTAGAAAATGATTATATAGCTATTGTAACATTATTTTAATAATATTCTATCAGGTATGAGCATATCTGGATGTTCTGGATCTATTTATTTATTTATTCAACTTATATGCCACCCTCCTCAACTAGAGTGATCCAATTCAGTTTTTACAGACCAGAAGCTGATTTGTTAATTTTGAGAACCACTACTGCATAATATCGGGACACTATTACATACATCTCCCTTTTCCCACCTGAAGTGAACATGAAAATATGTTTGGTTGTCCTGTTGAATAACAAAGCTACAAAAGTAAGCCACCTCATTAATGTTGAAGTTGTGGCACAGCTAGCCTTAGAGAAAGGAAAGGATGCTCTGTCAAATGCTACTAACACTACAGTTTTCTCTATTGTACGTGGGGGTCTTACTTTTAGGTGTGAGAATATTTTTTCGGTACAGACAACACTGAATAATATCTAGCAAGGTTTTTGTCCAAGCATTAAATTTAGCTATTACTACAGGAGCATTCTATATCTGTCGCTTAAGAATTATTCCATTTCAATTCATTTAGTTCTTGCTATACCTTTAGTTGACCTTAATTTTACACGTCTTTCTCCCTACTTACACCATACAGAATAGTATTCTTAAAGGTGATGACAGGATGAGCTGCACATGTATAATTGTTCTATCAAATATTTCAATAACCTGTGGAAGTCAGGCATGCTCTTTTGTGATGCATGGAACAGAATCATTTCTGTTCTCTTCTTTCGCCAGGAAGATATGAGTGGCTGGATGTTTGCATCTATAAATAGCTACTTTATGTCAGCTAGATGCCAATCTTTTTGAAGAGGGTCAGTCCCCAGTTTGTCTTGGTACTAGGCATCATGCAAACCCTAGAAGAAGCATAGAAACCTCCCAGGACTGGATAGGTCATCCCCATTCATAGCAAATTCCATAAACCCTGCTCAAAGCATCAAGATCAGTATTTTCTTGAACAATAAGGTAAGTGAGCATATTGTTTCCTGAAATAAATGACATTGATTGTCCTATGAGTGCAATGCTTCAGCTTGCAGAAACAAACAGGCAATTTACTGTAGAGAGGTATTGCAGCATTACCAAGATGGTTCTCTATCTAGATTGTTGCTTATTAATAGAGGCTACGGTAATTCAGAGATTGATGCCTTCACTGATTTTTAGTGGCCCTGTAATAGGAATTGCAAAAGACTTTATTTTTTAAAGTCTGACACAGAAAAAAAAAAGATCACTGAAGTTAATTGAGGATATATCTATAGCATTGAGGCAACAAATACACTGATTATGTTGGTAACAAATAACAAATTAACTATATTTCAACAAAGATGAACATCTACAGAAAAAATAAGAAGGCCAATCCTCACCCTGTCACGTAAGAAAAGTTTAAGGGTTTAAGAAAAGAAAGAAACTGTTGATGCTCTGAGGTGTATATGCAGTGTGGTAGAGTATACTTTGTATAATTTGCCAAGAACTGAGATTAAAAAATATATAGCCTTTGTAAACTTCTGGAGCGGTTTAAATTACAAACGAATTTGTATAACATTTAACTATCTTCTCTTTTTCTAGTAAGACATTTTTTTCTGATCACAACAATGCTCTCGCATTCTGACATGATCAAAGAGAGAAAACAGCAAGCATCAGCCATCATGAAGGAGATCCAGCTAAATGGTACATAGTTAAATACCTGCTACCATGCAAGTGTCACATCTAATCTTTCTTTTTAGTCTTACAGCAATATTCCTCCTATAGTTTTCCCTCTGTGTATGTTGCCATAAATAATCTCATGCAGCTATTGCACTGCCTATGGTAACGAATCCTTTTGTAATGGCTTCTTTTCATTTGAAAGCTATTTTCAGATGAACAACTGTTGTGGAGGAATGAAGTAACTCAACAGCTGATGCATATTCTGCCTAGAATTGAGTTTTGGAATATTTTTTGAGGAGAGGCTAATGTCTGGACACCGTATTATAGAATTCCTGGGGAAAACGTTTCCATCTTTGACTTAAAATTATCTTTAAGGGTGCAAACTTACGAAATTTTAAATTAAAAAGCAAATTATATGCAATGTTATCTTTCAGTCTCGACCTCTCCCATTCAAGCAAGTTTGTATTCATATCCAACCATACAAGGCATACTTCCCAAATAATTTATTTTAAGAAATATTTTGCAACAGAATCTTCTTTTTGTCATCACTAGGATGGAATTCTGAAAGTCTTTGGTTGATCAAGACTGGCCTTCTTTTCTCCCAAAGCAAAGAATGACACAACTGACTGTAATGCTATTTTATAGGGTTTATGTACCTCAAAATAAATAGTTCAAATATTACTCTACCTTCTGATGTTGAAAATCAGAACTGAGGTTTGATTTTGAAACGTGTCCTAAAACATATGTGCACATGTTCAAATAGAAATAAATATACCTGTCCATTCAAATTTCAAAAATTCCTTACCTTTCTTCAAGACTGTCTAAGTTACTGTGGGAATTTAATCTTTAGCCACAAAACAAAAAAAGAATTACATCTGCATTACAAGTGAAATTGAATCTTATAACTTAAAATATTATAATTTATAAACTAAAAATAAGTTATCTATGTTATATTTCTCTAAAAAAAATTGCTGTCTGCAAGGTTAAAATTTTATCTAGGGCAATCAGCTCGTGCCTCAGCTCCCAAGGTTCTTTTAAGTATCAGTGGTAGCTTTTAAACAAATCTGGGGTCCATGATAGATGTGATATAGAAGACCTGGGATCATATTTTTTGATTCAGTATGATATGATAAAATGATGCTGGTAATGTGATTTTCCACCTTCCCAAATTCCATACCATTTTACATGACAGTATTTTAATGTAAGAATTCCATTTATATTTGCAAGGTTTAGATTGGTGGGTAGATATATTATAAAAGTTTCCACTGCATCAGATATATTATAATTCAATTTTATAAACAACTCTTATTTGTTCATTTCACCTCACTAGCAGATTTTTAAGATGATGATGGGAAAATACACTTTATAACATCTACATTCTAATGTGGAACTTTAATAAATAATCCCATTAGCCAAATTCACTCTTCTAATCCTTTCATTACAGAACAGAAATACTACAATAGAAGTACCTAGAAGGCAGACAAATTCACATATTTTCTGCTAGTGCTCTCTGCATGCGGAATTGTTTTTAAGCCTAATGGAAGAACAATAATGGGTGTTTAATAAATTTTGGGCCAGTTTTGACCCAGGAAATCAATTTACCAGAGTAAAATAAAAATGTTGCCATTTTCCACATTTTCATTCAGAAGGGTTAGAATGAAGTATATATTAATATCATTTTAAGTCTGTATGCTAAACCTGGTTAAGTCTGTATATTGTGCAAACTGGGGGTCATAATGTTTTCATATTATAAATCCTAAACATCCCTAAAGAGTTTGTATAGTGCAATAAAATACATTACATTGGACAATAGGTCAACCTGTAATAGAAATTGCATATTTTCGCTTTAGAATATTAGCCATGCTTTTAAAAATTCATTCATTTCAATATCCACAAATACCCTTGCAGAAGTCAATGGCTATTCAAACAGTCCATTATCCTGCTGATGAAACAGATTTCTCTATAAATACACCACTATTCTCTTAGAAAGTTTGGCCCCAAGAACTGGCTATATACTTCTGAATGTAAAATTCCATAGCACATAAATTTCTATAGCCAGTGATGGAGCTTTCCTCCATGAAATTCTCACATCTCCTATACCTTGAATCCTACTGATATGGATATATGTAATTATCATTTTGGTGTATATTAGCAATAATTTGATATCATTGAAAAGAACAGATTTAATGAATATGAGTAGCAGCAGCCTAGTTACCATCTTTACCTTTAACATGATACATTGTTGCAAAGACAGTATCTTATTTTATTCGTCTCTCTAAAGCAGGGGTCTCCAACCTTTGCAACTTTAAGTCTGAAGGAAAGCTGGCTGGAGAAGTCTGGGAGCTGAAGTCCTTCAGACTTAAAGTTGCAAAGGTTGGAGACCCCTGCTCTAAAGGTAGGCTTTTGAATTGGGATTTATCTGAAAGTGATCAGTCAGCCTTATTAGTGGGGGGAAAATAATCTACCATTGAAATTGATATTACTATATTAATCATAGCAATGATTTAGGAGAATTCTCATAGAAATATGTTTTATTTTGTAGAATCCCCTCAAATGGATCTTGGAAAAAAGGTTAGCATCCCCAGGGACATCATGCTGGAAGAACTATCACTACTCAGTAATCGAGGAGCAAGGCTGTTCAAAATGAGGCAAAAGAGATCTGACAAGTACACATATGAAAATCTTCATTTTTTATCTAGCAAACCAAGAAATGTGAGTATTTCATTTAGTTTTCAGTTGTAAGGCAGCATGAGAGTCCTAGCAAAATTCATGAGTTCCTAAACTCAGTAAAGCTGATTGATTTTGTACTTAATTTGTCAAAATACTTATTGAGTAACTGGTGAGTTTCCAGATTTAGTAATTTGACTTCGCTCCAATGACAGAAAGTAGATTGGTTTATAGACATCACTTACTTTGAAAGGATTTCCTATAGTTTTAGGACATTTAATTCAAAATAATGGTCAACAGCAAAAAAGACTATTTCAATATCACCAAACTTGAGTACAGTTACTTGCCAAGTAAACATCTAGTTTAATCTTTTGATCCTAGAGTGAATCCTTGGAACTCTATAGATGAATCACAAAAATGCTAGCACATCTTTCTGTATACATTCATTATTTCAGGGAAGATCAGCATGGTTGATCTTTCTGCCTGAAGAAAAGAAACATTATCTTTGCTGTTACAAAATATTATTCTTTGCATACTTAGAAATTCAATCTCACTAAGCAGAAGCAAACACTGAAGCAAAAATATGAGGACTGAGATCACAAATGAGAAACAGATGCACTTTGATTTCATAATAAAATGTAGATAGTCTTATATTGCTGAGCTTCTTTGCAAGCATATTCTGGGTTTGAATTCTATATTTTACTGGGATAATCCTTGAATCCAGCATTTACTTTTTTTAATAGTAATTTTATAAAAAATTACAATTACAAAGATAAAAGCTAATACAAGCTAAAAGAATAAAAAGAAAAATAGAAAGCTCAGAAAAGAAAAATATAGTAAAATAGAAAGAAAAAAATAAGAATATATAAAGAAATGATTTCCCCCTTCATCATAACAAGTATAAATAAATAATTTTAGTAACTTATTGTCTTATTTTAAAATACAATAAATGATCTCTTCTTCTCATATAAAATCTTTTATCTATAAATCAAGGACTTCTGTATATAAAATATTTTTATATTGCGTTTTTTTATTTACGATCAAAATAAAATTAAATATCATTTTAAGCAAACCTTCACTTATTTAAAAAATATGACATTGAACTTTATTATTGCAAATCCAGATAAATAAATAATTAATACCATTTTAATAAAATTACTTCCAATAAAAATGTACTGATGGCCTAGGAACCATAACTGATTCTTTCAATATTAATAATTATGGAAATTCAAGCAGTAAAGTGTAAGGTGAAAAAAGCCCGTATTTTAAAAAAATGCTATTATTGAATAAATTAAGAAGCACTCACATACTTCAAACTCATTTGATAAAGGCAATATCATTATGAGAGGAATACCTAGCCTTCTAAAAATTGGTTAGATTATTTCCAAAATTCTGTACTTTTGGCAAAGTTTTTTAGCTTTCAGATGAAGATATGGAGGGGGGGGACTGTAACCCTATGATCTAAAGTCATCTAGACTTGGTATGAAGGAATCAGAAAATCAGGGAACAGGGGTTCATTCTGTAGCTGATCCCAATTATCTCCCTGTCCGTTTTAAAGAAGTAAATTTTTAGAAATAAATTTGAGAGTTTAATGATGCTTGTTCCAAACTAATGAGACAGCAATGCTAATCCTAATGCATTAGGGGTGGTGTGATTGCCACTATGCTCCCTCTCTCTCTCTCTCTCTCCCCCCTCTCTCTCCCTTCCCCTCCTCTCTCTGTGTATGCTTTCCCAATGAACTATTGAACTTCAACACCTGTAATGGCGCCATTGAAGAAGCATTTCCTTTACTTTTTAAAACTCTGATGCCCATAGCATAATAATTTTCTTCCTTTCAATGGAAGACTTGTTTTTAAATCTTCCGTTTCTTCATGGTTCAGTTTCCCCCCCTTATCCATGGAAAATTGTACTTTAACAGTCTTGTATGTAACAATCTTTTCATTTCAATGAAGCTAAAATTAGCATCTGACGTTTTAGAGAGCTCTAATTCTATGTTAACAAAACAATGATTAAGGCTTGGGATGCACTATTGGAACTAATGAGCCAGTAGAAAGACTGGATAATCCCAGGCTGCCTTTAATCTTCATGCCAGAACTAAGGTTATTATTATGATTGCCAATTGAGACAATGCTGGCAAAATTCTTTATGGATATGATGATGAATAAAATAAAATCAATAGAAATGTCCTGATTTTTAAAACCAAATGTAACTTCCCAGCTGCATTGGAACTATAATTCTGTAAGGGGTATGGTAACAACTTTTCAGTTTCCATAAGCGTTGACATTTCCTTGCTTAGGAAGGAAGTCCTAAGTTTATGAGAAGTCTATATTAGACTTCTCATAAATGAGATGTGAGATGTCAAAATGAATTTCCCAGTATCTTTTTCTTAGACAAAAGCAAACTCTGGGGAGTAATTTTGGATCAGGGCATAACAATGTCAAAGGGACAGTGCATGTATGTTTTTTGCCTTTAATGTTAATATATGTTAATTTCAAAAGAATAATTTCAATCAGGTCCTTGGTATACAGAAAACAGACCTATTCCCAATAACTGGCTCCAAATTAAATCAGACCACTTATGGCTGCTTTTAGCAGAATATCAGGGGTGGGTTTGCACAGGTTTGGGAGATCCTCTAGTGAAGATTGTGCGCAGTTTGGTGAACCCCCAAATCTCACTCCTGGCTGGCTCTGCCTACTCTGCCCCTCCCACCCCACACCTCCCAGGAGTCTCCACGTGGCCTGTTCATCATGCCAGATAAGTGCAGGGTCCGCATGGAGGCTCGGGAAGCGGGGGAAAGTAGGACTACCAGAGGTTCCGGGAATCTGGAATGGGCCTCTAAATGTGCCTCTGGAGCCTGGAGAAAACAGTTTTCACTCTCCCAGAGGCTTGAGCAAAGCCTCCGGAGCCTTGGGAGAGCGAAAAATGCCCCCTCCCATGGTGCAGTAGACCGACTAGGCCACACCCACCATGGCCATGCCCACCCAGCAACAGGGCAGTGAGCCCATTACTAGAATTTTTGAAGCCCACCCTTGAGAATGATATTTTAAGAATCTATGTATCCTTTGCATTATATTTAGTCTGGACTTCAGTTGTTGGAAAATGTAAACTCCCAGATGCATAAAAGAAGTAAAAAGTTCTGATCAGTTTAGAATTCAATACCTCACTGAAACCACTGTGTGGTTCTCCCATTTCACCTATTAGTGATTTTGTAGTTTCTTTATGAAGAAGGTCTTAAATCAAAGCTATTGATTATGCTATTCTGACAAACATTTCATTCAGAAAATTCTTGATCAACTTATTTGCTTAGAGCACTAGTAGCCCTTCATTCTCAGCATGTCAGATAATTTTCATTGCAGGACTGAAAGCCAATTAAAACCCTCGCACGCACACACCACACCCCAGCATCCATTAAACATGAGTAGTAATTAACCAGTTCATCCAGAGGTTGTGCAGTTTATTTCATAGTCACTCATGTACAAAAAAAAGAGGGAGGCAAAAATGGCTAGAAAGCAATTAAAAAGACTAGCTACACTATCACTTTTCCAGTTAGGAAAAGCTGACTAGCCAAGATACACTCTGGCATCTCTCTTAAATGGCATTTGCAGTTAATAGATGTGATTCTTATTCCTATTCAATTATAGCGCAATGAGATCATACAGTGTGTCCAGTTGGATGCTCATGGCATGGAACCTAGTCATCTAAATGCACCAATGACACATCCTAATACGCCTGATCCAAGGGGTCCACCCAATCCTGAAACTATTGCTCCAGGTAAGCACAGCTTTTATATTAAACAATCTTTAAAAAATCACGAATAATTAATGTCTTTAGGACAGTAATGACGAATCTTTTAGGCACTGAGTGTCCCCAAGTGTGCATGCACATCCAAACTGCTAGGAGTGGGTGTATCCATGCACATGCATGTTCCCCGTGCATGCGCCCTGCACATGCATGTTCCCCGTGCATGCGCCCATGCCCTGCCCAAACGTCTAGGTGCAGGCGTAGGCATGCCCCGTGCCTCCACATGCATGGCAGAGACCCAAAGACCAGCTGGCCAACGGGAGGCATACGTGCATGCGCGGCAGAGACCTGAAACAGAGCTGGAGCAATGACGTGCGTGTCCACAGAGAGGGCTCTGCATGCCACCTTTGGCACCTGTGCCATAGGTTCTCCACCACTTCTCTAGGAGAACTAATCTTAATTACCACTCCAGAAAGATGATGCAATGTCTATATTCACATCAAATGATGCGGGTGAATAATAATAGTTACTGTGAGAGGAATGGAACTTTCATATCCAACATTTAAGGATTATTCTACAGTTGAAATAAACAAAACATCCTGATTTTGTTTATAGAATAGCAATCCAACTAGCTTTCTCAGTGATGCAATTACTAGTATAGCTATATAATAGGTAAAATAGCAAACCTACAATGAAACTGGGACAGAAACATTCCAATTAAGAGATTTTACAGGTATTGTAAGTAAAACTTTTGAACTAGCATTTAAATAAATCAATCACAGTACTTTCTTAAGAAACTCTTGAGAAGGATTATGGTTTAGTGGAATACAGAGCTCACATTTAACTTCTAATAAATAAGATCAGCTATCAAATTATATTTTACTAGTAGATTAGATAAATTGTAGTTTCTAAATCAATAATAAACAGGTTCATATTGACTGGTTGTATCAAAATAAATAAATAATTTTGCAGATTATGTAAGTTTATAGATATTAGATAGGGAAGAGGAGGCAACTAATGTCATTAATTCAGTAAATTAAACATAGCCAGGCATGTATTATGATTCATAAATTGCAATAAATAAAGCAGAACTATAGAAATCCAGTATTGTAAAAATAAATTTCCCACTGAATATAATGGCTGAAGCAAGTAAGAAACTGATCCAAGCTTGGATAGAAATGCACTAACTGAATATACAAGATAATATATTTTGAAAAGTATACATATAGGCAAAATAGATTATATTTCCCCCAAATATGGCAGATTATTATTATTAATAATAAATACATTATAATATATTAACAACAAGAAAAAGAAGGAAATAGTAGTATCGATGGAGATGCAGGTTGAATGCAGAAAAAGCCTTTGGTAATTTAGAATGGACTTTTTGTTAGAGGCTCTCAATAAAATGAATCCAGAAGAACTGAATCTTTATTGGAGATGAATTTGCAATTTGATAAAGAGATGGAACAAATTCACTATTTCATGATATAAGTAAAAGTAAAATTTCAAAGATGTAATTACAATGGAACAATAGGAAGAGCTATAGGAAACAAAATGGTTTGTAGGTGGTATTTACTATGGCATTTTATTACATGTGGGACTCATGCAAACAACAACTCCAAAGTATTAGAAGAAAATATATTGCAATATTGGAAAAGTATTAAAAATTAAATTTGAATTAAAACCATAACTATGTTATTGGGAATAATTTCAGAAAGCATAAAGGAAAAGTATCCCACCTTATAAAGTTATATCCTGATCAAAGTAAGAATAAACCTGGAACAGCATTGGGAAAGTGAAAATCTGCCAAAGATAGGGTGTTCAAAAGAGTTAAATATGTAGCAATAGTACACTTTATAATACATATTTATAACAGAAATATAACCATATTTAAGCAGGACTTTAATATATTTAATATAAATACAAATATATTGTAAATATACAATGCATAAATAAAGTAGATTTAAATATTTGGAATACAGCCTCTAGGAAAAGAATCAATAGTCTAATTAAAAACAACAGATGAAGCAACCTAATGAGAGATTATAAGCAACATTTTCCAATGTTTAATATTAAATATTCGAAGCATAGTGTAAATACTGAAATAATGGTTTGTAGCTGAGAGGTAATAATAGAAGATAAGGGAAGAACACGCCATCAAGTTTTCCTTTACAATATTTTAAATCTCTTACATGTTTTGTTCTGCCATTTATATTTTATTCTTCAGTCTTCTGTACTTTTTAAGTTTATTTATTTTTATCTTGACTTTTTATATTAATAACTAAAGGCAGCAAACATACATAATATCCCTTTTTCCTATTTTCACAACAACAATCCTGTGAGATGGGTTGGGCTGGGAGAGTATGATTGGCTTTCAGGCCTAAGGTGGGACCAGAACTCAGTCTCCTTAGTTTCTAGGCCAGCATCTAAAAACAATAAATGGACATGCAGAATGTCAATATACTTGCCTCCTGGAGTAGTAGGTGCTCCCTCACTGAAGGTTTTAAGAAGAAACTGGATAGCCATTTGTCTGAAATGGTATAGGATCTCCTGCTTGACAGTGGTTGGACTAGAAGACCTCCAAGATCCCCTCCAACTCTGTTATTCTAATTTCTCTAATATAATAAAAGAGTATAAATAGTCTTCAATTTACAGTCACAATGAAGCCTGGAATTTCAATTGTAAGTAATTGCAGTTATGTGGATGCTCATTTGTTAACTAATTTGTTAATTTACACATATTGAATGCATTCATCTACAATGAAGTCTTCACAGCAGAAACGGTTATTCTGTGTGGGCGGGAGAGGAGGGCACAATAATACTTTAAAAATATTGTGCATATTTTAAAAATACAACAGTTCTAAAACAACAATGTGATTTGAGGAAAGATTTCTGACTCTTCCCTTGTATATTTACTGTAGATTATCTGGAAGATTTTAATTTAATTGGATGTTTATGTTAAGTGTGTTTGGATTAGAATTTAGTATGATGACACTTCATGCAACTTGTCTTGATAAATGTCAGACATTAATTGTCATAATTTAAAAATAAGATTTTTTTAGGGTTAAGACAAGTCACAGAGCATTCTTCATGAATAAGGAAGCTATATAAATCTATAACTTTGTTGTTCTTGTTGATGTTACTGATAGGATCCTTCTAGATGGACACAGCACCAATGTTATCATGTTTAGCTAGTATATGCAGGTTTTGAATCAAATAAAAAGATTTAAAGGAATGTTTATGAGAGAGTTACTGAGGATAATTTAATTTTCTGGCAGTAAAAACACTTTCTGCTGGCGTATTTAAAAACCTCTTCCTGTAAGAAAATTTGTTTTATTTATTCGGAGACATCAAGACACAAAGAACCTTTTTTTACCATTTGGAAAACATGAGCTAACTTGTAAGACATACATTATAAAATGATCATAGTCTTTTTTTCTGAGTGCCACATAATGTATTTGACTCAAAGGAGATTTATTTAATTAAAGCTGGAACTGTCATCACAATTTCCTGAAATTGCACACTATTGAACACAGCATGACTTACTGCTGAATAAATATTGATAGTGTATGTAGATGAACACAATCATGGGACCGACTGTATTCTCATTCATACCAGTTGTAACTTATTGTTGTTCTTAAATGATAACATTCCCATTAAATAGCCAGGAGGAACTTGCTTTAAATAATGGGAGGCTACATAAAATATGTTGCCTTGAATCATTGCAGGAATCCAGTTCAAGACATTGACTCTTGACTCAAAAAAATGAGCTACTCCCAGAAGATGAATCAATCCAGTCAGCTGCTTCACTCCATTTGCCCATCCTGTTCTAACACTGAGGCACATTGTTGATCCATAGTATTGCTTCACTGAAGCAAAATGCCCCCATATATCTGTACAGCCCTAGTTTTTATTACAAGTTTGTCTCCTCTTCCACAGTTTAAATCTTCACACATATTTTCTTAAAATAATAAACTAATAAGGTCTTCTTAACTGGTTCAAGTGGATTATATCTTTTACTAGCTGATAATTCGGCATTGCCTGGGTATTTATTTATCTCAATCCTGTATTAGACAGGAAAAGGAATGAATTATAAGTGGCAATGTAAGTGCGGAATGGGCTATCCTCCCTCCTTCCATTAAGGCCACCACAATTCCTGAGGATGCGATGGCAAGAGCAACTTCTCCTGGAGCAATTTTGGCAACAATTAAGTTAGTTAAAAATGTTTTCCCTGTGCCCCTAGAAGCGTCAAGAAAAATGATACCACTGTGTTGAAAATTTCCGGACCAAACATAATTTCTAATGTTGGATTTTCCCCCTTACCAGAGGGAGCCCCCTTCTGGAGTACTATGAAGCCATTACCATGGCAACTCCATTACACTGGTTATTTTACAGCAGTGCAATAGAATCCATTTTAATGTACAACAGGCTGTATCTTAACAGAACACACACCATGAGGTGTTAGGGGTATCCTACCCCCACTGTATTTTTTCCCAGAAAGTAAGTTGTCTTTGTACCAAATTTGGTTGAAATTGCTTGAGGCTTTCCAGAGTTACAATACGCTGGAACAAACGAACACGCACAGCCATTTTTATATATTAATAAATTAAATATAATATATATTAAATTTGCTTGTCACTTTATTATTTTTAAAATCCTTTTATTTCTTAACCTACTTAAAAGCTATGTTGTGAAGAGGAGTGATGTTGCAAAGGCAGCTAATTAGTGTGTGTCTGACTTCTGCTGGAAATTAGCCAAGCTGGTTTCTCCAGATCTGGGTCCTTCAGGGTAGGTTACTCATTTGACTGACATGCTGCTCCACAATTCCTTGACTGCTCAAATTATATATAACCATCTGTACCTGCATTACTGAAGATGTTTAAATTATTATAGGGAGGCCACAGCTAAATCTTGCAGGGGGTAGAGAGTTAATGTTTACAAGTTTTGAACCTAACACCTTGACTTTTGTCTTCATCCAGCCATCCTTTCCAAATATGATTTTTCTTCATAATACCTGGTAAATAATACATCAAATGTAAAACCAAATTGTTATTTCCAGAGCAAAGTCACTGATATTCAAGAGGAATACTTCAAAGCTACAGAACAGAGAATATGACCTAAAGTTACCTATTTTAAAAATATTATTAAAATATAATTATAAGTTGTGTCGGACAGTGGTGGGTTGCAAATTACTGTTACTGTTTATTGGACTTATATGCCGCCCTTCTCCCAAAGGACTCAGGGCAGCATACAACATAAAAAACACGTAATACAAAAGTTAAAAAAAGATTAAATAGAGAATCCAATAACCAATAAATTAACAATTTACACATTAGATTTAAAATAAATTAAAATTATCAATTAAAATTAATAATTTATTTTATTCAGGCCAGGCCAGCTTGTTGAAAAAGCCAGCTCTTTAGCGCGCGCTGGAAGGACTGGAGGTCTGGAATTATGCAAAGCTCCGGGGATAGCTCAATCCAAAGGGAAGACGCTCTCACAGAGAAGGCTCTCCCCCTGGGGGTCACCAGCTGACACTGTCTGGCCAAAATATTTTTGCTATCAGTTCGAGCGCGCTCCTGCACATGTGTGCCTGTGCAAAAGTGTCCCGGCAGGTGGGCAGGGCCTCCCATTGCTGCTACTACAGGTTCGATCTGTACCACTGGAGTCGGTGACACTGGAGATGTAGTAACAATGAATTGTCCAAATGTATTGGGAAACTGCTGTTATCAAATTCAGATGTGTTGGTATCCTCCTTCTCCTAAAGGTTACTCTGGACCTTTGAAGATAATTCCTCCTGAGAAGTTCAACACTACATCTGTACCAAAATACTATCAATCACCTTGGATTGAGGCCATCAGTAATGATCCTGAGCTGCTGGAAGCTTTGTATCCTAAATTGTTTAAGCCAGAAGCAATACCAGAACTACCCAGCTTTAAGAGCTTTAACAGGTAATTTTGAACAATCACCGAATTTCATCAAATGCAGAAAACAATAGCATGAAGAAAATGAATGTGGGTTTTAAGATGTGAATGTAAGGAAGCTTATAAGAGGATTGCAATTATTTGTGTTCCTTTAGATGGATTCATCAGAAGCCTAGAGCCCTTAACAGTAGTTTCTAGTTTACATAAGAACTGGATCACCGGAGGCTTTTCCATGCCATACCATGACCAAGCAACTCTTTATAGGAATTTGACAAGCATGTCTGGGAAGGCAATAAAGAGAGGGAACAATGTAATTTAATTTAGCCACCCAATGTCATTGGGAATTGGGCAGCACATACATTTATTTAATTAATTGTAATTCATACTGAAGGCAAACTGATCTAATTTTGTCGTTTCAACAACACATTAACTGAAACAGTTTTAATTCAAAACTTTATTTCAAAGCTTGCATTTGAATACAGTGTGAACTGTATTCACACTGAGCTAAATCTATACAATAATGTTTGTCCAGTATTCATGAAAATAATTATACAAGATATTAAATTACTGCTAAATCTATGAATATAAAACTTCACAGAATAGACTACTAGAACAGAACAGATTTCTTTAAATGTCCAATCACATTTATTGAATGTGATTGGACACATAAGGAATGTGTCTCCAGTGCATAAGCTGTACATATAACCAGCAAGTAATAGGTCATAAGTCATAATCATAGTTACAATCACAATCAATATGTATGTATATTTGGAGCACTAGGCATCAAAATATACATACATTTCACTAAAAGGAGAAATTCAGGAAACTGGAAATTGACATATAAAGTACACCATTCTTTAGGTATAAAGATATTTCTAGTTTACTGGCTGCTCATTTAGTGACTGTTTAAAGTTTTAATAGTGCTGAAAAAGAGAGATTTGCAACCAGTCATGCAATCACAATTCAGGCATTGAACAATTGTGCATTTATGATGGTTCCAGCATCCTTCAATCACATGATCACCATTTTCACCATTCACAACAGGCTTGTGACAAGTCTTTTAATAGGGTTTAGGGGATTTTAGTTAATTTTAAAATTGGGAAATTTTAGCGCAGGGATAATCTTTGTTTAATTTGTCTTTTATCCAATCTATTTATGTATATTTATTGATATTTTTAATATCCCTGTGCACCGCTCCGAGTCCCTTCGGGGAGAGGAAGCGGTCTATAAATAAATTTATTATTATTATTATTATTATTATTATTATTATTATTATTATTATTATTATTATTATTATTATTATTATTATTATTATTATTATTATTAAATGAAATTAGTGGGTAAGCCAGAAAGTGATGCAAATCACCATAATGTGACATTACACTTAATAACTGCAAGTGTTTTGCTTCATGACTGCAGCTGGAACTGATGTTATAAGCTGGTACAGTCTTGTGATGCTTCACTTTAAGACATCACTTAGCGATAGAGTTTCAGTCCGAATTTTGGTTCGTAAGTGAGGTAACCTTTCATACCTTGTATTCTGATTTCAAATACCAATTGCTAGGGAACAACAATTAAAGGAGAAGTAGACTTTTCCATTATTTCTCCCTAGGAGTTATTATTTATGATACTGCCTGGGTTATATGAGGTATGTTACTGCTACTACAACTATTAATGACCTCACCTGTAAGAAATTTGTCCAGTCTTTTACAGCTGACTAAATTGGTGATCTTCATCACATCTGATGACAATTAACTCTATAGTTAAACTATTCATTGTATAAAAAAGTATTTCCTTTACAAACAATCCCTGGAAGAAACACAAAATCTGTGTCTTGTCCATGTGAATAACATGATCCCCCTTGTGACTTAACTGCAATGATTCCCCCCAGCAGCCTTCACCTACTACATGTTAACCTCCACATATTTCATTTCAATGAATGATCCAAATTCTAATCCTACCCACATTTTCTGTACTTGGCTAATTTTATACACTATTATCATATCATCCCTTATCCAATTCACCTGTTACCCAAATCCTTTATGTAATTTATGTGGTGATGAATTGCTGCTTGTAACTATTTGGGTCATACTCCTTTTACATATTTTCTCATTCTGTAATATCTTTTCTGTGATATGAACAGATATACATTTTCCTAAATGGAACCTCACCATATATTTATATAAATATATTTCCATATTCCACATATTCCAGTATGACCCTAACATATGCTAAACATACATTTGCTGTTCTTAAAAAAAACAACAGTCATCCTTCCTAACATCTCTGTAATCATGGAATGGTTAATTTGTTGGACTAGGAAGGAGTGAGACTGAGGTTCTAGGTCATCCTTGGCCATGGAAACTTCCTGGTTACCTTTGAGCCAGTCACTCTTACACTCCAAAATAGTACACATTTTGATTTTGTGGGAAAAATATAAGGGGAGGGCAAGCACTGTTCACCATATTGAGCTCCAGGTGGAAAAACTGAATGGGCAGTTCTTGGCACTCTGTAATCATGTTATCCAGTTGAAATGCCTGCAAACAAACCACCAAGCTCAGAGAGCACTAAAACCTCTACAGTTCAACTCAGCTAAAGACAATCTATTCCAAGGGTTCCCAAATTTGGCAACTTGAAGACTTGTGGACTTCAACTCCCAGAATTCTCCAGCCAGCAGAGCTGGGAGTTGAAGTCCACAAGTCTTCAAGTTACCAAGTTTGGGAACCCCTGAATTCTATTCTATCTCCCCCCTCCCCCCAAATTAAACATAATGCTCACAAACAAAAACAAACAACCCCTGGAAAAAATACAAAATCTTGCCCATATATATGACATGATCCCCTTCTGACTTCACAATAACAATCATGATTCCCACTGCAATCTTCCCCATCCACAATAAATATTTGTTCAACAATCAAATGGTTGCCCAGGCTCTTTTCTAAAATATATATGTTACTATTTCTTCTCTCCCAAGACTTCTATAGATGTATAGGTCCCATGTAATGGTTATTAAACCATTTTGAAGTTGAGATGTAATCTTACTTAATTGCCACATATTTTCATATAAACTGGAGACTCAGAATATTGCAGTCAGTCTTATTCAGCTGTAGAAGGAACTTGGTGCTTTAGTAATAAACTGACCCTTTTGTAATTTTTTTAATTTGATGGTTAGGATTTTTAAACAATCAAAATGGATAAATGCATACAAAATAGAATCAAAGTGTCATACAAATGCAGCACACATGGTAAGGAGATTGACCACAAAAAACAAAAACAAAACCCCAACCCACTTTTCATCAGTGAAATTCTAATTTGTAGCTTTTAGCAAAAGTTCTAAACATGTTGACATTGACTCAAAATATTTTGGGAGTGTTTTTATAAAATATCCAAGTTGTGGATCATGTTTATTCATACCCAATATAGTAATCTCATTTATTGAGAGACTGTGCCTGTTTTTAATAGCTTGTAGCTAATGCTGAATGACTAATACATCATACTCACAAAATACACACAGACAAAACTATCAAAAGGTAATAGTTCACTGCTACAGAAAACAGGAAATAGACACTACATGCTTCTAGCAGCTGGTCAAGACTGGTTTTCAGCTCAGCAAAATATGGCATTCCAAATATTTCTTAAGAAAATTAACCAAAAAATTACAGTTGATTACTAAAGATATGATAACACACCAGACTAGGGTTAACACATCATGCTAACTTAAGCAAATCATGGTTTTCTTAATAAGCCATTTGCATGGAGTCATACAATGTACTGAATCACATGTACAAAACATAGTGGATAGGCTCATTCAGCATTATCAAACCTGAACTAAAAAATCCTATCTATAGTTAAGGATATTATATATGTATAAACCTAGCTAGCATGGACACATCAAACAGATGTATTATCAATAAGGAATCCCTTATTATTTATTCCGATGCCACCAGAAGTCCCCTTTTATCAGATATTGTAAGGAGCTTCTTCAAGGTTAATCAGAATTGGCAGGATAATCCGAGCAGATGTTCATATTATACAAATGTGATAATTAAATATGCCAAATAAATGTACATAAATACTATACCTACCTTCAGCCAGGCACGATCCTTCTCTCAAGAAGAATTGCCCATCTTGGGAAAATACAGAATGATGTCAATGGATATGATTTCATGATTACTATACATTATAAATGAAAAAAGACAAAGATTGTATTGAAATATTTAAAACAAAAAAAAATATTCATGTGGAGAACCATATGTTTTTCCAGTGTTTTTTTCTTACAAAACTAAGTCAGGGGAAAAAATAAGATAATATCACTGTTATGTCATTCTCTTAAGAAAAACCATTGTTTTTAACTACACTTGTGCTGTCATAAATCTTCTTATGTTTACAACCATGAGCATAATTGAGCTAATGGTGAGGAAATCAATATCCTATGGGCCATCATAAAAAATAACTGGGAATGAAAAGTGATTTTGGGAGCCTGTGTGCAAGATGGTCTCTTAATTAATTTACAATAATATGATGAGTTTTTGCTCTTAAATCATAGAAACAGTAGGAAATTAAGAACCCAATACTGGCTGTGCTGGGTAGGTACTAGTGAATCATGACACATGTAATGTCATCATGGCTCACTAGCATCCAAGACTTAAACTTGGAAAACAATATACAATTCAGAAAACATTGAGAGAATTAACTAGGTAAGAATGACACTTTAGTAATAAACTGAAAATCTTACAAAATGTACTCCCCTATTTTTTCTATATCTATGTAAATTTCCTATTTTGTTTATTACAACTTGGGGGTCAAAGTCAAATGATGTTATAGCAAAGAATCTATAGAGTCTAAACTGTGAGATCAGTCTCTGAGTGACTCAGACGCGTACATCTATATGATGTCATTGCAAGAACATCAAGGAACTATATTGAGTTTAATACTGCAGTTACATGCTCATTGCTGTCAAAGAAATATAAAGATTGACTATATTCCATGCTCCCCATTCAGATTTGGAAATTATCTAAACCAACAAAGTTTTTGTGCTACCTAACTCTTTGTTTGCAGCTGTATTAGAACAAGCTCAGATAAAAAGACTGAATACAGCTGCAACATCCGTTTAGTTATCAGGCACAACCACATTGGAATATTTTCACATCTAGCTGTGACAATTCAAAAGGAGCTGGAATGGATTCAGAAGGCAGCTGAAAAGATTTATAGGGCATAAAAAGTGCTGCTTGTATTTAGTTTTTTTTATGTATGAGTCATTTGCTGTCACAATAAGTCTTACAACACATTAATTAGAATAAATTTATCTACCATACAATTCAGTATTTTTTTAAATGTATATGCAACAGTAGTTGATAAAAAACAGTATTTATCCTGTCCATCTTAGATTTAAGCCTAATAAGCGGGATCAAACTGAAGTAAACTAATAATACACCAATAAGCACATGAAACTGAACTAAACTAAGTAATTCAAGTCTGCAAATATGTCTGATGGTGGACAAGAAACCGGCAGCTACTTTGACAGTACTCTGGATATTAAACCCATAGTGGGAGACCCACATACCAAACCCAACTCAATCTTCATTATCTATATAAATAAAAATGTAACAAGAGTTTGTTCAAAACCGCTAATCTCCGAAAGTACTGCACCGATCGCTTCCAAATTTTCACACAACTTACCTACCTACTGTATTTCTCCCTTTCTCTATCCCTCTACCTACCTACTTACTGCATTTCTCCCTCCCTCTCTCTATCCCTATAGCTGCCTACCTACCTACCTACCTACTGTATTTCTCCTTGAATCTTATGGACAGAGTATTATGTCAAAAAGGATGACATAATACCTGTGGCCGACTGCGCTCTCTGTATCCATCTACCTACCTTTTTTTACAATTTTTTACATTTCCGTTGCATGTACCTGGCACAGGTGTGAAATCTACACAATCTATAATATATCATTGGTGCTGTATTTCAAACGAATGTTGTGTGATCGGTGCAGTATTTTCAGAGATTAGCAGTTTTGAACAAACTCTTGTTACATTTTTATTTATATAGTAGATAGATAGATAGATAGATAGATAGATAGATAGATAGATAGATAGATAGATAGATAGATAGATAGATAGGCAAGATGGTGATTTACCAAACTCTTCTGATCATTAATTAAATCTTTAATGAGAAAATTTGTACCTCTCTAATCTGATGCTCACTAGGAGGAAGACTGGGAGGAAAAGGGTACTTCACTGGGATTCTCCTGATGATCATGAGGGAAGGGAAACCATTCTGAGACATACTGTATAACTCCATTTCCAAAACGGATACAATATTTGAAATATTACTATTACCTTCTATATTCTGAAAACAATAGATTTTCATTGAATATATTATTATATTAATACTATTTATTCAGGAAATCTGACTGAATTAAATGCCAGGTTTGTGATTTATCCAGGCAGTCTCTGAGAATCGACAATATTGAACGGAAAGGAGGGGGGGAGCCATGTCAATAGCATTCACAATGTAACTTGGAAATGGAAATTGACAAGTAAACCTCTTTCTTTATAGAAAAATTCATTTTAATAACATTTTCCTTTCTTGAAAACTAGTGCTAAATGTCCCTAGAAAGCAAAGGAATATGTTCTTTGAGTTCTCTGTGCTCTCTTTGACCAGTTTGGACTGCAATTGTGAACTAGCAGCTATATGGTTTATTACCCTGCATGGGTGTCAAACTCGCCACATCATATTGCCGTCATGTGATGTTTTTCCCCCTCTGCAGAGCTTGGGTGGGCATGGCCTGCATGTGACGCATCCAGCCTGCAGGCTGCCATTTTGACACTGTCAAATAGGAAACTGTAAAATAAGCTTAATTTATTTGGGTAAAGGGAAAAAAGAAAAAGAAAAACAACCCCAATATGGATATGTCTTCTCACTGACTTTGTATCCTCAGTTTGACTATAGCATTCTACCCCTCCAAATTATAACTACAGGTAGTCCTCAACTCATAACAGTTCATTTAGTGACTGTTCATAGTTAAAATAGGACTGAAAAAAAGTGACTCGTGGCCATTTTATGACTATTGCAGCATCTCCATGGTCACATGATTTACATTCGGATGCTAGACAGCTGGTTCATATTTACGCAGTGTCCTGGGGTCATGTGATCATCTTTTACAACTTTTACGACTTTCTGACGAGCAAAGTCAATGGGGCAGCCAGATTCACTTAACAATCGTGTTACTAATTTAACAACTGGAGTGATTCCCTTAACAAATGTGGCAAGAAAAGTCGTAAAATGGGACAAAACTCACTTAACAAATTTCTCACTTTAGCAACATCAATTCTGGGGTCATTTGTGGTCTTAAGTTGAGGATTATCTATATATGTTCCTTACCATGGAAATGTCCTAGGATTTCATAAAGAATAAATTGAGTCAGTTGGAAGAATACCACAACACACTTCTGTGATTAATACATTTCAAAACTGCTAGCCTATTTATTTAGGTGGTGATGATGATGATGCAAAACTATTTCCTCTGCCCTGTTTTTCCCCAACGCTAAGCCATTTCCCCCCCTTAGTTAACTTAATATCTTAAATAGAAACCTAAGTCAGAAGTGAAGCACTGCAGGATGTCTAGATGTAACAGTAAACTGGATTGACTGGTTATGCCTCCTATCTTGTTAAAGAAGCCAAATTCCCTTCCTGAAATGGATTGTTTTCAAAGCAATAAAGGAATCCAGTCCATCTGGATGTAGTTCTGTATTACTAATCTACATATAGCAAGCCTAATCCTGTAGCACATGAAGCATCTCCTGCTGACTGTCAATACCACACTGGAAACAATTATTAAACAACTAACAGTATAATAATCCTCTAGCAGCCTGAATGTATCCCCCAAGACCCCAGCTTTTCAGCCTCCATTTAAACAAGGTAAACAGCTCTCTGGGGCTGTAATTCTGAGATAGGTCCCATAAAATGGCTACAATATTGACAAAATACTTTCTTTAAAAAGTAGCTTGTCCTTTAAATTGTACTGTCTGTCTACTCTATTAACACTGTCTTCTTGTCAACAACCATAAGAAATTGCCATTGTTTTTTCTGGGTATATCCATTCAAGGGCTAAGTAGGACTGATGCTGTTTAATTTCCAAATCCAAATGAGATTGACTGGGTATTGCCTCCCCCACTCCCATCCTGAATATGTTTTTCTGCTGCTGCTTTTAAACTCCCACTGCCCCAGAATGCTCCCTACCAGCTAATCTCAGCCTGTTTGTTTTTCTGGGGAGGTGACATTTCTAAACAAAGGTCTGGACTGCAGCCATGGCCATTTATACATCCTAAGACTCCTATGGCGCCTCTGTGGGATCTAGAGACATTCTTGGAAGTAAAGATAACAGTAGAGGCTATCATGTTGCTTTGAAGCATGCCAATTTCATCAGTATTTAATTTTAAACAATTACAATATGATGGCTTTAACTAATTTTTACTTTAAATACTTTCTATTAAGATGACCAGCGGATACATACTGTAGATGCCCAAAGTATTAAAATCAGTTTTCTCCTTGCAACTTAATGGCAACAAACTAGATATATTAATTACTTTCAAACATTTCCAATATATGTAATATATAAACAAGCTGGCTTTCCTGCATGCAATTTCTTAATGAGAAAAAGGAACCCA
The DNA here is from genome assembly GCA_039707465.1 of Rhabdophis nuchalis. NCBI lineage: Eukaryota > Metazoa > Chordata > Lepidosauria > Squamata > Natricidae > Rhabdophis > Rhabdophis nuchalis. Next base: position 42,150,091 of record CM077648.1, on the reverse strand, counting down.
AAAATAATAGGCCTTTATTCAAAAGATTATTTAATAACACTTTCCATCTTCTTTACTGAGTGAACCCTAATTGTTATTCCTCAAATAGCTCTTACCTTCCAGCAGAGTCAAATTTCCCACTTTGGCTATATGTGCCATTCCTGTTAAACCATGCTTTGTATAAAGGTGTGCATTGCTTTCACACTGACAATCCCACTTATCTTAAAGTGGTTTGGGAGGGGGGCCAATCCAAGAAACGGTCAGGGTGAAAACTAAGTTTATTTGCATTTAAACTTAGGTTTTAGAACAGGCCCTTAATTTAATTGACATTTTAATTGACATTTTAAAGTATTTTACATATTCATGTCTTTGTTGTTTTTATTATGCCTGTTCACCGCCCTGAGTCCCGCAAGGGAGAAGGGCGGTATACAAATTCAATAAACATTAATATTAACATTATGGTCACTTTTGATTTTAATTAACCACAATCTAAGCTCTGGAAATTATGCAAACTTCAAAATCCATGATTTTACATGGATTTCTCTGACACTGTTACTACCACTGAGCATGCCAATCTAGTAGATGTTACCTTTGCTTAAAATTAAAAGACTTGCCAAGTGCACAGAAGAAATAGAAGGGCAAACATCAACTCAAGGTGTATTGAGTCTTGTTTCTATTTATTCACAGCTTGTGCTAAACCATTTAGCATGATTAGCAAATCAAATTTTTAGATAGGTCAATAGGCCTTTCAAATCAACTATTTATGTAGGTGGGGAAAGTAGGTGGGAATATATAAACCTGCAATTAAAGTACATGATGCCTCTGAGTTGTCAATATCATTGATATTTGTAATTGGGTCCTGCTTACCTTAGACAACATTTCAAGTTTGGATTAATTCAGATATTCTGGGGATGATCTGGTAGTTTTTCAAAAACACTTCCATGTGGAAAACAGCCAGACCACTCCCAGAATAATAGGATCAGCATGGTCTGGAAGAACAAAATATTCTAGAATTACTTGTAATATTCCCTCTCTACAGTGCTATCACTATACCTGAATACATTAGTCTTCTAAACAGAAAGTATCATTCTACCACTATCTAGAGGGAGGTGGGGGGTGGGGGGAAACAAGGCCTTGGCTAATTTTATGTTGCATAAAATACCTGTACTTTCCTGAACTCAGTTAAGGAGATTGTATTGTCTTTAAGATTTGATTGTACAAAATGAGTCAGACCTCAAATTATATGTTTAGGTTTCAAGAAATCTAGAGCATTACAACTCCTTGACATCATCTGGATGATTACTTCAAGGAATTAACTTTTGCCATATTGAACTCTGTACTACTTTTTTTTTTGGGTTGATCTAGCATACAAACAATATGTATTATTAATATAGTCAATAATGTAATTTTAATATATTACTGACTTTCATAAATTTGCCAAATTAATTTTATCAGAGATTAGAGGTCTTGTTCATACCTGAATTATTTGGAGCCAGACAATTTATAAACTGGTCGTCATCCTATGATCATTTGTTCAAAGAATGATGGTTACAACTGGTCTTTGAAGTTATGGTTTACCAGCACTCCATGGTCATGCGATCATAATCTGAGCACTTTGCAACTGGTTCACACTTTAGTTGCAGTGCCCTCTGATCACATGTTCACTATTTGCTTTTTAATTGTAATTTTAAATATATAAAGAAATAACGTCCCACCTTCATCACAAATATAAACTATTTTAGTAACATATCACCTCCTTAAAATATAACAAATAATTTCTTCTTCCTTTATCCCTTTATATAAATACATTTAAAACACATCATCATAGTTGAAAGATTCTAGAATATTCTCTCCTATACACATGGCATCGTATACAGTGTATGTTGAATTTCATTTAAATGCTTTATTTAAGACGTTCAAAGTTATGCATTTTCCTATAACTATAGTTACTCTTGTGACTTCAGTTCAATTAACTATTCGACTAAATTGGTTGAAATTGAAAAACAAACTACAATCTAACATTTTATTTCTTGACATGATTTATGACAGTATTTCAATTATCATTAGTTTTTATTATCAGCTTCTTTACCAAATCTACTATAAAGTAAGAATTATAATAATATATTAGAAATAACTGTTACTCAGCCAATCACCTTTCCCCAAAACATCTGTTTTGTAATATAAATTTTTAATAGATTATTTCAGGCAACATCATCATCTCTTCATCAACAATTTTATTTCCATTCAGTTTCTAGCCCATTCCCTGGTCATCTTAACAAGGAAACCTGTTCATACAGAATACACTGAAATGGAAATAGCTTACTGTGTACATTTCTCATAGCATTATATTCCAACAGATTTGAATTAAGATAGCTTGATGTCAAACATAGTTTTCATCTTTGTTCCTTCCCATGTATGTAAAAAGTTGAAAATTAATGTATGAATATTTATTATATTTGTGCATTGGAATGACAAGCTACCAAAATATCATGTTGTAATCAACTCTAACATGCCTCACTATTACCATTTAACAAGCTCCTTATGATCTATCAGCAAAAACAAATCACTGCTTTGCAGGAAAAAATATTAATATCCAACAGTTACCATACCTTCTTAGCTTTTGTTATAAAAAGCTAGATGATCATGATGATTTAATAATGGCTTCTTTTATTGGTCAAAAACCTTGGAACAACAATATTCTGATATTCATATAGATAGATAATTTTACAAAATAAATGGATATGGCTACTTTAAGAAGAGTGATAAGAAAGCAACAATCAGTTGTTTTTTTATTAAATTTATACCCCGCCCTTTTCCTTTTTTATTAAATTTATACCCCGCCCTTATCCTTTAATAATGCGCACAGGCATTATTAAAACCACAAAATACAATATCAATTAAAATATATTAAATTAATAGACCCGTGCTAAAACCCATGTTAAAACCGTACCAAATTAATTTATTTTTAAAAAGTCAGAAGTAGGGACTATCCTAGGCCGGCTTGTTGGAATAGATACGTCTTAAGACGTTGGCGGAAGAGGCGGAGGTCCGAGATAGTGCGAAGGTCGGGGGGTAGGTCGTTCCAGAGGGCCGGCCACAGAGAAGGCCCTTTCCCTGGGTGTCGCCAACCGGCATTGCCCTGCTGACGGCACCCGGAGAAGACCCTCTCTGTGGAAGCGGATCGGACGAAGGGATGTATGGGGCAGGAGGCGGTCTCGTATATAGCTAGGCCCCGAGCCATGGAGCGATTTAAAGATGATCGTCAATACCGTGAAGCGCACTCGAAAGGCCACAGGCAGCCAGTGCAGCTCGCGCAGGAGAGGTGTTACGTGGGTTTGCCTTGAGGCACCCATAATCACCCGCGCGGCCGCATTCTGTACTAACTGTAGCTTTCGAGTGCACCTCAAGGGGAGCCCCATGTAGAGAGCGTTACAGTAATCCAGCCGGGATGTCACAAACGCTTGAGTGACTGTGCGAAGGGCTCCCCGGTCCAGTAAGGGGCGCAACTGGCGTATCAGGCGTACCTGATAGAACGCCCCCCTGGCCACGGCCGTCACATGGTCCTCCATGGACAGCCGGGAATCCAGGAGGACGCCCAAGTTGCGCGCCCTCTCCACGGGGGCCAGTTGTTCGCCCCCAATGGCCAGTGTTGGACTTATCTGGCTGAACCGGGGTGCCGGAAACCACAGCCACTCGGTCTTGGATGGGTTGAGTTTGAGGTTGTTACTACCCATCCAGTTGGCTATAGAATTTGACTGTTAAAAAATCAAAGACAAATACATAATCCCAACCACATGTTCACCATTACCATAGGAGCTAGTAATCAAGAAATCTATAGTTTGTCTCAAATACAATAAGCTTCTTTGTTATATAGTGGATGGGATATTAAAAGTTTCACAAACCACAAAAATGAAATATAAATCACAAAGTAGGTTATTTTTATGTAGATACAGTAAGTGAAATTAAGCCTGCACACTAAGACTGCAGTTTGGTACCCCTTATCTAGAACACATTTGATGCATTTTAAATTGCGCTGACGTCATTCTAAATAGGACAAGGTTTTTATAACACAGGGAAATTTTTTTGAAAATCCCCTTTTCAGATGGAAGAATAAGCATTTGTCTTATTTCTGTTTTCCCCCCATCATCTACAGAGTTGCCACTCCTTTTGGTGGTTTTGAAAAAGCATCAAAACTTATCAAGTATAAAGTTCCAGATTTTAATTTTCTGCTGCTAAATGATCCAAGATTTATGGTCCTTGCTAACCCACTTTCTACCAGGAGATCATTCAACAGGACTCCTAAAGGTTGGACCACTGAGAATATTCCCATAATGATAAGTATACAGCCTACAGAGGTCAATGGTGTTCCAGAAACAGATGATTTGTGAAAAGTAAGTGCATCACACATCAGATTCAGCCTGGCAGTGTTTTAATCTTTTAATACTCTCTACATCTGTTCCAACATCCTATTTTACGTTATATTGAAATGTAATATGATATGATGATGCAGTTGTATTCTGAGATTAACTAATATTGCTCTTGATTGCTAATACAAATAAAACTATGTGGCCAATGCATTCTTTTAAAAAAAACTTCATTTGACTCATTCAGCCTTTATATTCTACATATTAAATATAACTGGATTGATTCTCACTGGTTAATTTTTATATTAATATATCAGATAATGATCAAAATTTCAGTATTACAAATGTATCTATCAATTCTAGTTTGATTAGACTTGCTACTGAGATATAGTGGCAAATGTTTAGGCATTCTTGGTTAAACTACATATTTTAATGAAACCCTAACTGACTCAATCTGTATATGATATAAAATTAAACACGATATCATTTTGTGAAACTGAATGCATATTTACTATTTATGTGCAGATTTGAACTGACCAAAATAAAGAGTATCTACACTTTTGTTAAGTAAGTATGCCACTAGGAATCTGAGTTAAAAAATCCTTTCTGGAAACAATAGAATTTTTGCATATTGTATCTTGTAGAACATCATAATGAAATTGCAATTTAATATGTCTTTCAGTTAAGACTTTGCCTTTGACTTATGACCATTTCTTGTGCAGTTATTGGAAATTACAACGGAGCTGAACAAAGGGACTTACCACGCCTACCTAGTTATGTCAGCTGAAGTGCCCCACCCTGGGGTCATGTGGAAAAAAATTGAATGCTCTCCGCACCCACCCTCCTGGTCATCTTAGGCTTTGGGCCTGCTTCACACCTTGCCATAGGTCTTGGGCCTGCTTCTGACCCTGCTTGGTCCTACATCCTCCATAATGACTCAGTTTCGTACCTTTTCCAAGATCTCCAGGAGGGAGCAGTCGTTCTGCCATATGGCCTTCCTATATGGAAGCCACATTACATTATCTAGACAGCAGATGCCATCTGGGGAAGTGTGGACACTTGGAAATGGTGCCTACTTGGCATGAGATCCCAGTATTGTATAGGAGGGCTGACAGGCAATCGTGTTTGGGAAAGAGGGCTAGCTCTTCCCCTATCAGTTTTCCAATGCAGTGCCCAAGGCCTGTGGGGTCTCAGCAGAGTGGGAAGCAGAGCCCAAAGTGCCACAGGGGTATGGGAGAACTTGGGAGGCGGGAGCAGGCCACGTGTGAACTGGGAAGGTGCTACAATGTAGGCCTGGAACTGAACTAGGACTCCCCCACCAATGAGGATCCCATAGTTCCGTGATGGTGAACTATGGCATGCGTGCCACAGGTAGCACACAGAGCCATTTGTCAGGGCATGCAAGGTGAGGTTCTCTGAAGCCTTCAAAGCATGAAAGACCAGCACTACGGGCAAACTGGAAATTTGGGAAGCCCCCTGAAGGCTCCAGAGGTCAAAAATCGGCCCTACGGACAAACTGGAAGTCACCATTCCTTAACTTTGGGTTCCCCATAGGTCCGCTTTTTGCCCTCTGGAGGCTTTAAGGAAGCTCCTGAGGCCTCCGGAGGGTGTCCGCGGGGGAAGGCTGTTTTCGCCCTCCCCAGACTCCTAGAAAGCCTCGGGCGCCTGGGGAAGGTGAAAAAAAAACATGGCAAAAGAGGTATGTGTGTGTGTGTGGCACATAGGATTATGGGTATGGCACGCCGATGCACAAGCCCCCTTGCTCCCCCTGCTTTTGGCACGGCAGCCAAAAAAGGTTTGCCATCACTGCCATGGTTCATTTGAAACAGAATGGTTGCTTAACAACCACAATAGTGAGAACAGGGCCTGAGATTGTTAAGTGAGTCAATCATGTGGGCACCTTGCTTAACAACTGTCACGATTCATAACTGTAATGGGCAGGCTACATTATGGTCATAATTTAAGGACTACCTATATTAAACTGATCTTAAGTAGGTCTATATATTTATGCACCTAATTTCAATTCTGAAAGTATATGTAAGGCACGATGTTGTGTACTGTTTAAGATGTTTTCAAATGTTATGATCACATGTTGCATGACTCCTGTGAATCTATGCACAGAGCTATATTTGCAGTTGTTCATGACAGGGACCCATTATATACAGCTTGTATGGCTGTAGATTCATATAAGAAATACCCATCTGTTTATTTATAGGCAATCTCATTCAAGAATCGTACCACACTACAAAATGCATCAAATGTAAGAGATGGAATTAAGCAAATTTTTCACAACCAGCTTTGCCCTGTTTTATGTACATTCGTTTATCCACAAAAATTAGTCACAAGGTTTTAATATGATAGAGATGATGTATTATAGTATATTGCATATACTACTTCATCAAATGTATTTCTGACATGAGCTTTGTTTCATAATCTGATTATCTAAAGGCAATGTCCTTCTTGAACCTACCCACACTACAAATATGCCCTGGGAATCTCCTTTTAATGTCAAGTCTCTTGGGTAATACTTTTCATCTCATCCCCAGTCCATTGAGGCAAGCTGGAATCAACTTTAGATGTACTGGTGTTAAAATATTGTTTTCTTCCTTATTCTGATACTATCAAAGTGTAACCTTAAGGCATATACATCTATTAACTTTACATTATCTTGGAAAAAAGACAGGTGATTGTAGTGATTTGCAGAAGAGCAAGATAGATGTCAACAACCTGAGTGGAGAATGTCATGCTGTTGTAGTTTTCTCCCAAATTAAGAATAGGTGAATAGTATTCAACAGCAATGGGAAAAGGTTCTAAGGCAGATATCATATGGTACTAATGTAGGAAACAGAACATGTTAAATGAGAATACTTTGAAATGGAAAGAATATAACTGCTAATATTGGTCATATTTTAATATCTATGGTGCAAGACATGGAATCAACATCATAAAAAAGTAAACTTAATCTAGGAAGTAAAACTAATTAGTCCTTACTTCCTAAAACCTAGGAAGTAAGACGGATTAGTTCTGAGAAATGCAGCAGGCTTCATTTAAAAACGTTTTTCATTTGGATAATGAAAACATATCACACAGTGGGAAGAGGGGAACAGAATACTCAAGTTAAGACAACTTCCCCAATATCTTTCTATTCAATGGGAAGCTGCCCTGTGGCTGCCTACTTTTGGCAAAAGCTCATTATCATCTCATAACTCCTGATTGACGGGGCATCAACAAAGCTGCTCTACTGCTTTCCATCAATTTTTGATCCCTTCTGTAGGGAACAAATCACTCAAGCTATACAAGGTCTTTCAAATTTTTGTTTCCTTTTTGCTACCATAGTATTTCATATAAATCACTTTTTTGGTCTAGCACTTTGTCAGATATTCAGCCCTAAAGAAGTATTTCTGAGATATTGAAGATTTCCTTGTCTGATCCACAAATCTTGCTGGTTTGTTAAACTGTCAATTATACTGTATATTCCCCACATTATTATGTTTTTTTTCCAGCATATCAGTGTGACTCTAGTAATTGATTTGTAGAATAAGCCATAATTGGCTGGGGTATATAGAACATTGAGCCAGAAGCCCTTGATTACAAACCAATATAACTACAATAATACTTTGCACTAAGTCACAATCAAGTTTAATGTTATTGGCTTAGTGCAATGTATGAATTCAAAGTTATAGCACAGAGTGGAAAGGGAAGGGTGATTTCCAAGCAGCATTTAAATGAGACTTACTTTGTAAAATATTGAAGGTACATGTGTACATTCATTAAACAGTAATTCTAATACAATATGTTCTAGCAGACTTACCTAAGATGCATTATTTTTGCAGATGATAGATTATAGAAAATTTGAATATAAAACTCAAATATTTTATGAGAAAGCAAGATCTGTTTGATAATGAAGCCAAGTGATGAAAAAGTTAAATAACTTTAAAAGCATGATAAAATGACTAAAATACCATTAAAATTATTATCAATCTTGAATACTTAATGTAACTTATATAGACAAACCAAATGCTTACCTGAGAATGAATCCTATTGATCTCAATGGAGTGTATTTCTTGAGTGGAAACCTCACTGTTAAAGTTCACGTCTATTTTTTTCAGACACAAGTTCTGAAAATTGAAATATGTGTAATGAAAGGATCTTACTTTTAAAAAAAAGAGCCTCCTATATGTCTGCAGAACAAAATTGATGATATATTTCCTATATCAAAATATTGTATGTTCTGCATAATAACTAATACTTTCCAAAAGCATCTCTATATAATCTTCAATAGGTGGATAAAGAAGGTAGCTTCTTTATTTTGCTGTGTTTATAAAATATTGTTCAATAATACTACCTGCGGTGTTGTACATTGAATAAATTTTCTATTGCATTATTTATAATTTAAATAATTGCATGCACATTGTGCTTATGTCCCACTTATTTCTATGTAACTATTTCTTCTACTCATCTTTGGTGTTTGGTTATGAAAATAAAGATATTTTCCCATTCCGCACATAAATTTATTTCATTCAAAGTTGCTAAAACTAAAGTCAGATATTGGAATTGACAAAAAGATACGAGTATTCCTCCAAAATAATAAGTATTTCAAAATATGATGTGAATATTTTCAGTCTTTTCTTTATAAAAAAAACCTTTTAAAATATCAAATTATATATAAACAGAAAGTTCATTTGACTGAATAGAAGACCCCTCTCTGTAGAAGATATTTTGAGATTCATCCTTAAACCAACCATGACCAGAGGATCTCCAGTGTAACATCCCTATTATAAATAAGAATTTTGCAATATTTCTACATTAGATAATTGACTTGAAATTGCCATGATTTGTTTATTCACTATAATGCTACATAAAATACCATACAATGCTATACAAAATACTATAGACATATACACAGAGAAAGACATACTTATTCTTCTGTCTCTTTAAATACGAAGGATATATAGCAGGAATTTAAAAATAACACTATTCAGTATTCATCTATTATAATTTGTAATGGTTATCATTTATGTTCCAATATATTAATGTTTTGTATGTATATGTGTATGTGGGGGAAGAGAGAGAGAGAGAGAGAGAGAGAGAGAGAGAGAGAGAGAGAGAGAGAGAGAGAGAGAGACCGCCTCCCACTCAGAAGGTAGAAAGTTCAATCCTAGGTAGTGGCCAATGTTTCTTCTAGGGTACAAAGAATAAAAATCTGCTGTGAACTCCACATGGTGTCAGAAAATGCTCAGTTCCATCCAGTTGCCTCAACTCTACCCCAAATTAAGGGATTACAGGATCATAAAAAGAGAGCACTATGACATACAGTGTGTGTGCATCATAATTAGTATAAACACACACACATATACTGTACTTTGAGAGAGAATTTGAGCATGCTATGGAACTGTAACACAACAGTATTTAATTTTTCAATGATTTAAAATTTTCTTTCTGATTACCATTCGTCCTGTTGCTAAAATCTCTGCTGTAGGATTATGTAATCTGCAGCTGTATAATATCATTCCACAATAAATTATAGCATAGTGGTATTTATAGCATAGGAGTATTAAACTGCTTTTCCTGTTTAATATTTACATAAAATTATAATTGGATTAATCTTTATTCTAATTTTAAAAATATTAAAAGTTTATTGACGCCCACTAAACATGGTTACACTAAATACGTGCCAAACTGAAACTGGTCTCTGCATTCCATTAACTAAGGGCAGGGGCAAAAATCTGCCTCCAGAAGTTGTCACTGAACTACAAACTTTAAAGAGCACAGGGAGTAATACATAATTGCTACAAACAGAAACTATGTTTATATTTGATCTAAAATTAATTATAGTATGTGCCCCGCTTGCATCTTTTGTCTTCCCCACTTTTTGGAATGCAGGCATGCCAAGCCATAGGTCAAAAATGGCCTTCAGCATTATGAGCTTCCTGTATTTTTGTTTTTTGGATATCTCTCCTTTAAAGACCTTATTAATTTATGTGCTATGTTCTTCACATGCCTTTGTTCAGTGTTGTGACCCATAACTACATGACTCCTGTTTCCTCTAGTGTAAAACAGTGTACATCTGAGTTTTCTGTATCTTGAATTATCTCATTGGACTTTTTCCAACTCAGCATTCTTTCTAGTTCTTTCTGCCTGAAGTCTAGGATTTTTGGCTAAGTCACCCTTTTGTTTTCTTCACAGTGGTTTAATTTAAAAAAAAATGGAATGAAACATCATTTACACAGCCACTGGAATGTTCATTGAATTTCCATGATGAAATTTGTATTTCCTTCACACATATCTAGACTTGAACCTGTATTTACAAATGAGAAGAGCAAAGTTCCTGAGTTTTATTCCATGTTTTGAAAAAGATGTCTAATGAGACGACAAAATGAACCTCCCAAGAGGATCAAATTTTTCCACTGTCCAAAGGGAAAGGAAGACTTATCAACTGCCTCCAGAACTTACTCACTAACAAGTAACGGATAATGCAGCACCAGGAGGAGCAGCGTCCATTTCAGCATTTTGGATGGCATAGTCATGAGTCATATTCTGTCTGATGTATCTTTCAGGGAAACAGCTACTTTTTAATGCTGCTGCAATATGCATTTGTATGATCTAATGGTGGAGAAGGGGGCAGAGCCAAACTCAAAAACTTCCCAGAAAACACTAGTGAAGTGAAGGCTATGTCTTCTCTCTGCCATCATAATGTCCCCATCTTGTACAGCTGATAAGGCCGTCATGACTGCAATTTTAAATTGTCACTTGTTCTGAATTCCAACCATGCATTCATCTGGTCATGCTGTAGCTCCCTTTGATGATACATGGACTCAGATTCTTGACCAGTGAAGGCAGTTCCTGTTATTTTGTAACAGTGAATTAGAGATTGATATTTATTGGTTTTCCCAACACTGCTCCAAATGGAATGGCTCTGTCTAATTTTCCTAAGGTGGGGATACAGTACTAGAGCCAAACATTGTGAGACATAAAGTAAAACTGTTAGTTTCATCTACATACTCAGTTTTGGCTCTGTTACAAAAGATAAATGGCCAGGAGTAGTTGTCTGGTGGACAACTCTTCTACATCCCCCCCAAAAAGCTGTTATGGATTCAAACAACACATTGAAGTCGAACTAGCTAACTTGACTGTGTGAATCCAGGCTGTATAATTTTTGATGTGCCAAAACTCAGAAATCGATATGAATATACCATAATTAGCCATAGGTCAGCAATTGATCCATGCAAAGTAAGTCAGCAGAAGCAAAGAAAAACGGTGTTCAAAATACTAAAGCAGTTTCATGCTTTGGAAATTCATAAAGTTGCTCCTAAAGGTGTTTCACTAGAGATTCCAATGGAAGTTTTGTCTGGGTGACTCAACAATCAGCCAGGAATTGCCAGTTTTAATGTTTTAAGCGTCATTGATATCCCAAAGGTGCTTTTTCAAGAGACAACGAGGTCAGTTGTCTCTTGAAAAAGCACCTTTGGGAAAACCATGACCTGGATGACTGAAAATCTCTATAGGCATTAAGCTTCAGTGATGCTAAAATACTTTGTGAAGTATCTCTTTTCAATGCTTTCCAACTCCATTCAGCACATTGTGCAAACATAGGCTACAACCATACATCTAAATCAGGGAAGGAAGGAAAAGGTTGTTTAGGCTAGTGCAGTGATGGCAAACCTATGGCACGGGTGCCACAGGTGGCACGCGGAACCATTTCTTAGGGCACGCGAGGCGTTTCCCTGTCAGCACTAGCGCACATGTGTGCACTGGCCAGCTGATTTAGGCCTTTTGAAGGCTTCAGGGAAGCTCTGAAGCCTCTGTTTTCACCCTCCCCAGGCTCCTAGAAAGCCTCTGGAGCCTGGGGAGAGCGGAAAAAGCACACCAAAAGCAGGAGGTCACGCACATAGCATTATGGATGTGGCACGCCCACGCACGACCCCCCCCCTGCGCTCCCCCCATTTTTGGCACACGAGCCAAAAAAGGTTAGCCATCACTGGGCTAGTGTTTCTCCACCTTGTCAACTTGAAGATGTCTGGACTTCAACTCCCAGAATTCTGGGAGTTCAAGTCCAGACATCTTCAAGTTGACAAGTTGGAGAAACACTAGTTTAGGCTAAGCTGATGCATCATCAAAGCCAACCAGAAGTTTGCTTGTTCTTGGGCTTGCATGTTACATTATTCCGGTTAGCGGCTTGTTTACAATCAGGATGCTTCGCCACACTGCAGGAATCTAATCCGTTGTGACTCATTTCGGGCGAACCGATTTCAAGCAGAGCAACCACGTTCGTCTGTGACCACGTCCCCAATCGGATTCTTTCCCCCATCTCGCACGTTCTCCTTCCAGCGCTCCCCGCGGCAGCCGCCGCGCGCACCAACCTAGCTCTGCCCGGCGTCAACTTCCGCAGATCCCCGCCAGCCCAGACACAAAACATAAGGGGGGGAGGGGAGGAGGAGGAGGGGGGGGGAGGGGGCAGATGCCAGAGATCCGAATTGGCTCTTCCGGCAGGGCCCGCCCAACCCCGCACTTCCAATCACTTCCCGCGTACCTTCCTTTGCGCTTTCCCTCACCCTCCAATCGGAAGCCGCCCTCTCGCTGGCGTCTGAAGGAGGCCTTGACCCCTCCCCGCGAGAGTCAGCTGCTCCTCCGCCTCTCTCTCTCTTTCTTTCTCTCCCTCCCCCCCCTCCCGCCGCACCGCCGAGCGCGCGCTCGCCTGCGTCTCGAGCCGCTCCGGGACGGTTGTTTCTCCGCCCCGCCCCTTCCCAGCCGCGGGCACGCGCGCGCCTGCTTCGCTCGGAGGCAGGAGGAAGAAAGTTACTGAAAGGGGAGGTGGGCGGGAGCAGGACAATGGGGGCGGGGGAAGGCGCTCGGGCGCTTCGGACGCAGCTGGATCGTCGGCAGGAGTCGCGGTCGGGATGGGGAAGAGCGGCCGGAGGTAAGTAAGCCCCCGCGGAAAAGCGGGGATTGAGGTTTATCTCGGGGCGAGCGGGTGGGTGGACGGCAAGTTATTTCCCCCCACCCCCCGCGGGACTCGGGCGGCTTCTTCTGAAACGAAGACGAAGAGCGAGAGGGCAGAGCCCGGCCGGGAGAGAGAGAGGGCCCCGCCGCCGCTTCGCCTGAGTCGCGAATCGCCTGCCTTGCCGCCTGCGGGCCGGAGCTGAAAGGTTTTCCTTGGGGCGGCAGGTGCGAAAACCTCGGGAAGGGGGAGGGGTGTGTGTGTGTAGGGGGGGGGGAAGAGTCGAGGGTGCCTGGGGTTAGGTAGGTCTTTTCCTCCTGGCTCGCTTGGACGCAGCCTCCTGGAAGTGCCCGCGGGGTGCGTGGCTGTGTGGCTGTGTGGAACGACCAGGGTCAAGCCGAAAGACCCGGGTTCCTATCTTTAAGACGCCCCTTTGGCGCTGCTTGACGGAAGCCCCTGGAGCAGGGGTCTCCAACCTTGGCAACTTTAAGTCTGAAGGACTTCAGCTCCCAGACTTCTCCAGCCCTGCCCTGGAAGGTCGAGGAGAAAAGATGAAGGGCAACTAAGAAGCCCTTTTCTTTTGTTTATTATCCCTGCCCTTTTTCCGTTCCGGTGGCTGCGCCTTCCCCGCCGCCTTCGTTAACTCCGCTCCTGCTTGTTTACCTGCGTGCGCGGGTTCTTTCGTCAGGCGCCACGATGAGTGCGTTCACTCTTTAAGCAACGTGGAAAATGACCCCCGCTCTGCCTCTGGCTCTTTCAAAGTAGATGCATACACTTTCTCTTGAGATCAGGCAACACCGTTTCATGTATAATGGGTGACATGACAACAAAGGTTATCTTAACCTGGAGACTTTTGTAAGAGTAGACTAGGGATACCACAGGAGTCATCCCCCCGAATCCCTCCCATCTCCAAACATTCGCCGTTAAAGTGGCTACCTCTAGAGGGAAAGGAGGAAGGAAAATACCAAAAGGTGTAGTTTTTATTTACAAGGAAGGAATTGAAGTCCGTCTGAGCGTAGGGATTGTTAAAATGATTAGAGGTTCAATTATTTGCGATTGGCTTCCACTTGCAGAGCTTAAACCAAAGCAGAGATCCTATAGAACAATCAGAGAAAGGGGGGTATGAAAGGTTTCAAGTTAGATACTTAGCACTTTTGAAGTTTTATGTGCACTGAAAAATGATAAGTTTGGTTTGCGAAAAGACCATTTGGGAATATCTAGCGATATTCGCATTTAAAAGTTTAAAAGATTCAAGTTTCAAAATTAATGGTAAATTTGGAATGTTATATAACTGGGTTACGTTTTAACCATAGATGTCTATATTCAAGTTCAAGGGAAGAGTATGAACCGTGTTCCATGTATTTCTTGAAAATAGTACATATTAGTACGAAGTATAGATATAGATATGTCAGAGCTCAATTTTTTTAAATGCTGTTGCTTATAACAGGATTTAGGAACTGACTTTAATGACACCTAAAAATGTTTTAGTGATTTTGGAACTACTGTATAAATATATTTTAAACCTACAACTTAAAGAAATTTAATTAAAGTGCATAATGTCATTGTCATTATATGTGAGAAATGTTTTAGCAAAATATGTTTTTCTCTTAAGACTAGTTAGCTGAGATTGTAATTTGCATTATGTTGATGCCTGATGAAATTTGCATTTGATGTACAGTTGCCACATTGTAAATTTAAATTCACCACATGGGTTATCTGTGCTTGTTTCTATTCTTATAACCACCTCTATTCAGTTATTAAAAATACAAATTATTAAATAAAACTATTCAGCTGCTTCTCAATTGTGGATCAGTTTACCCTAGAAACATCTGAGTAGAAATTGGAGTGGGGGGGAGGTTAAATTATATTAACTTAAATAATTATCATTTGAAAGATGGATGCATAACCACTTATTGAACACATTCATATGTGCATAATGTACAAATACAAATTATTTTAACAATAACCAAAAGGGCTCATTTTCATTCTCTTTATATGGAGAAGATTAAGATTTATCTACAAACCATGTGTATGAGTGTATTGATATTGTGTGTGTGTGTGTGTGTGTGTGTGTGTGCGTGCTTTCAAAGCATCAGTGTTTCATATCCATGTAAAACAAATCTTAAAATAAAAAAGCACTTTTGAAATAATAGTGAAATAACCAAGACTTTTCTGAAACTATTAATAAATATAATGCATGTTTATAGATATTTTACTACAATGTATTAATTAAAAGGCAAAGGGCAGGATCTAAAATTAAAAGGCAGGCTGAAAAAGTAAATATGAGTTGAATATGAGTTCATTTCAGTCATTCGTTTAGTGAAAATTGCTAAGATAGTGCTGGTATATTTCATACTAGACAAGATGATGACTCACATTATTTATTAAATTTTATATGGTACCCATCTCATTATCAAATCACTGCATGGTTTAAAATGCCATAAATAACAGTATAAAACAATTAAAAGGTTAAAACATTGGACACTGAAAGTTAAAATATTAAAATGAATAACAAAATGGATAAAAAAGACTAATGTGTAAACAGGGTAGAGCTGAAATCTTTTCTAGATTAGCCATCTCCAGAATGGGACACCTCCATCAGGACTGCTTTTATTATTGATAGCTGAATAATGACTGACATGGCAGAAATTACATTAAGGATGGCCTACACAAATAGCTTGTTAATACTATCTAAGAACATAAAAGTTATATTAATCACAAAAAGCGTTCTTTATAGGCATGCTGTTTTCAAACGTAACTACCAGGTGTTTCCTGGAAATCTTAACAGTAAAATCATATAGGCAATAACCTTTCTACAGTGTTCTCCTATTTACAGTTGTGCTGTCCTAATGTCCTAATGTCTTAACTCATTTTCTGAAGGCTATAGGTTTACCCACCCGTTCAACCTTTCTTAATAAGATTTTTTGGGTCATGCTGTGAACATGTTCTTTTCCTTCTCTGAATCAGTTCCATTTTTTTTTCTGAATCCTTCTTAGGATTAACTGGACCCAAGTCTGACCAAAGGAGGAAAAATGTCTGATTTGGAAATTATACTTCTGCTAATATTCATGCTGCAATTGTTTTTCCCCCCCTAGCATGTCATTCTGTTCGCTCATACTCATGCAATAGTTTGCACTACACTACTATTCAGTATCTTTTTCACAAATACTACTGTCAGGTTAAGTATTCTACATTTTGAGTTTTGTTTTTTAAACTTTTGCATTTGTCTCTATCACATATCACTATTACAGTAATTTCATCTGATTGCTCATCAAGATAATTTTGAATTGTATTGCTGTCTTCTACAGTATTAGCTACCACATCTCATTCAATTTTATATCATTTCTAGATCTCATAAGCTTTCTTTTAACTTTTCATACAACTCATTCATTAAAATATTGAAAAGTAGAGGTCTTAGGACCAGGAATTTGCAGGTTACCTTTGAATTTTTTCTTGTTGATCGATCTCTAGTTGCATTTGTTTCCTATGATCTTGTTTCAGATTTTCATAAACACTCTGTTTTTTCTATCCCCACTTTTACCACATTGTTTGCAGTTGTATTTTTAGCATCTCTTATTTAGAAACTCTGAAACCTTAAGCCGGGTTTCCCTTAGTTTCTTTTCTCAAGATCCTCTATTTAGCAATGCTCTTGAGTTTGTTAAAATCTGTGTTCTTGAAGTATAAAATATGCTTTTGCTTATGCATTTCCACTTAATCAACTAAGTATTGTTAGTTGTTAAGGCTAGCTGATTCTCTTGTGTCTTCCTCCCTCTAAAGGAAAAAGTTATCAGAAACAAAGTTCACAGATTCCTGGAAGCAGTGTGCTGATACTTATTCTTCCAATAAATGATAGGGTAGTTAAAACTTCCTGTATCTACAGTTTATGTTTGTTTGAAAGATCTACAGTTTGCATTATGAAGATTTCAACCATATCTTGTTGTTGACTAGACAAGTAATGTTGCTGTTGTTTGTTGTGAAGTCGTATCTGACCCATCGTGACCCCATGGACAACATTCCTCCAGGCCTTCCTGTCCTCTACCTTCCTCTGGAGTCAATTTAAGCTGACACTTACTGCTTTGGTGTCTCTATCCAGCCAACTCTTTCTCTGTCATCCCATTCTTCTTTTGCACTCAATCTTTCCCAGCATTAGGCTCTTCTCCAGTGAATCCTTCCTTCTTATCAGGTGGCCAAAGTATTTGAGTTTCATCTTCAGGATCTGGCAAGTAATAGTAGATACCAATAGTACTTTTCTTTATCTCTTTCAGATGCCCTTTGATAGTACAGTTAGTTAAGCACTATTAAGTTTTGGTGGCAATTTATTTATTTATTTTTAGCATACGGCACGTGATAGCCAGGGATCACCAAAGTGGCTGGCTGCCTCTGTGAAAGGAATTTTTTCAGGTGGTATTATCTTTACCCATGGGATGCCTGAATGCTGGTAGGCAATAGAGGGAGGATCCTTTCTTGTCCCATGTGGTTTATTCGCTCACAGGAATCAAGCTGCCAACATCAGTGATGTGCAGGCCCAGAGTCTTACCACATGATCCACCGCTCAGATGACTTTATAGTTTTATCAAGTTTATTGATTTGGATTCCTAAGATATTTTTTAACATATAGTGCAATGCCTTCTCTATTTCTATTGTTTCTGTTCCTTCTGAACAAATTATGCCTTTTAGTTGCTATAATCTAGTTATGAAAACCATTCTGCCAGGTTTCCATTATTATATTTATGTTCTATAGCAAAACCTACAATCATCATATTTCTCATATTGTAAATAATGTAGCGGGGTATGCAGTGCCTACCAGTGAAGAAGCTGGGCTTCTCAACTGAAAGATTGGCAGTTCAAAACACAAGTAAAGTGTAACAGGGTGAGCTCCCATCTTGCCCCATCTCCTGCTAACTTAGCAATTTGAAAGCATGCAAATGCTAGTAGATAAATTGGTATCTCTTCAGTGGGAAGGTAATGGTGTTCTGTGCGCCTTAGAATTATTATCATGCTGGCCACGTGACTACAGAAGTGTTGTCAGACAACGCTGGATCCTTTGGCTATGAAATGAAGATGAACACTGCCCCCTAGAGTCAGACATGACTGAAATGGGAAAACCTTTATCTTTAAACATTAAATGTATAGACCAGTGGTAGTCAACCTGGTCCCTACCACCCACTAGTAGGCGTTCCAGCTTTCATGGTGGGCGGTAGGGGTTTTGTCTGATACTGAAGCACTTTCCTTTTTTTAATTTAATTGACTTCCCTACTTTATAAATCACCATTACTGTGGAACCGATGGGCGGTTAGAAAATTTTACTACTAACAGAGATACAAAAGTGAGCGGAAGGTATAAAAAGCTTGACTACCCCTGGTATAGACAATAAAGGTTGCAGATTTTATCCATCAATATTCATACAGTATATGTATTTTTTAATGAATGATTTAAGAACTTCTACTTCAACCCCTTCTGTCCCAATGGTGCTTTTTCAGGAGGCAACTGAACTTTCTTGTTTTTTCTTTAAAGATGTTTCGCTTCTGAAGAGCTACTTCAGTTCTTCTTGGATGAGAAGCGAAACATCTTCAAGAAGAAAAACAAGAAAGTCCAGGTGCCTGCTGAAAAAGCATCTTTGGGACAACCATGACCTGGATAACTGAGAATCTCTACAGATGTCAACACCTTCTGTTTCTACAGTAAACAGCTGTTTATCCAAGATCCTCATTTGAGGAATTCTCTTTCTGACTTTTCAAGCCTTTCTAATGAAAATTATCATGCTGTGATACAAAATATTTTTTTCAAGCCTTCTGAGGAATAGTCTGCTTAATATCAGTAATCTACCTTCTGAAAGATTTTGGATACCCAAACCTCTCCATTCACTTCATTTGTGTACCTAGTTCTTTCATTCCTTGAGTTATGGTATTCTTTCTCTTTCTTGTCTTCCATGGAATGAAAGAAAGGATGAAAATACAGCCAAAGACCCAAAAGTTATTAAGCTTTTTTCTAAGACCATAATCATGTAATTATAGCTGTTCTTTACAACCTACAATAATTCTTTGCTGTTTACATATGCTCATGTTAGAAAACATTATACATTATAAACAATAGCCTTGCCTTGCCCCACTGTCTACCATCATGAACTTTTTTATCCAAAATGTGTATCTGGGATTGCATCTGTCTCAATTTTATTTGATTCTGAGCAATTTCATTGGAGTTATTTTTAATTATTATGATTTTCTTACTTTTTTAATACTATACTTTGATAAAAGAGCATAATAAATACATAATTATTTTTATACAGTATGGAATAATCCTTTCCCAATTTCTTCTCTTTAGATAGGTTACAAATTGCTTTTATTGCTTTTATGTTAAACTACAAGCCTGTTCAATCGGAATAATTCACACACTTCATTTCTAAAAGCTGACTAGCATTTTTTAATTTGTTGATTATAAGAAAAATCTTAGTATTCTGTCCATTTTTTCTAGATTTCTTCAATACTACACAGAATTACTTGTGCAGTAAATGTTATCCAAAAGAAAAGAGAAAGCTGGATTAGTTCTTTGGATAATTTAATCATTTTATAGACAATAAACAAATGTTATAAATAAATAATGGTACAACCGTATATAAATAAATATATATGTAGTTCAATTACTTCTCTGGATCCTAAATTATATCATGTTAAAAACATTTTTAAAAAGTTCATTTTTATTATCTTCTACATATCCTCATATCTTAAGGAAAAAGAATATGTAGATCATACCAAAAATCTTCATTTGGAAGCTACAGGTATATTCTGTATCTTCTATAGCCTTGCAGAATTGCTTTATATTAAGGTTTCCATATTTTAACTTTTGAAATATAAGAATGAGATTGTTATGTAATTAAATCATACTGTTTTATTTATTTAGACTATTCATACAACCACCCATCATTAATGCATATCTATGGGTGATGAATAATAATTATAAAGAACATAAAACCCATTAACTATTAAAATAATACAATATAATGAACTGTACTTTCCTGATTTTTGTTACTTTACAATATGAACTGCACATATCACCAACAATTTCTTTAGTCACTACCAATAAGGCTGTCTGAACACGAAGACCTTTCAAAATCAGTATCCTTTGCTCTTTACAAAACACTGTTATAATTCAGACATTTCTCCTTCCTATATGCCTTTACTTGTAAGTCTCTGCCATTTGTCAATCAATGTTTATGGATTCAAAGTTTCCTACCACTGTAAACAGTTCTGCCATTCAGGTCAAACCACACTCACAATATTACTGACATTGAAAATGTCTCTTAATTGATTGCAGATTACTAGCATATTTAATTCTTAAAGATTCTGGTCCTGCCTTAATCTCAATAATTGATATAGTGATATCCCATGATTTTGCAAATCATTCATTTATTGATTAGTATTTCTATATGCCAAGCATGTAGCTTCCTATTTTTTTTCAACCACATCACCTTAGATTTGTCATCATCTCTTTAGAATAAAATTCAAATATTAAATTTGTCAAAGAATGCAAATTAACCTCCCACCCCACCCCAATAAACAAGTCCTAAGTGATTTGTCTCTAACAAATTTCTCTGAAGATAAAAAAATAAATGACAAACAAATCTTTTTCCAAAGCTTATTCCCAATAAACCAGTGTTTGTTAAATGATCTACTGAGAGAGAGAGTATGTCATGCCTCTTTGCCAATTAAATCAGTGTATGTGATATGAAATCACATGTCTCTGGCAATTTGGTTAGTGTTTCTTGTATGAAATAATGTCTCTGTTAATAAAGTCAGTCTCATATGAAAATGCAAGGCACAAGCTACAGTATATTTATTAAATGCTAGAAGCTTTCTTCTCTAAAGCACTAAAAAAAGTATAAAATTAAATGCTAGCTGCAGTGGTGCTTTTGAAAAAATAGTGGTTCCCTATGACTATTAAATGATGTTAAATATTTTTCTCTGAAACAAAATTAAGAATGAAATAACATCTGTGTTGCTAAACCAACATTTACTACATATCAGACATTTCATATCAAATCAGTGTTATTTAAATTAATGTGATAATAAATTATAAGTATCTGTCCCAATAAAGCAGCATTCCTAGCAAACCACAAGTTTCTGAGTAAACAAGGTCTGAAATCAAAAGACTCCCTAAGGTGAAAGTAAGTTTGTGTGTGTATATGTAAGAGGGAGTGTGTGTGTGTATGCGTTTGTAGGTTTTTTTATATTTAAGCCACAGTTTGTGATAGGAAAGTATAAGAAGTAAATTATTATTGGGGAGGAAAAATCTACTTGTGTTTAGGTAATATCCTGTCCTCTGAAACAAACAGTAATACAAAACCTGAAACATGTTTTTGACATCTTGTTTCTGGCAGCACCTTTATTTATATACTTACTGGCCACTCCCATTCTTCTTTTGCTTACTAAGTAGGAGGTATCAAGCAAAGAGTCTGTCCCAGGGGCTGTAACTGGAAGCGTTGCTTATGTGCTTTGTTACTTTGGTGCAGGCCTGATGCCGTTTCCGTCTTGGATATTTTTCTTCTCTGGGTGGAGGCAGACACTGGTGAAGAAAGTATATAATTATAATTCCCCCTTCCTTTTCTTTCAGATTTTGAAAGATGATATGAAGTATGCATAGAATTATTTCGGCGACACAAAAGAAGAAATGTGATATATTGCCAATATTGAGAAAGAAGAATCAGCATAAAATCCCTGCATACAATAGGAGCTAAGAACTCCTGATTTTTGATAGTTGCTATTTTATTTTTGAAACTTTTCACAAAATGATACTACAGTAGAATTTAAAAGGAATATGGATATTATCAATAATTATTTTTACAGTTTTTCAGATTACATCAACTTTATTCACCGGAGTTTCTGATATTCTTATGCTCTATTTTGACCAGATTTTAAAAACTATTTTCATAAACCAAATAGAGCATAACCACATTATTTAAGTGCAGGCTGAAGACTTGGAAGCATGATCCCAGTGCCATAATTTTTTAAAGACTGTTGTCTGAATTGTCTTGTTTAGCTCAGATTACTTACATCTTCCTTTATATAAATTTATATTTGTTTCCTAAATAATGGCATGGGTAAAATTCTTGAGAAAACCTGGAGGAAATCTTGGAAAAGTGTATCAGCCTGGAAGTGTGATGTCCCTGGCTCCTACCAAAGGCTTGTTAAATGAACCAGGACAAAACAGCTGCTTTCTTAACAGTGCCGTACAGGTAAGGAAGAGCTGCATATCAATCCAAAGAGCCCCATAGTTGTGAAAGCACTGTAAACATGTTGTATTACAGATACGTTAATCTACATTCCTGTTACTACCGGTATATGTTAAGGGTTTTCCATTTCATACTTTTGATTGTTTTGAAATCCTTTGTTAATAGAAAAGTCTTTCTAGTGGCAACAGAGAGTAAATGATTACTCTTACTAGTCATAAACTCCAGTACAGTTAATTTTTATTTGGTTGTCTGTTTAAGATGAGATAATATTCAAGCAAAACATTATAGACCAGACCAAAGATATAAAAAAGGGATGGATGAAATAGCAGAATGAAGGGACAAATTTTATAGGAGGCTAAAAAGATAATTTAATTTGAGGAAAAAAGGAGTATCTAGATAAAATATTTAGTATAAAAATATTGAAAATAGATGCAACATTTATTGAAAAAATGAATTAACAAATGTCTATTAATTATATAGTTCAAAGGTCACTCCCAAAATAGGCATTTCTTACAATTGTAGTTGAAATAAAAATTTATCAATGTATGGTAATAAGCTCCTCCTTTCAGAAAAACTAGAATATTAATTCCAACAAGGTTCCTTAGATAAACTGTAATAACAGTTAGCTAATACATCACAAAAATTAATGATTACAATATGAATATTGGAAGCATAACAATGTTAAAACTTCCCATTTTTGAAACTGTGTGTGTATATGATGCACAGTCATTAAAGTGACTATTTCTCAAAGGTTCAAGTTTATGCAATTTATATGTTTATAGATCTTATTCTATGGTATTGAATTTATATGTCAATGTATGTTGGTTATCTTTGATTTTTGGATAATATATAAAATTAGAATGGGATTTTAATTATTGATAGTATACAATATTTTAAAATTATACTTTGATATTCATATATTAGTGAATTTTTTCAAGTAACATTATTATTGCAAGGCTGTGTAGTTGTAACATCCTCTAATGTACAATATCCTTTCCAGAGGATTTTTGTACTTAGAATAATAATACTTTGAATTACAGCCAACCTCACAAGCACTTCAGATACTCCAATTGAAATTCTTTGTATTTCATTACTACCCACATTTTCCTAAGCTCTTATTGAAAAGTGCTGTATCTGCCCCTTCTTCTTTAATTCCCCCTCATGTTAGTTAGTGTTGAGCAAAGGTGAATACTACGATTGATCCAGTAATGATGGCTTTTTTTCATAGCAAAATACTGTTATTTTGTAAGAATAAATTGAGTAGATTAGAATCCATAAAGTTTACTAACAAAAATTATTTATTGTTTATATTACTATCAAACTTTGCATCTAACTAAGCTGGCAAGGGTTTCCTTAAGGGGTTTAAGCATGTTTCTTCTTAGATGTAACTTTCCTTCTGTACTGGGTTAAAATATGACAATTTGACATTGTTCATGGAAAGAATTACCTACATGACATATATATTTATATTTATATAGTATAATTATAATTATGTATTCTAAGGCAGACCTTATGCTACTGCGAGAGTCCCCACTCTCGCAGGTCTGGCCCTCCTCTTTAACGAGGGCCCGCCTTGAGGAGGGATTTATTAATCCGGAGAGGTGGGCGAAGCGCAGCCTCAGGGTTTTTTTAGTAAGAAATCTGTTGTCTATTTTAGGGGGTACCAGGGAGGGGGGAGGGTATAGACAGGTTGAGACTAGCGAGAAGGGAACGGGCTGAGCCAGCAGATTACGGAAGGAGGCGGATGGATCCGCTAAGAGGGGGGATACACGGGTCGTTTCCATGGAGGGCCTACCCATCGAGAGGGTGGCAGGGAGAGGCAGATCCGATGGGAGACAAGTTCCATCCTCCCGGTTGGGGGCACGAGGCCGATGGTTGCAAACGGTCAAGTGCCACAACCCCCGCAGGCTAGGTGGTCAGGGAGTACAGAGCCAGGGCCTGCGGCTGATGTTTTGCAACGCCAGGTCCGTGGTCAACAAAGCCCCCCTCATCCATGACCTCGTGTCAGAGGGGGAGCCGGACCTGGTAGGAATTGCGGAGACCTGGTTGGGCCACGAGGAAGGACTCCCCCTCGTTGAAATGTGCCCACCAGGTTACCGCGCTTTTCATCAGCCCCGGGCCCTAGGCAGGGGTGGTGGGGTAGCGGTTATTGTTAGGGAAGGTCTGGAGCCAAGAGAGACCATTGTGCCACAGACCACCGGTTGTGAGTCCCTCTGTGTGAAGTGAAGCCTAGGGAGACAGTTGGGCTTGCTGGTTGTATACCTGGCTCCCCGCTATGTAACAGCAGCCCTGCCCGAGCTCCTCGAGGTGATCGCTACGATGGCAGTTGAGACCCCCAGACTTTTAGTCATGGGGGACTTTAATCTGCCATCGGCGGGCGAATCATCCGAGGTAGTTCGGGAGTTCATGGCTTCCATGACGGCCATGGACCTGACCCAATTAATTCAAGGCCCCACCCACGAGGGTGGACATACACCGGATCTCATCTTTGTCTCAGGCCAATGGATATAGTCATCACGCCCTTGTCATGATCAGATCACTCACTTCTCCGGCTCGACTTTCCAACCGCTACTCCCCACCGTGGGGAGGCGGAACCTGAGTCACCTATTTGGTTCCGCCCCAGGCGCCTGATGGACCCCGATGGGTTCCAGGCGGCGCTTGGGCCACTTCCTGTACCCCTGACCCGCGCCCCGATGGAGGACCTCGTGGCCGCATGGAATACTGCGGCCACGGGAGCCTTGGATCGGGTCGCGCCCTTGCGGTCTCTCGCGGCGGCGAGCCACCCTGGCTCCTTGGTTCACCGAGGAGCTAAGGGTGATGAAACGCCACAAGAGATGCCTAGAGAGAAGATGGAGGTCTACTCGATCTGAATCTGACCGGACACAGGTAAGAGCCCATTTACGGACTTACATTGTGGCGCTGAGAGTGGCCAAACGCCATCATTGTGCCACTCTCATAGCATCCGCAGATAACCGCCCTGCCGCCCTGTTTAGGGTGACCCGCTCCCTCCTACAACAGAGGGTGAGGGAAACCCCATTACAGGGTAGAGCAGAGGAATTTGGGATTTATCTGCAGGAGAAAATCGCTCAGATACAGAACGACCTAGTCTCCATTGATGGCCCAGTGGGATTGCACGAGGCGGATCTTGGTTGGGAGGAGTTTGACTCTGTTACTTCCGAGGATATGGACAGGTTACGTGGGCGACTGCGAGCCACCACATGTTTATTGGACCCGTGTCCTTCCTGGCTTGTACTGGCATCCTGGGAGGTGACACGAGGCTGGCTCCAGGAGGTTGTCAACGCTTCTCTGAGTGAGGGTTTCTTGCCTGCCTCCCTTAAAGAGGCCATGGTGAGGCCCCTCCTGAAGAAGCCCTCTCTGGACCCAGCTTTATTAGTCAACTATCGTCCCGTCTCCAACCTTCCCTTCCTGGCAAAGGTTGTAGAGAGTGTGGTGGCACAACAGTTTCCCCGTCACCTGGAGGAAGTTGATTATCTAGACCCACGCCAGTCCGGCTTCCGGCCCGGGCATAGCATCGAGACGGCATTCGTCGCGTTGGTAGATGATCTCTGGAGGGCCAGAGATGGGGGTTGTTCCTCCATCCTGGTCCTATTAGACCTCTCAGCGGCTTTCGATACCATCGACCATGGTATCCTATTGCATCGGCTGGAGCGGTTGGGGGTGGGAGGCACCATTTTACAGTGGTTCTCCTACCTCTCCGGTCGATCGCAATTTGTGTTGGCAGGAGAGCAGAGGTCGACCTCGAGACCCGTCACATGTGGGGTTCCTCAGGGGTCGGTCCTCTCGCCTCTCCTGTTCAACACATATATGAAGCCGCTGGGTGAGATCATCCGTGGTTTTGGGGTAGAGTACCACTTCTACGCTGACGACACGCAGTTGTATATATCTACCCCAAACCACCCCAACGATGCCGTAGCGGTGATGTGCCAGTGCTTGGAAGCCGTGCGGGCCTGGATGGGAAGTAACAGACTCAGACTCAACCCGTTCAAGACCGAGTGGCTGTGGTTTCTGGCCGCCCGATTCAACCAGTTGACTCCATCACTGGCCATAGGGGGCGAACACCTTACCCCTGTGGATGGGGCGCGCAACTTGGGTGTCCTCCTGGATACCCGGCTGTCCATGGAAGATCAAGTGACAGCCGTGGCCAGGAGGGCGTTTTACCAGGTTCGCCTGGTACGCCAGTTGCGCCCCTTATTGGATCGGGATGCCCTTTGCACAGTCACTCATGCCCTCGTGACATCCCGACTGGACTATTGTAACTCTCTCTACATGGGGCTCCCCCTGAGGTGCACCCGAAGACTTTAGCTGGTCCAGAATGCAGCCGCGCGAGCAATAATGGGGACCTCTAGGTTCACCCATATAACACCACTCTTGCGCGAGCTGCACTGGCTGCCTGTCGTCTTTCGGGTGCGCTTCAAGGTGTTAGTTGTCATCTTTAAAGCGCTCCATGGCACGGGACCTAGCTATCTGCGGGATCGGATCCTGCCCCACACATCCTCCCGGCCGATTCGCTCCCACAGAGAGGGACTTCTCCGGGTGCCGTCCACTAGACTTTGTCAGCGGGCGACGCCCAGGGGAAGGGCCTTCTCTGTGGCGGGCCCAGCCCTCTGGAACGACCTTCCCCCCGACATCAGAACAACTACGGACCTCCGCTCCTTCCGCCAAAAACTCAAAACATACTTTTTCTGCTTGGCCGGCCTAGGTTAGTCTCTACCTTTGGGGTGTTAGGGAATTTTAGTGTTATAACTTGGGGATTTTAGCGCAGGGATAATCTTAATTTAATTCGTTTTTATTCACTGTATTTATTCTATGTATGTATTTTTTTATAGTATTTTAAATTTTTCCCTGTGCACCGCTCCGAGTCCCCTTGGGGAGAGGATGCGGTATACAAAATAAATTTATTATTATTATGATGATGATATGATGGATGCTTATGAGATATATTTAATAATTGGAATTATTTCTTAAATAATAAAATTAAACCTATTTTCTTGTCTTAGAAATTGAAATGATTGCATATATGGCTATTTGATATGAATTAAAATTTAGAGTTAATATATCCTCATCTACTCCATATTTGTTCCTAGCAGGAAGTGATGCCAAGTATTTTTATTAATGGAATCTGGTTTATTTTTGTCCTACCAAGTAATATGTTCTTAGTTTAAAAGGCTGCTTAACTGCTGTTTCTTCTTCCAAACAGTACAAAATACTGTATGGAATTATGGGTTTAATTATTTTGAGCTTTATGAAGTGATCAAGTAATATCCATTCTTTTTTAAGATCGCAGTTCTGAAGAATGTTGCTTCAATGTGACATATAAATATAACAATAACTATTATAGTGTTTGTGCTCATTATTATGTTCACTGAAATGACTATGATATGTAAGATTATATATACATAGACACACACATAATATATACATCCATATCCTATATCCTGTATGAATAACCATAACAACTCAAGAAAATTACTAGGTAAAGTATTGTGTAAAATTATACATTGGTTTAAACAATAATAGACTGAATGAACTGAATGAAAGAAAATAAGTTGATAGGAAACAATTGATTGTCATTTAATATCTATTCAGAATTATTGTGGGATCCATTAAAGTTAAGAGCATCCCCTCAAAAGCAATGTAAATGTAGTATTTCATGTTATCATTGTGCATCTGTAGCAAAAAATAGCAATTAATTGTAGACATTGACCTTTAGAATAGAAATAAATCTTTGGCAAAAATGAATGTTAATTTTTTCTTCTTTGTAGGTTTTATGGCAACTTGATATATTCCGTCGAAGTTTAAGAGGTCTCACAGGACACGTTTGCCAAGGTGATGCCTGCATATTTTGTGCTTTGAAGGTAACTTCATAATTTTCTTATTTATTTTGTATGAATGAAAATTAATTTTGGAAACTATTCATGAAAATCTCTGGTTCATTGACACATCTAATAAGCTAAATTGTAGGGGGAAACTTTGAAGTAGGATTTGCTAATTGTTTTAATTGGTTTTGATCAATATTCATAAACGCTAAAGCAGGGGTGGGCATTTTTTTTGTTTGAAAGGTCTTATTCCTTCAATTATAATTTGTGGATTACCATATAATAATGGTAGCATTTTGAAATTGATTAGATTAGAACATTTTTTTTATGATACACTTTATTTCCACAAAACTGGAGGACCCAACTAAAAATAATCAATGGCAGATGTTTGGATTGATTTTTGTATGGGTGTTTTGAAATTAGGTTGAGAGGTCCATTAATTGGTTTAAGGGATACTAATTGTGTTCTCTTTGTCTAAAACAGATGTAGCTTAGTAAAGGAAGAAAAGAACTAGAAAAGAAAAACAAGTGCAATTGTTGAATACCAGTTCTTACTTCATTTACTACTAGGAATATTATATTGCCTCATTTTGTTGCTGTTCTTTGTTTAGTTGCATGCTTATAGTGAGTACACAAGTTGTTAAAGAGAGGGTAAAGATATAGCTTTCCTGCTATGATTAGCCATTGTGGGAATTGATTTGCTATGTGTTGATCTTTTAGCCTTTTATGATTTCCTCTTAATTGTAGCAGAAGCAAACATTCTGGCTCAACTTTTCTGATTTTCAATGAGCTCAAATGTCAAGAAAAGTTTTGATGGAATTTTTAAAATATATTTCTAATGATGATAAATATAGTCCATTTCACATATAATTGTCTCTTATTTGAAAGGAATAAGTAGAAATATAGCAATAGCACAAAGTGTTTTACAACAGTCTCTTAAGTGGCTTAAAGAATCAACATATTTCCTCAAACAATCTGCGTCCTTATTTTACCAATCTCAGAAGGATAGAAGGCTAAGTCAATCTTGAGCCAGTCAGGATCAAACTCCTGGCAATGGGCAGAGTTATCTTGCAATACTGCATTCTAACCACTGTGCCACCATGGCTCATGATTGTGTATTCCATACAGATTGTTCCAAGATTGTTCCAGGCTCATTAATGAGATTTGATAGCAGATGAAAGAGCAGGATTCAAATTAAAACATATTGTAAACAGTCAAGAATATCAATTTTGGGTTCTTTTTAGCCTATCAACTTGTAAGAGGAACAAAGCAGAAGTGAATTATGGCGTATCATACCGTATCTGCCGGCGTATAAGACGACTTTTTTGCCCTGAAAAACATGCCTCCAAGTGGGGGGGTCGTCTTATACGCCGGGTCATCGCGAGGGAGACTTGACAGAGGGGAAAGAGGAAAACATCGCTCGCGCGCGAGGGAGAGACTTGCATGGAGGAGAAAGAGGGGGGGAAAGAGGAAAACATCGCGCGCGCGAGGGAGAGACTTGCATGGAGGAGAAAGAGGGGGGGGAAAGAGGAAAACATCGCGCGCGAGGGAGACTTGACAGAGGGGAAAGAGGAAAACATCGCTCGCGCGCGAGGGAGAGACTTGCATGGAGGAGAAAGAGGGGGGGGAAGAGGAAAACATCTCGCGCGCGAGGGAGAGACTTGCAGGGAGGAGAAAGAGGGGGGGGAAAGAGGAAAACATCGCGCGCGAGGGAGACTTGACAGAGGGGAAAGAGGAAAACATCGCTCGCGCGCGAGGGAGAGACTTGCATGGAGGAGAAAGAGGGGGGGGGAAGAGGAAAACATCGCGCGCGCGAGGGAGAGACTTGCAGGGAGGAGAAAGAGGGGGGGGAAAGAGGAAAACATCGCGCGCGAGGGAGACTTGACAGAGGGGAAAGAGGAAAACATCGCGCGCGCGAGGGAGAGACTTGCATGGAGGAGAAAGAGGGGGGGAAAGAGGAAAACATCGCGCACGGAGGGAGAGACTTGCATGGAGGAGAAAGAGGGGGGGGAAGAGGAAAACATCGCGCGCGCGAGGGAGAGACTTGCAGGGAGGAGAAAGAGGGGGGGGAAAGAGGAAAACATCGCGCGCGAGGGAGACTTGACAGAGGGGAAAGAGGAAAACATCGCGCGCGCGAGGGAGAGACTTGCATGGAGGAGAAAGAGGGGGGGAAAGAGGAAAACATCGCGCACGCGAGGGAGAGACTTGCATGGAGGAGAAAGAGGGGGGGGAAGAGGAAAACATCACTCTCTTTCTCCTCCATGCAAGTCTCTCCCTCGCGTGCGCGATGTTTTCCTCTTTCCCCCCCTCTTTCTCCTCCATGCAAGTCTCTCCCTCGCGCACGATGTTTTCCTCTTTCCCCTCTGTCAAGTCTCCCTCGCGCGCGATGTTTTCCTCTTTCCCCCCCCCTCTTTCTCCTCCATGCAAGTCTCTCCCTCGCGCGCGCGATGTTTTCCTCTTTCCCCCTCTCTTTCTCCTCCCTGCAAGTCTCTCCCTCGCGCGTGCGATGTTTTCCTCTTTCCCCTCTGTCAAGTCTCCCTCGCGCGAGATGTTTTCCTCTTTCCCCCTCTCTTTCTCCTCCCTGCAAGTCTCTCCCTCGCGCGCGCGATGTTTTCCTCTTTCCCCCCCTCTTTCTCCTCCATGCAAGTCTCTCCCTCGCGTGCGCGATGTTTTCCTCTTTCCCCCTCTCTTTCTCCTCCATGCAAGTCTCTCCCTCGCGCGCGCGATGTTTTCCTCTTTCCCCCCCTCTTTCTCCTCCATGCAAGTCTCTCCCTCGCGCGCGCGATGTTTTCCTCTTTCCCCCCCTCTTTCTCCTCCATGCAAGTCTCTCCCTCGCGTGCGCGATGTTTTCCTCTTTCCCCCTCTCTTTCTCCTCCATGCAAGTCTCTCCCTCGCGTGCGCGATGTTTTCCTCTTTCCCCCCCTCTTTCTCCTCCATGCAAGTCTCTCCCTCGCGTGCGCGATGTTTTCCTCTTTCCCCCCCTCTTTCTCCTCCATGCAAGTCTCTCCCTCGCGTGCGCGATGTTTTCCTCTTTCCCCCTCTCTTTCTCCTCCATGCAAGTCTCTCCCTCGCGTGCGCGATGTTTTCCTCTTTCCCCCCCTCTTTCTCCTCCATGGAAGTCTCTCCCTCGCGCGCGCAATGTTTTCCTCTTTCCCCCCCTCTTTCTCCTCCATGCAAGTCTCTCCCTCGCGTGCGCGATGTTTTCCTCTTTCCCCCCTCTTTCTCCTCCATGCAAGTCTCTCCCTCACGCGCGATGTTTTCCTCTTTCCCCTCTGTCAAGTCTCCCTCGTGCGCGATGTTTTCCTCTTTCTCCTCCATGCAAGTCTCTCCCTCGCGCGCGATGGTTTCCTCTTTCCCCTCTGTCAAGTCTCCCTCGCGCGATGGTTTCCTCTTTCCCCCTCTCTTTCTCCTCCCTGCAAGTCTCTCTCTCGCGCGCTATGGTTTCCTCTTTCCCCTCCGTGCAAGTCTCCGCGCGGATGGCTCTGGACGCCATCCGGGGAGAGGAGGAACGTGAAGGGGACAGCCGTTACCACAGAGCGCACGAGACAGAGAGAGAGAGAGAGGCCCAGAACGAGAGTGTAACAGACACACAGGGGAAAGAGACAAGAGGGGAATGAGGAAACCATCGCGCGCAAAAGATAGCCACGCGCGTGCGTGGAAAAGCGGCAAGTCTCTGCGCAGCTGCGGATGGCTCTGGACGCCATTCGGGGAGACGAGGAACGTGAAGGGGACAGCCATCACCACAGAGCGCGCGAGACAGAGAGAGAGAGGCCCAGAGAGAGAGAGAGAGAGAGAGAGACGAAACAAAACAAAACAAAACAAAGCAAAACAGGCCACACCTTCCGGCTCTCAAAATAAATTCCAGTCATTGTATTGTTGATATTTGTCCAGCAGTCAAACTCCTATCAACCCTATCATGGCACCAAAAAGAAAGAAATATGAGGCAAGTTTTAAACTTAAAGTTGTAAACTTTGCCAGGGAACATAATAATTGTGCTGCTGCAAGACAATATGGAGTAACAGAAAAGATGGTTCGGGACTGGAAATCAAATGAAAAAGCATTAAAGAGTATGCCAAGGGATAAGTGTGCATTAAGAAGAGGCATCGCACACTGGCCAGAACTTGAAAAACATGTAGCAGATATGGTGGCTGAGCATCGCCAAAACGGTTATGTGGTGACACGAAATAAAATACGCTTGTTTGCACTTCAGTGGGCCAAATCTAACCCCGATCACAGCAACAATTTTAAGGCCACTATATCCTGGTGTAGTAGATTCATGGCAAGGCATGATCTGGTACTAAGGCAAAAGACAAAAATTGCCCAAAAATTACCTGCAGATCTGGATAATAAAGTGGATAGTTTCCATCGATACGTAATAAAACAGCGCACTAAACATGGCTATGCGCTAAGTAATATTGGAAATATGGATGAAACTCCAATGAATTTTGATATGATTGGAAATAAAACTGTCCATCATAAAGGTGAGAAAACTATTTTGATAAAAACAACAGGACATGAGAAGTCAAGTTTTACAGTGGTACTAGCATGCACAGCTGATGGCAACAAACTGAAACCTATGATTATTTTTAAAAGGAAAACCATGCCAAAACTCAAGTTCCCTGCTGGTTGTTTTGTGCACGTGCATGAAAAAGGCTGGATGGATGAGGAGGGTGTGAAACTATGGCTGGATAATGTATGGAGCAGACGACCAGGTGGTCTACTTCAAAAACGTAGTCTACTTGTGTGGGATATGTTCAGGGCTCATTTAACTCCCACCACCAAGGAAAGGCTTGCGAGAATAAAAACAGATGCAGCAGTTATTCCTGCAGGATTGACATCATTGGTACAGCCCCTGGATGTGTGCCTAAACAAGCCTTTTAAAGATCGCATTCGAGAACAGTGGAATGAATGGATGGTTAGCGGCGAAAAGTCATACACAAAAGGAGGAAACATGCGTGCTCCACAGTTGGATGTTTTGTGCCAATTTGTCATAAAAGCCTGGAATGATATTGATGCACAAACAGTAATCAAGTCTTTCAAGAAGTGTGGCATATCAAATTCATTAGATGGTATGGAGGACGAGTACTTGTGGCAAGATGAAGATGAAGAGGAAGCTAAAGCTGAGGCCACATCATCTGACACGGAATTAGATCCATACGATGACTGCCTTACAACTGTATCACAAGATGTCATTGATGAACTTTTAATATCAGATGACGAACAGGAGTTTGAAGGCTTTTAAAGGGAAACTGTCACGCCAGCAAACTTGCCCGGCACTTGCTCTCTCCCTCTATTTGTTATCTTCCTTCTATCATTGACAGTTCCAGTTTGGTTAACAGCTTAGAAAACAAACAGCATGGTAGCTCCCATAGGTTTATTGTTCCATTCAGCTTTAGTGAATTAGCCTTTGGCATTTACTATTGGCTGGTATAATACAGGAGGGGGAGGGGTCTTAGCCACCCTCACACTATTTACCTTATGAACATTCCTTTGGGAGCTCAGCAAGGTCTGACGAAGGGGGCATGTCCCTAGAAACATGTTACCTATCCCGTGGTTTTGCTGATCCAATGTTTATGCTCTTGATGTGCAACTTGCACTGTTTTATGTTTACTGTATGTGTTTGATAACATACAGCCTTGTGACAGTTTTCCTGCATGTCATAAGCATTTGAATATAAATTAACATGTTGAAATCAAATCTGATGTTCTTTTACGTTTTATTTGGGGTGTGGAAGGTGTGCGGAAGAGGGGGTAGTCTTATACGGCGAGTATATAACAAACTCTATATTTTGAGTGGAAATGATGGGGGGGTCGTCTTATACGCCCAGTCGTCTTATACGCCGACAAATACGGTAAGTAAATGGTATTATGTATTGGATACCTTTGCTGTTTTCAAAATGGGCATTGTTACAGAACAGTGTTCTATATCTGATAAGGAACAAGTTGCCTCTTAGTTGCTGAAGGTCAATTTCCAGAACTGATAGCTAGCTAATAGTGAAAAATCTTTGTTCTAGCTCAGTAGCATCTGGAGAGTCACAGGTTCTCAGCACCACCAAATGCTAGACTCTCTGTTTTGATGTGCTTTAGTATGCTATACTGTTCCCAATCATTTAATAGATAAAATCATAAATATTGGTATTTATTTCCAGACAATATTTTCCCAATTCCAACACAGTCGAGAAAAGGCTCTCCCTTCAAATAATATGAGGCATGCCTTGGCTGAAAGTTTTAAAGATGAGCAGCGATTTCAACTTGGTTTTATGGATGATGCTGCAGAATGTTTTGTAAGTGTCGTGATATTACAATATTTAACATTTATTTTGGAGATTGTTTTGATTCTTGGAATGAATGCAGAAGAGCCATACTTCATATTTCAAAAGATGAATCAGTTTAGGGCAATATGCTTTTGGACTCTGAAAAGGATGATAACAACAATGATAATCTTTTTTTAAAGACTGAAAATAAAGTACAAATAAATAATTTGTAATATTAAAAAAATCGAGCTATTATATATACATAGATAGAATTGGGTCATCATTTCATTTGATACAAAGATTATAATTCTGAATACAATGAGGAGGGATCACTTATTTTTTCCCCAATCGTTATTGTCCCTTTATTCTGGGCATATTGCGTTTTCCCAAAAATAAGACCCTGTCTTATTTTTTCCACCAAAAAAAGGCACCAGGTCTTATTTTTTGGGGGGGGGGAGTTGTTGTCCACTGACTCACCTCACTTGCGCATGTTGTCCCTGACCTTTTGTTTTGCTATTAGAGGCCTTCAGGAACTTTTTCTGGTAAGGCCAGCAAGAGTTTTCTGAAGGCCTCTGCAGCTGATAACACAGCTCTGGATTGATCTGTTATCAGCTGCAGGGGCCTTCAGGAAAGCCTTGTCAGCTGCAGCAAAAGAAATGGCCCGAGGTGTGCAACTATGTGAAGGTAAGTAGTAGGGCAGTTCCAACCCCCATACCTTTGAATATAGAGCAAAGGAGCCTAGTTTATTTCAGAATGAAACAAATTGTTCTTGTGAGGTAAAAATTAGTATAGTGAAACATATACAGTACAAGCCATTTTGAAGGTTCAATTGGTGAAATGTATTACCTGAAAGAACAGGTTGGAGACAGATAATGTTTGCATATGAAGCCTTTTATAGTCCTCACAATTTGATTGCATAGCATGATCGTGATTAATATAAGGCATTTACTTGTTTAGGAAAATATCCTTGAGAGAATTCACTATCATATAGTACCAAGCAATGGAACGGATATGTGCACTTCCAAATCCTGCATAACACATCAAAAGTTTGCTATGACATTGTATGAGCAGGTAAGATTCATATTTATTTTACCCCTTTAACATTTTAAAATCTCTAAAAATTAAAAGGGGGTTCCAGGGAGGGGGGGAGGGAGAGTCAGGTGGGGGTATGCCAAAAAGGGCCGGCAGGAAGCGGAAGTAGAGTAACGGAGGAGGGGGGAGGGGGGTCGTTTCCACTGGGGTATTTTCCATCAATACGGTCTTGGGGAGGGGCAGGGGCAGTGGGAAGGGGGATGGACATCACCAGTTGGAGGACCGGGGCCGCTGGTTACGGGTGGTCACGCGCTCCAACTCCCCCTGTCCCCATCGCAGACTAGGTGGGCAAGAACCACAGACCCGGGGCCCTAGGCTGATGCTATGCAACGCCAGGTCCGTGGTACAAAAAGCCCCCCTCATCCATGACCTTGTGTCAGAGGGGGACCCGGACCTGGTAGGCATTACGGAAACCTGGTTGGGCCACGAGGGAGGACATCCCCTCGTAGAAATGTGCCCACCAGGATACCGAGCCTTCCATCAGCCTAGGGCCCTAGGGAGGGGTGGGGGGGTGGCGATTATGGTTAGGGAAGGTCTTGAGCCAAAGGAGACCACGATCCCTCAGATGACCGGGTGCGAGTCCCTCCTTGTGAAGTGGGGCCTAGGGAGGCAGTTGGGCGTGTTAGTTGTATACCTGGCTCCTCGCTATGCAACAACAGCCCTGCCCGAGCTCCTAGAGGTGATAGCCGAGGCGGCGGTTGAGACCCCCAGACTTTTAGTCATGGGGGACTTTAACCTGCCATCGGCAGGCGAAACCTCTGGTGCAGCTCGGGAGTTCATGGCTTCCATGACAGCCATGGACCTGACCCAGGTAGTTTTAGGCCCTACTCACGAGGGCGGACACACCCTGGATCTCATCTTCGTCTCGGGACAGTGGAGTAGTGATCTGGGAATAGGGGATTTAGTCATCACACCCCTGTCATGGACAGATCACGCTCTCCTTCGGCTCGACTTTCCGATCGCTGCACCTCACTGCGGGGAGGCGGAACCGGACATTCCTATATGGTTCCGCCCCAGGCTCCTGATGGACCCGATAAGGTTCCAGAGGGAGCTTGGGCCAATTCCTGTGGACTTGCCCCGCGACTCGACTGAGGACCTAGTGGCTGCATGGTTAAGTGCGGCCACGGGGGCCTTGGACCGAGTTGCGCCCTTGCGGCCTCTCTTGCGGCGACGAACCACTTGGGCTCCTTGGTTTACCGAGGGGCTTAGGGAGATGAAGCGCCACAAGAGACGCCTAGAGAGCAGATGGAGATCTTCTCACTCCGAAGCCGACCGAACACTAGTGAGAGACCATATTAGGACTTACTTAGTGGCGATAAGAGTGGCCAAACGTGAGTATTGTGCCACTCTTATTGCATCCGCAGATAACCGCCCTGCCGCCCTGTTTGGGGTGACCCACTCCCTCCTTCAACAGAGGCCGCGGGAAGCCCCTTTACAGGGTCGAGCAGAGGAATTTGGGATTTATCTGCAGGAGAAAATCACTCGGATTTGGAACGAGCTACCCTCCATCGACAGTGGTCCAGTCGAGCAGGCCGAGGCTGTTCTTGTGACACCATCCTGGGAGGAGTTTGATTTTGTTACCACCGAGGATATGGACAAGTTGTCAAAGAGACTTAGGGCTACCACATGTTTATTGGACCCGTGTCCCTCCTGGCTTGTACTGGCATCCTGGGAGACGACACGAGGCTGGCTCCAGGGCATTGTCAACGCATCTTTGAGTGAGGGGTCCTTGCCTGCCGTCCTGAAAGAGGCGGTGGTGAGGCCCCTCCTCAAGAAGCCGTCCCTGGATCCAGCATTATTAGAGAACTATCGTCCCGTCTCCAACCTCCACTTTTTAGTGAAGGTTGTTGAGAGTGTGGTGGCTCAACAGTTTCCGCGACACTTGGAGGAAATTGATTATCTAGACCCGCGCCAGTCTGGCTTCCGACCCGGGCACAGCACCGAGACGGCATTGGTCGCGTTGGTTGATGATCTCTGGAGGGCGCGGGATAGAGGATATTCCTCTATCCTAGTCCTATTAGACCTCTCAGCGGCTTTTGATACCATCGACCATGGTATCCTATTGCACCGACTGGGGAGGTTGGGGCTGGGAGGCACCGTTCTGCGGTGGTTCTCCTCCTACCTCTCCGGTCGATCGCAATTTGTGTTGGCAGGAGAGCAGAGGTCGACCTCGAGACCCGTCACATGTGGGGTTCCTCAGGGGTCGATCCTCTCACCCTTACTGTTCAACACATATATGAAGCCGCTGGGTGAGATCATCCGTGGTTTTGGGGTGGGATATCATCTGTACGCTGATGATACTCAGTTGTACATATCCACCCCAGACCACCCCAACAATGCCGTCGAGGTTATGTCCCGGTGTTTGGAGACCGTACGGATCTGGATGGGTGGTAACAAACTCAAGCTCAACCCGTCCAAGACTGAGTGGCTGTGGCTTCCGGCGCCCCGGTTCAGCCAGATTATTCCAACTCTGGCCATTGGGGGCGAAACACCGGCCCCCGTGGAGAGGGCGCGCAATTTGGGTGTCCTCCTGGATTCCCGGCTGTCTATGGAAGATCATGTGGCAGCCGTGGCCAGGGGGGCATTCCATCAGGTACGCCTGATGCGCCAATTGCGCCCCTTACTGGACCGGGGTGCCTTACGCACAGTCACTCAAGCACTCGTCACCTCTCGACTTGACTACTGTAATGCTCTCTACATGGGGCTCCCCTTGAGGTGCACCCGAAAGCTGCAGCTAGTCCAGAACGCAGCCGCGCGGGTGATTACGGGAGCGCCTAGACACTCCCAC
The DNA here is from genome assembly GCA_039707465.1 of Rhabdophis nuchalis. Lineage (NCBI taxonomy): Eukaryota > Metazoa > Chordata > Lepidosauria > Squamata > Natricidae > Rhabdophis > Rhabdophis nuchalis. The sequence continues at coordinate 42,111,615 of CM077648.1, read as the reverse complement.
ATAACACCTATCCTGCGCGAGCTGCACTGGCTCCCTGTGGTCTTTCGGGTGCGCTTCAAGGTTTTAACGACCATCTTTAAAGCGCTCCATGGCTCGGGGCCCACAACCCCCGCAGGCTAGGTGGTCAGGGAATACAGAGCCTGGGCCTGCGGCTGATGTTTTGCAACGCCAGGTCCGTGGTCAACAAAGCCCCCCTCGTTCATGACCTTGTGTCAGAGGGGGAGCCGGACCTGGTAGGAATTGCGGAAACCTGGTTGGGCCACGAGGGAGGACTTCCCCTCGTTGAAATGTGCCCGCCAGGCTACCGCGCTTTTCATCAGCCCCGGGTCCAAGGTAGGGGCGGTGGGGTAGCGGTCATTATCAAGGAAGGTCTTGAGCCAAGAGAGACCATTGTGCCACAGACTACCGGTTGCGAGTCCCTCTGCGTGAAGTGGGGCCTAGGGAGGCAGTTGGGCTTGCTGGTTATATACCTGGCTCCTCGCTATGTAGCAGCAGCCCTGCCCGAGCTCCTGGAGGTGATCGCTACGGTGGCAGTGGAGACCCCCAGACTTATAGTCATGGGGGACTTTAATCTGCCATCGTTGGGCGAATCATCCGAGGTAGCTCGGGAGTTCATGGCTTCCATGACGGCCATGGACCTGACCCAACTAATTCAAGGCCCCACCCACGAGGGTGGACACACACCGGATCTCATTTTTGTCTCAGGCCAATGGAAGAGTGATCTGGGTATAGGGGACATAGTCATCACACCCTTGTCATGGTCAGATCACTCACTTCTCCGGCTCGACTTTCCGACCGCTACTCCCCTCCGCGAGGAGGCGGTGCCAGAACCACCTATCTGGTTCCGCCCCAGGCGCCTGATGGACCCGGATGGGTTCCAGATGGCGCTTGGGCCACTTCCTGTACCCCTGACCCGCGCCCCGATGGAGGACCTCGTGGCCGCATGGAATATTGCGACCACGGGAGCCTTGGATCGGGTCGCGCCCTTGCGGCCTCTCTTGCGGCGCCGAGCCGCCCCGGCTCCTTGGTTTACCGAGGAGCTGAGGGCGATGAAACGCCGCAAGAGATGCCTAGAGGGAAGATGGAGGGCTACTCGCTCTGAATCTGACCGGACACAGGTAAGAGCCCATTTACGGACTTACATTGTGGCGCTGAGAGTGGCCAAACGCCATCATTGTGCTACTCTCATAGCATCCGCAGAAAACCGCCCTGCCGCCCTGTTTAGGGTGACCCGTTCCTTCCTTCAACAGAGGGTGCGGGAAGCCCCGCTACAGGGTAGAGCAGAGGAATTTGTGACTTTTCTGCAGGACAAAACCGCTCAGATACAGAACGAGTTAGCCCCCATTCTTGGTCCAGTGGGGTGCCACGAGGCTGATCTTGTTTGGGAGGAATTTGACTGCGTTGCTTCCGAGGATATGGACAGGCTACGTGGGCGACTGCGAGCCACCACATGTTTATTGGACCCGTGCCCCTCCTGGCTTGTACTGGCATCCTGGGAGGTGACACGAGGCTGGCTCCAAGAGGTTGTCAACGCTTCTTTGAGTGAGGGTTCCTTGCCTGCTTCCCTAAAAGAGGCTATGGTGAGGCCCCTCCTTAAGAAGCCCTCTTTGGATCCAGCTCTTTTAACCAACTATCGTCCCGTCTCCAACCTTCCCTTTTTGGCGAAGGTTGTTGAGAGTGTGGTGGCACAACAGTTTCCCCGTCACCTGGAGGAAGTTGATTATCTAGACCCGCGCCAGTCCGGCTTTCGGCCCGGGCATAGCACCGAGACGGCATTGGTCGCGTTGGTAGATGATCTCTGGAGGGCCAGAGATGGGGGTTGTTCCTCCATCCTGGTCCTATTAGATCTCTCGGCGGCTTTCGATACCATCGACCATGGTATCCTATTGCATCGGCTGGGGGGGTTGGGGGTGGGAGGCACCGTTTTACGGTGGTTCTCCTCCTACCTCTCTGGCCGATCGCAATTTGTGTTGGCAGGGGAGCAGAGGTCGACCCCGAGACCCCTCACATGTGGGGTGCCTCAGGGGTCGGTCCTCTCGCCTCTCCTGTTTAATGCATACATGAAGCCGCTGGGTGAGATCATCCGTGGTTTTGGGGTAGAGTACCATCTATACGCTGATGATACTCAGCTGTATATATCTACCCCAAACCACCCCAACAATGCCGTAGCGGTGATGTGCCAGTGCCTGGAAGCCGTGCGGATCTGGATGGGAAGCAACGGACTCAGGCTCAACCCGACCAAGACCGAGTGGCTGTGGTTTCCGGCTGCCCGATTCAACCAGCTCTCTCCAACGCTGGCCATAGGGGGCGAACATCTTGCCCCTGTGGATAGGGCGCGCAATTTGGGTGTCCTCCTGGATACCCGGCTGTCTATGGAAGAGCAAGTGACAGCCGTGGCCAGGAGGGCGTTTTACCAGGTTCGCCTGGTCCGCCAATTGCGCCCCCTATTGGATAGGGACGCCCTTCGCACAGTCACTCATGCCCTCGTGACATCCCGACTGGACTATTGTAACTCTCTCTACATGGGGCTCCCCTTGAAGTGCACCCGGAGGCTTCAGTTAGTTCAGAATGCAGCCGCGCGAGCAATCATGGGAACCACTAGGTTTACCCACATTACACCGCTCTTGCGCGAGCTGCACTGGCTGCCTGTCGTCTTCCGGGTGCGCTTCAAGGTGTTAATTATCATCTTTAAAGCGCTCCATGGCTCGGGACCTAGCTACCTGCAGGATCGGATCCTGCCTCACACATCCTCACGGCCGATTCGCTCCCACAGAGAGGGACTTCTCCGGGTGCCGTCCACTAGACTTTGTCAGCGGGCGACGCCCAGGGGAAGGGCTCTGTCTGTGGCGGGCCCGGCCCTCTGGAACGACCTTCCCCCCGATATTAGAACGACCACGGACCTCCGCTCCTTCCGCTTGAAATTGAAGACTCATCTTTTCCGCCTGGCCGGCCTAGGGTAGTCTCTCTATGGGTTTTTAAATGTATGGGGATTTTTAGTTAATGGGATTTTAGTACAGGAATTAATTTAATCTGTTTTAATTTTGCTATGTATGTTGTATATTTATTGTTTTTATTTCCCCTGTGCACCGCCCCGAGTCCCTGTGGGGAGAGGGAGCGGTCAATAAATTTAGCTATTATTATTATTATTTATTATATGCGAGACCGCCTCCTGCCCCATACATCCCTCAGACCGATACGCTCCCACAGAGAGGGCCTCCTCAGGGTGCCGTCGGCTGGACAATGCCGACTGGCGACACCCAGGGGAAGAGCCTTCTCTGTGGCGGGCCCTTCCCTTTGGAACGACCTACCCCCTGAACTCCGCACCATCTCTGACCTCCGCCTCTTCCGCAAGTGTCTGAAGACACACCTATTCCATCTAGCCGGCCTAGCATAACCCCCATTACTGACTCTTAGATAGTTTTAAATTTGGGTTTTTTAAATTCGGTTTTTAGCGCAGGGTCTATTAGAATAAGTTTTTTAAAATTTTATATGTTTTATATGTGTTTTAACATCCCTGTGCGCCGCCCTGGGTCCGTTTGGAGAAGGGCGGGGTATAAATTTAATAAAAAAAAATAAAAAAAAATAAAAAAACCTTACTTTTATTTACAGTGTGTATGTTGTACGTGTGGGGCATCTTCAGACCCTTTGCCTTTTACAGAATTTGTACGTTACATTTCAACAACAGCATTATGGTAAGGAAATGTATTTGTTTTTTCCCCCTCCATTGCTCTATAAGTTACAATTTTAGTGTGAATAGTGAGATACAGCTTAGAGCAAAATACTAGCTTTGATGAATAACCTAATTACCTCATTATCATGTTAATGCTGAAGAACATTCACATCTAAAGGTGTAATCAGTTCCTAGGAGAGGGATATATATTTATGTTCTAAAAATTCCATTGTATTTGTTGTAAAATTAGAATGAAATATCTACTCTGCCTTGGGCGATATTCTATTGATTAAAAAAACTAATGAACACAATAACATATATTACATGCTCAGCTTCTGGTGATTTGATGGACAAGTCCATATAATTTTCTTTACAACTGTCCAGAAATGGTTTGCAATTGTTTTCTTGGATGTTTTTCCAACTTTACATTACAGCATTAGGATTTTCTGGTAGTCCCTCATTGAAGTAGTAACTAAGTCTGATTTTGCTCACACTTAAATAGTCACCCATGTTACAAAAAGAATTCTGGGTGGTGCACAAGAATTAGATAAAAATCACAGATATAAAGGTTATTAATGTTCAGAAGTCGTGACAGTTGGCAACTTCTGATCAAATATTTCTTAAGGTTATGAGATCAGCCTTTATTTTCCTTCTTTGGAAACTAAAATAACAGCTTGAACTAATAGGAAGTTGCTTCCTCCCAGATGGTGGAAATGAGAATTTAATTAAAGTATTTCACAAGGCACAGCAGAGGAAATTTCTTCTTGGAATAAATTATCTTATTCTCCTACACGGAACGATTTCCCATCAGTCCAAGCTGTAATCCTGCTTCCAAGTAGAATGGACATTTATAGGTAAGCTAGATATATCCATTTAACAAGTATAATCTTGTTATTGTGATGGAATGGAGTAACAGACATAATTTTTAGACATTACATTTGCCAAATTTTAAGTCCATAAATAATGCTTTCTGCAAATGAAATGTCTCGTGAATGTTGAAATTATAGCAAAATATTTTGTCAATATGGCCCAGTATTTTTAATTACAATTGAGAAGTTTATTGTAGTTTATTTGCCTCATAGGATCAGAAATGTTCAAACCATGTTTTTTTTCAAGAAGCATTTTTTAAAGAAATTCCAGTCATAAAAACAATATCAACCTGTTGTCGTTTTGACCAGAGCTCAGTTCGCAGACTGTTAAGGTGCCCTATCTGATTTTAAGGTCTAAGCATCTGAGTTTTTCCATCCTTGAAAATATCTACATTCATATTTACATAATATATTTTCTTTTCATGTACTTTTTTGTACTTGTAATATCCTGTAAGATTTACATAGCCATAAATAGATCTAAATCTATAAAAGAAATAATGTTTTTCCCCCCTAAATTTGCTCACCATCTTTAATGTAAGCAATAAAATGTCCACCATCAATCATGGAAACTCACTTGGGAAATGCCATTCATGATCTCATCTCAGTCTTCCACACAGGATTGTTATATGGAAGAATGCGATGAATTAGTGCCATTGTGCTATCTTATAGTCCTTAGTGAAAATCAGAATATAAATCTTACAAATATAAGAACATTCTGTTAATTGCAATAATAAAATGGGCTAAATCAAATCATTTCATTTACAGCAATGAAATTGATAGAATGGTGGAAAGGCATGAAAGACTCAAGCCAGAAATGTTTGCTCAACTGCTTCAGGCTGCAAATACTACAGATGATTTCAGGAATTGTCCGGTAAGTTTACTAAAGAAATAGCGCTTTAATATTTTGATGGGGTTTTTTCCTCTGATCATGAAAAATCCAAACTTTGAACATTAAGTGAATTGTTTGTTTTTAAATTTTGTCTTAGCAGCTTGATGTAGCTTTCAAATACTTAAATCATAAATCAAAGTAATACATATTGTCATACAAAATTAAAACAAGATCCTAGGAAAAGTAACTCTTTAAACAATTATTTGGTATTGGCTCTCAGATAAAATAATAGCTATTTGAAAAAGATTAATTATTTTAAAAATAATATATCAAAATTTATTATACAGAAAGTCTTTACATTATCAAGTATAAAAATTATCATTTTGAAAAATTTTAAATAACTGGTGATGTGCACATTTTTATTAAAAATCATATATCTTATTGATACACAGAACAATTAATTGCAATTAAATACTTCTGTTTTAGAAAACAGTGGCATAACTTAATAGTTATTAAATTGAACTGTCTTAACAATTAGTTTTCAAAATAGTTCTTGTTGTAAGTAGTTTTTCTATTATGCCTCTATAAAGGTTGCAGAAATTTCTGATACTATGCAACAGCAGTGACCAAAAAATCAAATTACACTAATTTGTTTTAGTCTCTAAAGAAACCTACTTTAAAGAAAAGTGGTAGGAAATTCAGATGAATTGCTGCATATTGCTAACATATTTAAGTTTTATAACTAATCATTTAGATCAGAAATATTGGGACTTGGCATGTGAATAAATTGGAGATGTTGTCTATTATAAAGCATAGTCTTCTAAGTGAAATTTATGTGGTTTATATAAAGCTCTTTACATTAAAAAGCATCTAGATCATACTATTTGTCCCCTCTTCTTTTTTTGTAGAGCAACTGTGGCCAAAAAATAAAAATCCGCCGTGTTCTAATGAATTCTCCAGAAATAGTTACTATTGGATTAGTTTGGGATTCTGAACATTCTGACCTAACAGAAGATGTCATCCGAAATCTGGCAACACAACTTTATCTTCCAGGGGTATTGAACGTATTAATATATTTAATTTTCTGTGCTCTCTTAACATATTAAAAGACCTTTGAAATTACTAAAGGCAGAGTTCTCTGTCTTGTCTAATATTGTCCTCTACTGAGAAGAAATTCAGTCAAATGAAGTTGGGCTTTCTCCCTGAAAAACACATATAGGATTCCATGCTAAAAGGATATTTTTTAACTTTATAACTAGATTGCACATGAAATGTCATTTCATCATTTACCACTATATTTAATAGGGCTTGATTTTTTTTTAAAAATTAAGATATGTTTCACCTAGTCTTGTTTGTATAAAACAAATCAAAATACAAGTTTTAAAATATGTGGTTAAGCTAATAAAATTTCTCAGGTGCCCTAGAAGAAAATAATACAAATGTATAACTGAATACACAAGAGTGTGCATGTCTAGTATTTATTTAAGTATGTATGTATGTATTTATTGAATTTATTTATTTATTTATTGAATTTATATTGCCGCCTATTCTCCCATGGCAACTCAAGGTGGCTTACAGAATAAAACCACATTTTAAACAATAAAAACTAACAAAAGGAATCAAATCAATTAATTTAGTACAATATAACAAAAAACCCACACCCACCCTGGTGACAACAGATCAGATAAGCCGTTTAATGGGCTCCATCCTGCTCTGGATTCCCCAGACCCGCTAGCAGAACCAGGTCTTCAGTGCCTTCTGGAAGAGTATTAGAGTGGGGACCATTCTAATCTCTGGGGGAATGATGAGGCCCTTCTTCTGGGTCCCACCAGGTATATCTCCCTCAGGGACGGGACCTGTAACATTCCCTATCTCCTTGCTCTGATGGGTCAAGTAGATGTGACTGGAAAGAGACGATCCCTCAGATAACCTGGTTCCAAGCCATGAAGGACTTTAAAGCACCTGGAAGCAAATCTCTAACCAATGCAGCTCCTGCAGGAGAGGTGATATATGTGCACACTGGGATCTGCACAAAGCCATGTGGGCAGCTTCATTTTGCATCAACTGGAGCTTCTGGATGCTCTTCAAGGGCAGCCCCATGTAGAGCGCATTGCAATAGTCAAGACGGGAAGTGACTAGGGCGTGAGTGACTATGAGTAAGGTCTGTTGACCCAGGAAAGGGTATAACTGGCGCACAACCCGCAGTTGCACAAAGGCCCTCCTGGTCTCTTTGAGTAGGAGTCAGGAGTCCAGGAAAACCCCTAGATTACGCATAGGGTCTGTTTAGAGTAGTGCCATTCTCCAATGCTGGTAGAGACAGTGGTCACATGCGGGTTCACTCAGTCAGCATCCAATAGAACTGTTTAGAGTAGTGCCATTCCATCTAAGGCCAAAGGTGACAATTCTCCCTAAGCCAACAAATCCCAAATCCAGAGCCACACGGTCTTCCAAGGGTTTAGTTTCAGCCTGTTGCTCCCCATGCAGCCCCTAACAACCTCTAATCATTGTGAGAGGAGGGCACGTCATTACTTAACTCACCACAGGCCAGCTGAGTATCATCAGCATATTGGTGATACCTTAGTCCATGGTGATGGATGATTTCACCCAGCGGCTTCATATAAATGTTGAATAGGGGCAGAGAGAGTACCAAGCCCTGCGGAACCCCATAAAGCAGGGGCAAGGGCTGGATCTCTCCCCTCCTATCAACACTGACTGAGAGCAGCCACAGAGGAAGGAAGTGAACCAGGATGACAAGGCCTCCCACTCCCATTCCCCGAAGCCACCCCAGGAGAATACCATGGTTGATGGTATCAAAAGTCACTGAGTGGTCATAAAATGTATAAAGTATTTCAGTTTTAAAACAGCAGAAACAAATTTAAAAGATAACTTAAAATTTAGTAAAATAGTTAATAACATAATCAAAAGATTCTGAAAAGTCAAGGTACTTTTTTAATTTCTAGAAATTATTCATTGGTCATTCCTACTTACAGGCTTGAAGTCTTAGGCCATTGATCTAAGTGATAATAGCTGACTCGAGTAGCACATAAGACGTCTAATAAGGGAATCAGTGGTAAAATGATTTATTCCAAAAAAGGCATCTCTTAAGATTACAGTATTTTACAATGTATGGTTTGCTAAATAAACTGGATGGACTCTTTCAATATGGCTATGTAAAATTGTGATTTATCCTCATCTCTATTTCTTACTTGCTTATCTATCATTTTTGCAGTTGTTTTATAGAGTTACTGATGAACATGCCAAAAACAGTGAGCTTTTACTTGTGGGGATGATATGCTATGCAAGCAGACATTATTGTGCCTTCGCCTTTCATACTAAGAGTTGTAAATGGATATTATTTGATGATGCTAATGTTAAAGAGGTAAGTTAGTTGTGGTATTGCATTTTAAATACAGGCATCCCAATAGCTGCTAAAGATAGTTGAATTTATTTTATATAATGCTCTGACTTCCTTAATTTTGATATTGAGACATGAAGTAAAGTCTTAATATCAAAGTTAAGGCAGTCAGAATATGTTTTCTAATGCACATGACCTAAGGTTTGGTGTGTGTGTGTGTGTGTGAAGGTTTGTTCTCCGAGCTTGTGGGTTGATTTCCATACATTATGTTACCCTGCTAGGTAACTTCTTCAGCATAGGTTAGGGGATGTCAGTGTCAGTGTTCTGTTTATAAGGGCGGTGTGGGTGTGTCAATTGAGTGTCTTGTGATGGGTCAGTTATGAGTCATCAGTGGATCTTGTGATGAGATTATATCACAGTGAAAACAGCCTCCCTCCCCATCTCCAGAGGCTTCAGGGAAGCTCCTGAAGCCTCCAGAGGGCGAAAAACAGCCTCAAAAGAAGGCCTAAATCAGCTGGCCAGCCCACACAAGCGTGCTGGAGCTGACAGAGCAATGCCTCATGTGCCCTAAGAAATGGTTCCGCGTGCCACCTGTGGCACCCGTGCCATAGGTTTGCAATCACTGTTATATCAGGTCAGAGTCATTGGGAGATTAACTGCTGGTGGGGGTGGGGGTATTTTGTGGATTGATTGAGGTTGGTTGGCTGTGTGGTTGATTTGGATTCTGGAACCAACCCACAAGCTTGGAGAATAAACCTTCACCCTCATCCTACACCCAAGCTACAGATATTCACCACTATTGCAAATGAAAAGTTTAGTTTTGTTCTAAGTCATGCAGGAATTTGTTGTTTCAGTAACATGCATTACACAAAAGGCTGTAGAGTTAGAAATGTATTTTTCACATGTCTAAACTATTTAAATACATTTTGATTTGTTTGATGTACCAAACATTATTTTTAATTGGATTGCTACTTTTTCTTAACAGATTAAATGATTTATTCTCTTTTAGGTTGGAACAAAATGGAAAGATGTGGTGTCCAAGTGCATCCGGTGTCACTTTCAGCCACTGCTACTATTTTATGCAAACCCAGATGGTACACCAGTATCTACAGAAGATGCACTTCAGCATATAATTCATTGGTCGCATTATAAGGCCTCTACAGGAAATGGAGAAGAATTTGGTAATAGAAATTTGAATATTTACTACTATATTTATTTAGTAAGATAGACAGATGTTTATGGTGTAGATAAACTGAAAGTTCGCCTGCCAACATTATATTTGTAATCCATCTTTTTCCCCATGAACGTCTTCTCTAGTTTTATCCTCAGACTGACTGACAGCAAGACGTATTCTTCCCTGTCACCGTCACTGCGGGACGGTTTAGGTCCGAAGGGACCGTCCAGCGGCAGATATCGACAGCGATCTCGGAGAATCGAGATTGCGTGTCGTTGTGATGTCAGCTCCTCCCTCTCAAACATTTATTTTTAATTCGTTAGGCGGGCTGTTCATTGAAAAACCAATTTCAGAGATAAATTGAGTAAACTCTTTTCTCATAAAAATAATGTTTTTTAACATTTCTTTTTTCTAGGGTTTGAGAAATATAATTTTCTTAAATCAGATTGTGTAAAGGAGAATGGATTTGAAGAAACTTCTAACCAGAAGAGTAAAAAAGCTCAGCTAGAAAACACTGCCTTTACTAGGAACTATACTCAACCTACTAATGTCAGAGGGTCAAGTATGTATTATACACATTTTTTTAAATTACTGGATGAATTATACTTAGGTTAATTGTAAGGTTAATCATAAACAACTTTTGTTTGACTTTTTAAAATGTTGCCTCCTACAAGTAATTGAACATTTTATAAGCTAATTATATGAAAACTACCATGTTACAGTGGTGCTCAAAAAAAGAAACCTCAGAGATCCTACATTTTTCCAATACCTCTAAAGAAAAATTAATGAATTTCCCCAAAATACAGGATATTAACCCACTGCTTTTAAAAAAATAATATGATTGTAATCTGTTGCAGGAGGTAAACTTCTTTATATTTGCTGTTATTTTCTTGTGTTGGTATATTCAAAAGTTTAAAGAAATTTGAATTAGATTGTCTTCTTGTCTGTTCCATTACTGTAAATATGTACAGCATAATTCATTTATTGCTGCAGGTAAATTGGGTCATAATGATCATAGGGAAAAAACAAAAGATCTTTCCAGAGAATGTGCTCAAAAGGCAGCTGAGATGAAAACTTACCAATCATCATTAAGAAAAAATTCTGACAGAGGATCAAGGAGAGAATCTGGAAAACAAAAAGGTAACAGAATTTTCCTCTGGCTAATTCCTCCCATATACATTAAACCTATATAACTTTGCCTTGAAATTCTAAGGAACTGAAATATATTTTATATAAAGAATAAAGTCTAAATGTGAATACTATAAATAATCTGTTTTGGTACTTTGTTTAAGATCTATCAGGAGAAATACACACTAATCTTAAACCAGGATCACCACCTTCTGGAACTGGATTTAGGCATCATTCCAATGAACGTCTATATGGTAGTCAAGGGAGAGGATCTTATCGGCATGAAAAGGTGCACAATCAAATTAGACCCACTGTACAGACATTCAGCTCAAATAAAATGGAAAATGGAGAGAAGGGGAACCGTATGAAAACTGACAACACAGCTGGTTATGAAACAGATAGTAGCCAAGATTCCAAAGACAAAGGAAGCATCAGTAGCAGCAGGAGTCGAAGCAGAGGCTGGAAACCCATGCGAGAAACATTGAATGTTGATAGCATCTTTATTGAGTCAGAGAAGAGAGAGCATAGCTCAAAATCCAAGTTAAATGCAAGCAATAAACCAAAACATGAAAAGGAGCAGAGTTCAGTCATCTGCCCCAAAGAACTTCAGAGTCAGAAGGGTCTGATGACTATCTATGAAGATGAAGCAAAACAAGGAGGAAGCCAGAATTCACTGGATTTGGAAAAGAAAGGAAATAGAGAAAAAACAACAGGATTTATAGAGAGAAAGGTTCATCCTGATAATTGGCAGGCACAAAGAACTGAATCTGGCTATGAAAGCAGTGATCATATTAGCAATGCATCTGCTAATTTGGATTCACCAGTTGCTGAAGGAAACAGCCCAGTTGACCCCAACAGTCTGAAAGAAAATATTTTCTGCAGGTAATGATATTAAAAATATATTTGTGGTTATACAAAATACATATACATTACTATGTAACAATACCATAGTACAAACACCCTACCAAATTTTAATTTTAAAATGAAATAGACATTATTTTTATCATAATGGACTTCATGATATTCCAGTTCTGTTGGTAATTAAAAGCTTGGGGAAAAAGAAATACAAAACCAGTTGTCTAATAATACATTGATTTTCTATTTATATTTTATTATAAATTATCAAATAGAAAATATTTACTAATTCATCAAATCTTTACTGTGGACATTATCTATGAAAATTTCCTATATTTGGAGGGGGGCGGTGATACAAACACATTTTATTAAGATCCAGATGTAATTGCAGTATTTGAGTTATTCAAATAGAATGAGGACACTGAGTTTTGTAAAAGTACTAGATTATAATCATGTAAAATATTGTTGCTTACCTTTTTTCCATTTAACTTTTCTATAATTGGGTATGTTCTCTTGATGTTTTCTTTCTATTGCCAGTTATAATAGAGGGTGGGAGTGGTGAGAGAAAAGAGGAACAAGGTTTGACTTTTTAATATAAAATATATTTCTTTGTTGAATTTCTAGATTCCTGTGTAGAAACATTTAGCTGTTTAAAAAAAGTTTCAGTAGAATGTTTCAGGGTTGGTGAATTCTGTTACACTATTTGTACAGACAGTTGACAATTACTGTATTCTTTTTCATAGTGACCAAAATCTGTCAGGTAGATATTCTGGAAATGTCTTGCAGACTTTCTCCCAGCTGAACAAAAATTCTTTGGAAGGTAAGGTTAATATATGTGTTACATCAGCTTATTGAACTCTTAATTGATTTTTGACTATACAAATGTACTGTTTAAATGTTAGAATTATTATTACAAATTCTTTCTTGATACTGTTGGCAGGTTTTCTATACAAAATGTTCGTTACTTCCCAGATCTTGAAAAAAAAAAATCTAGTACCCAATTTGTGGAAACTTATGTTCAAATAATAAAATATTTTTTAAAAATAATATAAATGCAATTTATACTCAACTTCTAAAATGTTAATGTTTCATTAATAGTAGCAATGAAAGTGCAGTCCTAACATCAGACATATTAATATGGCTAGAACATAGAGTCAAAATTCCTTTTGAGGTGTGTCTGATTTTAACCATGCATGGATCTTCATGTCAGCAGAAGAGAAAAATAACACATCTATTTTTATGTTAGTTGGAATTCTGAAGGCACAGCAGTGAGCCACTCTCATTGAATGTTTGCCACAATGCTACTATATTGGGAGTATTTGGTTGCAAGCTTGCACTGCCACCTACTGTTGAAGATATATAATAATTTAATAATAATAGGACTTTCATGGAGTTTCAAGATACTTTGTTACATAAGCAGTTACACTTTTATCTAATTTAAATTAGTATCAATACCAGTAAAAAATGAATGTTGCTTTGAAAATGTATTTAGAAAATATTTTCAAAACAATATCTCATAGGATAATTTAATTATGTTTGCCACTTTAAACATTTACTTATGTATGCCTAATTGCTATTATCTAGTCAGATATTTCTACAAATAGTAGAAATGCCCTTTCAGATCGCACATCTGTAAACATAGCAGATTTTAGGATTAAGCTAGCATGGATTTTTCTTTTAACATTAATTTTACATATTGTTTGTCATAGTATGTTCATGTTATAATAATAATAATAATAATAATAATCTATATTGTGATTGTACTAAAATTACAATGAAATTGGTTAGTAGATCAGTGGTGGGTTGCAAATATTTTTATTACCAGTTTCTGGTACACTACTGCACCCACGCACGCAACTCTTCTGCGCATGTGCAGAAGCATCTAGGCAGGTGGGCGAGGCCTTCCGCCACTGCTACAGGTTCAGCCAAACCGGGTGCAACCCACCTCTGATACTGGTGCTTATAAAGATAGTCCTCACTTAGCAACCACAATTGGGACCATCAATTCGGTCACTAAGCAAAATGATTGTTAGGTAAAAACAAAACTGTGCTGATGATCTTACTTCTGTTTTTCTTAGCTTTATAACGAAGGTCATAAATGTGAGACTTGATTACAAAGTGACTTTTTCATTATTGTAAACAAGGATTACTTATAGCTAAAGTTGGAAAAGACCATTAGGCTCTGCAGTATAATTCCTGCTTAATTTAAGAAACCGTATTACAGTAGAATAGACCATTAGGATGCTACAGTGGTCATCAGTGTGAAAACAGTCATAAGTCACTTTTTTCAGTGCCATTGTAACTTCAAACGGTCACTAAATTAACTGTTGTAAGTCGAGGACTACCCATAACTGCCTTTGCTTTATTTTTAAATCTAAGATACATATAACAGTACACATTTGAAATTGAGAACTTTGGCTCTTCATTCGTTCTTCTAGTATTCCAATTTTCTTCCTTCCTTCAAATCTAGCTGTATTTATAGTAATAAACTAAGAACATTGAACCCATAGCCTTGCATGTGTTGCCAACTTAAAACTCTTTAGCAATTACAGTCAGCAAGGCTAAATAAGAAGGATTGCAATTTAGCAGAATTTTTTGTGGGGATTCTCCACTCCACCTGTAATTCAACAGCAGAAAAACCAGCAATTAGTTTGAAAAGTTCCATAGAACACGGCACTGAAAATGTTCAGCAAGCTAAATATTATTGTTGGCCTATATCTGTGTCAAATGCATACAAATTTTTCCTGTTGAAAACACTGGGCTTGAAGGAGTTTAATTAGGTTGATTTTCTTAGGGTCTGAAAGGATCTTTTGAATATGTTACATGTTATTCACTATCATGTTTCTCCAAAACTAAAACAGGGTCTTATTTTCTTTTGCCCCACCCCCCAAATAAGCATTTTTTTTGAGGTGCAGGAGATGGCAAGCGTGGTCACCTCATGGTTGCTGCTGTGTTGCAATATTTTTGGGGAGGGCTTATTTTCAGAGGAGGGCTTATTTTAGCATATGCGCTCAAAAAGCCTGATTAGTCTTATTATCCGGGGAGGGCTTATTTTCGGGAAAACAGGGTATTAATTATGGCATTTCAAAGGATAATTTTGGAAAACATATGTGAACAAATGTTGATACTTTTTCCTTGAATTTTAAAATTATGAGTGTTATATGCTGGAAGGTTTTGTTTGTACCAGTCAAAGTTAAGTAAACCTTAACTATAAAGAAATATGCTGGAAGTAAATAATAATCACTGTTTTTCAGCACTGAAGAAAGGTGAAGTTAATATGCATATTAACTATAAACCATCTAACTTCTCATCTTCTCATCTGCAGATACAAAGGTAATTTTTACCCCAAAAGATACTTATGACCTAGTTCCAAAATTCTGAGGGTTGTCGTCCCCCCCAAATAATATCCTGTTTGGGTGCTTAGCAACCAGCCTTCATTTACAGCTGTTGGCAGTGTCCTATGGTCACTGCAAAACCTTAATTTGAGTTTTTAGCAAAAATACCCCATAGTGAAAAATGGGTTCGTCGAATGACTGCAGTGTTTGCTTAATAACCACTAAAAAGTCATAAAATCTGGTTGGTCACATGACTTGAGTTAGGACCCTTACAACTTATGACAACTGGCTGGCTTCTTCTACTCTGGGACTTTGATTTGAGCATTGGTAAATTAATGAAACCATTATGAAAGAATTCCAGCATTAGCTATTTATCAAATACAAGTTCCGCTTATAATACAAACAATGTCCATATCCTTGGACCTTTTCTCCTGCCTGTGCAGTGTAATGGGCCTGGAGCGACTCTATTTTTGGCATAACAGATAATTTCCATCTATCTTTTGGTTTTTTTTTAAAACCAAGCTAGTTTGTTTTCAGACTATTTGCCTGTGGCTTTTGCAGAACTGTTCCCCCATTATCAGCTTTCACACTTTCAGAAATAACATGTTGACAGATTGCTGAAACTGAACACCTAGCAGCAATCTGTCACTTAGGCAACTACAAAAAGGAAAATCCTTTGACTCTTGCCCAAAATTATCCAAGTCTATCCTGCCTCACAGTAAATGATGATTTTTGTCCTGCTGGCTGGTGACCCTGGATGGATAGAATATGAACACAGGGAAATCTACCAATCAGTGCTCTTATATTGTCCCAGAGTTAATTTGTAAGAGTGAAATCACTCTCAAACCTTGTTATTTAAACAGATTAGAACTTGGCCATTGGACAGTGCTGTTTATATCTAATGGCTAGACATACGTATGAAAATGAGACATTGACCAGCAAAGAATCTATTAGTTTGGGAATAAGAATCAGATATTGTATCCTAAAACATCTTTCCTAGATGGCTCTGGCTGTGTAAGAATTTTCAATTCATTTCGGGGGTTTAAAGTCAGTACTATTTTTCAGGGGGATTTAAACTTTTTCAGGCCATAGAAGCTAAAAAACTAAACCTGGAACTACTGATCAAAAGTTAAAGCTCTCATGATAGAAAATTGACTGTTTCAGAGAACTTTTCCCCCTCTTTTTGTTTTGCTTCTCACAAAATTCCCGAGGTCTATGGAATAGTTTGAAAATCATTGGTTTATGGCAAATGGCATATGTAGATGTATAATTGACAATAAGCAATGAAATGGAGAAGCACTCCCATCTTTTGATAATTTTCTGTGTTTATACCAATTATCATTAGAATATTTGTATTTTTTATAATATTTGTATTTTCATGGTGAAACACTGGCTTTGTCTGGCAACTAGACATTAATGCCTACTAATGAAAACAGACAATCTGAATGTTTCTTCCACAATTTCCCAGTTTACTGTCCATCATAGTTTCTGGCTGAAAGAGTATTTGCTGTTTTTACTGCTTTCAGTCATGAATATAAAGCCTGCTTATATCTGTATACTTGTTTAAAAAAATCTGGAGTCTGCAATATTACCATGTTTACATCTGACTAACTCTTTAAAACTTACAGGTTTACCTCAACCCTACCATGAAATAACCAAGATTATGTTATTCTAGTAATTACAAATAGAATTGGATTATATTTATGATTTTGCAATAATTATATTAATACTTACATCCTTAAATATTTTGCTTTCTAGGACTGATGTACCAGATTGCAATAAGAAGTCTTTACCTACATTAACAGTGCAGACAGCTTTAAAAGATCACATTGAAAAAGAAATAAAAACCAGTACAATCAATGAGCAAAGCTCTTTACCACCGTCTGGTGAAAATGTACCTACTGAAACAAATCTCTATAGTGCTGACAGTTCAGTTTTTTCTTACATTGGTGAGAATGGAATCATGTCTGAAAGAGTTCAAAACAACTGTGAAGCTACACATTTGCAAGTCCCCTGCCCAGTATCTCATACAAAGATGGTTAATTCTACTCCTATTCTTGCATTTTTCTTACAACAGGACAAACCCAAGCCTTACTGTACTGAATCTGCTCCATCTACTGGACGTAAAACGAGCATGTACAGTAACAAATATGATGATGCAACAGAAACAGTTTACCAAAATCTTCCACCACCTTTACCACCAAAGAAATATACTCTATCCCATTTGCATGGCATAGAACAAGAATCCACTGTGGAATTGAACATTACTGATCATCCAAAAATTGAAAAGCATGTTGCTATTGCTACTTCAAAAAGTATACCAGAAGCAATTTCATTTGCAGATGAAGAAAGGTTGAAAGCATTTCATTGCAATGATTCCTCTAAGATGAGTTTTTCACCGAGTTTATTAGGAAAGGATTTATGCACTGTATCCAATAATCCTTTAAACAAAGGGACTTGTTTTACTGAACCAAATTCTAGTTCCCTGGATGCAAATGCAAATGATGTTATATCGCTTACTACTTATTTTTCCGTTGATAATTGTATGACCGATACTTATAGAATTAAATACCACCAGAGACCAAAGCTGTATTTGGCAGATACTAGTGGGTCAAACAAAGAGAGATCTTTGTTACACAGTGGAATGCAGTTGGACACGTCTTACCACCACACTTCTGAATCAAATCATCCCACAGCTCAGCAGAAGCATAAATCTAATATTGGAAATGTGTAATGTAATAATGATTTGGGAATGAATATAAATCCTTAGAACTCCAACCCAATGTGGTGTTTAAGTTTACATACTTTAGCTACATTTCATTTGGAAAGTACACAGTAATAAACTGTCCCGTTGCATGTGCATGCGTGATCAAGAAATATCAAAGATGGTTTTATGCTTGTGGAAATTCCGATTTTGCATAAGTTCAATGAAAGTGGCTATTCTTTTAAATGAGGAACTTATAAAATATTTAAATTGCTTTCATATGATAAATAGATGCATCTTTTTAAAAAAATAAAAGCATGAATGCCATTTCTTTTAAAAATGACTTGATTTACAACATTTCAAAATACCATAAATATATTTGAAAGTAGGTTTTGGACCTGATTCCATAGTTGGTTACATTTTCATACTAACTATAGCACTTTTATAGGTTATAAAAACCTAAAACATGTATCCATTTGCAACTCCCATATTATTAAGACAGTATAACATTTTTAAGCATCATTATTTAAATTTATTTTGAATGCTGAATTCTCATGAAAAAAATCATTCACAGAATTTGAAATGGAGAGTATATGTAATCTCAGATAAGCCCTTTCATAGATAAATTGATCCTCACAAGTGTGTACAGTAATTTGTACTGCTTTAGATTAAAGAAATATGTTTGAAATATAAAGATTGTTCTTACGCACCAAAGGATACATGCAATAACAAGATAGTTTGATCTATATAAAAGCCTTGAGAGTTTTTGTTTCCTTATGAAAATTGTGTTCTTTATATAAAGTTTGTCATAAATGCAAATTTTTAGTGATATGAATTGTTTACATGTACTTCATTTTTTTCATGTAAAGGCACTTTCAAGCTTGCTATGTAAAAATTGAATATAATCTACATGCAGTGTACTACCTCAGTATGACAATATGGGATTATTTTTAGTATGTATGTACAGTATATATATATACACACAGAAACATATACACTGTGTATATATAATACATATATATATACTATGTGTGTATGCACACACATACTGTATATGCTACTGTATATGCACACACACAAACACAAAGTTGTATGTGTGTATCAGAAGTGTGCCAAGCACTTCAGTTTTGAAATGCTCCCTTTCAAGTGAAAGATATAGAGAGAGCTTTATGGGTGGATAAAGATGGGCTACATGTTGTAGCAGTTTTCCAGGCTTTTGTGTCTGATGTCATTTTGTAGTTATAACTTCCCTGTGAACTGATTAGCTCCAGGACAAAACTTTCACAGTGTGAAATACTACATTTCTACACAGTTACAAGTGTATTAAATTGGCTTCCTAAGAAGCATGGTTCTTGTTAATGAACTGAGTAGCCAGAGAGTAACAAGGAAAGTATTTATGAAATACTTAAACATTCTGGTTGTGAGATATTTAGAACTTTTGCAAGAAAGTGAAAAAGTGCATTAAATGGGTATTCTCTTTCCCTTATATTCAGGTACTCTTAATTAGAAATTTAATAGTCACACTACTGTGTTACCATATGAGACTAGCAGCATAAGAAATTTTATGACAGAGTTATTTTAAAACTCCTTGTTAGACTAATCAAGAAACTGATAAATGCTGGAAGCATATGCTGATATTAGAAATATGCACAGAATGATAAATAATCATTAAAACATACATTTTGTAGTTGACAAATATTAACCACTAATCTATTTTCTTTAATCAGTTATCCAGGATCTTGTTATTATCTTTTAAATATTTGAAATAATGCCTTAATGAAGTCTTAGATTTTATTTTAATATACAATATATATTATGGTAGCTAGAGTTTTAAACAGCAATAGTTTCTTGCATTGTGCAGTATTTTAAATACAAAAATTATGCATAGCAGTTGTTTGTAATAAAAATATTTAAGTTAGGCTGCAAAAATGTGATAAATGAATTGTATAAATTTATTTTTATATTAAAGCTGCTGTAGAGAATATTTAAATCGTTGCATGTATAGAAAGTACTCTGATTTTCTTAAAACCAGCAGAGGCATAAAAGTGGATTTTGATCAGTTCAGCCCGAAGATATTCCTTTTTAAAGATTGAAATGGAATACACATGAAGTTGTTAGGTAAAAATGTATGACACCGTACCTTTTAAAATTCTTTGTATAAGCATTTTTTATTAAAATAATGATTATAAAGATGGTCCTAAAAATGTAAATGTGTTTTAGTTTTCGGCATGATAGCTGCTACATGTTTTAGAACACTCCATTATAAGTTTGCACTGTAATTGAATTAAATACAAATGCAAATTTGTGACTTTGACCAAATGGGGAAAATGCTATAAAAATTGATTGTTGGGCCTACTCAGAGCATTATTAGTAGTGTAAAATAGGGATGGCTTGCATGCTTTCCTCAAATTAGGAATATGATTACATTAAAGTTCCACATTTATGTTAATGGAGTCTTCCTACTCTCAATGTCTGAAAGATATGGGCAGTGCTTGACTTATGACAATTTGTTCAATGACCCTTTGAAGGCACACCGGCACTGGAAAAAGTGGCTTGTGACCACTCCTTGCATTTAATAACCATTACAGAAATCACTCTGTCATATAATTGTGATCTGAGTATTTGACCCCTGGCTCACGCAACAGTTGAAGTGTCATGTGATCACCATTTGTGACCTTCCCAGCCAGCTTTTGATAAACAAAGTCAATGGGAAAGCTGGTAGGGAAAGTTGCAAGTCAGAGTCACATTTTTGCCTTAACAACCGCAGTAATTTGCTTACCGGCAAAAAGCTCATAAAACTCAGGCCACATCTCACTTAAAACTGCGCTGCTTAACAAATTTTCCAGCCCCAGTTATGGTTATAAATTGAAGATTACCAGTAGGTCTAGTGACCTAAGAGGTAAGATTAGAGGCAGAGGACCAGAGTTCTTGACCTGTCTTAGATACAATAACCGAGTGACTGAGGCAATTACTCTCTCAGCCCTAGAAACAAAGGCACTAGCAAAATATTTCAAAAACTTCCCCAAAAATTGCAATCAAGATTGAGTTGAAGGCCCCAACTCTTCTGTTTACACTGACAGTATCTTACCTATTTTCTTCTCCATATCTTCAAGTTAGTCATGAATCCTGATAAGTGCCTGGACAAGTCCTTTGCTGTCTTGACATTTTTTTTAAGTAGTTTGCCATATTACCTTCCTAGGAGTAAGAGAGAGTAAGCTGGCTCAAGTCATCCAGTTGACTTCGTGCCTAAGGTGGAACTGGAACTCGAGTCCCCTGCTTTTTAGTCTGGTGCTTTAACCACCACACCAAACTGACTCTTTGTCTTAACTATGAATGTAACTCCACATTGTTGGTTTCTTGTTACAGAGCTGACTTAGCTTTTAATCTTATTGGTATCTATCATGCTCAAGTGCTTTTTCAGAAGTTACTGGTTTGTTTAAAGCATGTATAGTTAACATATTCATGATTACAAATAACAGAAGTAACTTCATGTCAAAGTAACTGTAAAATTATTTTTTGATATTTAAGTTTTTTTAAATTAAAAAAGTTTCATTTCATTCTTGATATGCAGGTAATATGTAATGCCTTTATAGGTACAAATGGAACTATAAGTACTGGAATCAAAGTGTTCAATTGAAAGCTGTTACTGAAGTAATTTGAATTTGTAATATTTATGTAAAGACTAATGTGAATTACCTCTGTTAAAAGTATTATTGTATTTTTAAAATGTAAAGCAAATGTTCATTTCCTGTATAAATGAGAAGTCTTGGATTTGTGAGTATATGTGCTTTAAAGAAATATAAAAGTCTTAATAGACATTTTTTGCACAAATTTATTGCTATCAAATAAGAGGAACTTGGTCAACTTCTCATTTTTATAGCTGGCTGTACAGTCTTAATATTTTATTTTTTAAACTTTATTTTTATAATTGTTCCCTTAAGACTATAGATTTGTGTGGTTGTAATCTATATAAATAAAAATGTAAAATAGTTTGTACGAATCCACTAATCTCAAAAACTACTGGGCCGATTTACACCAAACTTTCAGACAACGTAGCCAAGGACTTCCGATAATAGAATAGCTAACCATTTTGTGCCTAGCACACGTGTGTTGTGTACAAATTACACACACAAAAAAGTACCCACTGAAATGTGTGTTAACATCCCTGTAGCCACGCCCATCAGGCTGCTTTTCAACTGTCAGTGTTGGAAGAGGCCTCATACGGCGGCCTATTGGGGCCAAAAAGGCACAGAGGATAGCAAACTCCCAGGTGGCCCATAGAGGGGGGGGGGATTCTGCTCAGGACTGTTCTCTGAGGTAAAAAAACAGAGGCAGGCAGCTGCTTTAAACTGTTTTAATACGAACTGAAACAAACTAACAATCACCCATCTGACAGCAAATACAGTTTAATGAAAAGAAGGACTAGGGAAGACATGATAGCAGCCTTCCAATATCTCAGGGGTTGCCCCAAAGAAGAGGGAGTCAAGCTATTCACCAAGGCACCTGAGGGCAGAACAAGAAGCAATGGGTGGAAACTAATCAAGGAGAGAAGCAACCTAGAACTGAGGGCAAATTTCCTGGCAGTGAGAACTATTAACCAGTGGAACATCTTGCCACCAGAAGTTATGGATGCCCCAACACTGAAGAGAGAAGAGACTGGAAAACTATTTGTCTGAAACGGCATAGGGTCTCCTGCTTGAGCAGCGGGGTTGGACTAGATGACCTCCAAGGTCCCTTCCAACTCTGCTATTGTATTACAGTAGGTAGGTAGATAGGGGATTAGAGAGACAGGGAGAAATACAGTTTAATAAAAGAGGGACTAGGGGAGACAGGATAGCAGCCTTCCAATATCTCAGGGGTTGCCACAAAGAAGAGGGAGTCAAGCTATTCTCCAAGGCACCTGGGGGCAGGACAAGAAGCAATGGGTGGAAACTAATCAAGGAGAGAAGCAACTTAGAACTGAGGAGAAATTTCCTGAAAGTTAGAACAATTAATCAGTGGAACAACTTGCCTCCAGAAGTTGTGAATGCCCCAACGCTGGAAGTCTTCAAGAAGATGTTGGATAGCCATTAGTCTGAAATGGTATAGGGCAGTGATGGCTAACCTTTTTTGGTTCACGTGCCAATAGCAGGGGGAGTGCAGGGGCGATGTGCACAGGTGTGCCACATCCATAATGCTATGTGCATGACCCCCTGCATTTGGCATGCTTTTTACGTCATCCCCAGGCTCCAGAGTGTTTATAGGAGCCTGGGGAGGGTGAAAACAGCCTTCCCCCACCTCCAGAGGGCAAAAAATGGCCTCAAAAGAAGGCCTAAATCAGCTGGCCAGGGCACACATACAAACTGAAGCTGACAGGGCAATGCCTCGAGTGGCCTAAGAAATGGTTCCGTGTGCCACAGGTTCGCCATCACGGGTATAGGGCTTCCTGCCTAGCAGGGAGTTGGACTAGATGACCCCCAAGGGATAGAGAGGCAGAAATAAGGTAGGTATGTGGGTAGGTAGGTAGGTAGGTAGGTGGATAGATAGATACAAAGAAAGAAAGAAAGAAAGACGGTAGGTAGGTAGGTAGGTAGGTAGAGGGAGAAAGGAAGAAATATAGTAGGTAGGTGGGTAGGTACATAGGTAGGGGGATGGATAGATAGGGAGAAATACAGTAGATAGGTAGGTAGAGGGATAGACACGGAGAAATACAGAAGGTAGGCAGGTAGGTGGATAGGGGGATAGATAGGGAGAAATACAGTAGATAGGTAGGTGGAGGGAAAAAACAAGAAATACAATAGGTAGGTAAGTAGAGGGAGAAATACGGTAGGTAGGTAGGTGTATAGATAGCGAGAAATACGGTAGGTAGGTAGGTAGAGGGATAGAGGGGGGAAATACAGTAGGTAGGTAGGTAGGTAGATAGAGGGAAAAAGAAATACAGTAGGTAGGTAGGTAGGTAGAGGGATAGAGAGGGAGAAATACAGTAGGTAGGTAGGTAGGTAGAGGGATAGAGGGAGGGAAATACAGTAGGTAGGTAGGTAGATAGAGGGAAAAAGAAAGAAATACAGTAGGTAGGTAGGTAGAGGGATAGACAGAGGGAGAAATACAGTAGGTAGGCAGGTAGGTAGATAGGGGGATAGATAGAGAGGGAGAAATATAGTAGGTAGGTATGTAGGTAGGTAGAGGGATAGAGGGGGAAATACAATAGGTAGGTAGACAGGTAGAGGGAGAAAGAAAGAAATACAGTAGGTAGGTAGGTAGAGGGATAGATAGATAGAGAAAAATACAGTAGGTAGGTAGGTAGGTTGGGGCTTATATGGTGGTTGGGTGTATGTGTGCAGGTGTAGATCTACACACAGATTGGTTGGCCATTTAACCAGACTGGGCCACAGCAACACGTGGCCGGGTATAGCTAGTGTTAAATACAATTAACATGATATAAGGGAATATCTTAAAACTTTTTAAAATTTAACACTTTTTAAAATTGTGCTGCACGTACTTGCTGATAAAACAAAAATAAGATATTCAATATCTCTGTTTAGTTTAAAGATGTATAATTTTTCCGTGAAACAGGAGAAAACCATTTTTTAGTTTTAAGAATACAGTGCTCCTCAGTTTGAGAGAGTAAATATTTGCTAGTAAATACAGTGACCAAACATCTGGTAAAAATCTAACACTTGCATTCTGCTCCATATCATATTCGGTTTCACCTCTGAACTCGTGTTATATTTTTGTAAAAGCAGTTGAAATGTTCAATTCTACCAAATGAATACTTGATAAATCTTCATGAATTTAAACAAGCCAGCTTTCATTTAATTATGCTAAGTTTACCAAGTTTTCAAATTTTTAAATGAATAGGGGTGGACATGAGGTGTAGGTTCCAGCAGGCACTACTGCCAGCTCACTTGTGTGAGTGCTTTGTGCGCTTGATGTGCACTGTGCACGCATACGCAGTGCAATTAAAAGTGTTCTGTGCATGCACAGAAGTGAAAAACAAGATGGCGCAGACTGGGGAACCAGTTCGGGGGTGTGGCAGGCCTGGGTTGCTGCTGGTTCCAGTGATCCAGGCCACCAAACTACTACCGGTTTGGCCGAATCAGTAGGAACCCACCACTGGTGGACATACTGGCACTATGAAAGATTCTAAATAACATTACCAGATGTATTTAATAAATATGTAAATATAGGTAAATTATGAGGCATGGTTTGTTTTACTTGATAGTTTTCTCTTTGTGTGGCTATGAATCTCCCATTTCTTTCAGATTTATCCGTTCTAATGAATAGTATTAGACCCAATAGTAAAGCAAGTAGCGGTGAATTCAGTTCTATTCATACTACTTATAACTCTCTTATGTATTGCACTATAGTAAGTTGACTTTCTCAACTAAGAAAATTGAGAACCTAGTATTTTGGGGATCATTCCTATTTTATTGTTTAGAATTTGAGAAGAAAAATCATTCTAAATATTCAGTTTCTCAGTGAAGAAAATGATTGAATTGCTATTATCTCTGTACTTTGTAAATTCACATTTGCATTATTGAAGGTTTTCTTATTTCTTTATTAGCTGAGGGAAGAGCAGTTTTAGAACATTAACTTAGGACAAAGAACGCAAGTTATGATATTTATTAATATGTTTGATTCAATCACATCAGTCCTTTTTTATTGCTTGGCTATAGAGTGAATTCTTGTGGAGGAATTGACACATCTACTTATATAGATTGAACAGCAATACTGTATTTACTTTAAATATAACCCTCTCTCAAATTTCTCAAAGAAAATAAGCCCAAATTCAATCTCAATATCAAATGAACTTCACCCTACTTCCACCAATGCCTTTGTCCCAGCCTGACAAAAATGGCTTGAATCCATTTACTCTACCGTATAAATGCAATAAATGTTCGGTTTATACATTGTTGAGAGTAGACCACAAAACTGATCAAAAGAAAAAAACTTTAAATTATGAAAATTAACAGGAATGTCTACAAACTTACTTTTCAATCTACTTTTAGAACATGAAACTCCAAAAGGGCAAATCTAAAGTATAATGGGGATCAGGACCACATTAGACAGAGTAAAATTTATTCAAGTGGTTGGTATGTTTGTATATCATAAGGATCATAAAATACCATCTGCACAGTCCAAAGCACACATTGCTTCTGAAGGCACAAAGCTGAGCACAAAGTACTTTAAAACTTTAAACAGGGCAAATGACTTTTCTTGCATACAAGAAGAATATATGCAACTTATTTACATAAAATCAGCTAAAACAGCCCTCAGAATTGATCACACGTTACATTTTCTCATGCTAGGAGTTCATCATAAATTATTGTTACAAGATATTTGTCTCCAGTCCACTTGGATGGTGATTCAAGAGTCGATTGCTGAAAATGGACAACTTCAAACTTAATTGAAAGTGGTGTGTCACTTCAATACAGTGCTATATTTGACGTAAGGCACAATTTGCACTTATTGAAGAATAATGTGCAACATGGCAGTTCATCATAAAGCAAGTTCACCACATCCAATTGCTCAGAAAAAAATATGCCAACAATTCAAATATAGAAAGAGCAGTTGTAATTGAGATTTCTGATGTAATAGTTTTCCAGTCTTCTTTTATTTTTGGTTGTGAAGCAAAAAGCAGCTAAAGAAGTAGCATTAGCTTGATTTTCTTGAAGGCAGTTTGGTTGTCTGCAGTATAAAGAAAACAAAAATTAGATAAATCAGTGAAAAAAACTGCACCCAATATAATTCTGTGCATCAGATTTCTAGTACAGCATCATCAGTTGCCTGATAAATCTAAAAGTATAACATAACTTGTTCTGTTGTTCCTACCCAATGGATTATTCATAGATATATTTTTTTTGCCTCTAGTCATATATCTGTTTTGGTTGTTAGCCACCAAAACTATATTTCATGAACTTTTATAGCTATTTTAATAGCCACTGATGCCTCTGGTGGAAACATATTATGAATTATAAACTAATTCATTTTGTCTTAGATTTTTCAAGTATTGTATAATGCACAGGTGTCAAACTTGCAGTGTCACCATCACATGACATATTGCAGTGTTTTTCCCTTCGCAGAGTTGGGATGAGCGTGGCCTGTGTGTGACGCCTCCAGCCTGGCCTACCAGTTTGACACCCCTGATATAATGCTATGGAGCCATAATAAGATTTAACACAGACAGCCAATATTTTTTCCCTTTGTGGCATAAAGTGATTTACATTTTTACTTGGCCTAACTTGATTGCAACAAGTAAAAGACAATCATACCCATTAAGATATAAATGGCATTGCATTTTTAATTGCAAACAGTTTTATCCTCTCATTTTCTGAATTAGTTCAATATTCTCAAATCACTAATCCCAAAATGGAATTAAATCAAGTAAGACCATTTACTTTAGTGCAATTAAAAATCTTGGTCCAAAGGTATTACAAGCTGTAATTCTGAATTTAAAAAACTAGTCATTAATACAGTATAAATAAAAAGATGAATAAACATGCTTTTGAACCATTTAAAATTGCTTTTTTTTCAAACACACAAAAAACACATGTTTTGAAAACTTGGTACTTTATAAATACAGTTGTTAAAAAGTTTTAAACATATGACTTCCTTAGAATTAGACATATTTATCCCCCACATATACTTACAGTGTTTACTATTGCTTGTTGCTAAACTACGTCCTGAAATGCACAACAGTAATATTTGGGGATCAAACTTTCCTAATAAATCACTCATCCACTCTTTGCCTCAGCAATTTTAGATGCCATCTAAGACTTCCTAGTAGACCCAAATTCAGGCAGCTGCAATTCTAAAGTTTGCTTCCTCACCAAACTACACATTTTCTTTATATTATTTACTAGCTATACCCGGCCACACATTGCTGTGGCCCAGTCTGGTTAAATGGCCAACCAATCTGTGTGTAGATCTACACCTGTACACACAAACAGGTACACACAACCACTGTATAACCCCCAATCTATCTACCTACTGTATTTCTCCCTCTCTCCCTCTACCTACCTACCTACCTACCTACTGTATTTCTCCCTCTCTCTCTCTATCCCTCTACCTACCTACCTACTGTATTTCTCCCTCTCTCTATCCCTCTACCTACCTACCTACCTACCTACTGTATTTCTCCCTCTACCTACCTACCTACCTACCTACCTACCTACCTACTGCATTTCTCCCTCCCTCTCTCTATCCCTATAGGTGCTTACCTACCTACCTTGAATTTTATGGACAGAGTATTTTATGTCATAAAGCATGACATAATACCTGTGGCCCACTGTTCTCTCTGTATCCATCTACCTACCTTTTTTACATTTCTGTTGTGTGTACCTGGCACAGGTGTGACATCTACACAATATATATATATATATATATATATATATATATATATATATATATATATATATATATATATATATATATATATATATATATATATATATATATATATATATATATATATATATATATATATATATATATATATAAAAATAATCATTGGTGCTGTACTTGAAAGGAATGTTGTGTGAAAATTTGGAAGCGATCGGTGCAGTACTTTAGGAGATTAGCAGTTTTGAACAAACTCTTGTTACATTTTTATTTAGATAGATATCCCACCTTTATTGTTTTATTTTCAAATAATTCAAGGCGCACAACATATCTAGAAGGAACCTTCTCTTCCTATTTTCCTCCAACAACAACCCTGGAATATTAATTGAGTTGAGAGTATGTGACTGACCCAAGATCACCCAGCTGGCTTTCATGGCTAAAGCAGGACTAGAATTAACTCCAGGTTTCTAGTCTAGTACCTTAACCATTAGACTACTAGACCAAACTGGCTCTAGTATTCTTACAGCAGTCTTATTACTGGAGTAATGCTATACATTTGGAGGTCACCAATATTCCCCAAAGAGTCTCACAAGATTTACTCATAATCAGACATGAATAAAACTGGACTATCATGCTGGGGTCACACACTGGGCTAATTCATAGTATTTTGACTTCCTATATTGCAATGAAGCTGAGTTTGTATAACACCCTTACTCCTATGCCCTGTGCTTGTGTAATGCATGGAATCTTATTTTAATTAACTATGTATGCTGGATCTGAGGCACATGCTAGTGCTTAAATTTTAGGTGGAGCTTTTGGTAGTTTGAGAACTTGTATATAGACATTTCATCATCCAATTATACAACATCACCAATGCAATTTATATGTGGAAATTCCTGTCTATGTGGGGATGTGACTTTTAGCTCCTTATACTTGGATAGAATAACTACACACTCAACTACCACCCCCACCACCCACTGGGGGGAAAATACTAGAGCTCCATGAAGGACAAAGACACCTGGGAATAAAGTTATGTAAAGAAACATACAAATCTCAGGGGTTGCCACAAAGAAGAGGGAGTCAAACTATTCTCCAAAGCACCTGAGGGCAGAACAAGAAGCAATGGGTGGAAACTAATCAAGGAGGGAAGCAACTTAGAACCTAGGAGAAATTTCCTGACGGTCAGAACAATTGATCAGTGGAACAGAAGTTGCCTCCAGAAGGTGTGAATACCCCAACACTACAAATCTTTAAGAAGATGTTGGATAGCAATTTGTCTGAAAAGGTATAGGGCTTCCTGTCTAGGCAGGGGGTTGGACTAGATGACCTCCAAGGTCACTTCCAACTCTGCTATTGTATTGTATTAAACACAAAGCTTACAGAAAGCACCAAGAACTCCACGATTCAACCCTGAGCTACAGAAACAGGACTAGCCATGTAGTAGCAAAGTGATACTTAAGAATTAAACGGCTTCTTAGCAGGGAGGAAAAGGAAACTCTGCCCTGGGGTTGAAGGATTTACATTTTACCCTCCAATCCCAGAAAGCATCTGTAACACCGTAAGGAGAACGACCTGTTCCAGCTGAGCCCTCGACTCTGCCGCTAAGGTAGCAGATAAACGAAGACGAAGAGCACCAAGTCGAAAAGGATCATCAGCCAGAAGTCCAGCCAGTAGGACGTCCCGGAGAGGGGGGGCCCGCAGGTGATGCTCCCCGTCGTTCCGGCCACTTCGGCTGCTAGCCACTTCGGTTCATGCTCAGTCTTTCGTCGGTCTCGTACCTCAACGCCTCCCGCAGCCTCCATTATCCCTCACACGGAAAGGATTTGTTCCGCGACCGGCGACCGGACTACGTAGGACAGTTACTACCATAGAGACACACGCAAAAAAAAAAAAGAGAGAGGCGCAATAGCGATGTTTCCGGTAGAGACTTTGGGTAGGACGAGGCCCTTGGATGCCTGTTCAGACACAGGGAGACGCCTGTGCTTGATTGGCCGCCAACGTTAATTCCGTGCGGCACGGAAACTGTGATTGGATGATAGAAATTTGAGCCTTGGCGGTGCATAGAGATAATAAGGAGTTTACCCTCCTTGCAAAGATGTGTTTGCAAAGAAAAACAGTCGTTTTTCTCGCAGTAGAGCAGTGTTTCTCAACCTTGGCAACTTGAAGATGTCCGGACTTCATCTCACAGAGTTCCCCATCCAGCGAACTCTGTGAGATGAAGTCCGGACATCTTCAAGTTGCCAAGGTTGAGAAACACTGCTCTACTGCGAGAAAAACGACTGTTTTTCTTTGGAAACACATCTTTGCAAAGAGGGTAAACTCCTTATTATCTCTAAGCACCGCCAAGGCTCCATAATATATATTTGTATAGTTTCATATATATACCTATCTTTATTATGGAATTATGAATTTATATGGAGCTAGGATGATGACAGTGCGCCTATTTTTGTGCTTCTTGACCTTCCATAAATGTTTTTGATACATCAATCAAATTATTTTTCTGAACCAACTGCAAAGTTGGCTCTACTATCGTTTATTTATTCATTAGATTTTTATCCTACCTTTACTTATATAAGTATAGTTTCTGTGTGTGTGTGTGTTAGGTTTCCGCTGATAGATAAATAAATAAATAAATAAATAAATAATAAAATGGTTTTGTTTGTTCATTTTTTAAAAGAAATTGTAGAATTTTTCATTGTTCACAAGACACATAATAGGTATCATTTTAAAAGCACTTCATGAGCAGATTAACTGAAATAAACTGATTGCATATAGTTCCTTAAAAATTGAGACCATTAATGTGAACATTTTTTTTTTGAAGGCATCTTTAGACCATGACTGACCAACTTATCTTTAAGGAATCTGAATATATTTGTCTGGGTTTGTTCTTCACTTTAAAGGCAGACTGATTTTAAGACAGATGAGGTAAAGTTAATTATAGTTTTATTTTAATACTAGCTATACCCGGCCACGCGTTGCTGTGGCCCAGTCTGGTTAAATGGCCAACCAATCTGTGTGTAGATCTACACCTGCACACACACACAACCACCATATAAGCCCCAACCTACCTACCTACCTATTGTATTTCTCCCTCTCTCTCTATCTATCCTTCTACCTACCTACCTAATGTATTTCTTTCTTTCTCCCTCTACCTACCTACCTACCTACTGTATTTCCCCCTCTCTATCCCTCTACCTACCTACCTACTGTATTTCTCCCTCTTTCTCTATTCCTCTACCTACCTACCTACTGTATTTCTCGCTATCTATCTATACACCTACCTACCTACCTACCTACCTATCTACCTACCTATGGTATTTCTCCCTCTCTGTCTATCCCTCTACTTACCTACCTATTGTATTTCTTGCTTTCTCCCTCTACCTACCTACCTACCTACCTACTGTATTTCTCCCTCTCTATTCATTTCATTTCATTTTATTACATTTATATCCCGCCCTTCTCCACAGAGGACCCAGGGCGGCGCACAGGAAATTTAAAAAACATACACAATAGAAGATAGACAAATAATTTAAAATATATATTAAATAATCCCCAATCCTGTGCTAAAAACCAATTATTAAAAACCCAATTTAAAACTTTTCTAAAAGTCCCCATGGGAGGTTAGGCTAGGCCGGCTTGATGGAAAAAATATGTCTTTAAACATTTGCGGAAGAGGCGGAGGTCGGTGATGGTCCGGAGTTCAGGGGGTAGGTCGTTCCAAAGGGCAGGGCCCGCCACAGAGAAGGCTCTTCCCCTGGGTGTCGCCAGTCGGCATTGTCCGGCCGACGGCACCCTGAGAAGGCCCTCTCTGTGGGAGCGGATCGGTCTAAGGGATGTATGGGGCAGGAGACGGTCTCGCATATAACTAGGCCCCGAGCCATGGAGCGCTTTAAAGATGGTCGTCAGAACCTTGAAGCGCACCCGAAAGACCACAGGAAGCCAATGCAGCTCGCGCAGGATTGGTGTTATATGGGAGCTTCTGGTGGCTCCCGTAATTACCCGCGCGGCTGCGTTTTGGACTAGCTGTAGCTTTCGAGTGCACCTCAAGGGAACCCCCCTATCTATCCCCCTATCTACCTACCTGCCTACCTACTGTATTTCTCCCTCTCTGTCTATCCCTCTAGCTACCTACTGTATTTCCCCTCTCTATCCCTCTACCTACCTACCTACCGTATTTCTCACTATCTATCTATACACCTACCTACATACGGTATTTCTCCCTCTCTATCCCTCTACTTACCTACCTATTGTATTTCTTGCTTTCTCCCTCTATCTACCTACCTACCTACTGTATTTCTCCCTCTCTATCCCCCTACCCACTTACCTGCCTACCTACTGTATTTCTCCCTCTCTGTCTATCCCTCTACCTACCTACCTACTGTATTTCTTTCTTTCTCCCTCTATCTACCTACCTACCTACTGTATTTCCCCCTCTCTATCCCTCTACCTACCTACCTACCGTATTTCTCACTATCTATCTATCTATCTATCTATCTATCTATACACCTACCTACTTACGGTATTTCTCCCTGTCTATCTATCCCCCTATCCACTTACCTGCCTACCTACTGTATTTCTCCCTCTCTGTCTATCCCTCTACCTACCTATCTACTGTATTTCTCCCTATCTATCTATCCATCCCCCCTACCTACCTACCTACCTACTATATTTCTTCCTTTCTCCCTCTACCTACCTACCTACCTACCTACCTACCTACCTACCTACTGTCTCTATCTATCTATCTATCTATCTATCTATCTATCTATCTATCTATCTATCTATCTATCTATCTATCTATCTATCTATCTATCTATCTATGCACCTACCTACCTACCTACCTTATTTCTCCCTCTCTATCTATCCCTTGGGGGTCATCTAGTCCAACTCCCTGCTAGGCAGGAAGCCCTATACCCATGATGGCGAACCTATGGCACGGGTGCCACAGGTGGCACACGGAACCATTTTTAAGGGCACGCGAGGCATTGCCCTGTCAGCTTCAGTTTGTATGTGTGCCCTGGACAGCTGATTTAGGCCTTCTTTTGAGGCCATTTTTTGCCCTCTGGAGGTGGGGGAAGGCTGTTTTCACCCTCCCCAGGCTCCTATAAACACTCTGGACTCCCCCTGCTATTGGCACGTGAACCAAAAAAGGTTAGCCATCACTGCCCTATACCATTTCAGACTAATGGCTATCCAACATCTTCTTGAAGACTTCCAGTGTTGGGGCATTCACAACTTCTGGAGGCAAGCTGTTCCACTGATTAATTGTTCTAACTGTCAGGAAATTTCTCCTCAGTTCTAAGTTGCTTCTCTCCTTGATTAGTTTCTACCCATTGCTTCTTGTTCTGCCCTCAGGTGCTTTGGAGAATAGTTTGACTCCCTCTTCTTTGTGGCAGCCTCTGAGATATTGGAAGGCTGCTATCCTGTCTCCCCTAGTCCCTCTTTTATTAAACTGTATTTCTCCCTGTCTCTCTATTCCCCTATCTACCTACCTACTGTAATACAATAATACAATAGCAGAGTTGGAAGGGACCTTGGAGGTCATCTAGTCCAACCCCGCTGCTCAAGCAGGAGACCCTATATACCGTGTCAGACAAATGGTTTTCCAGTCTCTTCTTAAAAACACATCCAGTGTTGGGCCATCCATAACTTCTGGTGGCAAGCTATTCCACTGGTTAATAGTTCTCACTGTCAGGAAATTTCTCTTTAGTTATAGGTTGCTTCACTCCTTGATTAGTTTCCACCCATTGCTTCTTGTTCTGCCCTCAGGTGCCTTGGTGAATAGCTTGACTCCCTCTTCTTTGGGGCAACCCCTGAGATATCGGAATGCTGCTATCATGTCTCCCCTAGTCACTCTTTTATTAAACTGTATTTGCTGTCAGATGGGTGATTCTTTGTTACAGTTTGGTTCAGTTCGTATTCAACAGTTTAAAGCAGCTGCCTGCCTCCATGTTTTTACTTCAGAGAACAGTCTTGAGCAATATTTCTCCCCCCCCCCTCTCTGGGCCACCTGGGAGTTTGCTATCCCAGTGCCTTTTTGGCCCCAAGAGGCCGCCGTATGAGGCCTCTTCCAACACTGACAGTTGAAAAGCAGCCTGATGGGCGTGGCTACAGGGAAGTTCTTACAATACAATACAATAGCAGAGTTGGAAGGGACCTTGTAGGTCTTCTAGTCCAACCCCCTGCGTGGGCAGGAACCTTATACCATTTCAGACAAATGGCTATCTAACATCTTTTTAAAGACTTCCAGGGTTGGGGCATTCACAACTTCTGGAGGCAAGCTGTTCCAGAGGTTAATTGTTCTAACTGTCAGGAAATTTCTCCTTAGTTCTAAGTTGCTTCTCTCCTTGATTAGTTTCCACCCATTGCTTCTTGTCCTGCCCCCAGGTGCCTTGGAGAATAGTTTGACTCCCTCTTCTTTGTGGCACCCTCTGAGATATCGGAACACTGCTATCATGTCTCCCCTGGTCCTTCTCTTCATCAAACTAGACATACCCAGCTCCTGCAACTGTTCTTCATATGTTTTAGTCTCCAGTTCCCTAATCATCTTGGTTGCTCTTCTATGCACTCTTTCCAGAGTCTCCACGTCTTTTCTACATCGTGGCGACCAAAACTGTATGCAGTATTCCAAGTGTGGCCTTACCAAGGCACTATACAGTGGCATTAACACTTCACGTGATCTAGATTCTATCCCTCTGTTTATGCAGCCTAGAACTGTGTTGGCTTTTTTTGCAGCTGCTGCACACTGCTGGCTCATATTTAAATGGTTGTCCACTAGGATTCCTAGATCCCTCTCACAGTTGCTACTATTGAGCAAGTTAAAACACATTTCAGTGGGTACATTTTTGTGTGTGTAATTTGCACATGACACACGCGTGCTAGGCACAAAATGAGTAGCTATTCTATTATCGGAAGTCCTTGGCTACATTGTGTGAAAGTTTGGTGTAAATCGGCCCAGTAGTTTTTGAGATTAGTGGATTCGTACAAACTATTTTACATTTTTATTTATATAGATGTACTGTAATTTTTAAATTTGGACTTCTTGAACCAGAATTCCTTCCTAAGTAGAAAACTGTGTTTTTCTTAGCTTTTCAATACCAAATCAAGGTGAAAAAAGAATACTGGACAGAAATTAGGATACAATATATTAGGTGACATTTTGATGAGGTGTGTACAAAATTTGTTCTTTCCAAATCTATATAAAAAAATAGTTGTGTTAACATTTTTAAGAAATCTCAAAAATAAAAACTAATGAGGAAATGTGGCAAATAAAAAAACAGAACTAGGTAAATTTGAAAAAAACTAACATTTGTATGGTATTTGGATCAGACTAGATAGTTCTGATAAGTGCTTTATTTTATCAAGCATTAATTTGTTTTAAATATTCAATTAAATAAGCAATTATTCACACTTAGTCACAACAATGAAAGACAATGTCTTCTAGAATATGGAATAGAAATAAGGTTTATTTTTTCCCATTTATAAAAGGTAAATTTTATATTCATACTCCGCGACACCATTTAGCTAAATAGCCATGGTGCATAGAAGATAAATACATCTTAAGTGAATATTAGTACTTAGCTATTTTGTATTTGGTTAAAAAAATGTAAAGAAAACGCAAGTGATCTTCTGATGGTTTTCAGTCTTCACCAATAGTTGTTTATGCTTTCTTGAAGAATCGTTTGGCTATTACTCCTTCATAGGTGTAAGTCTGAAAAGATTTTATTTTTAAAATAAGTAAAATAGGTCAGAATATCAGCAATATTTTTATGCATTCACAGTGCTTATTTTCCCAGGAATAGTTTCATTCTATATTCCAGAAGCCAGCCCTTTTTAAGTTGGCATACATAGGCTAAAATCAAATATTTATTGTTAAATAATGATCCATAAATAGACGACACATAGTCCTGTTTGAACAGTTTTGATTAATCCTAGTAGTTACTCAACAATATAAGGGTTGCATCCAGAAAGACAAATGCTCCTGGAATTATTAATTAAATTGTGTCAGAAGTTATGAAGTTCATTCCCAAGCTGAGCTACAATAAAACCCAAGAAGCACTTATGGTTGGATCAGTAGTTTGTTTATTGTGGTAGGGCCACTATTAGCAAGCAGGGAGAGATGAGACTATTGGAAAAAGTAAACAAAGGCAACATCAGATTGTGGAATTAAATCCTGCAAGGAGCACTGCAGGGGGCCATGGTTCACGACAAGGCCCCCACTTATGATTCATATATTGTGAAATGTTTTAAAATTGCTTTTTCATGTTTTGAATTTTTAGAAGACGTCGTTATTTCAGGTTGTAATCTGATTTTTCTTTTGTTTTGCTTCAGCCCTATCACTGGCTTCTCAACTATTGCTTTTCTTATAACTGCAAGCAAATATTTAATTATTTTTTTTGTTAAATCTTCTCAGTTCCTTGTTAAGATAATATGAGTTTCTACTGTTGTTGATTACTGTACATAAAAAATATCTATGATACACTTACCTGAATCATTTCGTCTCCTTCAATTTCCCGCAGTGCGTCAAGTTTCTTTCCATTATCTTTCCGGTTGAATGCCCCTATTAGTTGGTTTCCTTTCAGGTCCCAGGTCCCCTACATGCATACAAGGAAGGAGGGGAAAGAGAGAGGAAGAAAGGTTACTTATATGGATATTTGTAACTGGTTATAACTAAAGTGAGTGAGTTTTGGAATCCTTTGCAGTGTAGCCTCTCAACTATCTTGTCAGCTAACCCAGGGGATCAGAAACTAATTCCTGTGAGAAAGATTGAGGAAACTAGGAATGTTTATCCATGAGTACATTGAGGTGGGTTATGATAGCCCACTTCAACAGCAAAACTCTATAATACTAAGAAGAAGAAAAAGTTTTCTTACATTGAGTTCAGTTCCATCAGCTAAACTGTAGTCAAAATTCACTCCCAAAGTAAACACTATCTCTATGCTGCGGAAATTGCTGTTTTCTTGAACGCTGAATTTGTTTCCCTCTTGTTTGATTGTGAGCTTCAGGTTGTCATGGGCTCCAAGCTTCCTCTTCACTAAATTAATACCTATAACGGTTAAAATGTGTGTGAGTTAGTTGCACAGCAGACAGATACTTTTTAATTACTTATTTTAAATAAATGGGATGGCTAGAGTTGGACAGTTGGATTCTGTCCTCTTAATTCTTGTTTGTCTAGTCCACAGGTGGCACACAGAGCCCTCTCTGCGGGCAAGCAAGCATCGCCCCAGCTAGTTTCCGCCACACATGCATGCACTGGCAGCTGATTTTCAGGTCTCTGCCATGCATGCGTAAGGGGTGGGGGACATGCAGGAGAAGCACACACATGCACATGGGGGCGGGTTGCACATGGGGGAGCCACACACGCAGGTATGAGATTCATGTGCGCATGTGAGGGGAAAGGGCGCACACAGGGGGGTTGCGTATGCATGTGGGGGAGAGGTGCGCATGCAGGGGGGGTCACATGCACAGGGGGGTGGGGGCGCATTGCACTATGCACACTTTGGCGCTTGGTACCAAAAAGGTTAGCCATCACTGGTCTAGGTTTTGGTTTTAAAGGCTAATACAACCAGTTTACAAGGATTTTCTCATGGTTTCTTAGGGATTTTAATCCATGTGGAATTATACATAATGTACATCTTGGACTACTAATGTGACATTAATAGTCCAAGATGTACATCATGTATAATTTCACATGGAATTCCACCTTCACTTTTCCATTATCTGCCAGTAGCTGAGTTCACAAAACAGACTAACTAACCCCAAATCAAGCAAAATATGAGTGATGAATAAGCACATAAACCCAACCCCCTCTTAACAATAGTCAAGTCCTTTTTTATGCAATCTGAAGAGAAGCCAGGATATTGTCAAAGGTTAAACTGCTTAGATCAGCTAAATAAACATGATCTGATACTTCTGAACTGGATGTTATTACAAAAAAGGAGAAGAGAAAGCTCTGGGTGCAGAATTAAGTAAAATTACATCAGGTTATACAGTATTTAGTTTACTTTTGTAATTAAAAAGTCTAAAGAAAGTACCAATGGAAAATGAGACATCAGTGCAACCATACAGAACACAAGTACTGATTAGTAACAATAGAAAACCAATCATTCTAGAGTCAAATAACTAATGGGAAGTAGCACATATGAAAATAAATAATAAATTCCATTGAAAAAGGAAGTATAGATCTAGAGGAGA
Source organism: Rhabdophis nuchalis (assembly GCA_039707465.1). Lineage (NCBI taxonomy): Eukaryota > Metazoa > Chordata > Lepidosauria > Squamata > Natricidae > Rhabdophis > Rhabdophis nuchalis. The sequence goes on along the minus strand of CM077648.1, from coordinate 42,073,185 downwards.
ATCTGGGAAACAGTGAATATCATGTTTGAGGCAATAATAATGAGAGTCATACAGAGGATGAAATAAAAAATCTTGCTGGAAGACTTCTGACTCTCCTCTCGGTCCATTGCATACCATCTTGGCCAGATTCCAGAGCAGAATCTATACAGACTGGTTATAAGATGGTATGTGAGCAGGAATTGATAATTGAAACTTGCTGAAGAAACTAATGCTTTCATCATTTGATTTTTGTATTCATGATCTACAGTTGCCAGGATCCTAAATCTTTTGACACTGATCCTTGGTTGCAGTTGAAGTTTAAGAAATCAAAAGATTTCTGAAGATTAGATTTTGTAGAACGCAAGACCACTTAGGTTTGATTCTGAGAGTCTCAGAGCCTTAGGAAGCAGAAAGTTTATGATAGAAGGAAAGCAAGCAATAACTTCTTACCTATAATAGCAGAATGACAGTATAAATTAAATATGGAAAGCAAGCAAGCAAGCAAGCAAGAAAGGAAGAAAGAAAGAAAGAAAGAAAGAAAGAAAGAAAGAAAGAAAGAAAGAAAAAAAGAAAAGCGTGTGGACATGTACAATAAAGTAGGAATTGGCATTGTATATATTTGGAAGCAGGAAAATCAAGACTCTTAATATTTGAAGAGCCAATGTGGAAAAAAAGTGGGCTGTGGTTAAAGCCCTTCCTTAGTCATGAAGAAAAAAATCATTTGTCAAAATTTCTGTTTGTCACAGAAAGAAATGTACAAACCTGAAAGTATGTAGGTTTACCAGTACAAATTTGAGGGAAGGAGAATTTAAAAAAAACTGGAATGAAAATTCAGGGATTAATAAAGAAGAATGCCAAGGATTAGTAGCAAACATCTTGAATTGCATTAGCAATCTGTTTTTTGTAAGCAAGGAAATGCAGATCTTACCCATTATTTCCATGAACTTTTCATAGTTTTCACTCTTGTCAACTTTCCAGACGCCATCAAATGCCATGGTTGTTAGCTATTACACGTGTAATAGAACTAAAATAGAACTAAAAGGTTTCCTATCCAATCTAGAGTAAAGCTTCTGAAAGAGTGATTTATATATTTACTTATCTTGAAAGCAATTCATACAGTGATGTGGCTGACTAAAGTCCAATTAGTCAGGTGATCCTATAAGATTAAATCACTAAAGTGTATTCAATTCATTATAATTAGAATAAATCTATTATATTTAATTCTATCTCTTAAAAATATTGCCTGTATTCTTCGGTAAAATTGTGATTTACTAAGTTCTCTTCCCTCTGAATAGGGCGTGCAACAGAGGGGGAGGAAGCTTAGATGATTACTGGTAAGGAGAAAGAATGAAAAGGAAAACTATTCTCTCTTTAAATGAAGCAGCACTTATTTTAAGTAGCAAACATTCTGTACTGTAACATTTTTGCCATGTTTCCTTTTATTCCTTATATCTGCTCAAGCAAAGACCATAACACTTCATTCCCCTTAAAATATGTGTTCTCTTTGGAAGCTGTTCCACTGAGTCAGATAAAGATCTAAATAATGGGTGACAGATTATTTACTCTGGGAACAATTGATTATAGTTGCCTTTAACCCTAACCACGTGAGGCTTACTTTTTCTGTTCTGAAATGTAGGAGATAGATCTGTGGGAGAAAGTGATTTTAATATAGAAAGCCAATCAAATCAAATCACATGGAACTAAGAAACAGACAAATGTTCATAAGTCCCCCTCATCTCTCTCCTTAATAGAAGACTGATTTCACAATAACTACATAATAATACTATTTCATTGACGTCCTATCTAATATTTTAATTTAAACAGCAGTGGAATACCTAAGCATCATGTTTGAAGAATCATACTTCAAGAATTTTAAGAGTTAGAAATCTAAGAAATGCAAACAACCATATCTATGTAGATCAGGGGTGTCAAACTGGCGGCCCGCGGGCCAGAAACGCCATGCCTGCCTCAGCTCCACAAATGGGGAAAACATGGGGAAAACATCCTGAAACATCACATGGTGGCAATGTGAGGCTGCAAGTTTGACACCCTTGATGTAGATCAGGGGTTCCCAAACTTGGCAACTTTAAGACTTGTGGACTTCAATTCCCAGAATTCTTCAGCCAGCTATCAAACTGGCGGCCCGCGGGCCAGATGCGCCATGCCCGCCTCAGCTCCACAAATGGGGAAAACATGGGGAAAACATCCTGAAACATCACATGATGGCAATGTGAGGCTGCAAGTTTGACACCCTTGATGTAGCAGAGCTGGCAGGAGAATTCTGGGAGTTGAAGTCCACAAGTCTTAAAGTTGCCAAGTTTGGGAACCCCTGATGTAGATAGTTGGAGTAGTGGGAACAGATGCTCTAATTCCTATTAATTTCCTGCTGCAAATTTAACATTATTCCACAAATCTAAAATGAAGTCTGGTGATTATATTTAGGCTACATAGGATGTTCAGATGTCTGTTCAAATTGCCTGACTGGACTTAGGTACCTTTCAGTTGCAATTCACAACCTATATTATCACAGATAAGACAACGTCTTCTATTATGTAGCAATTAACTATGTTAGACAAACAGTTTGGGAATCATAATAAAATGATGAGCATTTTTTCTGCAAAGTTTCTTGACACAGCTAATGTCACGGCCAGAACTGTCAATGCCACCCCTGGAGGAAATATCAATAATTTGTAATGATTTTGCAATTGTGCATTATATCAGCAGATAATTTTACGACTGGCTCAAGCAAACAAAAATTATTCCATTTACTTGGAAGTGTTCTAGAGCAGGAGTCCCCAACTCCAGGGTCACGGACCGGTGCCGGTCCGTGGCTTGATAGTAACTGGGCCAGAGTGAGCGGCGGAGAGAGTAGTGCAACTCTTAGGAAAGTGTAGCAAACGCTCTGCTATCCTGGTGGCTGGCCGGGACGCTCCCCGGGGGCAGGACAGGGGCAACGGCCTGCATTGGGGGCGGGGTTTGGGGCACCACCCGGCCCTGCGTGGGGAGAAGGGGTTGCCAGGCCCTCCTGCCCGGGACGCAGCCCGTCCTTCCCTGCCCCAGCCGAGGATCCTTCGGCCAGGAACCCCTGGCAGCTTTCCTGCCCAGTTGCACATGGCCGCCGAATGCACGTGCGGCCCACGTGACTCAACTCACCCACCGGAGGCTCCCACCGGTCTGTGGAATGTTTTTTACATGAAACCGGTCCCTGGTGCTAAAAAGGTTTGGGACCCCTGTTCTAGAGAACTAAGAAAGTCTCCTGGAGAATAATATGCAGGCAATAGAATGAAAGGGAAGTAATAATTCAGTGGTCTCCAATCTTGGCCTATTTAAGATTTGTGAATCTTCAACTACCAGAACTCCTCAGCCAGCATGTTTTAACTCTTAAAATCTTTAAATTGTTAAATTTAATGATATTTAAATTCTTAAAGTGATTTAGAATGTGGGTAAAATAGATGATAGTAGCAAACCATGTCCTGTAGTAAATGTAGACGTCATTTAGTCACCATAATTGGGGCTGGCAACTCAGTCATTAAACGACGACACTGCTTACAATTTTGCTTCTTCTTTCTTTCCTCAAAATCCTTAATTTGGATAGCTGTTGCATATCATCAGCATAGCAAAAATTTTCAGAGTTGGTTTCTGGTAAATCACTAGAATATAGATTAAAGATCCCTATAGATTAAAGAGGAGTGGGACTAGAACTGATCCCTGTGGTAAGCCATTCTTAATGGAAAAGAATTACCAGTGGTACCTCCTACAGAGATTTAAAAGTATCAGTATTTTAACATGTTTTTCCAGAAGGCTTGTTATTTTAAGGCACAGAATATTTTCTTCAGCTTGAGCATCAAACATCAAGCCGCAACCTACTACAGTCAAATCAACAACAGCCACAGGCGGGTTTAGTCCTTTTTGGAAACCAGCTTTGATAAATGAAGTAAGAGCCAGAACTTGCTTTGCAGCAGCTTCTTTGGCAACCAGGCAGAAACTAAACTGGGAAAAAGGCACAATCCTATCAACATGGTATATTCTGATACAAAGTAATCATTCCAGAACTTCATAGCAAATGCTCAACAGAGCTATAGGGCAGTAGCTTGTTGGATCATCCTATTTTTTTGGTGGGGGGTGGGGAGGTTAGGATGGCAAGGGTTCGTGCACTGACTGGAAATTTTTCCATTGTTCAAAACATCTGTATAAAATTGCTGTAGCTATCTTAATCAATCAGAAAAGAGCTGGAAGAGAGGTCTTGGAGGCCTTCTAGTCCAACCCCCTTCTCAAGCAGGAGACCCTATATCATTTCAGTTAGGTGGTTATCCAGTCTTTTCTTAAAAACCTCAAGTGATGAAGCACCCACAACTTCTGAAGGCAAGCTGTTCCACTGGTTAATTGTCCTCACTGTTAGAAAGTTTCTTCTTAATTCCCGGTTGCTTCTCTCCTTGATTACTTTCAATCCATTGCTTCTTGTCCTGCCTTCTGGTGCTTTGGAAAATAAGTTGAATTCCTCTTCTTTGTGGCAGCCCCACAAATACTGGAATAGTGCTATAATGTCATCCCTAATCCTTCTTTTCACTAGACTGGCCATACCCAATTTCTGCAATTATTCTTCATATGTTTTTATCTCTCGGCCCTACATCATCTTAGTTGCTCTTCTTTGTACTTTTTCCAAAGTCTCAACATTTTTTTTGTAACGTGGTGACCAAAGCTAGACACAGTATTGCAGATGTAGTCTTACTAAGGATTTATAAAGCGGTCTTACTAAAGAATATGGTAATAAATATTTAATAAACTCTGGGAACATCCCATCGAGCCAAGTAGCTTTCCTTATTTTGGCTTTTTATAGTTCTTTCCAACTCCTCTTCTGGGAATGGCAAAGAAAGAAGTGAATTTTCTAAACAGGTAATCCTCAAATTGACAGTTCACTTAGCAATCATTTGAAGTTACAACATAATCTTTTCCCCCCAAGTACATATGACATAGTCCCAAAGTTACGAATGTTGCAGCACCACAGCAATCATTTACACGAATGACCGCAGAGGCACTGCGGCATTCGCCCTGCCTATTCCCTCCCAGCCGGGTCTCCATAGGTACTGGGCCTTTGGAGACTCACCTTGTGACGATCTAGTGAGCCATTGGTTCTTTATCTGCTTTGGTGTATTTGCAGAGAACAGAGGCCTAAACTACTGTAATGTGAGATAACGTGAGAGTAATAGCGTGAGATCTCGTGCTACTGATCTCATGTGATCTTGCACTACAGTACTTTAGGCCTCTGTTCTCTCTGAATGGTGGCCTGTACCAGATCCACAGCAAAAGGCTCTGCAAATGGGGGGAAGGCCTCTGCGTTTGGAAAGCCTTTTGCCATGGATTTCGTGCATGCCTCAGTTCACAGACAACAGAGGCCTAAAGCACTGTAGCTTGAGATCATGACTGAAGAACGTTTCCAAGCCAATGAGATTCACAAATCAGGGGTAGTTTTTTTGTACTAAAGGAGGACTTCACCATACATTGGAGTCCACATCTTAGTGTATTGTTCCCAGTTTGCTTTTCTGAAGTTCCACCTTGGTATCTGGATTGATCATATGAGAGATAATTGTAGTCTCAGAATAGGTATGACTGGTCTGTGTTGGGTATTCAGAAATCCCAGGAGGACTTTCTTTATATAGTGGAGGGGAATTTTTAAGTTGCCTATGGTAAGATCTGGGTTTGTTTCATTTTACCACTTTGCAAAACAAAAGGTTTTCAAATATTTGGCATCATAAGCTAGGTGAATAGAGCTCATTCTGCTCTATCCAGTTTGCTAATATTTCCCCATTCTTGTTATTGTTCTTTATCCCCAATCAGTATGGTGACTATTAAAAATCACCTATATATACTCCAGTAGTGTCAGTGATGGGTTAGTCCAAAATGCTTGGAGGTTTGTAAATCAGGGCAACTGGAATCCATCAGTGCTGGCTGATTATTGTTGACCCTGCAGCAAGATGCATCAAACCCTGAATACAAATGAAAATCATATGCAAAACAGTTTTTATCTCTTTGGAATTCATGTAGCATGTAAGAAACATCATGCAACAAACACATTATAGCCATTAAAATTTCATTTCATATTTCTCAAGATTCCTATGTGATATAGGCATTCTGAAATTATATATGTGTTTTTTTCCAACAGCAAAACATTTGTCCAGTGTTCTTAGAGACTTATTTTCTCTAAAATAATACTACAGACAGTTTTAGATTCAATGAAGAGTCATAAAGAAAGGATTTGCAACATTGCAACATTGGCATTTTTAATCTGTAGCAATTCAATCCAGCAAGAACTGCAAAATCAGATTATTTTGAAATGTGTTACTGTCCTTATCTACTCTTAGATCATTTTTGTTTAAGGTCACACCCTTCTAAAATGATCATTCGTTGAGATATTATCCTTGATTACCCAATAATAATTTTCAGATGAAACATTTCATATAACCCAATTACTACTTTCTTAAGGCACCAGGGAATAAATTATTAACCAACAGAGACATCTAATCAACTAATCAGTGATAGTTAAATGTATAAAACATAAAAATTGCAACACTGTTGTGATAACTGTTGTGTCATAATGCAACACAACACAAAAATGAAATGACATTCCAAAGATCAGAGATCAGGCTTTCTTTCAGGATCTGAAACTTACATAATTTGTCACATAAAATAGTTTGACACAATCAAACTGAATGGGATCAAATTCAGAATTTGGCTTAGAATTTTAAATAATTTATTCTTCTTTTTAACATATACATATACTGGGTAATACAAGCCCTTGTGCTAGCAAACAAAGAATAAAGTGTCAAATACAGATGATACCAACAAAATGATGAAAAATTTAGCTCTTAGAGGATTGGCCATGTTAATCTATTTCAGCCCAATCAGCATTATGAAGTGGAGAATTTTTAAAACAGTTAAATTCCATAGGTCTGTTGAACCTCATTGTCAACCTGGCCAAATCATTGAATAGCTAAAGCAGGAACCTGTAATTGAGAAGGGTTGTTATGGTAACAGCAATCCCAACTAATCCTTAGAGTCCAACATATCAACCTCAAACTGTCTACCATTTTAGCTTCAACCTCAAACTGTCCACCGTGGACCTCACCCTATTCTTAAGTGGTCCATAAAGGGGGTATGAATAAGCAAACCAGCGTGCCTACCATCCCTGTCTTACTGTCCCCAATTATCTGTATTTACTTCCTTTGTTTATGTTTATTTTCATACCAGTGGTGGGTTCTGGATCCCGTTCTAACTGGTACGGTTGGAACAGGCCCGGTGGCATCCACAAGGATGTGCGCAGCATGTGTGCACATGTGTGCAGCATGCACATTGGTCTTAGAGCCTCCGCGAGCCTCCACGATGTTCCAGCTGCTCAGCGGAGTGTAACGCCAGTCCTGTACACACTGTGCATGTGCACGGAAGCGCCGAAGACTTAAAAGACCAGTAAGGAGCTTGGGCGGGCAGGTGGATGGGCCCTCCGGAGCACTGTACCGGAATGGTATCTGGTGCTCCAGGCAGGCTCCGGTATGCCTGTACTGGGGTGTACTGCCTGTAGCCCAACACTAGTTCATACTTATAGTTATCTTGTACATGTTTAACAAACAAAATAAATAAATAGATACCAACATAGTTTCATATTCGGGAATTGTGGGGCAGCATCTATAACAGCCACCAGAATCTTCAGATGACAATTGCTAATTTGTCTTCCATGGGAGGTCTGGTGAACTGAAGATGGGTCTGCAAAAATAGAGCTGACAACTGTGGCAAAGACCTATGGAACCTCCCAGATAAAGACAGAATGGGAGATCACCCATATGTGCTCTGTATGGCTGCTCTTCATAAGAGACTACAGAACAGCAGTTTTCTGTGGATCTGAGTTCTAGGAGACATTGGAATCAGCAATCTTGGTCGTAATCATGGCAGAAACTTTTAAATTCACAGCTCTTACTTTCAAAATCTTACTTTAAAATCTTATTTTAAGATTGATCATTAACTACTTTTAAGTTTTAGAGACCTTTGGAACAACAAGTTTGAGAACATGACTTTGCCTTCAATCCTGAAAGTTTGTAGAGATTCTCAATCATCCAGGTCATGGGTGTCCCAAAGGTGCTTTTTCAAGCACCTTTGAAAAAGCACTTTGGGACTTCAATCCTGAACTAAAAGAAAATTAAGCTTAAGCTGAAAGATTTCATGACTCTGAAATAACAAAAAGGTAAACATGATTTTGATCTTAAAAGTTATAAATAGACTAAATCCAGATGAAATTGGAAACTTTTATAATAGAGTATTCAACTTCCATTTCAACTAATAAGATTTCAAAATTAATTATAAATAGCTTCTCATGTGGGAAATAGATCCTGTTTTGGCTTTTACAAAACACAACATAAACAATTTCATGATTTAAAGATGACAATAGCTAATTTGTTTTGTCTTAGATTTGTGACTACAACCTTGAATGGGCACCTGACAGGTCAAACCTCTCAATTAGCAGATCATGGAGTAGGAGAACCTTATTACAACAGGGTTTCTTGATATTAATGGCAACATTCAAAAGCCTAAGCTACTGAAAGTAGCCAATGACCAAGCACTGAGACCAAGAACCCTGTCCAGCAGCCTATGTCTAACACTATTTCCTCCCACCCATCATCACTGTAACGTTATTGCCTGTCTCTGAACACCTTTGTATGCAGGTTTTTATTTATTAAATATGTAAGCCACCCAGGTTATTTTTGGAACAACTCTGGGTGCTATTTATATACACAATTTATTCTAATAAATATAAGGTACGTACATTTCCAAGAGACTATTTAAGTCTGATAGCAAGTACTCAGGGATAGCAAATATACTGTAGTAATAATAGTAAGACGGCAGAATATAAAAGAAAAAACTGAAGAAATCACAAACTACAAAGATCTGCAAATAGCAGTAGAACTTGGTTAAAAAAGTAAAAGATTTCCAAATAGTACCGATAGCAATAAGTGCTTGGGTGCAATCACATGACATCTGGAGCACTGCTATTGGCTTTGATAAAAATCACATTCAGTCAATGGCAAAAGCAGTTTACTTCCTGCCATGAGACCTTTAATACTTCTTACCACAATATCTGCCTACTCCAGTGTCTTGGGAAGGATTCAATAGGTGGATAAAAATGTCAAACACTATTTAAATATTTTGCTGATTATGCAGCCAACAACAACAATAAAAATACCAAAGATGAGATTTCAGGAAAAGCCAGGCAAACAAAATACACAGAGTAGATTTTGTTACTTAGCAGTAAAAATTCTTTTCTTGAAACTCAAGTTGCCTTCTATAATAAATAGAAGCTAGAACGATAGATAAAATAGGCTGTTATCCTGACCTAGCATGATTCTTATGTTTACTCAGTTAAAGTTTGCAAGAAATTACATATTTTCTATAACATTTGTCATTGATTTCATTTGTAAGGAATATTAAGTTCCACTTCTCTAACAATGATGTCTACTGTGGATGGAAGCACATTTCAAAAGAAATTTTCCAGTTCTTCTCCATAAGTGGCAATGTGCTTCTTTCCCTTTCGCCCTTTGTTAAAAGTTTAGCTCCCTCTTGTGGTTCATGAAGTAAAATTGTATTTGCTACAGAAAATAATTACTGTACATGTTTGTTTTAATTTTGATCAAATTTTAAAATGGTTAGGTTAATAAATAAATAGGTGCAAAATAACAATTTGCTGTAAATTAATAATGTGATGAACATATAATTGCTGTAATACCTATGCATACTTGTGCCCCATATTTCAACCAAAATTCTAAAGTTTCCAGTGACACAAAACTGGAAAGACAGGAGTTGTCGTCTAATTGACCTGCATTTTTCAATACTGGGGAAAAAATGCTGTTTAGACAAATTAGCTCTTCCTATTTACTCTTGCTAGTTATGAACTAACAAATCTTTTGCTCTAAACAGAGGTGGTATTCATCAGGTTCTGACCAGTTCTGGAGAACCGGTAGTGGAAATTTTGAGTAGTTCGGAGAACTGGTAAATACTACCTCTGACTGGTCCCGTCTCCATCTATTATCTTCCTCCTGAGACCCATCTGATTGGGAGGAAATGGGGATTTTGAAGTAACCTTCCCCTGGAGTAGAGAGGGAAGGGAGATTTTACAGTATTCTTCTCCTGCCACGCCCACCAAGCCATGCCACGCCCACCAAGCTGTGCATGCCTACCAAGCCACGCCTACAAACCGATAGTAAAAAAAACCTGAATCCCACTACTGGCTCTAAACCCTAATCAGATAATTGTTTCTCTCTTTTATCATTGTTTTTTAATCATTGACGCTTAATTCACATTAATATTTAGCTTTCCTTGCCTAAACTAAGCAGCTATGGGGTAGAATTTGACAGTAACACATGGGAAAGGAATCTGAGTGTCTTTCTTGATTACAAGTTAAACAAGAGCTACAATCAAGAGGAACTTCCTGATTATATTAGCCAGTGGAAAAGGCTACCATATCACTGATACATTCTCCTTTGCTAGCGGTCTAGAAAAGATTAAACAGAAGATAGTCAAGTCCATTTTCCAGTGACTAGAAGGGCTGAATGGACATCAGTTAGAAATGCTCGAATGGATCCTAAACTGAGCAAGCAGTTGGACTGATCAGCTTATATTCAACCCTATGATTTTTCCAGATGGCTCATAATTATAAAAGGAAATGTATTACAGTTTTCCCCAGTAATAATAATAATAATGTGCTTAATTTAAAATATATATATTAAAAACACAAATACAATGTCAAAATTCTCAAACTGCTAAGTAAAACCAACTAGAAAAGATATAACCAAATATATTTTTATTCTTCTCCAAAAAGCAAAAAGAGAAGGAAGATGATCTGGTCTGATTTGTGCAAGGCTGCATTCGTTGTTTTTTTGTGAACAGGGTCAGGAGCTTATCAGCGCTTCAGAGGGATTTACAGAATTACAGAGTAACAGAGTTGAAAGGGACTTGGGAAGTCTTGTAGTCCAACCCTCTGCTTAAGCAGGAGATCCTATACCATTCCGAACAATTGGTTGTTCAATCTCTTCTTAAAAACCTCCAGATGTGGAACACCCACAAGTTCCAGTGGTAAGCCATTTCATTAATTAATTGTTTTCACTGACGGGAAATTTCTTCCTAATTCTAGGTTGTATCTCCATCCATTACTACAGTTCTTGTCCTGCCCTCGGGTACGGTACTTTGGAGAATAGGTTGACTTTCTCACCTCTGTGGTAATACCTATTGAATGATGCAGTGAATAGTTGACAGAAGTGGTCAATGGCCCACTTGCAATCTTCCACATATTTGTACAGTTCCCCCATCCTTTTCATAGGAATGCTCATTCAAATTTACATCTACAGCTATGATTGCCAACGTCTTGAAAGACCGTGCAAGGTGCAGCCAGTATAAGTTTCCCTCAATGCCAAAAAGAGTTAATCTGATGCTCAGGGTTTTATACTGAGCACATTCCATTGTTTCTTGCTTTTCCAAGTAATCTAGTCAGTTTCAATGGTTATAGAATACATGTAGCCCTTGTCTTAGGATCATAATGGAGCCCAGAATTTCTGTCATAAGTCATAATGGCCATAAGATAAAGCTTCCACATAACCAGACTTGATTTTATGACATTGTCGTGGTCATTAAGTAAATATTTTGATCTTTAAATGAATGTTGTGGTCATTAAGTGAATACCATGCTTATTAAGCAAATCCTTGTTTTCTTGTAGGCATTTTTGCTGGAAACTGGCAAAAAAGACTGGAAACTGATTTTAAAAAGTCATAAACATGACCATGTGACCATGAAACTTTGCAACCAACCTAAAGGTGAGTCGGTTGAATCTTAACAAGGAGCAAATGATTTATGTATGAGTAAAATAGCACAAATAAAAATTATCTTTTCAGATCTTTTTTTATTTTATGGCTCTCATTTCTTTAAGTTGAATGGTTTCTTTTTTTTAACATATGATTGGTATACATATGTGCTAGATGCTTTAGCCACAAATATGGCAGGACAACAATCTAGTAAATAGGTCAAGATTTTAAAAGAATTTATTGAAAGAAGATCTAGATGCTATCTTTATACAGAATTCACTACAAGTCTCATCGCAAGTGGGAAATATTTTTTGTTAAGAAATTTCCTGATTTCACATGATATTTCACATTAATCATGATGACTCATGAAGCCACTTAAATGACCTTCTGGCGCCATAATACCAGGCTAATTTACCAGATTATACATATTTTGACTATTTGTCATGTGTCAGGTGAATGAAATATTCTTTCTTGTCTCTTTCTATATCTGTTTCAGAGCTTGTTTTTTTTAATGACTGTTAGTATTAGTAATTCTTTTAGAATTAGTTGTGTCTAAGTATTAGATGTGTAGTAACATTGGGACTTCAGAAGGATTTCAAATCTTTCTCTGAGGAGGCCATCCTATGCAGTGAAATATAAGGTAATTTGACCTTATAAACAAGTCATTCTGATTCTTTCGGGGAATATTTTGTATAAGGAAAAGGGATTGGAATGAGTTTCATGACATCATCATAATACCGCTGATATTTCTGTATTTCTATTGGCCTTCGGTGTATGATAACATGGGGGAGTCAGGAACTGTCATGAATGGCAACCTGTGGCAAGGTTACCAGGTAGCAAGAGGTGTGGCCATTGGTGAAATGCAAAAACTTTCTTTCCATCCTCCCATTCTACACTTGAAAGATCATTAGTACTCTCATACAATGTATTTGTAGACTTCCGGACCAGCTATTTTTACAGGTGAATTCAATGATCTTAGATAAAGACAGCAAGCTCCACTAGAATTCTTCTAAAAGATATTGCATAAGATGCTATGTATGCCAAGACTGATAAGGAAAAGAATGTAGACAAAGACATTCACAAGCAATGAGGCATCAGTAAGGGGCCTCAGTAGAAAAGAGTAGGTAACAACCTTTTCAACTTTGTGGTGGGTATAAGTAAGAAATTCAGAACTGGATGATCTTACAGGACATTCTTGATCCTCAAAACCTGCTGTGGAAATACTAAAATCTGGACACTATGAAGGCACAGTTTCTGGCCAGTATTCTCTTATATTGTCTTCTGACACTGGAGGATTCTGAAGCAGTTCCATTAAAAACGGAGGCAAGTGACCTAAAATGGAAATGTAGATAAATGTTACCATATTGTTCAACATTTTAGCTTTAAATTTTTTGACAGTGTTCTTCAGAGTGGTTGTCTAGATTATTTGAGCATAGTTTGGCAACAAAATAGGAAGCAACTCTGGAAAGAACCTTATTATGGTACCACGTTTATTATTTTGCACCAGCATTTTGTGTCCGTTTTGCTGAGCTTCAAAAATCTTTTTCCTCTCTTAATTTTATTCTTTTAGAAAGAGCAAGATAGACTAAGAAAAGCGGTAAGAAATTGTTTTGCTATCTTTGCATGTGTGCACCTGTGTGTATTGTACTTCCTATTTCAATCATGCACATTAAAGATGTATATATCACAAGCAACTACCTTAATAAAATGCTTTGCTTAAAAGGCTGGATTCTCTGTTTTGATGGGCAAACTCTGTCTTGATGAACAGCTAAGGTAGAGCTGATCTACTTAATCAGCTGCTCTGCCTCATTGAAAGTAGCATTGTTGCCATGGCAGGAGTGTTGGAAAGATGCTGCTTCCCTTTGTGAGGTTGCTTTAAAGCAGGGGTTCCCAAACTTGGCAACTTGAAGACTTGTGGTCTTCAACTCCCAGAATTCTCCAGCAAGTTTGGGAACCCCTGCTTTAAAGGAAGCATACATTAACCACTAAGGTAGAATGTGGTTGTTGGGTTTTAGCTTGGCATGTTATGTGATGCTGCATTAATATGTTTAATCAATAAGCCATGGTTCCTGTAACTCAAAATGAAATTTGAAATGAACAGTATTTTTATTCATCTCAGTTATTTTTTTCTTCCTATTATAGATTGCAAAAGTAGGTCAAGATTGCAAAACATCAGGTCTTCAACCCAAAGATGGCAGCATTTGTTTGAAACTTACAGTTGTGGTAAGTTTGTTTTTGGATGATTCATAACTCTCTGATACATAATATATGAATAAAATATTTCAGATATAATCAATATAATCTTTTACAATTCCAGCAGAAGGATCTCAGATCTCAAGTCTAAAGAGTTTTGTCTGATAGCCTAAAGAACAGCTGGCAGGCAATTGGATTTGTGATCCTTATGGCAGCTTTATTTATATTTCCAGAGTATATCTGGAGAGCTACAGTATATATCTCATGTAACATCTATATATCTCCATGCTTTCTTGAATGACCAAGGGTCACCTTGTTATGGGTAAGAGAAAATGTGTATCAAGATTAAGTAATTCTGTGTGGATTCACCTTTGAGTCTTTACTGTGTAGACCAGTGTTTCTCAACCTTGGTGACTTTAGGTCCTGTGGACTTCAACTCCCAGAATCTCCCAGCCAGCACAGCTGGCTGGGGAATTCTGGGAGTTGAAGTCCACAGGACTTAAAGTCACCAAGGTTGAGAAACATAAAAGATACTTCATTACATAGGGCAGTCTGTGTGTTTGCTCAAAAATGAATAGACAGAAAGGAACTGAAAAGAAGAATTTTCTTTATGAACTACTTTCAGAGAGATCTGCATTACATGGTGATAATTACCACCATCCTTGCCTGGTGCAGGCATCCACCTGGAAAAAACAACCAGAAGACATTTCTTGATGTGTATTAGCTTCCCAGTCAGACAAATTAATCTCGGTTCCAAGCCTAGGAGAAATTGTTACAATTGTTTTAATCTCTTATTGTCAGCTGACTATGGATATATTGATATCTACAGTTGTTTATCCAAATTATATTCTCCAAGCCCAGTACCTATGAATGAAGAAAGCAAGAACGGAAGGCTAAAAGTTATTGGACTATGATTCACATATGGCTGGAGAAAATGACACAAAAATACATAGATTTTAAACCTGAGCTTTTCCTGCTTGGAATTACATCAGAAATGCTTGATAAAAACTTGAAATACTTAATCGTGAATGTTTTAACAGCAGCTAGAATTGTATTTGCAAAAAACTGGAGAAATGAGAAATTACCTTCATAAGAAGAAGTTATTCATAAAATTATGGAATGTGCAGAGATGAGCAGATTAACATTTGGAGTTAGAGAGCAGGAGAGCGAACAATTTTATGAAATATGGACTAAGTTTTATCAATGGTTGGAAAAAAGAAAAACTTAAGGGATATAATATACATATTATATTATTATAAAACTTGAATACATTTTTATCTTTAGAAGGAGAAAATATTTTATTTTATAATGGGAAAGTGACTTCTAGAGACAATGGAGAGCAATGTTATAAAATGGGAATACTTTTTTTTTCCCTCCTCTTTTTTAATATCCTTCTTATATATTGAATAATCGTGGGAAAAAGATTGACTTGATAAATGAAAATGTTGTTAGGTGAAACAAAGGTGATATATATGTAATGAAAGGAAAATTGATAAATATGTTTGTGATTTTAAGCACTGACGCACAGAACATTTGCCCGAACGACATGTTGTACAAAGCATGAGATGAATGATGTTTTTTACTTGTTTTTAATGTTAAAAATAAAATTTTTCTTTAAAAAAAAACAACGGAAGGATTTTCCCCCTACTCCTTTGGAGCCTGGTAACTCTGAATGGCTGTTCCTCCTTCTCTGATAAGTGTTGCAATATCTCTTCCACTCTAATTATCTACCCTGAATGTGCCAGCTATTGCCAGATACTGTATCACATACTCTCATTATTCAGATTACCTTGCTAGTTTGATACCAAATGAAAACTGTGTGAAAGCTTGAAATTTTTTAATTATAACTGGTCTTCGGTTTCATTAAGGAAGCAGGGATGAGCATCAAGCTGCTTCCAGCTGAAACTGAGGAGGACAATAGAAGCTCTTATTTACCTTATTGAGCAGGCTACAGAAGTTTAGTTCTAGAACAGGGGTGGGCAAACTTTGCAACTTTAAGTCTGAAGGACTTCAACTCCCAGAATTCTGGGAGCTGAAGTCCTTCAGACTTAAAATTTCAAAGTTTGCCCACCCCTGTTCTAGAAGTTCTATTTCAATTCTATGAGCATTCCCCAGGAAGAAGGAAGTTAATAGCTACTGTCTTACATTGGATAACAAATCACTGAGCTTGTAAATATTTCTATTCATTTTGGGGTTTCATGCAATTCTGTTTATAAAGCAGATAAAATAACCCACTTTTCCCTTCTTTCAGGCAGGAGTCAATGTGTACTTGGGTGTAGTAAGTGATTTTCTTTGTTTTCAAATGTTTATGCCACAACGTTGCTTTAATATTGCATAACAAAAGAGTGTGGGCCTGAGATATTATTTAGCTACTCTCCATATGCCTAAAATTATCTGCTTTTTAACTAAAAGAAACAAAAATAGAGCAATCATTGTCAATTAATCCAGTTACATAGAAGGTTGGAGCAAGCAGGATGAATTTACATTGATTTTGGCGACGGATAGAATAGAAAAGTTTCCAGATAACATTAAGTAGCTTGGAATGCAATGTTGCTAAATTTGATAAGATCGTAAACATCCTGATTGATATTGGTTCAAATGTGTTTGAATATTAGTAGCTCAGGTTGGTATTTAGGCTGTTGGTTTGTGCTTTGAGCTTGGCAATTTATAATAATACAATAATACAGTAATACAATAATACAATAATACAATAATACAATAATACAATAATACAATAATACAATAATACAATAATACAATAATACAATAATACAATAATACAATAATACAATAATACAATAATACAATAGCAGAGTTGGAAGGGACCTTGGAGGTCTTCTAGTCCAACCCCCTGCATAGGCAGGAAACCCTACACCACTTTAGACAAATGGCTATCCAACATCTTCTTGAAGACTTGCAGTGTTGGGACTTTCACAACTTCTGGAGGCAAGCTGTTCCACTGATTAATTGTTCTAACTGTCAGGAAATTTCTCTTCAGTTCTATGTTGCTTCTCTCCTTGATTAGTTTCCACCCATTGCTTCTTGTTCTGCCCTCAGGTGCATTGCAGAATAGTTTGACTCCCTTTTCTTTGTGGCAACCCCCACAAATTTGGTTGCAAACCCTTTCGAGGTGACATTGTCAGTGTGTTTTGAGTTGTGCTTGTCTGACAAGCATAATTCAAAAGACCCTGAAGATGTCTCCTCGAATGGTAATGAAAGGTTTGCAACCAAATTGCCAAGCTCAGAGCTCAAACCAAGAGCCTGATTTGGTTCTTTAGACTTTATATTGTGTTATACTGTTCTTAGAAATTAAGACATTCAGAATATCCCTCTTCTACAGGGCTATGAAGAAAAAGATAAAAAGAAAAATGTGAGTTTCTGCTGAAAAAATAACCTTGCTACTGAAAAAGGCTGCTATCTATAGAGCATGTTTAATCCTGTAGATTGGGGGGATGAATCCTTCAATCAGCAGCTCCTTATTCTTTCTAGGACTGTATTCTGTAGGACTGAGAATTCACTGAAACAGAACAGAATGAGAGAACTCAGTCTATCCTGATTTGCTGTGGAAAATCACCTCCCTATTCTTGCTGGTGAACAAGATCTTGGCAGCATATACTCCATCAGATGGATGGGTGTTACATAAATACATTCAGAATATATATTCCAAAGGAGTGTCTCCTTCCATATAAATCTTCTTGAGAACTTCCCTAAATGTTGTATTTCTTCTCTAAATGTTCCTGAATGAAAGCGGGCTTTAATATCTTTGTAAAGCTTGTGCATACAGGATACTCTAGCCAGAAAGCACTCCTGGCACCCTCTCTGATATTTCAAAACCTATAAGATGAAAACCTAAAAGGAAATAGTAGATGGCTACTGTATTACAGAAGTTTATATATAATTTATTTTATTTACTATTCTTCCTGTGATATTTCTTGCTGTATTCTTTTATTTTCAGTGTTGCATTATTTCATTCTTTTTATTCTCTTTAAGTGTTGGATTTGCAAATTGCTTAGATAACTCCAGTTGTTAGACAGATTAGAAATCAGATCTGCTAAATGCAGTGGAATTGGGTAGTTGAAAAGTAGGTTTTACTATGAAAATAAAGGACCTCAGCAAAGATTTTCCTTTTCATATAATGAAATTCAGTCATTCAGATTCTTACCCATGTGCATCTCAGCTAAATTGCTAGACTGCAAACAAATCTGATAATTGCTTTTTTGTTATCTGCCTATTTCAAATTGTGCTGCATGCAGAAATGGCTGTAGGGTGTATAGATTTATACAAAACAGTTTAGTAATAGTTTAAATACCAGTAAATCTTTTACACATAATTAGTATTTATTGTGATCCTTATGTATTTAACTTCTGCTCTAGATTCCTTTTAGAGGGAAATGCTGAATAAAATACTAACTTTTCATTCCTTCTTTTTTCAGGGTGAAAATGGCAGCAAACTTGTAAGTAGTAGTAGTTCTTGCAATTATTGCCATAAAATCTCTAGCCTCCCAAACAAATATAAGGCTTAGGCTGTTTCAAAATATCTTTTTCTTCCACAGTTGACTTAATAGAAGAACTACCAAATTCTTCCATAATCAGCAGCCTGAAACCAAGCTGATTATTTTCTGTTAGTCCAAGAGATACACATGCTATTCTGTTGCCCCACAAAGCCACACAAACACCCCACAAAATATAGAACCAGTTTGGTTTATTGGTTTAAGGTGTTGGCCTAGAAACCAGGACAATGTGAGCTCTAGTCTAGTTCTAGTCAACCTAGGCTTGAAAAACCTGCTGGGTAACTTTGGGCCAGTCACTCTCAACCCTTTTCACAGGGTTGTTATTGTGAGGAAAATAGGAGGAGGAAGGAGTATAGTTACCATATTTTTGGAGTATAAGACACTCTGAAGTAAAAGTAAAAACCTACCTTTTGGGGAGGAAAACAAGGGGGGGAAATCTGTCTCTGCCTCTTAGCAATTTGCCTCCTTGCAGCAAACAGCAAACAGCTCATTTCACTTTCAATTTCAGTTTTAGCACAGGCCTCCCGATGATCAGCTGTTTCAGGCTGCATGGATTGCCATAGCCTATTGAGGCCTCCACAAACCCCATTTTTCCCATTTGCTGCAAGGAAGTAAATTGTTTGGAGGCAGAGGCCAAAGGATGGGGGGTGCTGGATGGGCGGGGCTACATTCGGTATATAAGGCACACCCAAATTTTCACCCTCTTTTAGAGGAGGGGGAAAAAGTCCGCATTATACTCCAAAAAATACGGTATATTCACCACCATCTTGAGTTGTATATTTAAATAAAAAAATCTTTAAAAAAAGCCACACTCCAAAAGTGGGTTGGATTAGGAACCAAAATGGATGGTCACATTTCTCTTTTTTCTCTTTTTCAGTTTACTCTTTAGATTTATTATTTACTCAATATTTTAGAATTTTTTATTAAATTTATATCCTGCACCTATCTCCTATGGGACCCAGGGCGGAATATACAAGTACAAAGTCCCTTCTCCAATAATACGCTGTAAGAAAAATAATTAAAATGTTGAGATTATTTTGCTACCAGTAGAGGGCGAGTTATATAGCATTTATAGTTTGGAGAAGGAAAAAACAAAGTACTATAAAGAGAAAGGCAAAGAGATGCAGGTTGGAATTCTGAAAAATGGAGCTGATAGTATAACCAGATGGAGAAGAATGTAGAAGGGCAAAACTATATAAAAACCATGCAGAAAGGCAGAGAAGGGGAGAAAATGGTGAAGGGGAAAGCACCAGCACAGATGGCACGCGGAACCATTTCTTAAGGCACATGAGGCGTTGCCCTGTCAGCTCCAGCGCGCTTGTGTGCACTGGCCAGTTGATTTAGGCCTTCTTTTGAGGCCATTTTTCACCTTCTGGAGGCTTCAGGGAAGCTCCTGAAGCCTCCGGAGATGGGGGGGATGTTTTCACCCTCCCCAGGCCCCTAAAAAAGTCTCTGGAGCCTGGGGAGGGCAAAAAAAAGGCGCCAAAAACAGGGGGTCACGCACATAGCATTATGGGTGTGGCATGCCCACACACGACCCCCCTGCGCTCCCTCCGCATTTGGCACGCCAGCCAATAAAGGTTAGCCATCACTGCACTAGGTAGAGAATATGAGGGATCAACAGGTTATCAGAAATGGCTTGCAATCCTTCTGAGGCTCCACTGTGTCTAATCACATGCCTGGTCTAAACCGCATACACTTTGCAAACTTAATTAAAGACTGAAAATGTTTTCAATACCATGGATTCCCTTAAAGTTAGAAGAAGGCAGCAATCAAGCAATCAAATCAAGCAAATAGAATGCAGAAGTCACAGTTAATTGAGATAAAAGGCTGCCCAGAGTTAAGGTGTAAGATGGGTGGGCAATACATGTAACAAACAAACAAAATAGTTGTTTTGAAATACCTGAAAAGGTTTGGAGTTTACTATGGCATACTGTGCAAACTACAAAACAGTACTTGGTTGTGGATAAAGAAGTAAAAAGAAGTATTGATCTGACCATAAATTCTTGAGATGAAATGGATTGGAATAAACAGGATATTTAATAAAGCAGGAGTCTCAAACTCAATTGACCTGGGGGTCGCTGGAGGCAGAGTCTGGGTGAGGCTGGGCCGCATATTAATATCATATTATATATTATATTAATATTATAATATATAATATTATACTTTCATATCACAGTGGGGGCCACAAGATATTATCCTGCGGGCTGCAATTGGCTTGCGGGCCGCGAGAATGAGACCTTTGTAATAAAGAGTACAAACAATAACTCCGGGCAAGCACTTGGATAGAGAGGGCAATAGAGAATAACAAAAGCGATTCAATTATTCCTTTACTCAGGGGTATCAAACTGGTGGTCATGGACCAGAGGAGGCATATGCAGGGCACACCCACCCCAGCTCCGCAAAGGCAAAAAATGTCATGATACATCATGTGACGCGAACGTGTTTGACACCCATGCTCTATCTCAACTGAGATATCTAGGTGGTTGGAGGAGGAAATGGAGAGTGGCCCACTGTCCAGTGGCCCAAACAGTAGTCCATCAATGGCCCACTGTTTGAAATCATTTAGGACATGTTTGTAGCCCATCAAGAATATAGGCCATGAATAGCTGCAATTTAGTATGCATTACCTGGCTCCAAGAACACTGCTGGTCCTAATTTAAGGGATCAAACCAACTGATAAGAAGGAGTCCTTAAGCCAGTAGGAGAAGATGTAAATCGAGGCAGAAGTTTCAATTTTAAGAAGGCCAGCTTCACGGCAAAGGGCTGTATTTGAAACTCAGCAAGGTGCTTGAAAGATGGTTCTCAAAAACATGGAGTGAACTCTTCCCAATGGAAGGGATGAGTCCTGTAGGGGCCTAACTCAGCTTCCCAAAGAAACTGGGCTCAGATCTTAGCTAAGAAGACTTTCAGCACTGCAGGTACTGTACATGCTGAGCTCCTTTGAAGAAGTAAAAGGTTTATAAAGCAAACACTGGTTTTTATGTGTTTAATGTGATGTAGTGATTTATGATTATCTATAGCTTGGAAGAAAATCCTCAAATATTTAGGTCTTGACTTGCTCTATTAAATAGCTATTTAGTCGCCAGACATCTTAGGCATCTCAGGGTACTTAGAAGAAGGTAGCAACATACCCACAACATGGATCATGTGAGCAGTTCATAAAGATGGGTTAGGCCAGGGGTCCCCAACCTTTGCAACTTTAAGTCTGAAGGACTTCAGCTCCAAGACTTCTCCAGCCAGCTTTTGCTGGCTGGAGAAGTCTGGGAGCTGAAGTCCTTCAGATTTAAAGTTGCAAAGGTTGGGGACCCCTGGGTTAGGCCACAGATTTCCTATCCCTAATAAGCAATTTTGTGTTGATTTTTTTCTTGAGAAATAAAAAGGGGAGACAAATGGATTTTATTTTTCTATTTTTTTAAGGATAAAAATGAGGATGGTAAGCAAAACCAAAGACAAGAGGTGAGTTATCATATGTCAGTCAGTAATTGCTTTAATGTCATCCAAAATGGATTGCCGTTTACTTTGCAAGAAAATGTATTTTTTTTTAAAAAAAAAATCATGACCTGCATAAATTAGAGGGCAGAGAGGTATGAATTATGTGAAGTTCTTGCATGGCCACTTTAAAAATTTGAGTAAATCTTTCACTTGTAGAAAACACCGAATAAAGATCGGAGACCGAAGCAAGAGCAGGAACAACAGAAACGAGACAAAAAAAAAAGGCTGAAATATCCGAGAGGTACTTAAGGTATGAAGACAAATGGAAATGCTAAGTGCATCAGGAAGGAAGGCTATTTATACAGTGGTACCTCGGTTCACGAACTTAATTCGTGAACTGACTCTGGTCGCGAACCGAATTGTTCGTGAACCGAGGCACAGTTTTCCATATGCTAAAAGCATACCAAAAATAAAAAAAAGTCACTGAAAGTACTCACAGTGTGCGTGCTGGGGCTTTTTTCTGTGTCTTCTTCTCTCTACGATCTTCCTACAGGAAGTCACAACCATGTGACAGCCAGGAATACATTAAAAATGGCCGCGGTTCCTGTTTGTGAACCGAAGCAGAGTTCGTGAACCGGAGCACATTTTGAGGAATTTTTCTGTTCGTGAACCAAGTTGGTCGTGAACAGAGGCGTTCGTGAACCGAGGTACCACTGTATATTTAAATTTGATTATTAGACATATAGTGCCACCTGATAAATTGCTGTTGAGTTTAGTTTAGTTTAGTTTAGTTTATTGGTTTTTAATGCCGCCCTACTCCCGAAGGACTCAGGGCGGTGTACAGCCAAAATAAAAACAAATATATAAAAGTTAAAAGAAAGCTTTTAAAAGACATAATTAAAATATTGGCCGAAACGTGGAAAAAACCCAAACTAACTCTGATTAAAATAATAAAAATTTAAATTTAAAAATTTAAAAATCCTGTTTTATGTCAGCCCGGCTTGTTGAAAGAGAAAGGTTTTGAGTAGTTAAAAACTACTTATAATCTGAATAGAACTGTCCATTCAACTGTTATACAGTAGTCATTCCTCACTATGAATGAACTGAGAAGCTGATTACTTACAGCAAAGCAAATGCCAGTCAGCAAAGCTTTCTATTTTCCGCGATGCTGCTCCTCCTTTTCTGAGCCACATGCCTATGGAACATACTTCATTCACTCAGTTGCTTGAGGGATTTTTCCACCCTACCAGGGCTTTCTTTTGTCATCTTGTGCTTCCATTAGCCTCATTTGGACTCTTTTCATTTTTACCACAAAAGATCTTTCAAAGCATTGAGTTCATCATTAGCATATAGAAGAAGAAGCTGTATAGTCATGACTTCCAGGATCTGAACCCAGCACTGGCTTAATTGAAATTAGTGGAAGAGTTTAAAGAATTGTTTCTGCTTCCATATCATTTAGAATCAATCCTACCTTTAGGCAGAAATTCTTCATTGAAGCAGAATGACGTCCACAAGAAAAGTGACAACGAGGGAAGCTTCTTAGTTGTTGTTCTGAACTAACAGCTCCCTTCTATTGAAGGGTGGAGGTCCATATGTATGCAACCTGTCCAAGACCCTGTAAACTAATCAAGTTCAAGTGTGGTAGAAGAAAAAGTATGGTTTCATCCACAGTACTGAAGAATCACTAAATAGAGTTGAGCAAATAGTAGTACATTTATCGGTTTTGTTATTACACGGAATTGTCTCTATATAGTTGTATTTCAAACACTGGTGGGTTCCTACCGGTTTGGCCGAACCGGTAGTGGTTTGGCAGCCTGGGTTGCGGGAACCAGCAGTGACCCAGGCCTGCCAAGTCCCTGAATCAGTTCTCCAGTCAGCGCCATGGGTGCCGCCATCTTGTTTTTTGGTTTTGTGCCTGTGCAGAACAATTTTTATTGTAATGTGCATTCACGCACACCGCACATCAAGTGTGCATCAAGTGCACACATGCAGCACACCCAGTAGTGGCTTCTGGAACCCATCCTTGGTTTCAAATGATAGTACAGCTGTATCGTGCTGCTGATTTTAACAGATTCATTGGAGATAACCATTCTAAACTGGTATGAGATTGATAGGCATTTTCAATGTCAATATATTTAACAATTGCTGTTATCTAAGAGGTATTAGTGTCTATTTTTTTTCATCCTTTTCAGAGTGAACTTTGAGAGACAGCCTCAAAATCATCATAAGCAATGCTTGGCAATCTGCAGCTAATGATAAAGAAAATGTCAATGTTTGGATCAAGATATTGAATTAATATTTGGGCTAGTCTATTAACTTTTATTGAAGTGTGATTTAGCCAATTAAAAATATACCCTTATGAGTGATTCAAAACCTGTTGCAGCTCTTTCAAAATTATGAATAAAACTAAAACTTCTAATACTTTTCTAGTTCTTTTAAAAAGAATGAAATATTTTTTTATTTAGGCAGGATGTAGAATTTCTTTTCCTATGTGAAAGAAATATATGGTGAATGTGATACATACACGATCCACTATAAACACATTGGCTAAAAAGGAAATTCAGTAATAGATCCCCCTTTTGAAAACCCACTAGAACTTCTCCAATTTTATTGTATGGTTGATCCTATCGCAGAACTGTTAAACATTTTGATCAAAAGGCTAAGGATAGGGAGAATTCTGAAGCAGTGAAAAACCTCTATGCTTTGGACAATGAACATGGACATTTCCAGAAATCTCTCATACTTCCAATTTTCTGAACATATTATTTTCTGAAGAGATTACATAAGCTATAATGCCATATTTACCCATTAGGAAAAAGTGGCTTGTTTTCTATAAAACCAGTGAATTGAGAAAATTTCATGTATTTGCTCAGTATATTAGAAATTGTTGAAAACAAAGTAATGGGCATTGAAATACCTTAGATTTTCATTAATATAAGACCTTGATATCCTGTTAAGTTTTCTATAAAGTGGAATATATTAGATTGGTATTATTGGGTCATAGACATAACCTAAAATTCACTGAGCAAGCGGTATCTCTCATAATTAGTACAATATATTACAGTTTAGAGAAAACTTAAGACGATATCAAGCTAATATGTAAAATTCTGTAGATTTGAAATGGAAATGACTGATCTACCTATTAACCTACCAGACTCTCTACACATAGTGGAAGTTCCTGCTGTGTTTCACTTTGAATGTCCGGTTCTACAGGACCTCCCATCTTTCCTTCAACACAGTCCAGATTACATGCATGGACTGCTACCTATTTTATCCTCAGAAAAACCTAGTGAGATAATTTATGCTGTTAGGCATTAGCCCAAGCTGCTCAGGGCTGCCAGAGAAACCTGAGACAAAAGGAAGTAAGATGGTCATTCTTTTTTAACATGGCATCGTCCAGATGTGCTGAAATTGTAACGCCACAAGTCCCCATTCTTCTAACCTGGCAGCAGAATGGAGAATGGTGCCCAGACCTAGCACATTTGATTTTACCTCAATAGAATTTTTGGTAATGTTGGCTTGCTAAATGAAGTGCATGCTCCTTGTATTTGTGTAGAATTTCCCATAAATTCTGCAGCGCAAATGGTTGTTTTAGGCCTGAGAGGAAAATCGTAGAAGCTGCTACTTTGTATACGTTGCATTAGCAAAACAACCACCACTGACTACATAACTGACAAGGAGTGATGCTGATTCATTCCAGATCTATACAGTTTTGGTCGCCACGATGTAGAAAAGACGTGGAGACTCTGGAAAGAGTGCAGAGAAGAGCAACCAAGATGATTAGGGAACTGGAGACTAAAACATATGAAGAACAGTTGCAGGAGCTGGGTATGTCTAGTTTGATGAAGAGAAGGACCAGGGGAGACATGAAAGCAGTGTTCCGATATCTCAGAGGGTGCCACAGAGAAGAGGGAGCCAAACTATTCTCCAAGGCACCTGGGGGCAGGACAAGAAGCAATGGGTGGAAACTAATCAAGGAGAGAAGCAACTTGGAACTAAGGAGAAATTTCCTGACAGTTAGAACAATTAACCTCTGGAACAGCTTGCCTCCAGAAGTTGTGAATGCCCCAACCCTGGAAGTCTTTAAAAAGATGTTAGATAGCCATTTGTCTGAAATGGTATAAGGTTCCTGCCCACGCAGGGGGTTGGACTAGAAGACCTACAAGGTCCCTTCCAACTCTGCTATTGTATTGTATTGTATTATTATGCTACTTGAGTTTAATTATGTATTTCATTCGTCTTCATTTTCTCTCTCTCTTGAATGCGATAATGGCATGGTTAGAATAGCTCAAAATCCAAGATGATATTCAGCAGGTTCTGACCAGTTCTGGAGAACCAGTAGCAGACATTTTGAGTAGTTTGGAGAACTGGTAAATTCCACCTCTGACTGGCCCCGCCCCCATCTATTCTCTGCCTCCCGAGTCCCAGCTGATCGAGAGGGAATGAGGATTTTGCATATCCTTCCCCTGGAGTGGGGAGGGAATGGAGATTTTACAGTATCCTTCCCCAAGCCTCACTCACCAAGCCATGCTACGCCCACCAAGCCACGCCCACAGAACCAGTAGTAAAATTTTGAATCCCACCACTGCTCAAAATACATTGCAATCTTTTAGCATACAAGAAAAATATTATTCAGATTTGCCAAGAATAAATTTTTTGCAAGGATAACCAAGCAAAATTAAAGAGTACTCTGTACATTTAGGCACTGAAATATACATTTATTCATATATTTAAACCAGAAATTAAGAAATTATTTTTAAGAATATGGGACTTCAGAAATACCACAATCATATCATATGCTTCCTTTAGAGCAGCAGTAGTTAACCTGGTCCCTACCGCCCAGTGATGAGGTTCCACCTTTCATGGTGAGCAGGAGGGGTTTTGTCCGATACTGAAGCACTTTCCTTTTTTTAATTTAATTGACTTCCCTACTTTATAAATCACCATTACTGTGGAGCCGGTGGGCAGTTAGAAAATAGGCATACTAACAGAGATACAAAAGTGGGTGGTAGGTATAAAAAGGTTGACAACCCCTGCTTTAGAGCTTGAGAATAAGTTCGTATCAGAATAAAAACCAGGTGTTTTTAAGAAATACTTTATGTATATAGACAGTCCTTGCATTATGACCATTCATTTAATGACCATTCAAAGTTACAACGGTACTGAAAAAAGTCACATATGGTCAATCCTCATGCTTAAGACCATTGCAATGTCCCGAGAGGGGGCTATCACCGTTGATATTGGGGAGCCTCAGCCAGCTTCCAACAAGCAAAGTCAATAGGCAAAGTTAAATTTGCTTAATGAAAGCATGTGTTCTGACCTAGGCCCTTCAAGATCATGAAGCAGACTCTAAAACCTATTTTATTTACATTAAAGGGAATTCCTCTCCAGCAAAGTTCCGGCAAAGTGTCTTTCATGAGATTTCACGACTACAGACCTTTATCAGGCTTGGAGAGTTGCCAGACTGATATCTTCCAAATGCCATGCTGTAGCATCAATTACTTGGCAAGAAGTCAGAAACAGATCTTCACCCTAATGAATTAAACTAATTGTCTCCTGCAAACTCCCCTCCCATTTCACTCCTCTTTATTCCCTATGGGAGGGGCCATTCACCATCCACCTGTGCCTTTACTCCCGAGTCGGTCCTTGTTTCTTAGCTGTTCTCTTCTGGAAGCTCTGTGCATGCGCACATTGGAAACAGACTCCAGCTGTTCTTCTGCCCCACTGATATATGACTCCAAAGGCAGCTGATAACCGTCAGATGGTCCTGGCCCCATCTCTGCCTCTGAGATGCTGCCTCTGCAGAGCCCTCATCAGAACCTTCCCCAGACTCCAGGACTGGCCCATGTTCCTCCCCAACTTCCTCAGTGTCTGAGTCTGCCACCAGCTCTGCTGGCTGCTGGCACACCACCACAGCATGATTCACTGAACAGTCATGGTAATTCGCTTAACAATCATGGCAAAACAATTTGTGAAGTCAAGCATGGCTCCATTAACAACTGCACTGTTTAGCAATGGAAGTTCCAGTCCCAATTGTGGTCGTAGATCAAGAATTACCGGTATCTATATGTATATTTTATACTCCCCATCTGGAGTATTGTGTACAGTTCTGGTCACCATACCTTCAGAAGGATATGATGGAAATGGAAAAGGTGCAGAGGAGGGCAACCAGAATGATTAGGGGGCTGGAACACCTTCCTTACCATCTGAGGCTGCAACGGCTGGGCCTCTTCACTCTAGAATGACGGCGCCTGAGATGTGACCTGATTGAAGTCTATAAAATCATGCACGGTGTGGACAAAGTAGAAAAGGAAAAACTGTTTTCCCTATTGCACAACACTAAAACTAGAGGGCACTCCATGAAACCGTTGATAACTAGACCTCAAACAAATAAGAGGAAGTACTTTTTCACCCAGAGGATCACTGGTCTATGGAACTCCCTGCCAGAAGAAGTGGTGACAGCTGTCAGCCTCAACACCTTTAAGAAAGGATTAGACGAGTTCATGGAGAACAAGGGTATCCATGGCTATCATGATGGATGCCTAAGGACACCCTCCGGGTTGGAGAGATAGGCAGGATATCTCTCAATGTCATTTTCAGGGAATCATAAGCAGGTGAAGACATCTGCTTGGGAAGACCCTGAAGAAAATGGGGAGCCACTCTGTGAGACAGAATGCTGGACTGGATGGGCTGTGGCCTGTTCCAGCAAGGCTTTTCTTATGTTCTTATGTTCTTATTTTATCCTTCAATAATTTCAACTTCTTTTGTTATAGTGTTTTAAGTTGGGAAAGTGAAGCAAAACTGAACACAAATAAATAACTAATAGAAACTTAAGAAAAAAATGATTTAATAGCATATTTAATTTTCTAGGTCTCTTAGCTACCTTAAATAAAAACAATATTTGTAACCGAAGTAAGTGAGAAATCTAAATTTTGATTAATCCTTCAAAGATAAATATGTTTTTAGAAGTTAGCAACAAATATGTAACCAATAAAAATAGTGTGTTCAGAAACACACAAACACACTCACACTGTACTTGTTCAAAGCAGAAAAAAGCAGAACCCTATTAGTACAGGAAGTGCTGTATAAACGATTTCTATAAAAGAAATTAATATCAAAATCATGAGTGTTCTTACTGCATTCTAAGGAAACATATGTCCTCTTCAGTCATTATAATGCTAAACACATTTATATGAAAGGAGAGAACATTAGAGCAAACTTAGCAGTACCGCCTTCTCTTTTTTCTTGGCTTTCAGTTCATGCTGGGTGTTTGTCCATGGAAAATGTCACAGTGATTTAGACAAATATGAAAAAGCAGAAAAAAGTGATATCGTTTTATTTCTATCTCCTGCTATTCTTCCCATTCTACATATAAAAGACAACAAGTAGAAATTGAGGGAATGGATTGGAGGTTACAAATTCATTGGCCTCTTTACATAATACGTCTAACAGAACAATGCAGTAATGGCAGAGATAATATCCACATCTATCTTCAGAGCTTTTACAGAAAGAGGTAAAATATAATTTTAATCTGATTGGAATGACCAAAGCTCCATGACTCCCCCAAAATTTGGGTGAGTTTTATGTAAGTCAAGAATATTGTATTGTCCAAAGTTTATATCAAATATGCTTGATGATATTGAATTGCTATATTTATCGTAAATTTGATAATGCTAGATAAGTCATAACTCTTATTTTCAGGTTTATTCTAGATATATGTTATTTTAATTGTATAGTATTATAAATGACTTGAATTTATGGAAAGGGCAGAAAAAAATTAATACCTTAGATTCAGGTTTTTTTTACTGCAATTTTTCAAGGGAGAAAAAACACATTTTAATCACACATCAAGGTTATCAATACTGAATAGTCAGCTACTGAGAAGTCAAATTATGTATATGTATATATGAAATGAATATCATTAGCCTCAAAATATTGGTTTGAAATAAATGGATGGTCAATGTTTTGGAAAGTTAACATCCCAAAATCCAATTATCTTAAGTTGAAAACCTGGGTTTGTTTGTCTTTTTAGGTTGGAAGTAATTTTACAAACTTCTAAATATTCCACATTTCATTGGTAAGCTTCACATATATTGTGTACTTAAATTGCACAAATCTAAAAATCCATGAATTGTTACCAATCACTGATCTAATTTTCCTTCAGCATTCAATAGAAATTAGTTTGGTTTTGAATTTAATCGTTTTAAAATGTATGCTTTAATTTATGAACATGTTATTATTTTAAAATACATTGTTTCTTGGTTTTAACAGATGCATGAAACTGAAGTCTCCCATAGTACATATGATAGACTTCATAAAAAAGTGAGGATGACAAAGTAAACTAATTTGGTCTTTCTTTATAAATGAATAGAACTACTTTCCTATGAAAAAAATTCTTCCTGTATCTCTAATAACTTTATTAAACATTCATTACATTTATTATGTCATATAAATTAAGGAAGAGACATACCCTAATGCAGTGATGGCGAACCTATGGCATGAGTGCCACAGGTGGCACGCGGAACCATTTCTTAGGGCACGCAAGGCATTGCCCTGTCAGCACAAGCGCGCATGTGTGCGCTAGCCAGCTGATTTAGACCTTCTTTTGAGGTCGTTTTTCGCCCTCTGGAGGCTTCAGGAAAGCTTCTGAAGCCTCTGGAGGTGGAGCAGGGAGGGGAGGCTGTTTTCACTCTCCCCAGGCTCCTAGAAAGCCTCTGGAGCCTGGGGAGGGTGGATAAAGCACACATAGCATTATGGGTGTGGCACGCCCACGCACGACCCCCCTGCACTCCCCCCACTTTTGGCACGCAAGCCAAAAAAGGTTAGCCATCACTGCCCTAATGCTTTATTTCAGTATGCCTATTTAAGTGGTTTTCATTTCAGACAAAACATGTAGAATAGTTTGACTCAAAAATGAATTCTGCAAGTTCTTTTTTTACATATAATCTGTCTTTCTTAATTTGATTTGTACTTATCGTACGAAACATTAGTAATTTATTAAATTTTTACTTTCAATCATGCAAATTAAAGCATAGTTAAGGAGATTCTACCGCACCTAAGAACTATAGTTAAATAGTAGTGTGCTATCCATGTTAATGATTGTAAGAATTTAAGCAACTTGTTGTGATTTTATATTAAATTCCATTTGTTAGATTTACTGACCTTATATATTAACTTCATTAAATAACTACATATATTAATATATTAATTAATAACCTCATATATTAATTAACCTCAATATTAATATATTAGTTTTAACTAATCAGTTAGCTTTCCGCCCTTAAATGTGTAAATAGGATTTTAATCTGTACTGGTATTCCTAGAAGGATTTCAGATCATTTATCCTTGAATAGGAAAGCTTTCCCTCAAATCAGTCTCATTAAAATTACCATGTCAAGGAGAAGCCTCAGTTGGTGTGAAATTATTCTACTCCAAAGAAATGTTTGTAGTATATCACTAATCTGAGAACAGCATGGAGGTAGCCTGCTTAGCTTCAGAATAGAGTAAGGGACCAGGGACCAATGAAACTACCGTATTTTTCGGAGTATAAGACGCACCGGAGTATAAGATGCACCAAGGTTTTGAAGAGGCAAATTACAAAAAAAAGTAGGTAGGTAGATAGAGGGAGAGAGAGGGAAAGAAAGAAAAAGAAATACAGTAGGTAGGTAGGTAGGTAGGTAGGTAGAGAGAGTAGGTAGGTAGGTAGATAAAGGGATAGAAAGAGAGAGAAATAGAGAGAAATACAGTAGGTAGGGAGAGAGTGTGTGTGTGTAGGTAGGTAGGTAAGTAGAAGGATAGAGAGAGAAATAGAAAGAGAGATAAATACAGTAGGTAGGTAGGGAGAGAGAGAGTGTGTGGGTAGGTAGGTAGAAGGCTAGAGAGAAATAGAGAAATACAGTAGGTAGGTAGGAAGAGAGAGTGTATGTAGGTAGGTAGGTAGGTAGAAGGATAGAGAGAGAGAAATAGAGAGAGAAATACAGTAGGTAGGGAGAGAGAGAAAGAGAGAGAGTGAGTAGGTAGGTAGGTTGATGTTTCCAGGTGTATTTATCCATGTCCTGGAGAAGGAAATCGCTGACAAACCTTAAAACTTTGTTTCTCCCGGCACAGAAAGAGTTAAAGAGCCTTCCAAAAGTGCTTTCCGAAAGCGTTCTAACTCAGGGGTTCCCAAACGTGGCAACTTTAAGACTTGTGGACTTCAATTCCCAGAATTCTCCAGCCAGCTATGTCCACAAGCTATGCTGGCTGGAGAATTCTGGGAGTTGAAGTCCAAAGTCTTAAAGTTGCCAAGTAACTAACAGCCTTCCAAAAGGGAAAAAAAAGTTTTTTTGTACTTTGCATACCTCCCCCAAACTGCTTTTTCTCCGCGAAAACGTGGCCGTTTATCTTCAAATAAAAAGCATTACTAGCCTTGGGAGGGGGGGCTTGCAGAGTGCTCCTGGGGGGTGGGGGTGGGGGTGAAGAATGAGCAAAAACCCACCCCATTTATCGCGAAAACAGGCCATTTTTGTGTCAAATTTTTAGTCAATATTTTAGCACAGGTTATTTAATTTAATTGTATTTTAATGTTGCAACTGTATTTATTGCTGTTTGTTGTGTCATTTTTAAATTCCTGTGCACCGCCCTGAGTCCGCTGGGGAGATAGGAGCGGTATAGAAATTGAATAAAACTAAACTAAACTAAATAAATTGAATGCATAGCCCTATGGAGGCTTATAGAGTGCTGCTGGGGGCCGGAAGGGGGGCAAAAAATGCCCAGATTTAGGCTAATTTCTGTCCTCCCCAGCCCCGAGGAGCTCTCTGGAAGCTTCCATAAGGCTAGGCACCTCCATTTTGGTGAAGGGGGTGGGGTTTCGGGAGCCAAAAAATGCTGTATTGGATGTATAAGACGCACCCAGATTTTCAGCCTCTTTTTAGAGGAAAAAAGGTGCATCTTATACTCCGAAAAATATGGTACATTGATTTGTCAGAAATGATACAAATAAGGTTTTATAAAAAGGGTCAATCAAATGACAGCTAACATTTTTATCAAATGTATGAAGCAGGAGTGAAAAATTTAGTGAATATATATTGTTCAGTGGTTAGGGAAGCAAAGTTGAGTGCTTTCATTTGATTAACTGGAGACTTTAAAATGTTGCAATCAATAAAGCCTGTAATAACCTCACCATTAGCCAACCCTACAAAAAAGCTAGTCTTGAGCTCCAGGACGGAAATCAGATTTCATAATGCTTTGTATTGCACACAATAAAAACATACTCATGCTAACTGACCTTATTTGTACCACCATCCCAAAGTTAATTCAGGTCCAGAGTCTCGTAAATAAGCTCTTAGCATGAAAGCTAATAAGAGAACCTTTCCCAGAAGCCCCTAATAAATAAAGCTCCTGTTTCTTTCAGATGAGCGCCTTTTGCTTCTCTAAAGATATAAGGATACAATAATCTTGAGAGAAACCAGATGATAGTTTTTATCTTATTAATAAATTACGCTGTTGCCCTAACTGTAAGCCCGATGGTAGTACTAAAACAAAAAAATGCAAATGTTCTTATATTTACCAAAAAAATTAAAAAGATATGTGTTTTCTTTTTAACTTCTAGTACTACTGTGGCAAAAAACCCATATATGAATAAATTATATGGACAAATAGTTCTGGCACTCCACAGATTGTTTTA
Source organism: Rhabdophis nuchalis (assembly GCA_039707465.1). Classification (NCBI taxonomy): domain Eukaryota; kingdom Metazoa; phylum Chordata; class Lepidosauria; order Squamata; family Natricidae; genus Rhabdophis; species Rhabdophis nuchalis. The sequence goes on along the minus strand of CM077648.1, from coordinate 42,039,569 downwards.
TACATGATTAGGATTACCAGATTACCAGGCAAAGGAAGACACACTAGTTATCCTTCTTGGCATCCGCAACAAAAATTACAGTAAAAAAACTGACAAAACAGCTTAATAACCTTTTAAACCTATGCTGGCACTGAAAAAAAATGACTTATGACCAGTCCTTGCACTTATGATCATCACAACATCCCCATGGACAAATGATCAAAATGTGGGTGCTTGGCAGCTGGACATATAGTTATGAAGGTTGCAGCATCTCAAAGTCACATAATCATCATTTACAACTTTCCCAGTGGGCTTCTGACAAAGAAAGTCAATGGGGGAACCTAAGTTCACTCGATAATTCTGTGATTCATTCAGTAACTGTGTCAAAAAAATACTGCAAAATTGGGCACGATTCACTTAACTATCACATTGCTTCAGTAACAAAAACTGAAATCCCAGTTGTGGTTGTAAATTGAAGAAGGCTACTGTAACTGATTACTGTCTTGTCAGTTTGAGCCAGTAACATACAGCTGAGAGACAGTACTAATTTAATGTCACAGAGCTGACCTTGTTCTCTTGCATTTAGCATTTATAAGGGAAATGCTGCACCATTGAGAAAAGTTGCTCAGGAAGAGACAGCTTGTTACATACTCATAAAACTGGACAATACTTGATTTTAAAGCTATGTCAGCCAGCCAGAGGACGTAAGGACAAAAAGAACATGTTCTCTTTTTGTCTATCAGCTGGTAACCCTGGACATTGTTTTTCTTGACTTGATTTGTTTCAACTCGGCCAGGGGTGTCAAACTTGATTTCATTGAGTACCGCATCAGTGTTGTGTTTGACCTCGGGGGGTGAATGTGGCCAGGGTGGGCATGGCCAGCTCGATGTCACTCGTATCAGGACCACCTGTGGTGGACCGAGCACTCTGATAGTGAAAAAGGGCTCCCAAGTTTCATTTTTGGTTGCAATGGGCTCCTGTAACCCTCTGCCAGTGAAAACGGAGGAGCTCTGTTTTCTGCTGAGATGGCCTCCTGCAACCCTCTGCAGCATGCAGCCCTCCCAAGCTCTGTTTTTGCTGACAAGAGGCCGGGCCTTCACTGTTTCCAGGGCGGTCCTGCGGGCCAGATCTAAGCACTCTGTGGACCAGATCCAGCCTGCAAGCCTTGAGTTTGACACCCCTGATGTAGGCCATTACCTGTTATTGCATTCTTTAACTTTCTTTAAAGCTACTTTTGACAGAGTTCCTTGAATGCTATTGGCAATTCCATACTGTTTACAAGCCCTGTGATTATGCTTCATTAAATTTAATCTTATGAAATTCTAGAGCATTCTTGTAGTTTTAAATAGTTCAATTTTAATTAAAATTTCTTAAACATTTCATTGCTATTAAGGAACTCTGGGCAATTTCATTTGCATATTTTCCTCAGCTGCTGCAACATAATGAGTAAAACGCAAGCATTCCCATGACAGGAAAAGTCACAGATGTAGCATATTCCCTTGAGACTTGTACTTTAGCCTTTGAGCTCAACATGCTTCACCCTGAAAAAAACAGATTTCTTAGAACAAGCAATATTAATTAGTTCCTCCCCCACGCCAAGCAAATGCTACCCAGCTTGCTTCTCTGGTAACTTCTAGCTTTCAAATGCAACACTACTTTTTCATTATTTACATAGAAGAGGCACTATAAAAAAATAATAAACCAGAAAGTGCCACATACAGTAATCTTTAAAGTACTGGCCATTGACCAAAACTAAATAACTATATACAACTCAGTACCAAGAATTTTCTGAAGTAGTCCTAAAAATTGTCCACTTCCATACCACTATCTAACTGAGCAGGGCTAATTAGATCTGCTAGTTGCAGATCAATTGGAAATATACAATTATGATACATCAGATTACATAAAAATAATTCATATTGTGTTCTTGAGTGCTGTGCAAAAATATACGTTTCTTGTAATTTAAAATACAGCAGTGGCAAATTATGCACCTATTTCACACAGTGTCTAGTAAAACATTAGGTATCTCCAAATTACTATATATAAATATCTTCTTTGTAAACCAATATGTCCTATTGAATGTCTATTTCAGTTCCGTTTGGGCTGATTGCTTTCTCCAATGATCAAGTTATTTTCTTGCTCTTCAGCTAACGCTTGCCATTTCTGCCGGTTCTTCCTGCAGCCCTCAAGCAAAGGGTAACAGGCTTCCGATATGTAGGTTAACGCCTGCAAAAAAAGGAAACATGAACTAAATTAATGGAAAGAGAATAGAGTCTTACAAGATAGCCTCTGTCTCTTAGTGCTTGTAAGGAATAAATTAGGCCCTGAAAACAGTGTTGTCTGGCTGGACACTTTGAAATAAACTAAAGAAATATGCTTTTAAGGTTTGGAAGCCTTCATTTCAACAGGTAATTACTGTCATCTACTTACACCTAAATCCTTTTGAACAGAAAATGCAGTTTTTAATTCAGTACTTTCAGGCAACCCTGATACAAATGATTATGTCCTTCGACAGTTTCATACAGAATACCTCATACAGCTGTAAGCAGATAGCATCAATGAATCCAACTTGCATGCTGGGAATTTTGTTTTTCTTCTCTCTGTTCATTAAATCCTGGGGGGAAAATACAAATATTGGAGCAAGGTTAGTTCTAGAGCATTCAAATATGACCGTATCCATCACCTTGTTCTTTTCAGTCAGGAGAGGTTGGTTTGCATTCAAATCCCAGCTTAGTCTCAGTAACCTATATAGTCATTGATAAGCCAGTTTTGTTGACCCCTAATTTCTTTAATTGCGAAGTAGGAATTGTATTGAGGAGGTACAATCCATTAATGTTACCATAATATTGTTAATGGAGTCTCTAAAGGAACCAGGTCAAAATCCCATGAAAAAAAATCAATGGAAATGGAAATATGCACTTAAATGTGACTTCATCATGCCTTTGGTCTCAACAGATCATTTTTCATATGGCTTAAAAGTTAATGCTGACTGGCTTATAATAAAAAAACAGACACACATGTATTTTCAAGTTGTGGAGCATATATTCAGATCATCAAAAAAAAATCCCTTCTATAGAAAATACATTTCAAATCAACACTCTGTCTCAGAGTATTCTCATAATAACTCAGTAATTCTGGTGACTTCCTTTAATGTCAGGCAAAGTGCACATAGAGCATATTCTTTGGGAAGCATAAATCTTGGAAATGCTAGCTAAGCCGTAACTCTTATTTTCAAGTTCATTCTACATACATGCTATCCTAATTTTACAATTGCAGTATGAAATGGCTAGTTACATCCTACAGAAAATACAGCACAAATTCAATATCACAGATTCAGGTTTTCTTTTCGCTGCAATTTTTCAAGGTAGATGGAACATACTGTATATTCAATTACCGGCTCTCAGTGTTAAATAATCAACCACCGAGAAATCAAATGAAGTTTATGTATATCTGAAATGAACATCGTTGAGCCAGTGGTGAGTTTCGGCTCCCATTGCAACTGGTATTTTTATTTTATTTTATTTTATTCGATTTATATCCCGCCCTTCTCCAAAAGGACCCAGGGCGGCGCACAGAAAAATTAAAAATATACAAAACAATACAAAAATATAAAATTTTAAAAGCCTATTAAATATGAAATCCTGTGCTAAAACCAATTAAAACCCCCCATTTTAAAACTATCTAAACTAGTCAACAGCGGAGGCTATGCAAGGCCGGCTTGATGAAACAAATGTGTTTTTAAACACTGGCGGAAGAGGCGGAGGTCAGTAATGGTACGGAGTTCAGGGGGTAGGTCGTTCCACAGGGCAGGGCCTGCCACAGAGAAGGCCCTTCCCCTGGGTGTCGCCAGTCGGCATTGCCCGGCCAACGGCACCCTGAGAAGGCCCTCTCTGTGGGAGCGTATCGGTCTAACGGATGTATGGGGCAGGAGACGGTCTCGCATGTACCTAGGTCCCGAGCCATGGAGCGCTTTGAAGATGGTTGTCAGGACCTTGAAGCGCACCCGAAAGACCACAGGAAGCTAGTGCAGCTCGCGCAGGATTGGTGTTATATGGGAGCATCTAGGGGCTCCCATAATCACCCGCGCGGCTGCACTCTGCACTAACTGTAGCTTTCGAGTGCACCTCAAGGGAAGCCCCATTTAGAGAGCATTACAGTAGTCGAGTCGGGACGTCACGAGGGCCTGAGTGACTGTGCGAAGGGCAGCCCGGTGCAGTAAGGGGCGCAACTGGCGCATCAGGCGAACCTGATGAAACGCCCCCCTGGCCACGGCCGCCACATGGTCTTCCATGGACAGCCGGGAATCCAGGAGGACACCCAAATTGTGCGCTCTCTCCACGGGAGCCGGTGTTTCGCCCCCAATGGCCAGAGTTGGAGTAATCTGGCTGAACCGGGGTGCCGGAAACCACAGCCACTCAGTCTTGGACGGGTTGAGCTTGAGTTTGTTACTACCCACCCAGATCCGTACGGCTTCCAAGCACCGGGACATCATCTCAACGGCATCGTTGGGGTGGTCTGGGGTGGATATGTACAGCTGAGTATCATCAGCGTACAGATGATATCCCACCCCAAAACCACGGATGATCTCACCCAGCGGCTTCATATATGTGTTGAATAGGAGGGGTGAGAGGACCGACCCCTGAGGAACCCCGCAAACGAGAGGCCTCGAGGCCGACCTCTGCCCCCCTGCCAACACATATTGCGACCGACCAGAGAGGAAGGACGAGAACCACTGCAAAACGGTGCCTCCCAGCTCCAACCCCCCCCAGTCGGTGCAATAGGATACCATGGTCGATGGTATCGAAAGCCGCTGAGAGGTCTAACAGGACTAGGATAGAGGAATATCCTCTATCCTGCGCCCTCCAGAGATCATCAACCAATGCGACCAATGCCGTCTCGGTGCTGTGACCGGGCCGGAAGCCGGACTGGCGCGAGTCTAGATAATCAATTTCCTCCAGGTGTCGCGGAAACTGTTGAGCCACCACACTCTCAACAACCTTCGCTAGAAAGTGAAGGTTGGAGACAGGACGAAAGTTCTCCAATAATGCTGGATCCAGGGACGGCTTCTTGAGGAGGGGCCTCACTATGCTGCAACGGGAGCTGGGCATGCACCAGGGGAATGTACGCTGCACACGCATGCACACCCACCGCTTGTGATGCTCCAGCTGCTCGGCGGAGAATTGCGCAGGTGCCGTATGCATGCGTGTGTGCAGATGGTCCATTTCTTTCAAATACAGGTAAGGAACAAGAGCGGGTGGGCCCTCCAAAGCACCGTTCCGGTACAGTGGCTGCTTCCAGCAGGCACCAGTGTACCACCTGCAACACCCCACTGCATTGACCCACATAAATGCTGGTTTGAAACATGATGGTGATCACTGTTTGGCACATACACACAAAAAGTTGAAAGCTTGGGGTTTTGTTGTTGCTAAGGTTCTTTGGAAAATTTTAGACATTTCATGTTTCAGTAATAAGCTGATCATATTGCAATTAAGGAAAAAGAGGGGTCCTTAATGCTCTCTGAGCTTGATTGTTTCCTTGCAGATGTTTAATTACCCAATGATAACATCATCAATGCTCTTTTCAACCCCTCAGTTCATTTCAAACCTGAGCTACAAATATTGTCCTTTATTGGTAAAGGATAAAGAATTCTAACTATATTCGATAAAAAATATTTGATTCTGAATGAAATAATAAAAATGCTGTATAAAATAAATCTCTAGAACAAAACAGTCTTAAAATGTTGTGCTTCTTACTGTTGGTTCAATGTTAAGTTCTTTTCTTTCTTTATCTCCTTGGTCAAAGAATTCTGCAGCTACAAGTTCAGCAATCTGCATGAAGGAAAAAAATTATATCTGCTATCTTTTTCAGTAAATAGATGACGATCTTTGTATCTAGTATAGCATAGTAGTTAGGATATTGGTGTGAGAACTACATTCATGTGTCCATGTGATTATGGAACTTCCTGACTTTTACCAGCCACTTTCTCTGAACTCCAATGGCACATTAGGGTTTTCTGGTTTAAAATTAGGGGGCAAAGTCACCGTAAACTCTAAACAGATGGGCAGATTATAAATAAAAAGAGAGAGGCGGGAAAGGGGGAGGAGAGGAAAAGAAGAGAAAGAGAGAAATTAGGCAATATTTTTAATGCTGCCTTTCTAAGAATTTTTACCCTGATTTTAATGTGTCACATTTTGTACAATAATATCTGTACCAAATGCACAGTGGGTTCAGATGGGAGGAATAGCAGGAACAGTATGTTCAGGGAAATAAGGAATTTGATCAGGCTTTTGGTAGATACTTACTCGCTGCTGCACTGGCCACGGTTTTGTTATTGCCGATAAGTCACATGCAGTCATCAGCATTGCCCTATAAAAACCACAAAGCCATGCTTTTACAGTATATATTTTGAAAAGCGTTCCACTTCTGTAGCAAAATAAGGATATTTGTGATACCCTAAATTTCATTGAAAAAATGAAACAAAACTTTGGGAACATACAAATTTGTTATGACTTAAATGGCTGCAAATGATAATATTTATTATGGTGGGACTTATAATATTAAAAGGAGGGCATAGCTCCTTTTCAAAGTGATATTTCATTTTTCCTACCATGCATTTTCTTTCTCTACTATCATAAATTGCTGTGCTAAGTGGCCATTCCTATTTCATATTGGAAGAGTATAGTGAGTGTTTCTCCACCTTAGGCTTCAACTTCCAGATTTCCTCAGCCAGCATGCAGCGAGAGGTGACTGGATTCGTAAGGGATTTGTTCTTAGGAACATAGCTGGAAACATCTCCATAACATAGTCCATGCTTAAAGCATTCATAAATGTTCTACACCTAGCCCAGACCATTACAGTTCCCGATTTACATAATTATATGTCACTGTAGATCACACATTTCTTTGCTTGTCTGTCTCATATAATTCATGAGAGGCAAACTACTTTCCCTTTTGATGACTTATATAATTAATAATAACTGCTGCTATCAATGCTGGGTTGCTATAAAACTTTGTCCCATTAAAAAAAGAGAAAAACGTGAGGAAACATGAAGGTTCAGTGTTCTGAAACCAGATCTATAAAATTTACAGACAGCCTTTGGCCAGATCTTTATCCTCAACGGCTATTTGTGACAGCTCATTCATCTATCACCAGTATTAACAAGCAAGATAATATGTTGCAAAAGCTCATGGTATGTTGATCAGTCAGTGCTAACTAAGAAGGTCACAGCTCCCATCAGGCCACATATATAAGAGCATAGAAACCATCCCCAGTTTTTATATACAGTGTACTATAAAGCAAAAGTCTCCTATATCCATAATGAATCTCTGATTCTTGCTGAAGGACTAACTTCCTGTTGTAAATGTAAACTAACTACTCTGATGCAAAGCAAAATGAATATTTTTTCTGAAAGCTAAGAAAACCAATTTTAACAGATCAGTGCTTTTAAACAATAGACTTTCACCCAAAGAACAATATGGTATATTGTCAAATCATGTTGGGAAATAATCTTGTTTAGCAAATAACATGAAACCTTACCAAATAATTAGAAGCAAGTAATTCACCCATATTCATGTAATTTTTATTCTGTCCAGCCCAATCACCCAATGAAAGCAAGCCAATCATTGCTGACTAAAGGGAAAAAATCAGAATAGACGACAATAATGTTCTTAAAAAAAAACTTACAAAAATAATTCCTTTTGATAAAGGTCTTGTAGGTTAAACTGATTATTCCGCAGCAGGTCAAAAAACTCTCCCCTTCTTCTGAAAAGCATACAAAATTTAAATAAAAGTTATTAAATCATTTAAAAAGAGGAAAAAACCCACATATCCAACCAAAACGTCTAATTGCAATACCATAACTGCAACTTACTTTATGTATAGTGCTAAATCTGTGGCAAGAATAGCTTGCTTGATGATTTTCAATGTTGCCTTGTATTCTTCAACAGAAAGAGCACTGAGAATCTGATTGCCCTTGGTCCAAAAGAAAACAATGGAACATTTACGACAAGAATGCATTGACTATAAGGATACAGTAACTTTAACAAAATCTTATTAAATTCTACATATTATATTATTTTATTCTACACTGAAAGCAAAAATATTGAATTTTTAAAAACCCAGTTATTAAAATTGAGGAAGAAGAAAACCTAACTAGGTAAGGACCCTAAGAAAATGTTTAAAACAATTTTTTGAACTATTCAGCTAAGAAAATGCAAGCAGCTACTACTGAGTTTTTCCTCACCAATCCCTAAAAAAAGCTATTTGTATGTATTTATATTTTTGTGCACAATGCTGACACTGATACATGCAGTATCAACAATAACACACACACACACACACACACACAAATTGTTGTAAATTTTCTGAGAAAAAAAGAAATTATTCCAGCTGCCACTTTCTTCTGCCAAAATTAGAAGTGGAGAAAATGAAACAGAACTTTATGTACACCAATATCTATTATTAAATATTCATATTTTATTGCTCTACCTTATTCCTGTACAGAAGTTATCATAGAAAATGCACCGTTCAATTACAAGGAATAGAATTTGCCTGACATTGTCTCTTTGTGCTCTACCAAATCTTTATGCTGTTCCAAATTCATGCAGAACCTGGCACAGCTTCACCAACAAAGATGCATTATTTAAATATGTTCTGCTGATATAATTTCACTGACATTTTGCAATGTGTGTAACCTTGTAGCTTATGTATATATCTTTTTCCATATATCTGTCTTTAAGCTTTTTAAGTGAAATTAAGAGAATTTTCAACTGACAAAAACATGGAAACAAAAGTAACAGAAGGAATGAGAGTTTAATACTGAGCTGAAAATATTTTTTAACTTTTTATTTATCAAAGTTCACTAGAGAGAATAAAAAATGATGTACAAGTCTTGCTTTTAGCTCACTCCTTCCACAAGGTTGGAAATCTTGCTAATACCAAGAGTGCTTAAGGTTCCTTGGAAAGATTAAGCAGAGAAGGAGGAGTGTGCGTCATGACAATATGACGCTTGATCTCGCCTCTGCTGATCACAGGGACACCACAAAGTTCCTGTTTGATCCAAAGGAAGGGCTTCAAATCCGCGGTAAACAGACAGCCCCCCCCCCAGGCTGGCAACGTTGCTGACGGCTCCAGAAAGAAGGAAATGGGAGTGAAAGTGGATTCTAGTTGGTGAGATGTTTATTGTCTTAAAAGAGACTGCATTAAAAGAGATTGCCCGTAAAAACTTTTTAATTTAATCTGAAACTTAAAAAAAAAAAAAAGTGGCGGAATTAAGCTCTGGAGGACTTGGTCAGTGGGTTATCACAATTTCTTTAATTGATATTTTAAATGGAACCTATAAAGAATTCTTAAAAGGAACAAAGTAAGTTTTTCCTCTTCTATTTTTTTTTCTTGTCTACAACCTATGGACTAAATCGCTTCCTTTTCATTAGTATGTGTGATTTTTAAATCTTTTTCTTTTCTCTACTACATTTAAGAATACTTAATAATTCAATTTCTTTTTGAAACAACTAAGATACAAAAAGAAACAAGAAAAATTGTAACGATTGAAACAACAGAAGGGAAAATGGCGCTGGTACTTGTTATCTAAAGTATGTGGATTACAAACAAAATATGTTCATTTCTACCATTGTTTATTTTGACTTGGAATCTTAAAGAACCACAGTTTGCTCAAAAGTGAAAGGGGAATTGCTTTTTTTTTTTTTACAAATGCTTTTTTGAAGCCTAATTTTAACCAGAGACTCTATTGTGAATTCAAGTTTGTTAAAAGCATTTCTTGAGTCAGAGTAGCAGCCTTTTTTCTTCAACAACTGGAGACAATGGCGTATACTGAACAACAACAAAAAATGTTACCTTGCAAGAGATAATGGATGCAATACAGCAATATTCTAATACATTTGAAAAAAAATATAGAACATTTAATTGGAGAATATGAGGAAAAAGATGGAGTTACATATCAAATGGTCTTTTAAGCACTAAAGAGAAAAATAACCACAAAGAAACTAAAACTGCTGATCCTTTTGATTGAGTGGCTTATGTTTGGCAATGGGAAAAGTGGAACATGGAAAGATAAGTCAGATTGATGGGAACTCCACCTCAAGATATAGAAGAAGAAACAGCAAAAGAACTTATGATATTAAAGAAAGAAAATTTACCATTGATAACAACCCTGACACTTAAAGTTAAACCAACTAAGGAAGAAGAAGAAGGGCTCCAAAATGACAGGAAAGAACTGATGAACTGCAAAGAGAAGTCCATACAAATTGGATTAAGGATATGTTCAGAAGAAATATGCCACAAATGGCAGAAGACGTGGTATTGTTTTATTACTGGAAAGATACTGGCTGATAGATAAAAGGTTAACCTAAAACCAGTTGAGATTAGGGAAATTTAGAGATAATAGACATAGTTAGATAAGTAATTGAAAGTGATAATAAATGTATATATATGCATAGTTATAAGTGGTAATTGGAAATGAATATTGAATAGCATTTATTAAAGGAGATGAGTAAATATTATTGATGTTTGGTTAAAATAGGTTACAGGGAATAATGATTTTGGAGGATAGTAGAATTAATAAATATGATGCCAATATGTGGCTATGTTCTAAGTTTTTTAGTATTTTTTAAAATGAAGGAAGTGTAATACAATTATAATTAAGTAAGTAAGAATGGAGGCATGAAAAAGATATGTTTATAAATATATTTGATGTGATGTACTTGAAATAATATGAAATAATATGAAACTTGGATGAATACCGAAGAGATGTATAAAATTTTTTTGTAATCAGCAGATACACTTTCTATAGCATGTAAGATGAAGAATTTTTGTGTTGTGTTTAAAAATAAAATAAATTAAAAAATTAAAAAAAGAAAGAAAGATTAAACAGAATTCTTAAGCATTTTTTTCTTTTTTCATTAGGGTCGTTAGTGTGTGTTATCAAAATATTAACAAGCTTATCAGGCAGCATTGGAAAAGCTCGGTAGCACAGCTTAGAATAGGATTGCAAGATATTACTGGGAATTGTTCAAAGGCTAAATTGGACATGCTTTTCTTGTAAACACAATTATCATTTACCGGTGTGTTTAGGATCATCAGGCACTGATCAAAATGATGATGTTCCATTATTGAGTGGCAATAAAGCTGTGCAAGAGGGTGTTCACTTCTGGGGGAAAAAAACAGGTCACATAGAATTATCAGAAGGAATTAACTACAGATGCACAATAGCTTTACAAAGCTACGAATATAGGCAATAACATCCCCCCCACTCCCAATTATTATAATTATGGAATGTGGCTGAAAGAAAACAAAATCTTATTCATCCTGAGATACATACACATGTAAAATGACAATTCTGCAACTAAACAGATGACTAGGAAAATGAAGTCTAAAATATTGGCCACACCCATATATATATATATATATATATATATATATAGAGAGAGAGAGAGAGAGAGAGAGAGAGAGAGAGAGAGAGAGAGAGAGAAATACAGTAAGTAGGGAGGGAGTGTGTGTGTGTAGTTAGGTAGAAGGGTAGAGAAAGAGAGAAATACAGTAGGTAGGTAAAAAGAGAGAGAGATTAAGTAGGGAGGTTGATGTTCTCAGGTGTATTTATCTATGTCCTGCAGAAGGAAATTGCTGACAAACCTTAAAACTTCGTTTCTGCTTGCTCAGAAACAGTTAAAGAGCCTTCCGAAAGGGGAGGGGGGGGAGCCTTTGCATGGGACAAACTTCCAAAACAGCCCATTTCTCCGTGAAAATCAGGCCGTTTTCCCCCCAAATAAAAAGCATAACTACCCGGGGGGGGGGGGGGGGCTTGCAGAATGCTTCTGGGGGGGAGAAAAATGAGCAAAAAACCCACCTCATTTATCGCTCATTTGAGGCTAATTCCTGCCCTCCCCAGCCTCCAGGAGCTCTCTGGAAGCCTCGGCACAGCCAGTTTGGTGAAGGGGGTGGGGTTCCAGGAAGCAAAAAGGGTTTTTTTGCGCTTTGCATCCTTCCCCAAACTGCTCTTTCTCCGCGAAAACGGGGCCGATTTTCTTCAACTAAAAAGCATAGCCTTGGGGGGTCTTGCAGAGTGCTGCTGGGGGGGTGGGGAATAAAAAATGAGCAAAAAAACCGCCCCATTTATCGCGAAAAGGGACCATTTTTATGTCAAATAAATTGCATGCATAGCCCTATGGAGGCTTATAGAGTGCTGCTGGGGGCTGGGGGAGGGGGAAACGGCCCGTTTGAGGCTAATTCCTGCCCTCCCCATCCCCCAGGGGTTCTCTGGAAGCCTCCACAAGACTAGGTACAGCCAGTTTGGTGAAGGGGGTGGGGTTCCAGGAGGCAAAAATACTGTATTCGATGTATAAGACGCACCCAGATTTTCAGCCTGTTTTTAGAGGGAAAAAGGTGCGTCTTATACTCTGAAAAATACGGTAAGCTCCCAGAATTCTCCAGCCAGCTTTGCTGGCTGGAGAATTCTGGAAGCTGAAGTCCTTCAGACTTAAAGTTGCAAAGGTTGGAGACCCCTGCTATAGGAATTCTGGGAGATATCCCAGATGAAATTCTGGGAGATATCTTGATCCATCTGGAAGAAAGACTATGGCAAACTCATTCTTATACACTCTATTTTCTTAGAAATGGGATTGCGAGAAGAGCTGAACCTTATATCTGCAAATACATAAATATTTCAAATAAAAATCCATTCCAGATTTCTTTCTTATAAAGTTTCACTGTAAGTTAGCATTCTGCTTTGCTTTCATTTTTTTTAAATAAAAAAAAATATTTCTAAGAAAATAATTTTGAGGCAAGTAACCTCAGTTTTCTGGTTCCCATAAGGACCCTGATCTTTATTTTGATATATTTGTACTAATCTGGGGGCTTTAAAAATATCCCTGGAATCATTTTTACAACATATTCATTCTATTTTTTAAAAATAAAATGCTATAAAAAGATAACATGTCTTGCTGTCTTCCAAACATTTTCCTAAATAGAAACCTTTCCTAACCTTGAAAGATACCCATGAAAGAGGAACAGAGACAGAGAAATAGGATGAAACTTTTTTCCTCATACAGTGACAAGTGTTCTTTCTACCATTATACTTCATTTTTACAGAAAATTCTAAAAGGCAGTATACTGATATACTATTAATATTGGCCATTATGTATGTATGAGCATAGGAAGGGGGGAGAGAACATATTTTTATAATAATCTATATAATAATTTTATAATAATCTATAGCTAAAGGTTTCCCTCGCACATATGTGCTAGTCGTTCTCCATTTCAAAGCTGAAGAGCCAGCACTATCTGAAGACATCTGCGTGGTCATGTGGCCAGAATGACTAAATGCCAAAGGCACACAGAGCGCTGTTACCTTCCTGCCAAAGGTGGTTCCTATCTTTCTACTTGCATTTTTACATGCTTTCGAACTGCTACGTTGGCAGATGCTGGAACAAGTAATGGGAGCTCACTCCGTTACACAGCACTAGGGTTTCAAACCCCCAACCTTTCTGATCGACAAGCTTAGCCACCATGTCCCTTAAAAATAATCTATAAAGGTATACTATTTGAGAAGATATTATTTTTTGACCAAAACAATGGCAGTTGTCACTGGACTTTACTAATAGTTACTTGCCCTCTCCCATCTGAGACCAATTGCCACCAATTGCCTGTGGAAAAAGACAAAGGGAGTCAAAAGACCTCCTGAAGCCCATAGGCTGGTTCCTTTCCTTTCTCTTGCCTCAGATTCAATATAACCCAGGGGTCTGCAAAGTTGGCTCTTTTAAGACTGGTGGACTTCAACTCCCAGAATTCCACCAGTCTTAAAAGAGCCAACTTTGCAGACCCCTGATATAACCAATTGGAAAGATTTCTGGAGGGAGGAATTGTACTGCAAGCCGCTGAGAAATCTACTTAGTTTTATTCTTCTTTCCCTTTGTGCCACCAAGATATTGCTATCAAATGGCTTGTGGGGAAAATACCAAGATTTGTTGCTATGTATATTTTTTGTATTTTTATTTGTTTTTAAAAAGTAAAGAACAACCCACTCCTCCAAAACAAAAAACTTCCAAAAACTCCTGTTCTACCCATAGGAACCCCTAATGCTTTGCATGATCTATCATCTCATCTACTTTGCATAATTGTTCTGCTATCGCCCCCCAAAATTGCAGTTCTCATAACCCAAAACCTTTCCTGCTTTTGGTTTAAAGCAACCTTGATAAATACATACACAGAATCCCTGAAAACCCCGAGAGAAGATTCCACAATCTCTCTAGTTAAAACTTCTGTAAATATCATGGCTCAAATGTTAATTCAAAATGAAAAATGGAAACATCAGACTGCAATATTCTTCCCTTTTACCTGCCATTTACTCACCTCTGTATGTAAGAATTATTCACCCCCCTGTGATCTAAATCGTGGCTCAGAGCTGCAATCAGCAAAGAAAGTACCTCAACATCAGTAAGTTGGTTCTGTACAATATAAAGGAGAGATAAATTACTATATTTGCAAAAATACTTGACATGGTATGTTGTTTCTTTCTTTCTTTGCCTGTTTCAATATCTTTACATTTTGACACCCACTCCTAAACTGAATATGAATTATATGAATATATGAATATATATGTGTGTGTGTGTGTGTGTGTGTTACGTTTTTGAGCTGATCAATAAATAAGTCAGGGAGACTAGGATAGATCTATTTCAAGCTTATTAGCTCTCATCAACTAGCCATACCCTTACTGGGATTCGAACCAGGGCTGTATTACATGCCAGGTGAGAGCCTTGCCATTAAGCCAGCTAGGTTCTGTTCTTGTCAGCTGAGACAGGAGGATAGTTATATATAATTGTTTCCACAACACCCTGTTAAGGCCCCAATTAAGGGAGGAAGCACACTGCTTTTCCTTTTCTGCCTTTCGGCTCATCACCAGAGACCATCTAGACAGAAACCCAAGAATTCCGTTGTGTAATTTTTATTTTTTTTATAGGTGTGTTACGTTTTTGAGCTGATCAATAAATAAGTCAGGGAGACTAGGATAGATCTATTTCGAGCTTATTAGCTCTCATCAGCTAGCCATACCCTTACTGGGATTCGAACCAGGGCTGTATTACATGCCAGGTGAGAGCCTTGCCATTAAGCAATTAACAATTATATATAACTATCCTCCTGTCTCAGCTGACAATAACAGAACCTAGCTGGCTTAATGGCAAGGCTCTCACCTGGCATGTAATACAGCCCTGGTTCGAATCCCAGTAAGGGTATGGCTAGCTGATGAGAGCTAATAAGCTTGAAATAGATCTATCCTAGTCTCCCTGACTTATTTATTGATCAGCTCAAAAACGTAACACACATATAAAAAAAAAATTACAAAACGGAGTTCTTGGGTTTCTGTCTAGATGGTCTCTGGTGATGAGCCGAAAGGCAGAAAAAGAAAAGCAGTGTGCTTCCTCCCTTAATTGGGGCCTTAACAGGGTGTTGTGGAAACAATTATATATATATGTGTATGTGTGTGTTAGTTTTATGAGCTGATTAATAAATAAATCAGGGAGACTAGTATAGATCTATTTCGAGCTTTTAAGCTCTCATCAGTTAGCCATACCCTTACTGGGATTCGAACCAGGGAGGTATTACATGTAAGGCAGATGTAATTGCCACTAGACCACTGGTTCTCCTCCTGATCATCTGAGCCAGGGGAATAAGTATATACTTGTGTCACAACACAATAGCACGATATATATATCATCCCCAGAGAAAAAATCATCCCCAGAGAAAAATCATCCAGATGCCCCAAGCTCTACGGCCTCCCCAAGATACACAAAAAAGGAACACCACTCAGGCCCATAGTCAGCTCCATAGGCTCACCTCTACAAAATCTTGCCAAGTTCCTCGCAAAAAAATTACAACCCTATGCAGAATCTATCAAATCACATGTACAAAACTCCTTCCAGTTCATAGAGACGATCCAGAAACAAAATCTACAGCCCAGCGATCTACTCGTGAGTTTTGATGTCATATCCCTCTTCACCCAAGTGCCTATAAAAGAAGCCTTGACAGCTATCCAGAACAAATACAACCCCCCCCAATACATCCTGGATCTAACCAACCACTGTCTAACTAATACATACTTCATTCACAATGGACAAAGGTACAAACAAATAGAAGGAGCACCTATGGGATCACCACTCTCACCAGTCATCGCTAACCTTTACATGGAACACTTTGAAACTAATGCCCTAAATAAATCAGAACACAAACCCAAACTCTGGCTTAGATATGCAGATGACACTTTTGTAATTTGGCCACACGGAAAAGAAAAACTAGACAACTTCCTCACACATCTCAACAGCCTACACCCCAAAATACAATTCACTATGGAAATAGAAGATAACAACCAACTTCCCTTTCTGGATGTCCTCATCTACAAAAAACCCAATGGCTCCCTAGGACACACCATCTACCGGAAAAAACCACACACAAACCGCTACCTAAACGCACAATCCCATCACCACCCTGCACAGATCAACTCCGTAGCCAAGACCCTCATCTCCAGAACCAAACGCCTAGCTGACAAAGACCACCTGAAAAATGAATTACACACCCTCACAAAGGTATTAATCTCCAATGGATAATTACAAAACTAATCCAAAAGCAGACACCCCCCAAGATCCAAAACACAGAACAAGACAATGGCATCACTCTCCTCCCTTATATTAAAGGCACCACTGATAAAATCAGCAAAATTCTCCACAAACACAATATCAAGACATCCTTCGACACTAACCAAAAAATAGCCAACATCTTAAGGAACCCCAAAGACAAAATCCAGCTAGAAAACCAAGGAGTCTATGAAATACCATGCAAAGTCTGCTCGTCCACATACATTGGACAGACTAATAGGAGAATTAGTGCACGTATCTCAGAGCATAAGAATTCTGTTAAAAGACAAGTAAATACTTCCTCCCTCTTCCAGCACTTCCAAGCAACAGGTCATGAAATTGACTTTGAAAAAACAAAATTACTCTCCAGGACTGAACACTCCAACAGGAGAATGATTATGGAAGCTATTGAAATAGAAAAACATCCCCACAACATGAACAGACGCGATGATGCCTCCCGCCTGCCAGACATCTGGAAACCAGCTCTGGCCACTAAACGAGTCCCGGCCACTAAACGAGTCCCGGCCACTAAACGAGTCCCGGCCACTAAACAAGTCCCGGCCACTAAACAAGTCCCGGACACTAAACGAGTCCTGGCCACTAAACGAGTCCCGGCCACTAAACAAATCCCGGCCACAATAATAATAATAATAATAATAATAATAATAATAATAATAATAATAATAATAATAATAATAATAATAATAATAATAATTTTAATTTTATATCCCGCTCTCTCTCCCCAAAGGGACAAACACTGACACCATCATCAATCACTCTCAACAAACTCCATCTACCAATCAGGATGTGGCAAATCAGCCAACCAATCAGTTTAAAGTAGCAGAGCCAACATTCCAACCCCTCCCACCTCCACTTACAGAAAAACTGCCATTTCAAATACAGCTCATTTGCAAGAAAGCCAAGGCCGAAGCCTGATGATGATGGGGGTGATCCCATCGAAACGTTGCAAAAACACCTTTAATTTTACACGGGAAAAGACCCGAATAAACCAAAATCTACATATCTCTCTCTCTCTCTCTCTCGCTATTTTGGTTGAGTAAAATTAATCTTAAATGTGCATTACAAATAACACAGAATTCTGAACAGATATATTATTTAATAATAATAATAATAATAATAATAATAATAATAATAATAATAATAATAATAATCTTTACTGTCATTGTAATAATATTGTAATAAAATTACAATGAAATTGGTTTGAGCGCCTAAGTAATCATTATACAATTTTGTATGGTATAAAAAAAATTTGTTTGTTACAAATCCAATTAAAAAAAAAAAAACTATGCAAAGCAATAGTTTGTCATACCATGTTCATTTCCTACTTTTAATTACACAAACCTAGGCCTAAAGTCACTTGGGCCAAATTTGTAGTTCAGCAAAATCCAAACAGCAAAGGTTCCAGAATTTGACTAATAGAGAACTTTGATTTGCTTTAGGGTCTCTTAATGTGTACTTGTTCCACAGGTTTTAATTCCATAAAGAGTTGAGCTATATTCTCTGTATGAGGATTTCTACTTGTTTGCTTAATCGCAAGCTGAACGGCATTCCACATGCAGTGTAAATATCTAATATTTTTAGAATAAAGCAAGAGATATCATAGTAGCCATCTGAAACCTAAAGACAAATTTACACAGTTTAAACAGGCAATCTAAAGCCTCCAGGGTACATGAACTGGCAGCCTGGAGTTTCTTGGCAACTATTGAAAATCTGCAGCAAAACTACCTCCCATTTTGGGGCACTTTTTGTAAGTCCTAAGTATGTTTACATTGTTTGAAAACAAATAAAGGAAAACTAATATCAACTCTACAACACCTTTGAACTGTAGTGCTGGAGGAAATTATTGAGAGTTGCTTGGGCAGCGAGAAGGGCAAATCATTCAGTACTAGATACAGTAAAACTAGGCTGTTTTTTGAAGCAGCAATAGTCTAAACTATTTTAGAAAAATAATATAAAGAGGCATCAAGGCAAGAGAAGCCCTTGATGCGTGTAATAAGCAAGGCAAACTAACAAAAGAATTATAGAAGACATTGTGGCTGGGTAAACGCATCTATTCCGTGCAGCCGGTCTGGCGTAGTTTTTTAGTTGATTTTAATTGATTTTATTTAGTTTTATTTGGATTTTAGAACAGGCCCCCAATTTAATGCCATTTTAAAGTATTTTATATATTGATGTTTTGTACTGTTTTATTGATGCCTGTTCACCACCCTGAGTCCCGCAAGGGAGAAGGGCGGTATACAAATTTAATAAACATTAACAAACGTTAACATTAATGTTTCTAGTGCCTCAATCATGAGCTTATAAGAACCAAAGAAACTATGAAATGGAAGCAATAAGCTTCTCCTTCCTCAAAAAATCAGGGGGGAAAAAGATTTTACAGTCTATGAACTAGTTATTTGTAAAATTTCAACATAATGTGTTGCAATGTCTAGTTAAGATTTTAAAAACAGCCTAATATAAATAAGGTTATCCAAAACATACCTGAATTTTTCCTGTCTTTAAAGCTGCAAACATGCATTGGGCTGTATTAAAAGCATGTCTCCAGTTGTGATAAGCAACATTTTTCCGATAATTTTTCCTCACGCTTAAAATCCATCTGCAAAGGACCTTTCAAAAATAGTATTGTTGAGTTAAAAGTATAATACAGAATAAACACCATCAGAAAAAAAAGAACCCCCAAACTAAAATATCAAAACTTCAACAAATTTCACATCCGGCTTTTATACACACTTTGTGGAACTGAGTTATAGAAGTATATTTTAACTTAGAAAGATGAAATTAAGGAAGTAAAATGGGAGGGCTTTAGGACACATAGTGACATGAATGCAATGCCTGCATGCAACTCCTTAAATCAAGCATGTTATTTCTCAGGTTTATATAAAAGGAGCTGATAATCTCAAGGACAGACAGATATAAGGAGTTGTGAGTACAACCTTATTGATCAAGTATGCTGATTCTACAGGGTTTTAGGGTTGTTGTTTTTTGAAGAAAACTCTAATGCTTTGTTTGAAAGTGATAAGAAAGTCCTTCTTTATGTACATATTTTTCCAAAGATTAAAAAAGTGAATGCCTAGGAACCTGAAGGCTGATTAAAGTTTATATTCCCTTACAAGGGCCTAATTGCAGGGAGGCTTATTCTAGAAAAGTGCTTTGATATCAATTGCTAATTTGTTTTTTCACCATATGTTAAAGCCTTGACAATTTTTAAAATAGAAAAATGGAAATACCTCACTGCAATCTGTTTACTAGTCATTATACAATATAATTTGACTTAACTCAGTGCTTCTCAATTATTTTCTGTCATGCCCCCCTAGGAAGAAGAAAACATTTCACGCCCCCCGCGCGACTGTAAATAGTATCATAAACATGGGGCTTAGCTTGTTATGACAGTGTTTGCCGAGGTCAAACGCGTCCCCCTTTACGGAGCCTCGCGCCCCCCCTGGGGGGGCGCCCCACTATTTGAGAAGCACTGACTTAACTCTATATTCAGATACCATTTAAAACAGGAATTCCTGAGCAGGACACAATTCAGTTTTCCCCAGATTATGGAATTCAGCACAATCAGATTTTTAAAAACAAATTGCAGAGAGAATTTAATGGTAGAGAAAATTATCTTCTGTAGATGGTGACAAGGATGTGGGAAAAATGGTAATAATGGTAAGCAAGCTTAGCAAAGTCCACTTCCTCTGAAGCTTATTTGCATGGAAAAGGACAGAAAATATTTTTCACAGATAACAATGAATTTTTCCCATGACCTCATGGATGATTTAAAAAGGACTATTCAATGTCATATCCAGTCATATACATACAGCACACACATATATACACACACACACACACAAACATGTGCATACTAAAGAGCATAGTATTTCAGAATAATTGGCTACATATATGGTCATACTTGCAGCCTCACCTCGTGTTTTATTTGGAAATTTTGTACAAGGTTAAGGTCAGTAAACATCCGGATTGTGCACAGAGAAGTCTCCATGTCTGACAGTTCAAAGTCACTGAAGTAAAAGTCAGTGAGTCTTAGAGATTGTGCAGACGGTACAACAGCAGCCTTGAAACAAACAAGAACAGTAATGAAAAATGTTGTCTTTCAAGATACTAAATAAATAAACCAAGTCACCATGTGACCGGATGTAATTCATCTAGATTTATTGAAAACATTCCTAGTCAGGAGTCAAATCTAGAGGTGTGTGTGTGTTTATCATTATTTAGTTACTTACCACAAAAGTCCATTTTGGCTCTAGCACCATTTTAGCAGAAGACAAATTGTGATCTCCAACCCAGAAAGTAATGTATGTGTCGAGCAAAAGGAAATCAACCTAGCTTTTCTACTTATAAATTAGGATTTATTTCTGAACAACCACAGGAGAGAAATGTTCCTCTCATGTCTATGGAGATTCTCAGTCATTCTAGGTCATTGTTGTCCCAAAGTAATTTGTACAGATTACAATCTGCCCCCAACACGCGTGCAATTTTAGCTATATACTTCTGGTGCAGAAAAGTGAATGTTTCAAAAGGGGACACATTATCTGGTTAGCATATCTGGAAGCCCTTGGTTAAAAATACTTATACAAAAATGTTCTTTTATAAACTAGATGACTGTTTTTTTGGATTGAATCTGTACTCAAAGTTATATATTTAAAACATGCTGGTTAAAAGTCAGAGATCTCAGGCAAAGTTTTATGTACCTGAAAAGTAAATATTTGTTCCCAAAATTAACTAAGCACTAACATGAGAAAATTTAATGCCAGAATTCTTCACTATTAACAAAATGGAAAAAAAAACTCACTCATGAACTAGATACCTACATAACTCTCAATGTCTATCCTGTTTGTATATAGATATTCTAATTTATCTTGCAAAAAAAAAAGGAGGGGGAAACTTATAAACATGAAATGAATTTGATTTGCAGACATTTCATGCTATCAGTAAAAGCAATTTTAAAAGGGTTTTTAAAAGCACACTGCTTTAATAATAACTAATAGGATTGATATATGCCAGATGATAGAGGGCCCTTTGAAGATGAGGTAAATCAAACAGGCTTTGCCTTTCCAAATTAAGTTAGTAAAGATGCTGTGATGTTGTTATTTTTTCTAATAGCTTTTCCATGAAGGATTCCTCTAGGGCAGGGGTCTCCAACCTTTGCAACTTTAAGTCTGAAGGACTTCAGCTCCCAGACTTCTCCAGCCAGCTTTGCAACAAGATTTGACAGTGCTTAGGGCACCAGTGAGCCTTACTCCACCACTGCATATATTTACAAGTACTTTACAGCTTTATGTATGTTTATGCATATCATTCATACAAGGGGTGGGTTTCAAATTTTTTTGCTACCTATTCTGGGGCATGGCCTATTTTGTGGGCATGGCTTAGTGATCATGTGACTGGGTGGGCATGGCCAACTTGATGTCACTCACCAGGAGATGGCATGGATTGGGTAAAACACTCTTGCTTAGCAACCAAAATTTTGGGCTCAATTGTAGTCATAAGTCAAGGGCTATCTCTGCCATCCTCTGCATGGCAGCCTTGTCCTAGTAAACTCCTTCTCCTTTCTGGCAATTTTCC
Source organism: Rhabdophis nuchalis (assembly GCA_039707465.1). NCBI lineage: Eukaryota > Metazoa > Chordata > Lepidosauria > Squamata > Natricidae > Rhabdophis > Rhabdophis nuchalis. The sequence continues at coordinate 42,017,361 of CM077648.1, read as the reverse complement.
TCTGTGTTAGAGGAACTAAAATAATCCAGACAATGTAAGGTTTCCTGCTGCAGCAGGGTGTTGGACTAGATGACCTCTGTGTAGCCCTAAATTGCTGTGCTGTTTTTCTTCTTTCCTTTCTTCCTTTCTTCCTTCCTTGCTCCCTTCCCTCTATGGGAAACAACCAATCTCCCCACCAAATAAAATATTACTCCCAGAAAGGCTCATTCCACATGCCTGCCAGATAGATAATGAGATAATGAGCCTATAGAAAGTTTGGCTCCATTCACAAGCAGGGAATGATCCAAACCCTTTTAGAAACACAAAGCCCATATTGCACAAACCCCAAAATTTCAAAAACATAGAACCATATAAGAATCCTACCTTTTATCCACTTTGTTGTTCAGTTGACCCAAAAACAAACTGCTGAATGTCACTTTACAAACTTCCTTTTGAGCAACTTTTTAATTTAAAGCAGGTTTCAATTTACAGTTTGCAACATTAAGACTTGTGGACTTCAACTTCCAGAATTCCACAGCCAGGCATGCTCAGTTCCGATTTAAAGTAACAGCATTTTTTTCTACTTTGCTGAATTCCAGTTAAAAAGTAATATTCCTTATTTCTTTTTATTTCTCCCTTCCCTTCCTTCCTTCTTCCCTGCCCCCCCCCCCGCCCTTTTAGTTTTTAAAACTTCTTTTCCCTTGCCTGAACTGGCAAGGAAAAAGGGCTTAAAAAAAGAAAAGCTTCTAACGGAGGGCATGGCAAAGCCACTATTACTACTGATCCCGTCTGGTATGCCAGATTTTCACTACCTCTTCTGGCATACCGGACAGGACCGGGAGGAACCCACCTCTGACTTACACCTATCACACTATTCTTTTGGGGCTTAAACAATATTATTCAAAGTACAAAAAAGAAGTATGAAGTATTAAGTAAAACAAATTAAATATTTAAGAAAAGAAATATAAGAAAGTTGAATTTAATTCATAGACTTCCACTCACAATATCTCTTTATATTGTTCTAACTTTGCTTCCTATTTCTTCTTCAGGTAGAGCAGCGAATATACCTTACAGTTCACTCCCCCCATGCCCAAAACAATCCATTGCAGTTTGAGGATAGCGCATGACCTGGTTGGACAAATGCTGAGACTCAAAAAAATTGGCAAGACCTATGGCTAGCAGTGGGCTGGATGGGCCTCTTTAGCATATTGCAGAACTTCTAAAATAAACTAAAATATAACAGATGTACCATAGTTCACACAAAAGAAGTATCCTCAAAATGCTGTTTTCATGATTTTACCCAATTGAAGATATATTGTATGTTACTATGTTTTAAAATACAGCCCTGACTCCCACATATTTTTGTTGTACAGTGAAAATGGGAACATTTGAGTTCACGTTAATGTCAAATGCATTTCAATGGAAATTTGAGGTAGGTTCTTCTCATGCAATGGCTTCCTAGTGAGCAAAGCTGCTTCTGCATCTGCCCTGGTTATAAATTTAGAGTGTCCCTCTGGAAATATGTTTCTGCTAGAACATGTTTATTTTCCAACCCTCACAATATGTTCCTAGCTCAAGAAACCTGAGAGGAAGGGAGGGAGGGAAGGAAGGTTGTCTGCTCCTCTCTGCATCTATGGAAAACTGGTATATCATTAAAAACATCTATTTTTTAAAAAAATCCCTGGGCTGGAGTTAACTAGAGGGAGACCTGAATCTGAGCACTCATCCCGATTCTTTTGAAATTTACCTGCTGTTACACCTAGAAAAGGACAAGATAAATATTGCTTCACCTGGTGCTAATCAGATCTGAAATATGCTCCCAATTTCCTTCTTGTTTTCTTTTTACAGTTGTAAAATTGGGCAGGGATTTTCACATTAGAATAGATCTGAAGCAGCTTGTTACAAGGGGAAAAAAAGGGCTTAGGCTCATCTTCTGAAATTTTTAAAAATATAGGAGCAATAAATGAATGTATTTTCTTCCATGGTATAGTTTAACCTGGGAATTTGTTCTCATGCAGTTTTAAAAGGAAATAGCTTCATTCATAGAAAGACAGGCTAAATTGCCAATTGTTTGATGACTGAATATAGCTTCCAGAATCAAAAGAGCATGCACAAGGGCAGTGTTAACTTGTCTTGAACCTCGCTCAAATTACTGTAATTTTAACAAAGCCAACTACTTGAAGATATCTTCATCCTGAATCTTCAAGCCAAAAGCAAGAATCATTTATAACTGCCTGAAAAGTTTGACATACGTTTTAAACACATCATGCACTCCACAGCATCTTCAGTACGTAAAGATCAGATATACTGGGGAGGGGGGAGGGGGGAAAGAAAACAACATTACCGCTGTTACTTGAAGCTCCCTGGTTTCTTCTGCAGCAGCTGATGCATGGTAGGACAGCACCTTACAGGAAAAGGAAAGAAAAGACAATAATCTTTCAGCAACACTTATATCTGCAATACTAAAAATCTAAAGTAGTCTATCAATAATGAATTGGTGTAAACCAAAGTAACAGAGTAGGATAACTGCTGATCTTTACAAACTATGGTTGATAGACATCTTCACTCCCAAAGCACAACTTTTTCAAGAGTAATTGACCCAGAGGTGGTATTCTACTGGATGGGACCGGTTCGCCTGAACTGGCAGTAGAAATAGCCGGTGATCCCACCCACTCAGGCTCTATTTTGTCCTTTTTAGGGAATTTTTTGAGCAAAGTGCATGCGTGGAAGACTGAGTGCATGTGTGGACGTGGCACATGTGAGCAAAGTGAGTACGCATACACACACATTTGCAAACCAGTAGGGAAGGTAAGTGAAAACCGTCTATGAACCACAAAAGATTTGTGTGGTGGTTTGTTTTTTTTTAACTTAAAGCAGGACTTAAATGAAGTTTCCCTGTTTCTAGCCCTAGTACCTTTAATCACTTCACTAAACTGTCTCTTCTGCCCTCTGTGGTTAATGTTAAATGAATATTTCTTTTTTTTTTAATTGAAAAAGTTTTATTGGTTTTACAATTTTTTCTATAGGGTGGGATAAGGGATACAAAGAAATTTTGAGAGCATTCACGACAAAGTCGTCGGCCCTTCCGGGACCTCAAAATAAATCATTAACAAAAAACATTTTTCGTAACACTACAAAGTGAAAGCAAGTACATATTTCTAAGTTCTCAGTTCTATGCTGTCAGTCATTTACAAAAATCCAGATACACATAATATGCAATATTACTCAAAAAATCAAAGCAAAGTTATTTTTTAGATCTAAGTCTCTTGGCAATTGTATCTTCAATCTCTTCCCCCAGGCCCCCAGCGGGCGGGGCCGTGGCCCCCCCTGCCCCCCCTGGATCTTCCCCAGGACAGAGGAGTGTTTTTTAAGAAAGGCTTCCGCCTCAGCAACTGTTTTAATCCTCACTCTTCCTCCATCCCAGAACACCAGCATCCCTTCGGGCGTCACCCACCTGAACCAGATTCCATGATCAAACAATTTTTTAGACAAGAAGGAAAATTTCCTTCTTGCTTCTCTAATTTTTCTTGGGATCTGCTTCAAGATAGCAACTTCCTTTTGTTGGTAAATTAACGGACTTCCTCTCTGCATTTTCAGGATTTCCTCTCTGGTTGACCTTCTAACAAATTTAACATGTATCTCTCTGGGTACTTCATTTATCCTGGCATATGCTGAATTTATTCTGTAGGCTAGGTCAATGTCCCCCCTGATCTCATCCTTAGGTTTATGTAAATAGTCTGCTATAATTGTGCTCATGAGATCAGGGAGGGATTCACCAGATTCCTCAGAAACGTTCTGAAATCTCAAAAAATATGTCATCCTTTCCATGTCGATCCTAGACACATGCCCATTTATTTCCACATTAGTAACATTTTTAATCTCTCCCTTAGCCCCCGCCAGCCCCCCTTCCAGTTCTTCATTCTTCTGTGTGTTTTCCAGCACTTGTTTCCGTGTGTCCAATAGTTCCTTCTTAAAGTTGATATTTTCTGCCCTCTGGGCCTTGATTTCTTGTACCAAAGTTTGTATAACAGATTCAAGAGAAGCCATCCTTAGTTCTAAGCTTGCCAGTGCTGATTCTTGTGCCATGATTAGCTGTTAAAATCAGTGCCACTAAAATGGCGTTTTTTGGGTGGAGCTGTTAAGGCAGATCAGGAGCCAAAAGTTCAGTTCAGGGTTGTAAAGTTCAGAAACCAAGAGAGAAACAATTTTCCAACTCAATAAGTATAATAACGAAGGTACTCCAGAAAAGAAATCACAAATCCAAAAAAAAATTTCTTCATTAATAACCAGAGGGAGTCCAAATCGCAAAGAGACGCTGGGAATTTTCCATAAGTAAAATAGACAGGGACAAAGAGAAGCCATTTCCACCGCCCAAGCTCAGAGCCCGAAGGAGAGAGTGGTAAAAGAAATTGTTTCAGCCAGACCTAGAGACTCTGTTGCAAGAAAAACCGCAGATCACTTTCCCTTGTTGCAAACAATCCGGAATGAAGATATCCGCTTCCTCACAGCGAGGAGCCATTTTCAAGTGCCGCTTTAAATCCGAGGGTTTTTTTTACAAACAAACACCCCCCTCCAAGTCCTTTCAGCCAGGCTGACAGCAGAAAAAAAAGTTTTAAGTTACTCACTCTCCCCCTTGCAGCCGAAGCCCCGGGAAGCCTTCCAACTCAGCCGATCAACTCTCTCCATAATCACAAATGGTGCCGTCTGCCTTTGGCGAAGGGAAAACCCCCCGCAGCATGTCCTCTTCCACCTAAGCCGAAGACAAGGGTCGCTTCCCCACTGCCGTGGGGAGGGGCTTCCCAGGCAAGCCGGCTTTACGGAAGACCCCCAAAAACGGGGCGTCTCGCCCCCTCTGGGGGGCAGGAAAAGCAACAAAACGGCGAGCGAGCGCTAGGCTCGCCCGTCGCCGCTGGAGCCGGAACCGGAATCCTTAAATGAATATTTCTTAACAATTGTTTGAAAGGAACAGTTAATGTGATTTTGCAACCTAATAATTTGTAACATTTATTTGATCCAGATGCAGTTTAAGTAATGGTTTAGGTAAGTTAGAGAAGAATAATTCATGCTGGGAGAGAACGTTGTGTTCTTAATGATAATTCTTAAAGCATTTTGTTAATTACTAGCATTACCTCTGAAGCAGTGGTGGGATTCAAATGATTTAACAACCAGTTCTCTGCCCTAATGACCAGCTTGGTAGGTATGGCTCGGTGGTCATGTGACTGGGTGGGCATGGTCAATTCAACGTCACTCAGGTCGATGGGCGCTTTGCCTTAGCTGTTACAATGTCATAAGGGTTAACTGGAAGGGCAGTTTCTGTAAGCCAGGCAACAAAGATGAGGCTAGAAACAACACCAGAATGTTTCCTTCCTGCCTTCCTTACAGGATTAGCCCTCTAAACAAAATGAGATTTCTTCCAACAATCGGTTCTCTAAATTGCTTAGAAAGTTACCAACCGGTTCTCCCGAATATGTGCAAACTGGCTGAATCCCACCACTGCTCTGAAGTCATGGCAATACTTTGAGGATGATTCATTAGTGGCAAGAACTTGGAAATGTAATCATTTTGTATCTTTTATGTTGACTAATAATGAAAGCATAATTAATTTTAAATGCATAGCAGTAAAGCAGTAAATATTTAAATATTTCTTTACTAAATTAAAATAAATATTCTGCTTGGGGTCGTCGTCCCCCAAGATATTAATTTTAGATGGAGAACAGTATGATCATATTACTGGACTCGGCTAGCATACCGCTACAGTGGGGGAAAGGCACAACACTACTTTAAATGAGCAAAGAATTCTCAAATAACTCTTTTTCTTTTATGAAAAACAGCTGAAAATCTTCCATGTACCTATATGAATGACAAATAGCTGACAACATAGCTATAATTATAATCCGAACAAAGTTGTCATAATAAATTAGCTTTCTCCAAGGGTTCCATAAGGCAGGGCATAAAAGAAATTCTGTCTTAGGAAAATCTTGGCAGAAATTTTGCCTGTGTAAGAGAAAATATTTTTAATTTACTGAACAAAATGAGAATTATTTAGAGCTGCGAGTGAAGGAGAGAAGAATTTTACTTTTTGGGTTGGATTTGTATTTAACTGGCATTTCATGCAGCTGGAATTATAACCTCAATCTATAGCACATTTTTTTTCATAAGGATATATTTTTCCTTAAACGTTAAACCGCCTGAATAGGTAGAGTGCAATACACTCAAGGTATTTCAAGGTCAGGTAATTTTCACACAATTTTGCACAAGAACACTGTAATCCAATGCTATCAGATTGCATTGAATTATAGCATTACATTATAGCATTAAATTCAGTTGCGCATGTAAGTTTTCCCTTCAGAACCAATTATAGGATCTGAATTTTAGAAATATTGTACTTTTTCTACGAGATTGATGCAAAGATAGCCAACGTCTAGAGCGGGGTGTCAAACTCTATCCCATTGCCGGATGTATCAGGATTTTGTTTACCTTTGGAGGGCTGGCTTGTTCTTTGTGGCTGACTGGATGGGTGTGGCTGGACCGGTCTCTCACCATCTCTGGGACGGCCCCACAGGGCAACTCTGAGCCTATTGTGGGCCACATCTGGCCCGTGGACCATGTGTTTGACATGTCTGGTCTAGATTATCTGATTTCTCAGGTTATTTTGGAGGATATGAAGAGCACATCAGGATCTCTTGGTTTCTTATGGTAGCATGTGCATTATACTTAATGGAAATTAAAAGGCTAGGCAAGATAACGCCCATCTTTAATATGAATATGATGAAATACTGTAATGTAGAAGAACCCCACAGTAACCTTCTTGTTATCCCAGGTATGACTTGTTTGAAGGGGTAGACCAAAATCATCACAGGAAACCAAAGACAGTAAAGAGATGTTCAGTGACACAATCATGTCTTTTTTAATGCAAGAACACAAATCATCTACATTGGTCACACTTGCCTACATGCAATTTATTTAAGGAAGTCAGTGGTTTGCTTCTGGATCCCATTAGAGTGATAATCCACCAGTGTGTGCAAGCACATGGAAATACAGAAGCATAGAGTCAATATGAGAGATCCTTAGGTGGTAGCTGAGCAACATTGGGTTTGCTTTAAAGTCAGCAAGGATTCCAATAAAGTACATTAAGACTGCCTTGATTTATTCTTACCTCTAATGTCACCATTTGCTTTGCCATGGCTCTTTCTACAGCTTCATACATCTGAGTGTTCTGGATCCCTAAGCCACAGAAGATAACAAAAGCTTCCAAAAACTGTTCATCATTTCTATTGAAAGCTTTTATTTTGCCCGAATTTTCTTCCATTTTGTTTGCAAGTTGACAAACTCCTGAGTCATAATAAGAAACAACAACAAAAAGATACCCTTGAAAAAGCAGGCAATTGGTTAGCATTAATCACACATTTAACCAAAAGAAGCTATGCTTGATAGGGTAGCATGGAGAGCATTTGCCTGTAAAGTTACCAAGAGCCAGACACTACTGGATTAAAACAGTAACAGTCAACTCATTTATATTAAAATTGTATTTTTTCTTCAAAAAGAATAATTAGAAATCTATCATTTAAACTTTTAAACGGTCTAGGGATTCAAACAAAAATTACACATTGTGCTAGACAGCCACAACATTTTTAAAGAAAATTAATTCAGTCTATGTGGAAGTAGAAATTTAGTTTTGAATCTTCCTGTATTTACATACTTCATGGGTTTACATACTTCAAAAAAAAAAAAAGAGCTAGCTTCATTTGAGTCAATGGTGCTTCCTTCTCCTTATATAGGCATGGAGGTTTGCTATAAACAAAACATCAAACTGAACATTATAATATCTACCCCTCCCAAGTCTTAATTTTCTTCTTGCTATTAATAGATCTTTAGTTTGATGAAATCCCTAAAGACAATTTGTCCTTTACAAACTCATTAAATGTTTATAACGGTGCCAAAATGCTGTAATGACTATGAGGTTAGCACACCCAGGGCTTGTGCATTCTTATTTGAAAATTGCAAATTATCTGCATATTAATCTGCATTTTAACTACAGAAAAAAACATCAGTAGTTTATTAACTGGCCAATTATGTGCTACATTCAAGAAGGTGTCTTGGCATCATTCACGGTGAGTGCTTCTCTTCACTTAGGAATCTATTTTGGAATGGTTCTTCCATTATGTAGAAGTACAACAGATCTATAGAATCTATAGAACTGTAGTTTAACTAAGAATATATGAACTCATCACAGATCACTGACCACCTTTCAATTTAAGTCCTGTTTAAAAGTATTTTGTTAAGAAAGTAGCTGAAATTGTCCATATCATCAGTGAGTCACTGATCCAAAAGACATTACTAATGAAAGTACAGGTGCACCCTCATGAAAGTCAAGTGGCAAAATACAAATAGTGAAAAAACTGCTATTGAAATTAGAAGTTTTAATAATTAAAAATTAAAATATCAAGCGCTTTCTTGTTTATTTAACACTATTCTTTTCCTTCAATAACTTCAAGGTGCTTATATGAAATCTTGCTTCCCTTTATCCCACAATGAACCTATGATACAAGTCAGACTGTAGAAGAATAACTGATCCAAAGTCATCCAGTGATTTTTGATAAATGACACTGGACTGGAATCTGGGTAGCCTCAATCCTAGTCCAACACTTTAATTACTTCACTGGAATTTGGTATAGCTCAAAGATGCTGAGAATAAGATAGGATCACCAAGTGACCATTTATACTAATTTTATTTTTATTCATGCTAATCTTATATGCATGCTAATTTTTACATTTTCAAAACTTATTACTTATTTATTTAGAATATTTATATGATCATGTAACTCAAGCAATGTGACTCTGGGGAATGTACAAATCATTATACAAAAGGAAAACCATACATACCACTAAAACAAAATAATTAAATGGCATTCAGAAGTAAAATGAATTGCATTCTACAAAGGGGAGTTTTGCTGACCCAAAGCATCTAAGACTTGACTGCCTAACTAAACCCTTGAGAGGTTGGGGCATTAAAGACCAGCTATCTAGCTTTGCTTGAGTGTTTCTCAGAAACAGCTGGGTAAATCTTGCCACTGTAAGTCTGTACCTTAATATCTGTAAGACAGCAGAACAATGCAAATTTTTCTTTTAAAAAATGACAGTGCTTCGCTACAATGCACTGATTTACAACAATAAAAGAAGAATATGTGATCCAAAGATGTCTTTCATTTTCATAAGAAAACTTATTAAAGAAGATCTGATTTGCACTTTAAGGCAGTACATAATATGGGACAAGTGAAACAAAAGTCCAATCATGTTGTTTTCCAGCTGAAAAATAAAGTTTATTAATAGTACAGTAATCCAACCTTATTGTTGGCATAGAGGATAGTGATCCAAGCCACAGCCCACACCATTCTAAATGTCAGAAACCACTGCTCAGGTGGAATTGTACCGAGCCAACATCATCAGCTAACTTTAGGTGCTCCACTTTGCAGGAAATGAAGTATTTTTTCCTATAGGAAAACTACTATTGTTTGTTTCATAATCCTACACAAATCGGGACGTTCTTCTGTAGCCCCAAATTCCCTGATCCAAAGTATCTTATTTGGAAAGGTACATTTATATTTAGCCACTTGTTTTCCAAAAATACCCATTTTAGGTCAGTGTACAAAATTTGTCCTTATGACACCTTAACGCTAAATTCATTTGTTTTCATTGCATGTGGCTATGTACAAGGATAGGTTGTTGGTGAAGAATGATTTTAGAAACTTCACACATTGCTTTCCCCCCCAATTTCCTGTGGGAATAAAATCCCGCCTAAGTGCACAAACTGAAGCATAATTGAAAACTTCAAAATGTTATACCTATCACTTTATTCTTCTTTCCATTTTTTATAGGTGTGCAGAGCAAGCTTTCAATGTGCTGATTTGTACAGTCAGAACATTCATTCTGTTAAGGAAAAAAACAAAACACATTACTTTATTAACTACATAAAACAGCTTAGTGTAGCTTATAGAACTGACCTAGAAATCAGGAGACTGAGTTCTAGGACTTCCTTGGACATGAAAACTGGGGCCCAATTAAAATATCGCTTGGACTGATTACAAGAAGGCATTCAAATTCCTTCTCTGAGTCAATTTTCAACAAAGCATGGGAAAACATTGATGCTGGCCTCAAAGTAAATGGTGTTCAGATCAATAATTTAAGACATGCTGATGATACAGTCCTGCTTGCCAGTAAGCATGAAGACGTTTAGCTCCTCATCAATAGAGTCTCAGAAATATCTGAAAAATACGTCTTAAAGCTTAACACCTCAAAAACCAAGATCATGGTCATCAGCAAACCACCCATTAATTTACCACTGATAAATTCAGAAGGAATACCACTAGAAAAAGTTGAAAGGATCACACACCTCAGTTTTAATTTACATGAAAGATGGGACATGATCAGTGAAGTAAAGATAAGCATAGAGAAAGCTCGAACAGCATTCTTCAAAATGAAAACGGTCTTCTGCAGTCACGACATAAGCCTAAGACTGAAAATCAGGCTTGTCGGATGTTACATCTTTTCTATCATGCTCTACAGAGTACAGAGTTGGTCTCTGACAGAAAACCACTTGAAGACACTAGAAGCATTTGAAATGTGGATTTACAGACAGCTGTTACGTATAAGCTGGTTGACAAAATCACAAATGAGGAGGTGATAAGCTGTCTGGGAAAGCAAAGGGAAATCATCAAAGCCATTAAAAGCAACAGTTAGAATATTTTGGACATGTGATGCGACACCCAGAAAAATATGGCATCCTTCACTTAATCCTCCAGGGAAAAATTGAAGGCAAACGAGGTCCAGGCAAAAGGAGAACATCATGGCCTCAAAATCTAAGGGGCTGGTTTTGCACAAAACTCAGCAGCACTTCTTCATGTGGCTGTTGACAAAAATAGGATTGCCAACATGACCGCCAACGTCCGATGACAGATATGGCAGAAGAAGAAGAACTCAAGTTCCTGCCACATGATTGTATAAATGCCTGCAAATAATAGCATTCAGTAGAAACACTGGAAGCTTTGCGCAAGGATCAACAGCACAGTACTGGTCAATGGTAATACATTGGGAGAGGTAAATATCAGGAGATGAACCCTTCAAGGAGACTCACTATCACCACTACTGTGCTTCATTGCATGATTCCTCTGTCAACAATACTGAACAAGTTAGACCCGTGATGTCGAACCTATGGTGGCACGCAGGTGGCACACAAAGCCATTTGTCAGGGCACACAAGGTGTTGCCCTGTCAGCTGGGCAGCACGCATGTGCACTCTGGCCAACTGACTTCAGCTTTCTTTTGAGGCAATTTTTCACCTTACTTCAGCTCTCTGGAGCACTCAGGAGCCTTCAGGATGTTTTCCCGAAAGCTCTGGAGGGCAAAAAAAACACCCTCTGAAGCCTTCAGGGAAGCCAGGGCTAAAACTGGTCCTATGAGCAAACTGGAAGTTCGTTCCTGAACTACCGGTTTGCCCATAGCGCCAGTTTTTCGCGCTCCAGAAGCTTCAGGGAAGCTCCTGAAGCATTCGGAGGGCCTCCGGGGAGGTGGCGAGAGAGGCTGTTTTTGCCCTCTCCATAAAGCCTCTGGAGCCTGGAGAGAGTGAAAAAAGCACGCCAAAAATTGGGGGGGGAGTGCTGATCATGCACAATGCGCGCTGGGGTCATGCCATAGCATTATGGGTGTGATTCACCCACACACGACACCTCCTGCACTCCCCCCGCTTTTGGCACATGAGCAAAAAAAGGTTTGCCATCACTGAGTTAGACCATGGCTATCAAACATCAAAAACAGCTGTTAAACTATCCTATCTCCTTTACATGATCTGAAGCTTTATGGAAAAAGGATGACTGGGAATATCCATAGATGGAAAAAGATAATCTGAAGTAGAATTGTTGCTCAATACTGTTTATGTATACAATATAGCCAAGACATTGCAATGGAGTTGGGACAGGAGAAATGTGCTACCGTTACCGTTAATAGGAGAAAATAATGAATACCAAAGGAATAAAAATACCCATGGAAATAACATAAGGATCCTTATGAAGAAGTTCACTACAAATGCATGGACATCCTCCAAACAACAACAAGCACACCGAAGGATAGAAGATTAGAAATGAATATATCATGACAGTGAAGATCATAAAGTCAAAACTTAGTGGAGGAAATACCATCAAGGCAATTAATACTTAGGCAATTCCAGTAATATACAGCTTATGTAGTAGACTTAAGCCTAGCAAGATGGTAAGGCAAAGTATTACATGGCCAGTAGGCAAAAAAACAAAACCAGATTTAACCAGCAAAGTAGATAGCAACAAGGCCTGGCAATGACTAAGACCAGAAAAGGAGACAGGGGAGCTAATTCTGGTGGCAAAAAATAAATCCTTAACGACAAATGTATACAAAACCAGAATTGGGAAGATAACAACAGGAGCAAATGCCACTTCTGTAAAGCTAAAGAAACAGTGGAACCTCTATCTAGTTGCAGCAATAAGCTTATGTAGACTGAGTGCAAACAATGGTATGACAAAGTAGTAAAAACCATTTGCACATTGAATTTTTGCATATTGGCTTACTTACTGTCCAAGGAAATCTTTTGTCTTGGCGCACATGTGGAATATTCAGAGGCTCCATAGTATTCTTGACATACTGGGCATACATATAATTAATTTGGTTTGTATCATTGTCTCTGTTGAGATATAAAAAGAAATAGACTCAGTTCATTACATTAATCACCTGCGTTTAGAAGCAAATTTTAATGGTCAACTAAGCATATGAAAAGCAAGTTGTATCAATTGCCAATGTTCTGAACAGTGCTAGATTTCTTATGAAAGCTTTGGATACAGCTACCATGCTTGAAGTTTGGTATTCTAGTGCAGGGGTCTCCAACCTTTGCAACTTTAAGTCTGAAGGACTTCAGCTCCCAGAATTCTCCAGCCAGCTGTTCTAGTGGCTAGGATTCTCAATCCAGTAATTTTCCATTCAGTAGTTTAGGTACAGATAGTCCTCCACTTGCGATCATAATTGATTGTAACACAAAATTTATGTTGTGAGAAATTTGTTAAGTGAGTTTTGCCCCATTTTACCATTTTTATTGCCACATTTGTTAAGCGAGTCAGAGCGGCTGTTAAATTAGTAACAGAATTGTTCAGTGAATCTGGTTTCCTCGTTGACTTGGCCTGTTAGAAAGTCACAAAAGACAATCCTTTGACTCTGGGATACTGCGACCATCATAAATGTGAATCAGTTGTCAAGCATCCAAATTTAAAACACGTGATCATAAGTGTGAAAAACGTTCATAGGTCACTTTTTTCAGTGATAATGTAATTTTGAACGGTCATTAAATGAATTGTTGTAAGTCAAGGATTACCTGTAATATGTCTTTGTGAAGTAGACATAACCTTCAACATAGTCATTATTTTCAAGAATTCCTCTGAATCCTGTGGGAACATGTACTATGTACCCCTGCCTCTCTAATTTGTCTTTTGCCTGATCCTGGGATCAGGAAGATTTATGCCACATCCATCTTTTGAAGTCCCTAACCCTAAATATGTTTAAAACAACACTTTACAATTTAAAAAGGTCATCCCAGAGTCAGGATTATTAATTGACTGAATCCGTGTTAATAGCTGAAAGCAAGTACAGAGCTTAGGTATCTAATTCCTTAACTATGTCTTCTCCAAGATTTTAAGAACAAAATAGTTTTTGCAATGCCCTCATCAAAATCCTGAAACATGATTTCTGAAAAACTAACTTGATGTTCTTCTTAATAGTCTTATTGATTGGTACAAATATTTTCTTCAAAACAGATATTTGCTCTAAGGAAAATACCAAATTCCTTTTAACTCTATATTTTAGCAGTTTCATTGTTGTTTTGGTACTACTTACAACCACAATTGAACTCAAAATTTCTGTAGCTAAGCAAGACAGTTGTTAACTCAGTTGTGCCCCATTTTACACTGTATTTGTTAAGTGAATCATGCAGTTGCTAAGCGAATCTGATTTCCCCCATTAATCACTGCTTGTCGGAAGTCAATTGGGAAGGTTACAAATGGTGATCATATGATCCTGAGACTGTGCAAAGGTCATGAATACATGCAGTTGACAAGTGTCCCATTTTGATTATGTGACCCATGAAGATTTCTGCAAAGTTTGTAAGTATGAAAACTGGCCACAAGTCACTTTTCCATTGTAACACTGAATGGTCACTAAACAAATAGCTACAAGTCAAAGTCTACCTGTACTCTCTATACGTTTACCTATACTTTTGCACTGGCTTGATAATCTTCCATTTAAATTTAAGGCATCTATATCACTGTTCACTGGGCAGTTCACAAGAGCGTTTTGGAGACTCAAGATTCTAAAGCTCTTTTGACTGTTATGGAAAATTAAAAAAAACAGTTTCAAAGCATCTGTCTGCTATGACTAATGTTTCATAAATCTGCTCTTACTGTTTCCTATTTGAATCATTCTATCCTTTCGTTTGTTACAAAAAGGACTTTTTATACGGCATATGACCTTTTATATTAGACAAAATATTGGTCTGGGTAATTCTGTGTTTTAGAAAATTTAATTTTCAGGCCTCCTTGAAATAAGAATTCATAGTTTACTCAGGTTGTAAATGTGCAAGCGACTCAACAAGGCTGGTTGACATTTCAGTATTAAATGCATCTAACTGATACCTCCTTTCATTCTGAACACAACAAGTAAAATTACATTAGTTAGTAACTTATTCAACCAATAAAACTAGAACTAAACCAATTTAAATAATTGGTTAAGGATGCTGAAGAGTTAAGTAATAAAAATGGAGAAGCTGAATTGATTTCTTGGATGTACAGATCTAATCCACAGAATCAATCAATCAATCAAATTTTTATTTGTATACCGCTCCCTCTCCCCGAAGGGACTTGGGAAGAATTAGAGGGACAAGCCCCCTTGAATGAGTCCGTGTCACATGATGATTAGCATAGTAGGCTAAGACTGGGGAAACCTGGGTACACTTTGGGCCACTCATTATTTCTCTACCCAGTTTTGAGGAAGGAGTAGCATATACATGACCTTGAATTCCTGGAGAAAAAACAAGTCATTTCTTTAATATATCTATCTGTTTATTATAGTTTTAGAAACACTCATAGCAATGAATTTAATAAATTGATGAATAACTGAAGATCAGATACAAGAAGCGCTAGCAAGGGATGAGCAACACAAGACCCAAATAGTAGATGCCAGGGTACCTATAATGCCACTAGATGGCAGCCACTAAGCTCCAGCATGAAGGAAGAAGAAGAAAACACTGGGGAGTTGTCTTCTAAGCTAAGCTTCAGGATCGTTCACAGTACTCCAATAACAGAAGGTTTACTGGCAAAAGAATGTCCGCTACAGAATTAATGGCAGGCTTCTCTGTATCTCTTACTTCCCTTTCCACATTTCCAAGTGTGAATTTTATGCTGGAGGCATTAGTCAGCACACATAGAAAGTAGTTACAGGTTGGGGCCACCCACAAATTGTTGGTGTTAAGTGATACATTGTTCCCAAAAAGAAGAAAAAATGTATATGCCACATCTCCAACGGTTCCATCTGTTAAGGCTGATCAAAATGACTCCCTTTGCTAATGTCACTGAAACTAATGCAATGTACGAGCTAACTATCCTTTTAAATGGGGTCATGTTGGTCATGTTTCTGAGGGCTGAACTCTGATGGCTTGTTCTATTAAGTATTTGCGTGAAGCCATGAAAATCTCTTGAATCTCATCTTTTTACCTTTTGTGGGTCTCACTGGAATTTTCTGTTTCTTCATATTCCATGTGAAAGACACTGGAAAATGAATCCTATATAAGAACAGAATTTGGGCTTTGTTAAAATGTATAGTAAAATCATTTGCATTGTAAAAGAGCATAATTCATTTATTTCCTACCTTGTGAAAAATGACTTTAAAAAAACTATCAATGGTTTACTGTATTTCATACATTTTAAGACCCAGGATAAACAAAATTGACATATTACAATGTTTCTAACCATTTTTTCTAACTTATACAGTGTAAAGCTCAATGCAGTTTACTACATAATGAAATTCACCTTGTATATTGAATATGATGATGATTCATATACTATCTTTTTTTTAAATAGGCTGTTTCACATCACTAATAATGAAAAAAAAACCCTGTGCAATTCCAAATGTGTGCTTTCCGTAACTTCAATACAATAATTCTTTCCAATGAATCAGAGTGAGAAACCTGGGAAATGACAGTGTCTTCAATATGGCTTCTCTGGTTGACCTTGGTTGAGTAGGATCATGCTAACATTAGCTGTCTCTAACAGCCAAGCCCAAGTCTGTTAGGATGTGAAAGGTCAACACAACACTTTCAATTGTACCCATAACCAATTTGCAATTAGTACTGGCCTTTCAACATAGGCATCACATGTTTTTAATATTATACTGTGGTTGGCAGCCTAATTTCATAGCAGGCTTCTGAATACTATCTAAGGGTATTTGTTGCCATGTAGTAGTCAAGTTAGGATTTAACAAGACATCAATAACTGTTGATTAATCCAATTGCCTAAAGCATATTACTGGTATCTGTAATTGTGCAGATACACACTTTGCCATTAACACAATTGACAATTAGCCAGTTGAGAATACAGTCAGGGTCTGAACTTACTGAACAGTCTTCATCCACTATGAAAATGGTGCACTTTTGCACTTGCATGAAGGAAATTATAGTGGCAGCTATCTTCTTCAAAATGACTTCTAATGATTGCTGTTCCTCAAATATTAAACTGGCAAGGTCAAGAAGTACCTTCAATGAACGAAAAAAATTAATGTCAAGTGAATCACATTTTAATTATCTCAAAGGCAGATCCCCCCCCCCTTAGTAACTCCAGTATTCTTTTTGAGAAAACCATATGATGGCATTAATGTAAAGAAATAATGAATTATTCCTTGCAATTTGAACAGTCTGAACTTTACAAGATCTCTGCCCACATTTTGATGACAGTTTTACACTTACATTCCCCCCCCCCCAGAATTGTGCACATTTTGACCTTATACAGCATCTGTACAATTTCCTTCCTACAGAAACTATATATCAGGTTCTGCAGGAAAAGGCCCTTATATTCCTATCGACAGTGTGTGTTCTACTAAAGTATTATTCGGCACAATAAAAGGGAATCTTCCAGTTGGCATTATTTGGTCCTAAGAAAAGTTGTTCACTAGTTTATTAGATAGACCTATCTAATATCTTCTTTCCCCCAGGAATTCAAGGCAGCCTATGTAAAAAAAAACTATGTATAAAACTTCAGTTTTATACCCACAATAACCATCTTGTGCAATATGTTGGGCTGAAAGAGTAACCTTAAACTAGAAAAAATGATGCATCATAGAGCAAAACACTTTTGAACAAAGATACCTCAGATGAGCTAAATTACAAAATGTGTCAAAAATCTGGGACCCATAACTCCCATAGAATTGAAATTTGCAAATTTTATCAAACCATTTTATGACATCATATAAAATGGATAAAACACTTCCTGTGATCAATTCATGATTTTTGACAGTGATGTACAATTCTACATGGGCTATTTTCCAGGAGCTACTTCTCTAATCTCCCTCCCTTTTTAAGAACTTTTCAATTATATTAGTATATCTGCTATCGTTAAAGGGATTGAGGAATTTGGTAAGGAAATATATCTGAAAACAATGACCCAAGGAGTCATAAATTTCCAATTATTCATATAATGTTAAGATTCTGAACAACTATAAGTATTTACCAGTTATTAGGAAGAAGATAGGAGGAGAAAAAGGACACTAAAGAAATTAGATGTATATTAGATTTATAATCTGAATTTCTATCAAAGAAAAATAGTGTTCAATTTATAATGTCAGAACAGAATGCCTTCATTATGGTCACTAACTAGAAAACGATATAGTTATAAAGTAGAATGTACAGAATACAAATGGAAATCTATCAAAGGATTTAATTACCATAGGAAGAAACAAGAATATAGTGAAGCAATAAAATACCAATAGTAAACTGCTAAATGTTTGAATACTTATAACTAATAGCTACATTTTAAGGTATATGCAAAGATATAAAAATAAAAACATTCCTAGTTACAAATTTTAGATAATAATTCCCAAATTATTTTATTTATTTTTACTCAGGTTGGACAACTGTCTTGTTTGCTCCCTAATAATATAGTCTCTGAAATAGAATTTGCAACTTCAAACTGATTGAAAAGAAAGGAAATACAGAATTTGTCTTATTTACTAGGGAATTTATTTGATGTGAGTTAAATACACATGGTGCATTCACAATAAAATCAGCAGCATAACAACCCATGTCCTTTTGTTTAACAGACAAAAATTATGATTTTCATTCCTGTAAAGCTGAAGATAGTCTATTACAGCATGCTATGATAAAGGTCCTATTATATTTTATAGAAGCAAGATTATTTAGCTGCCTCAAAAAGTTGACTTAAGGTCCTCCTAAGGGAAAATATCAGCATTATGTCTCTACAAATCAATATATATTATCTGCTATAAGACCATCTATTTAGCTTTGGTAAAAACCAAAGAATGCAAGCCTTAAAAGATAGGGCAGCATTTTGTAATTTCATCTCCTAGGTCTTCTTCCAACTTGAGTAAAGACAGTCTAATAATGTCAGTGGAACTAAATCATGATGGAAAATTTTAAGTTAGTAGGTGATCTTTCTTAACCAAATTAATTCTTCTCTGGAATTGGACCGGCCTCCAATCAAAGGGATACTAATGGATTCCAATGATAGTCTTCCAAAATATTTTTAATACTAATTTTATTAAATATTACAATTGCAAGGATAAAATTAATATCTATTAAAAGAAAAAATAGAAATAGATAAAGAAATGACTTCCCCTTCATCACAACAAACTATAAACAATTTAATAACTTATCACCTCCTCTTAAATTATAACAAATGATTTCTTGTTCCCACATCTCATCTATAAACAAATCCTTAAAGTGTTGTCAGCTATGACATCACAAAAGTCCATTAAGGCTTACTAGAAATAACATATCTATTTTAACCTTGTTCAAATTTTACTCCTAATCATCTTGATCTTTAATAACTTCAAATAATGTCCTACAGATTGATTTCTTTTTATTTTTTCTTTCTGTTCTCACAAAATTCTTCAAAACTTTTAAAAGCCTGTTTTGTAAATTCAATTTAGGAAAATTATTCAGTCATTATCTTGGTTTATTTATATATTCCTTTTAATTATGAAGACATGGGGGGGGGGGTTTGTATATCCAATGCAACATATTTTTCCATGTCATATTTATAGTTTGTCATGTTTAAATCCACTTTCAAATTAGTCTCAATGTTGTCAGATAAAACTTGCTCCACTTCCATAGGAATTTCCCCCCCCCAAAATAGTTTTTTTTATTTTTTCCATTTCAAAATTCTTATAAATGCTATTTAACATTTAACTATTCATCATTAATATATATATATATACACATTCTTACATATACACTGTATGATACAGCTTGGATCGCTTTCTTGTCACCCCGTGTCTCCATCTTATTTTGCAACAGCCTTACTCCTACCTTCTCAAGCTCCCTTCTCTGCCTTCTTATTTCCTCCTCTCATTTCTCCTCTCTTCTCCCTTTCCCCCCTCTCTTTCCTCTCTCCTTCTTGTTAGATCAGACAAAGGATTCCGACTCAGGCATGGTCAAAACAACAGGAACGTTTATTCACACTATTTACAACACACACAAGATTCAACTGGCAAGGTTTCTTCTCTGGCAACCTCTTATATAGAGTTACCAGGCAGGAAACTCCTAGCAAGCAATTGCAACATTGTAACTCCTTTCCAGACAGATTCCAGACAGCTCGTCTCAGTCAATTAACACAGCTGCCTGATCTGTTCTGGAATGCGGTGACTCAAAGGTTACCAGACTTGCTGTCTGGGCTGAGGACTCAACACTCCTTCCCCCATAGTCAGTGCGCATGTGTCCAGGCACTCTGTCCATCACAGTACATGCGCACGCGTATTCGTTCAGATAGGCGGGGCGGTGTCGGGTCCGCCCCGAACGCCTTAGTTCCTGCGGAGAGTTCGGTGCGGGCAACACGTCCTGTGGAAGCTCCTCCCTGCGGGGAGTGGAGCTTTCGCCTACGTCACCACAGCCTGCCCCCGGAGGTGGAGTCGCCGTAGCTGGAATTGGCGATAATAGTAAGTCCGGGCGAGGGGGCATGGCGACCGGGCTTGAGGTAGTTGACGGTTGCTGGCAGGCAGCGTTCTGGTAGGGTGGGCCTCCGATGGGCGGGGCCCACAGCTCAGTATCAGGTTGAGTGGAATGGTCCTGATGGCCTCCCCAGGCGTTGCCTGCCGAGGAGAGGCCTGGACAGGCAAGGGTCTCAGAATTTCCAAACTGCGGCTCGGCTTGAACAGGGAACAACGGCCCAACGGGGGCCAACGGGCAGGAATGGCCTGGTGTGGTGAAGGCTGTCTCCGGCAGGCGGCGCCTCAGTTGATCCAGGTGGCGCCGCCACTCAGATCCATCGTGAAGGCCGACCCTGTAAGAACAGGGGCCGGTCAAGTCCAAAATGGTGGCGGCAATCCATCGCGGCTCCCCTGAGAAGTTCCTTGCCCAAACTAGGTCCCCAATTTTAAATAAGCGAGGGGCGGAAATCTGCAGGTTGCTCCTCTGCAACCCGTCGTAATCGGGGTGCAGTCTGTCCAGGGTGGTCCGCAAGCGTCGGCCCATCAAGAGCTCTGCGGGGCTTTTCCCTGTGGCCGGACAAGGTGTGACATGCTGTCCCAAGAGGTACGCAGCCACCCTTGCCTGCCAGTCCCCTTTATCCAAACGGGCCAAGGCTTCCTTGGCCGAGCGGACTGCTCGTTCCGCGCGTCCATTAGACGCCGGGTGATAAGGGGCAACCGGCGCGTGGCGGATCCCTTGGGTGGCCAGAAAATCCAAGAAGGTGGAGGACTGAAATTGGGGCCCGTTATCTGACACAATGACGTCCGGCAACCCGTGGGTCGCGAACAGGCGGCGCAAGGCGCGCACTGTGCTCTCCGCTGTGGTGGAAGCCATGATAATCACCTCCACCCAGCGGGAGAACGCGTCCACCACCACAAGGAAAGTCTGGCCATGGAAGGGACCTGCGAAATCCAAGTGGAGCCTGGACCACGGGCTCCTGGGGATGTCCCACTCCCTCGGCGGGGAGACCGGCGGGGCCGGCCGGGACGATTGGCAGGAGGAGCAGGCGGCCACCCATTCCGCCACTTCAGCGTCCATGCCAGGCCACCAGACATAGCTCCGGGCTAAAGCCTTCATACGGACGATGCCTGGGTGGTTGGCATGGAGCGACTGAAGAACCATGTGTCTGAGAGGGGAAGGGACGATGACCCGATCTCCCCAACACAAGCACCCGCAATGGAGCGAGAGCTCCAGCTGGTGTGACTTGTAAGGCCGAAAGTCTTCGGCCACGCTGCCCGAAGGCCAGCCCCTCAGCACCCATCGGCAGACCTGGGCGAGGATGGGGTCTGCGCGGGTGTGAGCGGCGACGGCGGACGAGGACAGGGGCAAGTCCGACTCCGCGACCATCAGGACAGAGAGGGCAGGCACAGGGGTCGGATCCGGCCCCGGGAGAGGGCAGCGGCTCAGGGCATCAGCATGCCCTATCTGCTTGCCAGGACGGTATAGCAGCGTATAGTCATACGCTGCCAGGAATTCCGTCCAGCGGGTCATCCTGGGCGACAGGATGGGGGGGGTCGGACGGTCACCGGCCAACAGCCCAAGGAGTGGCTTGTGGTCCGTGACAACAGAAAAAGTCCGCCCATAGAGGTAATTGTGGAACTTCTTAATCCCGGACACTACAGCCAAAGCCTCCTTGTCGATTTGGCTGTAGTTTCTCTCCGTTTGAGACATTGTCCGGGAGTAAAAAGCAATGGGGGCTTCCGAGCCGTCTGGAAAGACGTGGCTAAGGACAGCCCCCAGGCCAAAAGGGGAGGCATCGCATGCAAGCGTCAGAGGAAGCCTGTCATGGTACTGGACTAGTACCGCATCTGATGTGAGCATGGCTTTGACAGCCGCGAATGCATGTGCTTCGCGGCTGCCCCAGCGCCAGGTCGCAGATCGGTCGAGCAACCGATGCAGCGGCTCGGCTAGCGATGCCTTGTGGGGAATAAATGGCGCGTAGAAATTTAAAAGGCCGAGGAATGCCTGCAGCTCCGTTTTGGAGGTAGGAGTGGGGGCCTTTTGGATGGCCTCGACCTTGGAAGGGTGAATTCCTTGGGTGAATTCCTTGGGTGAATTCCTTGGGCATCAATCATGAAGCCCAGGAATTCCACCCTCGGCGCAGCAAACGTGCATTTGCTGCGCTTTAACTTTAAACCCGCGCCCCTGAAAACTCTGAGGACCTTCCGCAACGTCTTGGCGAGTTCTGATATGCTGGAAGCAGCAATCAGGACGTCATCAAAGTACGGTACAACGCCAGGGAGCCCTTGGAGCAGTCGCTCCATGAGGCTCTGGAAGATCCCCGGGGCCACGGACACACCGAATTGTAGGCGGCGACAGCGGAAAGCCCCACGGTGGGTGACAATGGTCTGCGCCTCCGCAGCCTCGTCGTCCACCGGGAGCTGTTGGTAGGCCTGCGCCATATCCAGTTTCGCGAACACTCGACCCCGTCCCAAAGAGTGGAGCAGGTCTTGCACTACCGGAACCGGGTATGGGTTCGCCTGAAGCCCGAGGTTGATCGTCGACTTATAGTCGGCGCAGATCCTCACGGACCCGTCGGGCTTAATGGGAACCACAATCGGGGTCTCCCATTTTGCCTGATCGACGGGTTCGAGCACGCCCTGTGCCACTAATCGATCTAATTCCGCTTCAACCTTGGGCTTCAGCGCGAACGGCAGCCTGCGGGCCTTCAAGCGGACAGGAGCAACCTGGGGATCCAGGTTTAGGGAAACGGGGGTGCCCTTGTACGTTCCTAGGCTGCCATCGAAGACGTCATTGAACTCTCTGATCACTACGTCTACCGGAGAACTGGCTGGCACGCTGTGTACTCCTTGGACTGACAGTCCCAAGGCCGGAAATCAGTCCAATCCGATCAAGGCAGCTAGGGATTTGGCCACTACCAAGATGGGAAGGGATCCATGGAAGGAGCCGTAGTCTACCCTCACTCTATGCAGTCCTAGAATGGGGATTTGCGAGCCCTGGTAGTCCTTTAGGATTGTTGCCGTGGGGCTGAGATCTCGCTTCCTGGTCTGGGGGCGCAGCTTAAGTAATTGTGCCCAGGAAATAAGCGATCTAGAGGACCCAGAGTCTATTTCCATTTTTACACCCACCCCCTCTAAGCAAACCATTGTTGACAGTCTCATACTCTCTGCCTGGTCGTAGTTTAGAGCTGGGGGCATCTCCAACAGCGCGAAGCAGTCAGTCGGCTGTGGCTGGTAGCGTCTCGAATGCTTCTGCGACGCTTGTTGTCCTGGTGGAGCGGCTCTGGAGGCAGCAGCTGGAGTTGTCATTGGTGTGGCAGCACGACACACGGCTGCTAGGTGTCCTTTCCTGCCACATCTGCAGCACACCGATGCCTTGAAGGGGCACTCAGGTCTCTGGTGGGCACCTCCGCAGCCTATGCAGCTCCCGGACTTCTGCTGGGGTGCGAATGCGCGATTACGCACACGCCCGGTCACCCTCAAGCATTCCTCTTGGTCTTCCTCCTCCATCTCGTCTAGCGGGGCTATCTCGTCCACTAGACACGCTCGCGGGGTGGGGAAGAGAGGAGGGCGCGTGCGGCCCATGTCAGATGTGGAAATCTCTGACAATTCCGCCGCACGGGCTTCTTCCACCGCTTGCTCGAGGGTCAGTACAGTTTTTGAGAGCAAGCGGCGCTTTAGGTGGATGTCTTTTACGCCGCATACAAACTGCTCCAGCAGGGATTCCTCCAGGAAGGAACTCGCAGGGAATTGCGGTGGCTCTCAATTTCTGAAGGAATTCGGCTACTGATTGTTGCGGTTGTTGCACACATTGCCTGAATGCATAGCGGTGTGCTATGCGGGAAGGTACAGGCGCGTAGTGTGCTCTCAGGCGGCCCAGGAGATCGTCCCAGGGCACTTCGTGTACCGCGGTGGGTGCTGCTATGGTTCGGGCGGTAGCGAACAATTCTGGGCCGCCGCACTGGAGGAAAAGGCTCAGCTTCCTTGCAGGCGCGAGTTCGCCGTAGTCACTCGCTATCAGGAAGCACTCGAAACGGGCTAAGAAGGAAGCCCATTGTTCCTTCATCGGGTCGAACTGCGCAAACGGAGGCATTGTCGCCATGGCCATGATGGGGCTGTGCGTTGTTCTGCGCTCGTTGGTTGAGGCTTTGTTCCCCGTTGTGTCTAAAGACACGGCCTGAATCCCATCCTCGTCACCAGTGTTAGATCAGACAAAGGATTCCGACTCAGGCATGGTCAAAACAACAGGAACGTTTATTCACACTATTTACAACACACACAAGATTCAACTGGCAAGGTTTCTTCTCTGGCAACCTCTTATATAGAGTTACCAGGCAGGAAACTCCTAGCAAGCAATTGCAACATTGTAACTCCTTTCCAGACAGATTCCAGACAGCTCGTCTCAGTCAATTAACACAGCTGCCTGATCTGTTCTGGAATGCGGTGACTCAAAGGTTACCAGACTTGCTGTCTGGGCTGAGGACTCAACACTTCTCTCCTCTCTTCTTTTTTATCCTCTTTCCTACTCTTAATTCCCCACCCTTACTTTATCTGCTTTACCCTTTCTTCCTTTCCCTTCTCGTCTCTCCTCTTTCCGTTGTTGCCTTTGCTTATTTATTTTCTCTGATGGGTTCTGGGGGTGGCGTTTCAACGATATAGGATCTTTTAAAGACAGTCTATCTATATTTTGTATTCTGCATTTGTAAGTTGTGTTTGAGTGTTCTTTTCCTTTAATTATAATCTTTAGTTCCTACTAGTTCCCATTTTTTAAAAGCCCTATCTTATATGATTGTTTTAAAGAATTCAAAACAAAAGCATTTTCCCATGGGAAGGATTCCAAAATCTTATTTCATTTTTTCTGGAACCCTGTTCCATTTATAACTTTCAAAATTCAAAGCTATAATCACCATCTTATGGTTCATTCCCTCCCACCATTTTAAGTTTATTAAACATGTGCTTAAAATTTCATTGAAGTTAGTGATCCAGTACTGTAAAACTTGTAAATCCAAAGGTTCTTGTAGTTGAAGAGCAAGTAACAAGCACTTTCTGCAAATGATGAGAAAAGGAAATATGCAAGCTAATACTGGTAAATGTAATGCTTAGCATAAAGTCATTTGAATTCATGTGCAGAAAACAAAAAGTATAATTTGTCTATCTTATGAAACAGAATATTTGATTGTTTTACTCAAATATTCTTTACTAAACATATTCATAAACTACTAGGGGCTTATATCTAAGGATGTTTAACTCATTGAGCCAATGTGTATTTAGTTTATCTGAAAATGCTTGAATTGTAGCATGAGTGGATAAAACCATTTTTAAGAGCAATTCTCATGCTGTTAATGAGAAGCAGGAGATACTGCTTGACAAAACAAGGTAACACAGAATTTCAGATCTGGTGGAGATCTTAGCCTGGTATGTTGATAGTTTTTGCAAGCAACTTTAAAAGCTTGGGAAAGCTTGGGAGCCCTATCCACTCATTTGATTCTTACCAATGTTTTTGCATACTGGTAAGGACAGGCCAAGATACTTCCCTCTGTAAACAGTGGTAGAACATAAGTAATCCTTTAACAAAGTACATAGGTAGATGTCACACCCTTCAAAGCATACTGAAAGAACAGTTCTGCCCCACCAGTTAGTAAACACCCTATTAATACATATTGGGGAGCCTTGGTGTCTGAACAAATTTACAAAACAGGAAGGAACAGCATTTATTCCACCTCAAGCTCACTCCAGAATATGGAATATATGACTATGGAGAAAGAGTTGTTCTGACTGTATCTTCCTTCATTTTGTATCCCTTTAAGCATCTGACCTATCGCAAGAAGAATATATAAATAGAAGCAATATGGTGTATTCCAAATTTCTTCCTACTTTTACTTTTGCACATTGCATTGCATGGGAAAACTACATTTTCTCAGAACACAGTAGCTCTATTATGAATCCAATTTCTCTGTTCAAAGAATTCAGAAGGCGCAGCTGCTAATTGCAAGGTTAATGGAGAAAGGTGAATTCAGACTGGTGGATGATGGTGGAGCAAGATGTTCTCATGTTCTGGTTATAATAAGAATTACAGAATATAGTTAGTTCTTGATTTACAGCCACAATTGAGCCCATAATTTTGGTGGTACGTTGTTGCAGTCATAATTGAGTCATTATGTGACCATGATCAATTTTATGATAACTGTTTATTGAAATACATAGCATTAAGTCTGAATCCAGCTTCTGCAATGAGTGTCTGCCATTTTTCCACCTCGAAAGCAGCAAAGAATCTTACAAAGCACAATCATCCAACCATGGATGTTGTAACCTGTCATAAATGCAAGCTGACTGCCAAATGTCTGAAATGCAATCACGTGACCATGAAGATAGTGAGGTAATTTTCAGGATGGGTCATAAGTAATTGTTTTTGAGTCCATTGTAAGTTTGAAGGGACATTAAACAACTGGTTGTAAGTTATGAAATACCTGTAGCTAGAATAGGTCTTGATGTTCCAGCCCATGAGCCAGATGCAGGAAGCAGAACTCTCCAGCCAATTGATGCCTCACCACAGCAATTATGTTTGGGGAAAAAATATTTCCAGTGAAGTCCAGCATAAAAGTGGTCTATACTGGGATTTTGGTGGGGATTGCAACCAACAAGGGAAGAATTAAACTTCCCTCCTCAATGCTATTCTCTGACATACTACAAAGTACATTGACACATAGACTTATTTTGTTGCCAGGAATCCTTAGGGTTATGTATGAATCCCTTGATAGAAAGTAGGATGAAATCATGTAATCTACTGGTAATAATGATGTTTGTAGTTCAACCTTAGCAGCTGATAAATAAAGGTTTAGTTGGAATCTGTAGCAGGGGTGGCCAATTCATATCCCCAAGGGGCCAAATGACAAATTGTGACTGTTATGGAGG
Source organism: Rhabdophis nuchalis (assembly GCA_039707465.1). Classification (NCBI taxonomy): domain Eukaryota; kingdom Metazoa; phylum Chordata; class Lepidosauria; order Squamata; family Natricidae; genus Rhabdophis; species Rhabdophis nuchalis. The sequence goes on along the minus strand of CM077648.1, from coordinate 41,990,254 downwards.
AAATGCTTATAGCGTATAGAGCACTAGGATGCTTACCTGCCCATTGCTGCTAAGGTTAAGCTTCTGTAGTTTCTGTCATTTCCTTCTCTAATAAGCACAACCATTTCCCCCCTTATCCCCAGTCATTTTTCAAGGTTAGCTCTCAATGCAGGAGGATGGCAATGCATACAGCCAATGTCTCCTGCTCCTTTAAGACAAGCTACCAATAATGGTACCAATTGCACTCAAAACATCATTCTATACATATTGGCTATACTAGGTGTACATGAAAAAACACAAAACAAGTGTTTTTAATACTGTATATCCCTTATACACACCACACCCATAGATACGACATTTTTACCTCACCTGATTGCGTCTGTTTTCAAGAAGGGACGTCTCATAGAGCTGAGCATTGTGAAGAACAATTCCACAAAATGCCAGGTAGGCAGCAAAATCCTGTAAATTGAACATCAAAAGCTATATAACTAGAGAGCCACAGATTTGGAGTCCCAAACTTCTAATAGTATGCTTTGTATTTTGAAATGATCTGATATTTTCAATTTTAATAGCACGTTTGTTATTTAATTATGCTTGAGCATTTAGAAGCTGGTTATTTCCAATTCCTAACCACTTTATTTTATTAGCAGAGTGCGGTTTATATCTGTCTTAAAATACCAATATTACACGCAACCAGATTCTAGTGTAAAGAGTTGTGGTGAATTTTGCAAACACAAAAACAGATGCAGACAATACCCAATCTTGTGTGAAATATTAAATGTAGACTTCCATTTTTAAAAGTGAGAACTGAATTTTGTTGAGACCATGAGCCATTTTTCTTCATGTTTTACTTCTGATGTCCCACAAATGTTCATCACGAATTTTATTTCGAAAGGGGGAATGGATTCTTCTTTTGTTCCTACCAGAATTGTTTTCACTTTTGATGGCATGGTAACATTTATTACTAAAAATTAAATGGTAAAATATACCTTCTCATCTTGCTCAGTGAATGTTGCTCCACCACCAGATTTTTTGTTGATTGCTTGTGCCACACCAACCACCTGATTAAAAATCAATATAGGAATAAAGTTCATTCAAACAGGTTTCAGATGAAAATCTTAAGTCACTTAAATCAATAGTCACTGAGATATCCAAGACTTGTTGCAAAGTTTACTATTGTTTTTGATACATAAATATGAGATTTTAAAAAAAATTTTTTAATGAAACAGTAGTATTCTTATTTTTAAAACTTATAGCGACTCTCTTATCCAACATGACTAAACTCACTATTGCTTACTTTTCAGAAAGCTTGTGAATCCCTAGGGCCAATCTACTCTTACTTCAGGGTAAATTCCATGATCTTGGTTTGCCACGAATTCTTCCAAAAGCATTGAGTCTGGCACTTACTTTCTCTTATTCTGCTTTATTTTATTTTTTTATTTTTCAAATTTATACCCCGCCCTTCTCCTTGCAAGGACCCAGGGCTTGCAAGGACCCAGGGCTTTGAATAGATTGGAACCAAATGAAACAACTAAAAGAGTATTTGTATACCTTAAGACAAATGTTGAGGCACTTACAGAAATGTGAGTTTCTCAAAATAGGGAGCCATGATCAATCTTCTTTGGCTTCAGAATAACAAAAAAAAATGACATGAAACGGAGCCTTATTAGCAGAGATAGGCTAGAACTAGGGAATGCAAACACCTGTTTATCAAACAACATGAAATTGGAAATGTAGAGAAATACAGATAGATAACCACTGGATATTTGCCTTTATTTCATGTGATCTCAATAGCATCTATTTATTTATTCCCTGTAATTTATCTGTAAATTAAAGGTTCCACTCTGACCATGAAGTAGGTTCAAAGAGAATAAATGATCCTGTTAGAATAAATTCTTCATGGCTGTCATACATTAACCATGGCAGAGAAAGATGAGTGATGCTATGGCCTTTTTTTTTTTTTTACAACTAATGCTATGTTGACTCTTAGTGGAATAGAATAGAATAACAGAGTTGGAAGGGATCTTGGAGGTCTTCTAGTCCAACCCCCTGCTTAGGCAGGAAACCCTATACCACTTCAGACAAATGGTTATCCAGTTGTACAACTGTACACACAGAGTACATTGATAGTAACACATATAATTAATTGCTTTTCAAATGTAATATCTTAAGCCTTCCCTATCAAATTCTAATCAATATATTTTTCTTGCAGTGGGATGAGTTCATGATAGTATTATAATATATTTGTTGGAGTTACACTTAAAAATATGAATATAAATTCTTGCTGAACTTTTTGGCCATATAGACATGTTGCTACCTTTCAAAGTTCAATAAAATATAGTCCACTTTAGAAATGTCATGCTATAGTGTAACCTAAACAGAAAATACATTTTATTTTCCTCCCAAATTTATCTTATTTTATTCCCAATTTTATGTAGATATACAAAATTTGAAAATTGATGGAATGCTACTCCATTTTTCCTTTACCCTTCTGTCTTCTGCCTTTTTTTTTCAGAATAGCATCAACTTGATGTTCTTTCAGATTTTGTATTCCTATATAATTTGTAGGTCTTATTGGGGATTTAGTGCCCCTAAATGAACTACCAGGTTCTATCCTTATGTATCTTCAGCCACTTGATCTATCATGGAAGTAGCTGAGTAAGGAAAAGGAAATCAAGGCTTGTAGTTTTCAACAATTGTCATCTATCTTCCACCCCAGGCTTTTCTAAACTGTTGCCCACTAGTTTAGTTGGACTTCATATGCCATTGTGGAAATCAAAATACTGTCACATACGGAAGATACTAGAATGTATGACTATTCACCAAACCAGCAAGATGTTGTGATACGCCTATTTGCATTTAACATGCATTTTATAAAAGAAAGCAGAAATTATTTGGGGCTGGGAGAATGGACCAAAAAATGGAAATTTAACCATTCTGCTACGTCACATTGAAAATCCTTATTTTATACATGTTATTTGTATTATAGGAAAGTCCATGTTGAAAAAAAAGACATTTTTATCATCAGAGCAGATAATTATTCAACTTTTTCTCCTGTTGTAAGCCTAATAATTATCCCAATGCTCCTGCTGCTATTTGTTCATTAAAAATGTGCACATAAATGGAGTTTACTTAAATTACATCTCATTTAGCTTTGTGATTGTTCCCAATGATAGATACCGACAAAAGCTATATCAAACAGATTCCAAAAATTCATTTAGAACTGAGTTCCCCCAGGCTAAGCCAGGCCAAACCATTAGTCACTTCTTTTGGGGACATAATGTGGCTTTTGATCTTACAAAAGGCATCTGTATAAATAAGAAAAAAAAGTTTCTAAATGTTCCCATTGTACCACAAAACTTTATATGGCTGCACAACAGTGCTCAAAAAAAACCCCCTCTATTAATACTCTCATGAAGTGAAGAAAAAACTCATTGAAAAGTGGAGGGCTACTTTCTGAAGCTGTACTATGTTGCCAAATTACCTTACTTTGCAAACAACAAAGTAAGTAGTAAATAGACAATCACCTACTGCACAGACACCTGTTTGACACACACTTGTCTTTATTTCTCCCAGCAAGCATTAGCCACATTGTGGCTAGCAGTTAGCTATGCTACCTGGACATCTTTCAATATAATTATTAGTGTGATTTGTTAAGAATATACCATCATTTTTTAAAATATACCCCCAAAACATACGGTATATTAAAATATTATGCTCATCATATAATCTGCAGAGAAGTTGGTGGAATTAGGAATCACTTCATGTTACATCTGTATTATAGGTAGCCCTTGAGTTGCGACCACAATTGAGCTCAAAATTTATGTTGCTAAATGAAACATTTGTTAAGTGGATTTTTTTTTACTTTTCTTGCCACAGTTGTTAAGTTAGTAACTCAGTTGTTAAGTGAATCTGGCTTTCCCATTGACTTTGCTTGTCAGAAGGTCCCAAAAGGAGATCACATGACCCCAGGACATTGTAATCGTCATAGGTATGAGTCAGTTGCCAAGCGTCTGAATTTTGATCATGTGAACATGGGGATGTCGCAATAGTTGTTATGTGTGAAAATTTTTCATATGTCCCTTTTTCAATGCGGTTGTAATTTGAACAGTCACTAAATGAACTATTTATTATAAGTCAAGGAGTACCCTCCATACTATTATTTTATTTATTTTATTTATTTGGATTTATAAACTGCTCCCTTTCCCCAGAGGGACTCGGGGCGGTGCACAGGAGGTTAAAAACATATAACATAACAATTTATAAATATTTAAAACCAAATTAAATAATTATCACCCTGTGCTAAAATTTAAAAATCTAAAAACTGTTATCCCATTTAAAACCCGATTAAAACAATTTGAACTTCAGACTGTGGCTAGGACTAGTTGAATTTAAAAGATAGTATCAACTTTTGAATAAATGCGGGCCATAATTGAGCCACTTTTATTTTCTTGTCTGAATTAAAAGTATTATAAATATGCCCAGCAAAATTCAAAAAGCTTTTTATGAAACCTGCCAGTATTAGCAATAGCAATAGCACTTAGACTTATATACCACTTCATAGCGCTTTTACAGCCATCTCTAAGCGGTTTACAGAGTCAGCATATTGCCCCAACGATCTGGGTCCTCATTTTACCAACCTTGGAAAGATGGAAGTCTGAGTCAACCTTGATTGAACTGATGAACTGCAGCTAGCAGTCAGCTGTAGTAGTCTGCAATGCTGCAATCTAATCACTGTGCCACCTCTGAATTACTTACAAGTAGTTATTGATGTATGATCACAATTGAGCCCAAAGTTTCCATTCCTAAGCAAGATAGTCATTAGGTGAGTTTTACGATCTTTCTTGCCACAATTGATAAGTGAATCGCTGTAGTTGTTAAATAGTAATACAATTAGGCTTAGGACCTGGGTACCTACGAGATCGCCTTCTGCCAACGAGAGCCTCCCACCAGCCCGTACGCTCCCATAGAGAGGGTCTCCTCATGGTGCCGTCGGCTAGACAATGTCGACTGGTGGCACCCAGGGGGAGAGCCTTCTCTGTGGGAGCACCTGCCCTCTGGAACGAATTGCCCCCGGAATTAAGAACTATCCCTGACTTACGCACCTTCCGCCGCGGTCTCAAAACCTTTCTCTTTCAACAAGCCGGGCTGGCATAAAACAGGATTTTTAAATTTAAATTTTTAAATTTAAATTTTTATTATTTTAATCAGGGTTAGTTTGGGTTTTTTCCATGTTTCGGACAATATTTTAATTATGTCTTTTAAAAGCTTTCTTTTAACTTTTAAATATATAAAAGTTTTTGTTTTTGTTTTGTTTTATTTTATATACCGCTTCATAGTGCTCTATAGCAGGGGTCCCCAACCTTTGCAACTTTAAGTCTGAAGGACTTCAGCTCCCAGACTTCTCCAGCCAGCTTTGCTGACCAAATACGGATTTGCTTGAAGAAATATCTGGGAATGTTTGAAAGAAGCAGGCAGATTACTTTTTAGCTGCAAAGTAAGATCCAGATCAGATCATCACCATGGAGGTCTAAAAGATATGACTAACCAAAAGATGCAAGAACCATATATTAATCTAACAATTAAACACTTGACTATTAAAAATGGAAGAGTTAATACTTATGTTGAAAAAAGTCAATATACAAAGTTAGTAGTAATTTATGATAATCATTAGTCATTCTGTCATGCATACTTCTGTCTCAAGTACAATACCATAACTTGACAGTTCTGATCATTTGATATACCTTAAAATAGCACATGTAACCTCCTAAAATTAAAAAAAAACAAAATTTTAAATGATTAAACAAGATCACTACCGTATTTTTTGGAGTATAAGATGCACCGGACTATAAGACACACCCAGGTTTTGAAGAGGCAATTTTTTTAAAAAAGTAAGTAGGTAGATAGAGGGATAGAGAGGGAGAGAAAGAGAGAGAAATACAGTAGGTAGGTAGGGAGAGAGAGAGTAGGTAGAGGGAGGGAGAGAGGGAGGGAGAGAGAGAGAGAAATAGAGATAGAAAGAAATACAGTAGATAGGTTGGGAGAGAGAAAGAGTAGGTAGGTAGGAAGATATATAGAAGGGGGAGAGAAATACAGTAGATAGGTAGGAAGAGAGAGAGTGTAGATAGGTAGGTAGAAGGATAGAGAGAGAGAAATAGAGAGAGAGAGAGAGAAATACAGTAGATAGGTAGGTAGAGAGATAGAGAGTAGATAGGTAGGTAGGTAGATATTTCCACGTGTATTTACCCATGTGCTGGAGAAGGAAATCACTGACCACCTTTGGAACAAATCTTTGTTTCTGCAGGCACAGTACTTGACCAATGTAATTCTCATCAATCACTAACTAAACAACTTTCCAAAAGGGAAAAAAACACCCCTTTTTGCACTTTGCAAACCTCCCCCAAACGGCCAGTTTTTCACAAAAATGGGCCCGTTTTCCCCCCAAATAAAAGCCATGAATAGCCTTGGGGGGGTAGGGGGTAGGTCAAAAATGAGCAAAAAACCGCCCAATTTATTGCGAAAACGGGCCGTTTTTTGGTAAAAAAATTTGCATGCATAGCCTTATGGAGGCTTGTAGAGTGCTGCTGGGGGCTGGGGGGGGCAGAAACACCCTGTTTTTTGCTCATTTCTGCCCTCCCCTGCCCCCAGGAGCTCTCTGGAAGCCTCCATAAAGATATTTTGGTGAAGGGGCATGGTTTCAGGAGGCAAAAAATATTTGATGTATAAGACGCACCCAGATTTTTAGCCTCTTTTTAGAGGAAGGAAGGTGCGTCTTATACTCCGAAAAATATGGTACATTTCACAACATGTTGATGCTAGCCTGAAAAACTGGTAAAATCTCTTGAGGTTTGACATACTCAGAAAAGTGAAGGAATTTTAAAATTGAGGAGATATTTAGGCTATTGTGTCCTGTGATTGTAGTAGGGTTATTTAAAAGATTGTCAACCTCTAACTTAGAGAAGTTGGATCGCCAGATATTTGGAAAGATTCTTTTTCTGTAACAGCACACTTCTGAGAAACATGGGCATCTGTTTCTGATTAAAATGATGAACTGTGTATCATGACATCATATACACTGATATGAAATAGGTACAGTATAAATCAAAATGTACATTGTCCCTACCATGCTCAGTTTCGGATGGGCAATTAAGACTATTTTTACTATTGGAATTTTAATGGTATATTTTGTTTCCATCTACCTTAAAAGTGTTGCCAAATTTTATGAGAAGATTTTTTTTGTTTTTCTCATGACTACCTTGTTTTTATGGTAAATTTTAATTTATATTTTGGTATATATAGCTATTGTTGGCTGCCAAGGATACAATTTAAAATTATAATTTTAAAAATATGTATGTTGAAATTTGAAGATACGAGCAATTTTCCATGTTCCTCATATAGAGTCTTAATGGCTAGAACCCCAATACCAATAACAGAGATGTTTAACCACATCTGTGGTTGTGAGGTGGGAGGAATTGTTTATTGTTGATTATGAGTTGAGCTCCTAGAAAGCCACAAAAAATATACAATAAATAAAGTTATAATTTAGTCTAGTGACTTAGCACATTAGCAACAAGTTCTTGCGCAGAGTTCATCCGAAATAGAATTATTTGTGGTCACTGGAGTTTGGAAGGGATATGAAGCAGGAAACAAGGCCTTCTATGATTAAAGTAGACCTCAAGAGAAGATATTTTGCTAGGCACACATATGGAAAAGTAGGTTCATCCATTAAGCACCAAAGCTCCAATAGCCAAGTTGTACAAATGGAAAAACATTTTCAATATCTTGGCCATTAAATGATGATTTATAGCACACACTAATCTTCTAAGGTACCGGCAGCCCAAATATGTTCATTGTTCTGTGGGTTAGCAATGAAATCCTTTTAAATAAAACGCTTATTCTCCAATCTATTGCATAAAACCCAAACTCTAGTTTTTTGTGGTTAATGATAAAGTCCTAGCAAAAGATCTTCTGTTGAGGGCTTTTGAAAAAGTCATGCCACTTAAAAAATATATTCAAATCAAACAATACCAACAACTGGATGTTGATTCTAGTAAAATAATGTGTATGAAAACCATAACATCACTATTTTGCACATTGCTGAGTTGCTCCCAAACTCCCTAACAGGATTTGCCTAAAACATTTCTAGTTTATTTTATATCATAGCTCAAAGAATGTATAGTTCAGGTCACTATGCAACATATTCTTTTATCTCCATAAAACAGGCACCACACAGAATAGATAATCCTGCATTTCACAAAAGAAATCATCCCTCAGCTTTCCATCAAGTCCTGTTATTATACATTTACAGTTCACACACTGCAATTTCTTCTATTTTCTTCAACGCAAATCTATATCAAGCAAACCAAACTTACATATGTTGCACCCACAGTTGTAACTAATAGACTAGCTTTTACATAGCTTTTTCCAAAAGATCTAGCTATATACTTTTTCACATTTTGTTCTGATACCTGGGCAATTTACATACAGCAAAGATTAATCCAAAAACTGATCCTTGCAAGGTGCAATGATTACATTAAAGAATTGGCTCTTTCAGCAACTTCACCAAGAATAATCTGAATCTGTAGCTGTCAGTAGAAATGGCATGAAAGTGATGAGATGGGCATGTGAAATCGTAACACCAACCCTAGTTTTTTGCATGTATTTGCATCTTAATGTCAGGCACCAGTATATAACTTTATAAACTTGCACTGTGGTATCACAATGTATGTTTCATTGCTTCCCTGCTCCCAACAGATCGCCTTGCGAAGAATTAAAAAAAGGAAGGAAGAGATTCAATTTAATCGAACAATGCAAGTACCTACAATTGAAGTAACTTTCTCACTTCCCCAGTGTGTTTGGTAGAAATCTACCAGTGCACAGCTAACCTGCAGCTGTTGGTTCACAACACTGTATTTTTCACTTTTATTAGCTCTAAACCACAGAAACCTGAATCATTTCAATTGTATCAATGGCTCCCTAAAGAATCCAAAAAAAGAGAACATTCTCCCTCTATATAAAGAGTTCCTACCATGAAAGGGAAACCTGTGATTGTTAAAGAACTGTGAAGAAACAATTAAAAAGGGGGTGGGACGGAGGAGTATGTTAATTTTGACTAAAAATCCATTCAGCTGGAGGAAGAGGCGAAGTATTACTATTAGGATGTAGAACCTATGCAATTTTATTCATTGTTTGAATTCAAGTGCAGGTACTTGGATTTGTTATACGATGGCTTGTGGCAAAATGAAGATGATTTTGAATACATGTTCGCATGGTGGTTGTTAGCATTATTCTACTTTAAAGGATTTATTGATTATCTGAGTTATATTGTTGTGAAAATGACCAACGTTATTTGTCAAGATATCATCCAGGTGTCCAAATCCATGGCAAGCTTTAAATATACTTAGTGGTACTCTGAGAAAGGCTTCTAGATTCTCTTCAGAGTCCAACGTAAATCTCATTACAACTTAATCTAATTGTTTTGCATTTTTTCAGCAAATCAGGATTTCATGAGATAGGTCATATTTACAATCGGATTTGGAAGAATCTGTTACAATAACCAGTCTCAGGTAGATTGGTTTTATTTTTTATTTTTTTAATTTGATTTCTGATTTAACCTTCCTGTAGACTTGTTTTCTAATCTACTTAGTGAGGTTGACACATAAGCCACAGAACAGATTAGAGAGGAAAAGCTTACAGTGAAGAAGCATGATTAAAATTATGCTAATCTATGACTGTAATAAAGATTTTATTTGATCTGAAGCATGACCTTAATGGAGCAAACAGTATAGAATGGAGGATTCCTGTAGCTATGGCAGCTAAATTGCAATCTTTTATTATACTGTGTTTGCCCACCCGTGGTCAAAATTGTTTAAGATGCCTGTTACCATGATATTGACCAGGCCAAAAATATTGACTCTTTGTTATATATTTAATCTATTACATCCCAAGAGTTTTCTAAAGCAGGGGTCCCCAACCTTTGCAACTTTAAGTCTGAAGGACTTCAGCTCCCAGACTTCTCCAGCCAGCTTTGCTGGCTGGAGAAGTCTGGGAGCTGAAGTCCTTCAGACTTAAAGTTGCAAAGGTTGGAGACCCCTGCCTTACAGGGACTCTACTTCCTTGATAAATTTAGCCAGAAATGTTGCATTGAGAGTTCTGGGAGCTGAAGTCCTTCAGACTTAAAGTTGCAAAGGTTGGAGACCTCTGTTCTAAAGTAATTCTAAAGCAGAATCGTGGTCAGGAGACAAGACTGTTAAATGCAAAACACAATTTTGCATTTTTGCAATCTTTTTTATTCCACCCTTTTTTTATTTTTCTTCTTCTATGGTTTAAAACTAAGCTCCTATTTTGTTACCAGGGCAGTGTCATTGAGTGACCCATGTGATTATTTAAGTTTATTAATTGTTGTTGTTATATGGGGTCTCTCCCTCATTGCTCCCAACTGCAATACAAGTGGAGTCAGGAGTCAAAGCCTAGTTTTGTATTAGGGGAGGATTAAATAGCAATAGCACTTATATAACAACTTCACAATGCTTTTACAGTCCTCTCTAAGTGATTTACAGACTCAACATATTGCCCCCAACAATTTGGGTCCTCATTTTACCCGCCTCGGAAGGAGGGAAGATCTGAGTCAACCTTAAGCCTGGTGAGATTCGATCTGCCAAATTGTAGGCAACCAGCAGTCACAGAAGTAGCCTGCAATACTGCTTTCTAACCACTGCACCACTGCGGCTCCCTTTCATCTTCATACCCATAATTGTCATCATTTCTGTTTATATTCCATATTTTTACTCAACAGGTCCTCTTAATAGAGTTCAAGCTGTATTTCTGAAAATAGCTTAATTTTGTCTTTATTTAATATTAAATGTGGTTAGGGACGCTAGAAATGTCTTCATCTGGTCTGCTTTGAAAAGTTCTTTTTTAGCTTCCTGGTGGTAATGTCCATCAAGCTATGGTAATTGTTTCCTTTCTTTTTCTTTTAAGTGATGTATTTATCACTGCTATTTTTCAGAAGTTTCATTTGCTTCAAAAAAGGAAGCTTTTCATTGTGTATCATTGTGTACAAGTGGAATAATGCCACTTTTATTTGCTTAAAATAAGGAAATTGACTTTTTAGCCCCCACAAAAAAAAACCTACAAAAACACAAAATGTTTCTCTATTTCCCAAAAGCCTTCCTCTACAGACCAGAGACATTTTTTAGCATTGCTGGATGCATTCAACGTTTCATTTTAATTTGGTTGCTTCGTGTTGCATTCTTGTACATACAGATCTCAGATTTCATTCTGTGAAAAAACTACTTCTAATTCCAGAGGGAGCATCTGTCCTTTTTTTTACCCTATGTTATTACTGAGCTAAGCATGTCTCTTTTTTATTTTGTTACTTCCTGAGATGACTTCAATAAAGAGAACTTAGGGGAAAAGTTTGCTAAATCCAAGAATGCCCCCATTGGACAGAAATGCATCTTTCAAAATAAAATTTGTATTCCGTTTTAAATTGCACTGTTCTTACAGCAACATTGCTGCTATGGTTCTGTTGGAGATTAAACTTGAAAACATTGTTCAAAACAGTTAGCTATTTATTAATAATGACCTTTCAAGGAATTTTCCTTCTTTATCATGTCACTCTAGAGGGAATTCTAGACAATTTATCTTGTGTTTTATATCCTACAGAATTTGAGAATGTGTAGATTTTCATCAGCTTCATTTTGTCTACTGTCTAACAAGCACACTCTAATCCAGGGATGGCAAACTTTTTTAGGCTTGCGTGCCATAAGGGAGCGGGGAGTGCAAGGGAGTTGTGTGCAGGTGTGCAGCACCCATAATGCAATGTGTGTGTTCCAGTGCGCATACGCACATGACAGCCACTTTTTACATGCTTTTTTCGCCCTCCCCAGGCTCCAGAGGCTTTATAGGAGCTGGAGGAGGGCAAAAACTACTGGAGGCTTCTGGGAAGTGCTCATAGGGCTGTTTTTAGTCCTCCGGAGCCTTCAGGGAAGCCTCCTGAAGGTCCCTGAAGCCTCCGGAGGGCCTCCAGGGGGGCTGTTTTCGCCCTCCCTAGGCTCTTATAAAGCCTGGGGAAGGCAAAACATGGCTTTAAAAATGGCTGAATCAGCTGGCCAGCGTGCACATGCCTCGCGTGCCCTGCCAAATGGCTCTGCGTGCCACCTGTGCCACGCGTGCCATAGGTTCGCCATCACTGCTCTAACCTCACTTCTTTTTGTTTCTGTTTCCTAAATAATAAGCAGTCTCCTTACTGTGATCAGACTTTAAAAAATAAAATAACTGCTTTAAATGCAAAATCAGTATTATTTTCATGATTGTTTATGCTTGTTTACTGAATATTATGTTTTAATGTTCCTTTGTATCAGTGCCAGATTAAAGTATTACTCAATGTAGAAAATAAACAAGGGAAATAAAAGTTTGAACTTTTGCAAAAAAGCAAGTTCTGAATAAAGAGCTATAATGTCCTTTATACAAAATGAAGAGACATGTTTCAAACAGATTCAACAGAATGAGCAATGCTATACAGTCCACGTTGTTCACAGAAACCTCTCTACTGGTCTTATAATTTAGTCTACTGTTTTAAGCAAGTTCTTCTTACAAAATTGAAGAACAATTGTCAGTGAATAAGCCTCACGTATCCCATTTTCTGATTCTTGATGATTTCCTGACTGCCTACCATACCAAAGGTTTTCAAAACTACTGCCAATATTAGTTCAGAGCTTCAATAAAACTGCATGTTCTGTAGACGTTTATAAGAAAAACAGCTGGGATCCAAATATACTGTAGTTATAAAATTATGTTTACCTTGTTCTTCAGCCTCAGACAAGCTCATGAAAGATTCTCAAAATAAAACGGGGTGTGTGGGTGGGTGTGTAGAAGCATAATAAAATGCCTGGTACAATAACATTTGACAAAACTCAATTGATAAGAGAAACAACTTAAACAGGTGAAAGTCATGCAAGGTTCAACGGGAACTGAATAATTTTTTCATCTGAAGATCTTTTATGGAGGGCATTCCAGACCATTGATAATAAAGTAAAGAAGGTGCCATTTTTCATTGGAAATATAAATAATAATAATAATAAGAAATAATATATCCACTTTATTCAAAAGACATAGATAAAGAGGCATTAAATTGTAATATCATTATGAGTTTCACACCTGTTAATCTGCTATTCTCTATATGTTGATCTCTATATACCACTAAAACTGTTGTTGTGCTTTTTAAGTGAGCGAAACAATGCATCATAGGATAATTTTTGAGCTAAGATACCTCGTATGGACTAACTTAAAATGTGCCCAAAATTCTAGAACCCACTATTCCTTAGAAATCAAATTTGGGGAAGTTGTGGCTACTTCAATGCATTAGTAGTGGCTGGTTTACTGTGGTCACATGGTCTTCATTTTCAAAGTTCCAAGACAGTTTCCAAGCCAATCTCACAATCCCTGGCTCTCTCCCACCCAGCAACAGCAATTTACCTTCCTTCAGGGAAGGGAAGGGAAGGGAAGAGACCGTGTGTACCATCCTGGGGAAGGAAGGAAGGAAGGAAGGAAGGAAGGAAGGAAGGAAGGAAGGAAGGAAGGAAGGTTTCGATATTCCCTGCCAGCTTCCCAAAGGAAACTCAATTGGGAAGCTGGCAGGAAGTTAGAAATAGCTCTGGGTCTCACTGTTTTTTTTGCCTACCCATGGGCATTCTTTTTCTTTGTTTATATAACAAATTATCTCTGAGGCAATGATCCAATGGGCACAGGTTGTCTAGAGATGGTTAACTCCCTCAAAAGCATAAGACAGGCACTGGGACCAAAAAATGATAAAAATGATGATGGATTCTTTTGATTTTAAGAATATACAGGCCTGCTTGGGTAAAATAAAATTCAATCATTAAATTGAACAGAATAATTAACAGAATTAGCATTTCAAATATAATCTTTTTGAAGATTATAGTTTAGAGGCTTAGAGTTTAAAAATGTAAATTTAATTTTAATAGAGGGTTTCATAGTTTTAACCTTTGTATATTTATTTAATTCGGTTTTAAATTGTGGATTGTATTTATATGATGTGTATGCTGTTGTTTTTACTTTTTATCTTCTGTGCACCGCCCCGAGTCCCATTGTGGAGATGGGGTGGTATAAAAATGTGAAAATTAAATTAAATTAAATTAAGTGATTCTTTAATATTAAATATTAAGATTTTGCAGCTGTTTTATTAGTACCTGCAAAATTCTAATTAACCCCTGAAGGACAGCATGTAGGAACTGCAATAATATACTGTATAACAAAGTGCCATGCTAGATATCACATGTTTAGGTTTATTTTATGCATTATTATGCTAATAAGGAGGTGAAAAGCTTGAGGCAGGTAGAACCAGATTTATCTAATTCATTTTTATTATTTTTCCTTCAAAATGTGTACCATTCATCTTGCTTTTTCTCTGTCTACCAAAAAACAAAATATAGGCATAGTTTTGTTTCTTTTTTAACACATAGTTCTCCATATGCAACAAGGTTATTGCCTTCAGCGCTTTTCATGAAAAATGCACAGCACATGGAATTGTTGGCGCTACATGCATCCAGATGGCCAAGCCACTGAGGCATCACTTGTTAGAGAGTTAGGTGTGACAGTGAAAATATGCTTGGGTTGATTAGCAACTGCTGAAAAGCATAATATCTTTGGATGGCACTAGTGACAGCTTGAAGAGAAGCAACTTCCTTTAACTCTTCATAATACTGGGCATTTTTTAGTTGTTTTGTTTCTGGTGTGATGGAGACAACAACTAGCAATTTCTTATATGAGAGTGGAAGTAGCATAAAAGATAGCTGAAGTATATTATAATTTAGGGGCTGATTCAGGAATTATGCCTCATTCCAGAAATATGTCAGTTAGTTATTATGGTTAGAATGATGAAAACCTTCTGGTAAGAGAGTTGAAAGGCCAGAGAGAAAGAAAAAGCTTTCCCTGCAAAACTTTCCAAAATGCTTCCTTTTAAAAATATACAAAAGAGAATGTAGTCTTCTTATGCTTAAGAAGGCAAATGATCTGACTGTCAAGAACCATACCAAACTGAGTAATTATTTTGAACAGTTCAGTTATTTCACTCTAAAAATGTCGTCAGTTTTTCCACCAACTAAAAAGATGCTTGACTAGATATCAGCTATTAATCAGGTTCCCCAACATGATATGGTTCAGATATATTAGATCAGTTCGATCTAAGCATAGTACACAAAATTGTCTGATACAACGTCTTGCCTGTCAACAACTTCTTCAGTTTCAACCACAATAATACACAGGGAAAAATTTGATACAAACTCAAGGTATGTCGCTTCAAGTTTGATTACAGAAAATACGACAACAGAGTGACCAACACCTGGAATGCTCTACCTGACCCCGTTGTTATAGCCTCAATCCCCCACAGCTTCCATATCAAACTGTCTACGTGGACCTCACCCCATTAAGGAGATTAAAGTGCACCAGTGTACCTAACGTCCCTGTCTTACTGTCCCCATTTATCTGTATTTATTTGTTCATGTTTATGTTCTTACCTATATTTGTTATCTTT
Source organism: Rhabdophis nuchalis (assembly GCA_039707465.1). NCBI lineage: Eukaryota > Metazoa > Chordata > Lepidosauria > Squamata > Natricidae > Rhabdophis > Rhabdophis nuchalis. The sequence continues at coordinate 41,974,719 of CM077648.1, read as the reverse complement.
CACATGTTTCACAAACAAACAAACAAACATTAGTTTTTGATTGCTTTGGAATTATTGGAAAAGAAAAGAAAAAACTGCTTTTCACTAAAGACCTCTTAAAGTCAGAACTTTAAGTTATCATAAACTTTAAACTGTCATAAACATGGTCTTGCAGACTGAAGGCCTTGCCATGTTCTTTTTTTTTGTTTTGTTTAAGCCACATGTATGAATAAAGGATAGACTGAACAAAACCTCCTGTCCTGGAGTTTTGAAGTCAGGAATCACTCCCAATTCTGGTCAACTAGCTTGTTTTAGTTGATTTGGGGCCAGTTTTAATGATTGCCAAGTTTTTTTTCTTAATTTTAGCACGTGGGCACTTTTCCAAGCAAAGCGGGGTTGCAACCAACTCCATGTTTTATTTTCTTGAAATCATTCCTGGCCTGGGAAAGTCCCAAAGACATTATTAGAATAAAAATGATGAGCGAAGATGGAGCTTTGTTTTCTAGCAAAAAACAAATATCTATGAACATTCTCAGTCATCCAGGTCATGGTTGTCTCAAAGGTGCTTTTCCAAAAGGCAACTGGACTTTTTTTTTTCTTACTGTTTACTGTTTATTGGATTTATATGCCGCCCTTCTCCCAAAGGACTCAGGGCGGCGTACATCATAAGAAACACATAATGCAAAAGTTTTTTAAAAGATTAAATAAAGAATCCAATAAGCAATAAATTAATAATTCACACATTAGATTTAAAATAAATTAAATTAGCAATTAAAATTAATAAGTTATTTTGTTCAGGCCATGCCAGCATGCTGAAAAAAAACAGCTTTTTAGGGCGCTGGGAGGTTGGGAATTATGCGAAGCTCCGGGGTAGCTCATTCCAAAGGGAAGGCGCTCCCACAGAGAAGGCTCTCCCCCTGGGGGTCGCCAGCCGACACTGTCTGGCTGACGGCACCCTGAGGAGAACAACTATAGGAACAAAGGAGAAAAAGGCTGTTTGTGTGCCAGAGCCATCAAATTATTTTATTCTAGGCTAGTTTCAGCAAGTAAAATTTAATAAATAATAATTCTACAATAAGGACTTTTCTGCTGTTTTAACCATTTTGAAACAGTATTTAGTTTCAGGTTTTTATTAAAAAATACTGACATCATGAATTACAGCAGGGCTGGTAAACTCACAATCAATGGGCCGGATGCATCATGCACTGGTCATGGCCACGCCCAGTTTAGTGAAGGGGGGGGGAAATCACTGTGACAACTTGATTTACAGAAACCATTATATTAATAAATGGACCAAAACCTTCCCTGCTGTCACCTCTATGACTTCAATCCAACAGGTGAGAAGCAGTGACGGTTCTCCACTTTCCTTTAAATCTGGTCAAGTAGGTGACAAGACTGTCTCTGTGCTTACAACATAATCCTAGCTTTTTCAAAGGCTGATTCCCTGTGAGCCGGAAACCTGGTGAAGGAAGATTCTAGTTCGCATGGAAGCATTTGTGTGTATGTGTCTTCACCCCCACTGAAGACAATGATGCTACATGTTGATGTCACCAGTTTTACTAGGGAATATTCTAATGGATGTTGGAGAAGATTCTAAAATAGCTCCTTTTAATTGTATCACATTGATAGTCCACTGATTTCTCAATAACTTATATAAAACTACACTGGAATGCCAAATCTGTTGAACTAGAGGCAAGATGAATTAAACAAACTTGGATATTTACAGAAGGAAAATACAGACGCACTGACATTGCCAAAAATGGCTAATGCTATTTGGAAAATGACAACACTGAAAGGAGAAACTGGCTGTATACCAATTCTTCATACTTTATGGAGCAGATCAAAAAATATTCTGTGGAATATATGCAAATAAACGTTTTTAGCAAGGCAGACAAAAGAACAAGCAGTTTAAAGACTCAAAAGCTAGAAATGTTACAATGGAATAAAAGAAAGGTGTTCAAATTTACCTCTTCTCTGTGGTTCTTTATTGGCATACAAAGAATGCTTTGTGTTTTATAGCCTGTGATTTGGTCCACTTCAGCATTGAATCGGGGATCCTGGTAAAAAAAAGAAAATATGTAACTGTGCATACACTTTTTCAAAAATTGTTCTCATTTACTTATTTCATGAAACCGTGGGATATCTAACTAACAATTCTTCCTTAAAATTATATTTCCATTCTGAGAAAGACTGTAAGAAGATTCAACATATTTAGGAATTTGTTTTCTTTTTTAAAATGGTTTTTTTCTCTCCTAAAGGTCTTTGGTGCTCTCTATCTTGGTTGTTTTCTTGTATTTAGTTCATTACTCAAACTAGGTAACATCACCAGTGCTAGTCAACAAGAAAACAACTAAGCTCAGAATCCCAAAGGAAAAAAGTTTGCTGCTTATCAAAAATCTCCCCTCTGTTTTCTTGATAAATGGAAACTAAACTGCAGATAATGTTTCAAATGGTAGGTTGGGATTACACTGAGACCAGGGACCATCATTCACACAATCTATTCAAGAGATCAGTAAAAAAGATGCAGAGTAAGCAAGAATAACTGCACTTGACATATAATACACTGCTCATCCACTTTATTAATCTCCCATTCTCAGTTAAATCTTTTTTTTTTTTTTGGACTTATATACTCTATTTAGTCCCTTTCCTTCTCAATGCTTCCTAAGCCAAAAGCCTTGAATGGGTACTTGGCTTAAAATACCTTATTACTTATCTTTTGGAAGGCTTACTTTTGTATTACAAAGAATTCTTCTGTCAATGTTTTTGTATTCTTCAAAGCTACCAAATAAAGGTATTGAGGCCTTTATGTGGATGTGGAGACTCTAGAAAGAGTGCAGAGAAGAGCAACAAAGAGGATTAGGGGACTGGAGACTAAAACATATGAAGAACGGTTGCAGGAACTGGGTATGTCTAGTTTAATAAAAAGAAGGACCAGGGGAGACATGATAGCAGTCTTCCAATATCTCAGGGGTTGCCACAAAGAAGAGGGAGTCAAACTATTCTCCAAAGCACCTGAGGGCAGAACAAGAAGCAATGGGTGGAAACTAATCAAGGAGAAAAGCAACTTAGAACTGAGGAGAATTTCCTGACAGTTAGAACAATCAATCAGTGGGACAGCTTGCTTCCAGAAGTTGTGAATGCCCCAACACTGCATGTCTTTAAGAAGATGTTGGATAGCCATTTGTCTGAAATGGTATAGGGCTTCCTGCCTAGGCAGGAAGTTGGACTAGATGACTTCCAAGGTCCCTTCCAATTCGGCTATTGTATTTGTATTTGTATATTTGTATTTAAGGCTTCATCAAAGCAAATTTTCTTAACCAAATTTCCCAGAAAGTCACCCTCAACAGTTATTTTATGTGGATTGTTTAATTTGACAAATAAATAAAAGCTGTTAAAAAGTTGTGCAGAGAAAACACTTGTGATGTTTTGGTCATGGGCTAACTATTTCAGTCTTGTACCGTAGTACTATTCTATTTTTTTATTTGGAGAAACACATAAAATGAACATCTCTAGAGATTATGATTTAATAGCAGATGTCATATTTGCATCTAAATATTGTATGTCTCCCAATCTTTTTTAGTGTAAGGCATAATCTATATAAAAAATGTAAAATAGTTTGTACGAATCCACTAATCTCAAAAACTACTGGACCGATTTACACCAAACTTTCACACAATGTAGCCAAGGACTTCCGATAATAGAATAGCTACTCATTTTGTGCCTAGCACATGTGTGTCTTGTGCAAGTTACACACAAATAAAAGGTACGCACTAAAATGTGTTTTCACTTCCCTGTAGCCACGCCCATCAAACTGCTTTTCAACTGTCAGTGTTGGAATGGAGGCCTCTTGGGGCCAAAAAGGCACAGAGGATAGCAAACTCCCAGGTGGCCCATAGAGAGGGGGGGAGAAATACTGTTCAAGACTGTTCTCTGAGGTAAAAACACGGAGGCAGGCAGCTGCTTTAAACTGTTTAATACGAACTGAACCAAACTGTAACAAAGAACCACCCATCTGACAGCAAATACAGTTTAATAAAAGAGAGACTAGGGTAGACATGATAGCAGCCTTCCAATATCTCAGGGGTTGCCCCAAAGAAGAGGGAGTCAAGCTATTCACCAAGGCACCTGAGGGCAGAACAAGAAGCAATGGGTGGAAACTAATCCAGGAGAGAAGCAACCTAGAACTGAGGGGAAATTTCCTGGCAGTGAGAACTATTAACCAGTGGAACATCTTGCCACCAGAAGTTATGGGTGCCCCAACACTGGATGTATTTTTAAGAAGAGACTGGAAAACCATTTGTCTGACACGGTATAGGGTCTCCTGCTTGAGCAGCGGGATTGGACTAGATGACCTCCAAGGTCCCTTCCACCTCTCCAAAGCACCTGATGGCAGAACAAGAAGCAATGGGTGGAAACTAATCAAGGAGAGAAGCAACTTAGAACTGAGGGGAAATTTCCTGACAGTGAGAACTATTAACCAGCAGAACAGCTTTCCACCATAAGTTATGGATGCCCCAACACTGGATGTGTTTTTAAGAAGAGACTGGAAAACCATTTGCCTGACACGGTATAGGGTCTCTTGCTTGAGCAGCGGGGTTGGACTAGATGACTCTCCAAGGTCCCTTCCAACTCTGTTATTGTATTATTGTATTACAGTAGGTAGGTAGATAGGTGAATAGAGAGACAGGGAGAAATACAGTTTAATAAAAGAGGGACGGGGAGACAGGATAGCAGCCTTCCAATATCTCAGAGGTTGCCACAAAGAAGAGGGAGTCAAGCTATTCTCCAAAGCACCTGAGGGCAGAACAAGAAACAATGGGTGGAAACTAATCGAGGAGAGAAGCAACTAAGAACTGAGGAGAAATTTCCTGACAGTTAGAACAATTAATCAGTGGAACAGCTTGCCTCCAGAAGTTGTGAATGCCACAACACTGGAAGTCTTCAAGAAGATGTTGGATAGCCATTTGTCTGAAATGGTATAGGGCAGTGATGGCTAACCTTTTTTGGCTCACGTGCCAAAAGCAGGGGGAGTGCAGGGGTGATGTGCACAGGTGTGCCACATCCATAATGCTATGTGCATGACCCCCTGCATTTGGCATGCTTTTTACGTCATCCCCAGGCTCCAGAGGCTTTATAGGAGCCTGGGGAGGGTGAAAACAGCCTTCCCCCACCTCCAGAGGGCATAAAACAGCCTCAAAAGAAGGCCTAAATCAGCTGGCCAGGGCACACATACACACTGAAGCTGACAGGGCAATGCCTCGCGTGGCCTAAGAAATGGTTCCGTATGCCACCTGTGGCACCCGTGCCGTAGGTTCGCCATCATGGGTATAGGGCTTCCTGCCTAGGCAGGGAGTTGGACTAGATGACCCCCAAGGAATAGATAGAGAGGTAGAAATAAGGTAGGTAGGTAGGTAGGTAGGTGCATAGATAGATAGATAGATAGATAGATAGATAGATAGATAGATAGATAGATAGATAGATACAAAGAAAGAAAGAAAGAAAGAAAGAAAGAAAGAAAGAAAGAAAGAAAGAAAGAGGAAGGAAGGAAGGAAGGAAGGAAGGAAGGAAGGAAGGAAGGAAGGAAGAAAGAAAGAAAGAAAGAAAGAAAGAAAGAATGAAAGAAAGAAAGAAAGAAAGAAAGAAAGAAAGAAAGAAAGAAAGAAAGAAAGAAAGAAAGAAACACAGTAGGTAGGTAAGTAGGTAGAGGGAGAAAGCAAGAAATACAATAGGTAGGTAAGTAGAGGAATAGACAGAGAGGGAGAAATACAGTAGGTAGGTAGGTAGGTGTATAGATAGATAGCGAGAAATACGGTAGGTAGGTAGAGGAATAGAGAAAGAGGGAGAAATACAGTAGGTAGGTAGGTAGGTAGAGGGATAGAGAGGGGGAAATACAGTAGGTAGGTAGGTAGGTAGATAGTGGTAGAAAGAAAGAAATACAGTAGGTAGGTAGGTAGAGGGATAGATAGAGAGGGAGAAATACAGTAGGTAGGTAGGTAGAGGTATAGACAGAGAGGGAGAAATATAGTAGGTAGGCAGGTAGGTAGATAGGGGGATAGATAGAGAGGGAGAAATACAGTAGGTAGGTAGGTAGGTAGGTAGGTAGAGGGAGAAAGCAAGAAATACAATAGGTAGGTAAGTAGAGGGATAGACAGAGAGGGAGAAATACCATAGGTAGGTAGGTAGGTAGGTGTATAGATAGATAGCGAGAAATACAGTAGGTAGGTAGGTAGAGGAATAGAGAAAGAGGGGGAAATATAGTAGGTAGGTAGATAGAGGGGGAAAGAAAGAAATACAGTAGGTAGGTAAGTAGAGGGATAGATAGATAGAGAGGGAGAAATACAGTAGGTAGGTAGGTTGGGCCTTATATGATGGTTGTGTGTATGTGTGCAGGTGTAGATCTACACACAGATTGGTTGGCCATTTAACCAGACTGGGCCACAGCAACGCATGGCCGGGTATAGCTAGTGTGAAATATAAGCCATGCAGAGGAGGAACAGATCCTCTTGAGTAGAAGAATTGCACTTCTTACTATGCCGGAGACCCATTACTTAACTAGAATGGCTAAGATTTAGAGATATGCAATCCTGTTAGATCATTAGAAGAGGAAGTGCCAGCACATAGCATGTGAGATAAATTTTGCTCAGCATAAACAGGGCTGGGGTGAATTTATGTTTACAGGGTTTAAGGACAGAGATTTGGGCCTCTTAGTAAATCAGTTCCTTACAGTGTCTACTATCAAAAACATTAAGTTCATGCTGAGGACTATCAGAGAACAACTGGAGAACATTATGGAACCACATGGTGATTAGAATTGGGCAGACACATATAAATACAGTTTGTAAATAAGTACAGTTCAGGTCACAGTCATTACAGAAGTATTCAAAACAATCTGAGTATAAGAAAGTAGATCAAGAAGTTTGTTCCAATAAACCGCAATTGAAGGAGACTGAGGACAATCAAAAGCATGAGAAAGGGGAACCAAAATTATAGGATGTAATCCATAGGAATCTTAGCTAAAATTAAAATTAAAAGGGACAACAGGAAACATTATAGGGCGGGTACATACAATAGTAAAGGCTTTGAAAAATGCAAATCAGGAGATGTTTTTCTTCACCTCACACCATGTTAGAACTTGGAACGTCTCACTGAAACTAAATGTAAGGAGATTCAGAAGTAAGAATAACACAAATCGGTTAAACTACCCATTTAGAAATTAGATGATTACTTTACCACTATTAGTTTTAATTCCTGTATCTTCTGGTTATATCGTCTGCTGGGGAACAACATGACTTGAACAAACAAACAATGAAAGAGAAGAACTACTTCCACTGCTTGTCGTTCTTTGAATGTATTTACTTGCCAAATACTATTCTTATGTTCTTAAGGCTATACACCAGTGGTGAGTTTCTGCAGGCTCGCAACCTACTCGCAAGAGCCGGATGGTGAAATTTAGAGAGCCAGTGAGAGGGGGTTCCACCAGCGGAACCAGAAGTAAATCTGGCCTGCCGCTGCCAGTAACCCAATGGGAAAGAAAGGAAAGGAAGGCAGAAAGTAAGAAAGGAAAGAAAAGAAAGGAAGGAAGGAAGGAAGGAAGGAAGGAAGGAAGGAAGGAAGGAAGGAAGGAAAGAAAGAATTTATCATCACAATTGAGCCCAAAATTTTTGTTGCTAAGCAAGAGCGTTGTTAAATGAGTTTCACCACATTTTACAAGTTGGCCACTCCCACCCTGTCACATGACTGCCAAGCCACGCCCACAAAAGAGGCCACACCTAGAGAGTAGGTTCTAAAAAAATTAGAAACCCAGCACTGCTATACACCAAAAGAAAGAGAAGCAATTATTTGATTACCTTTACTTAGAGGTCATCTGCATTTAGTTCTCCTGACAGAATGAATGGCTAACAGCCATTCTTTTAATGTTAAGAAAAATAATATAAATAATTGGTGCCTTAAGACTGTGGGATTTCTTTCCCTCCCTTTCTTTTTCTTCTCTTGGTTCCATTATTCTTGTGTGCCCTTTGTTTTAGATGACAAACCTGAGAGCGAAGTCTTTGGTCATTTCTTCACCTTGATTTATAGCACCTTCTAGTGTCACCCAACCATTGTTACACTGATACAGGAATCATGAGGACAGGTTATATATCACTTCAACAATGGCTGGTTGATGAGAGCAGATATAGTGAAACATTTGAGAAGAAATGATCTGTTTTACAACTGACATTTGTAATCCACTTTAGGAATAATTTGCAATAAGGGGTATTTTAAAATATTTAAATAAATGACATGATAACATTATTACAAACTTGCACAACTTAAAAGGGAGTTATGAGATGCATGAAATATAAGCTTTTGGTGACTTCTAGAAGGAAGGATATTTCTGATATTGGTGAAAATGAACCGGTGATTACCGGTTGCTGGGGGAATGCAACTAAAGGAGCGCTTTTGTTCCTCTCTCCTACTTGTGGGTACCCATTGACAACTGTAAAAACATGATGCTGGACTAAGCAGCTTTTGATCAATTCAGTATAGCTTTCCTTATATGTGCTGTGTGTTTTTCCTGCTCTAATCTATTTAAAAAGAAGCTTCTCTAGATAAGAACATTCACAAATATACACCACATGCAAGCATCCTTTATCTACCTCATAGGCATTCTTGATATTCAAAGGCTGGCCAATGGCTGCCACATGGCCTACAATTCCCTTGTTCCATTCCAAGCGGATGCAGTTGTTTGAAGCTTCTTCTAAGGTTGAACCTTCTGCAACATCAAAGAGTCGGCTTATAAGAAACTTCTCGTTGGAGCTGTCTTCACAGACCAGAAATAGGGAATACCGATCGGCAGTTATGAGTTCATTGATGTGCAAGAAAATTTTATGGCAAAGGGCTGTGACATCCAGGTGACTAGAAATATCCTTCACCAGTTCTAAGAGTCTTGAGCATTGATCCCCCGCATTGGTTCCAAGTGTCCGGGTTTGGAGAGGCATCTGTTTCTTCTTTTCAGTATCTGATAAGAAGCTCACTGTTCCAACAGAATCTTTGATAACAATGGGCCTAAGAGGTCTGTCAAATTCAGAAGCAGATATCTTCCTAGTCGGTGGTGTGGAATTAGTGCTTTCAGCCCGTGTGGAACAAGAACAACCTTCACTGTGATGTTTGGTCCCTTCTTTGCACACTGGAATAGTATGAACTCTCTCAGAAAACCATGCATTGACCATCTCTCTGCATAAGAGAAGAATACAGTAAAGAAGAAGATAATCAGTAGAAGTAGTGTCAACACACTGAGAAAAGAAGCACATCTGTAAAGCCATAATCTTTCCCTCAGGATGTTCTCTATTTAAAAATAATTCACAGACTGTCTTGAATGTTTAACGTAAGCTAGCAATATCTCTGAAGCTCTTGGTGACAAAAATGGCCTGGGCAAAAAAAAACAGTCATTAAAACATTGAAAGATTTTGGTATGCCATGAAATGTTGTAAATGACCATTGAAAACGTAAAATCTCAAGATATTTTATCTTTTTAATAAATAGTTTAGCTGAAAGAGCACAGGTGTTTAACTCGTGGTGTCACATTGTTGTCACGTGACATATCGTGACTCCCCCCCTTTGTTGAGCTGAGGTGGGTGTGGCCTGCATGTGGCACACCCAGCCCGGCAGCTGCACCAATTTATCAACACCTGATTTAGAAATATATGCTTCATAAACAGAATGCTGTTTCACATCAAATTGAATGAATACGTTTTTCATATTTAATCCCAGATGTTCTTATATACATATCCTTCTTATTCCTAATAAATTGAGAAATACAGATATAGATTTCAGACATAAAATAATAGCCACCAGACAAAGCCGATCTATCTTTAATTACCCCATCTAATCTAAAGATATGGTGCAAAACCTTCAAAATGTTTTTATTTATTTATTTTTGTTTTATTAATTTATTTGTATCCTACCTTTATTATTTTTACAAATAGCTCAAGGTAATCAACATATCCAACACTTTTAATTTCCTATCTCCCCCAAAACAACAAGCGTGTGAGGAGGATTGGGCCAAAATCAAGATTCACCCAGCTGACTTTCATGGTTAAGGAAGGACTACAACTCATGGTCTCCTGCTTTCTAAAACTGGTGCCTTAACCACTACATCAAACTATATTACCGTATTTTTCGGAGTATAAGACGCACCTTATTTCCTCTAAAAAGAGACTGAAAATCTGGGTGCCTCTTATACATCGAAAACAGCATTTTTTGGCTGCCGAAACCCCACCCCCTTCACCAAAATGGCTGTGCCTAGCTTTATGGAGGCTTCCAGAGAGCTCCTGGGGGCTGGGGAGGGCAGACATTAGCCTAAATCGGGGTGTTTTTTGCCCCCCCCCCCCCCACATTCCCAGCAGCATTCTATAAGCCTCCATAGGGTTATGTATTCAATTTATTTGACACAAAAATGGCCCGGTTTTGCGATAAATGGGGTGGGTTTTTGCTCATTTTTCACACACACACCCCGGAGCACTCTGCAAGCCCCCCCAAGGCTAGTCATGTTTTTTATTTGAAGAAAAACGCCCACGTTTTCGCAGAGAAAGAGCAGTTTGGGGGAGATATGCAGTGTGCAAAAAACCCTTTTCCCCCCTTTCGGAAGGCTGTTTAGTTACTTGACAACTTTAAGACTTTGGACTTTAACTCCCAGAATTTTCCAGCAAGCATAGCTTGTGGACATAGCTGGCTGGAGAATTCTGGGAATTGAAGTCCACAAGTCTTAAAGTTGCCAAGTTTGGTAACCCCTGAGTTAGAACACTTTTGGAAGGCTCTTTAACTGTTTCTGTGCCAGGAGAAATAAAGTTTTAAGGTTTGTCAGTGATTTCCTTCTCCAGGACATGGATAAATACACCTGGAAACATCAACCTACCTACCTACCTACCTACCTACCTTCTCTCTCTCTCTCTCTCTCTCTCTCTCTCTCTCTCTCTCCCTCCCTCCCTCCCTACCTACTTACCTACCTACCTACTGTATTTCTCTCTCTATTTCTCTCTCTCTACCCTTCTACCTACCCACACACTCTCTCTTTCTCCCTCCCTACTGTATTTCTCTCTCTCTCTATTTCTCTCTCTATCCTTCTACCTACCTATCTACCTACACACCTCTCTCTCTCCCTACCTACTGTACCTACTGTATTTCTCTCTCTCTATTTCTCTCTCTTTCTATCCCTTTATCTACCTACCTACCTACTCTCTCTACCTTTCTACCATATTTCTTTTTCTTTCTCTCCCTCTCTCTCTACCTACCTACTTTTTTTTGTAATTTGCCTCTTCAAAACCTTGGTGCGTCATATACTCCGGTGCGTCTTATACTCCGAAAAATATGGTAATATGTTATATTATAAAAGTGGAATGTATTGCCAGTGTCAATTATTCACATTCTAGTTATTTACATATTCATTTATTTAGCATACAACTATTTATTCAAGTTGCATGGAAAAATAGTGAGATTGTACTTTCAGAACACTGAATTTCAGAATTCAGTACTTCTTTTAGCTAGTTATATTTTAAGAATAGGTTGCAATGAAAGTGCCCAGCCTCGAACCCTTGAATGAACTAAATATGTCCAAGCTGAGCAGCTTCAATGAAAGCTGTGTGTAATCCTAAAGCAAACCAGTCTGGAAACACTTCAGACAGCATTAGGCAAGAAGGCAGAAAACAGCCTTCTCATGCAGCAAAGTTGTCCCAGATTTGTTAAGATTAAATGGATGACTTCTTTATTATGGCAAAGTGAATCAGGCCACCACCATAGCTAAAATCACTTTGTCAACCTGAACCTTTGTCCAAGTCTACAAGATTTCATTTGAACAAGAGTGAAAACAAGAAGGAGAGGTGAAATGGTGTTATTCTGGTTGACAGAAAGTTTGGCTGAACAGTTTTTCTGTACACGTCTACGTTTTGCTAAAAATCTGTTTATAAGAATGAATCCAGCACTGAATTACGCAAGGAAAAACCCTTAGTGGAGGCTCTGTGGAGAAGCATGATAGAAGCTTTGAGAGTGAATTTTGAAGGGAAAGATGAAAATTTACATACAGATGTATATCTTTCTGCTGTAATATGTATACCAAGCATGCCATTATTGAAGCTTTTTCCGGAATTTGTCACATTTTCAGAATAAAATACAACTGATTGCTGTTATGGGATTCAATTTGCTTCTTCTCAAAGTACAGATCTTAGAATTCAGTAATGTTACAAGATCTGATTGTTCAGAGCTTTTTTTTTTTTTTACAGATGGTGGAGCAATGATTGCCAAATTTGCAGATTGTAGTTAGACGTAAACTTCCAGGGAAATGAAAAGTCAGTGGTTTGTTAGGAGCAGAGAATAGTACTAACTGATACCCAGATTTTCTGGAGCTGAGTTCTAGTTCATTTGTGCCAAATTATAGGGGTGGATGTGGGTAGGACTATGATGCTCACCAAGATAGATTTTTTTCCTTCCTATAAGACAATAACTCATCATCTGCTTTCTTTAATAAGAAGCTATAACCAAACAGGATTCTTGACTTCTGTAAATATGAAGGTACTCAACTGATATGACCATGTAGAGAGAAAGTTAGAAGACAATTCAAATATTAGGGAAGAAATCTATATAGACCGGTAATTATGGTATCAAAAAAACTATTTGCCTTTTACAACAAAAAGAATGTCTTGTGTTTATGTATATGTACCAGTATATGCATTCCCCCTGAAATTAGGCGGTGGGGGGCATCAGATGGGGCTGGAGAGACCCATAATACTCTTCCCAATTTGTATTGGGTCAAACTAAATTAGATTAATGTGGATTTTTGCCTGTTTTATCCTCACATAACAAAACTATTTAAAAATTGTGCCAAGTACTTAGAAACTTGATACTTTCAACTTTCTCTGCTTAATATTATCCAGCTATGGTTAATTTATAGCCGGAAAAATGAGTTTGACTTAAACATAACCTATACATAATACTGTACAAATTTTACAAACACAAAAGAAGGGGGAAAAAACCTCTGTCTTTTCACTAGGAAATCCAATACATGCCTAACCATAATATATCTTGCCAAGTTCAGTGGAGTTTATTCCATTATATCAATATGGAGAATTGTAACTTTAACCAGATGTTTTCCAGTGGGGAAAGCTGACATATTCCCCTCCCTAGAGTTTTGACATTTATATAACTTTTAAATAAACTGATTTTAGGAATAAAAACAAAATATTTTTTCTCAGTGTGCTATTATTCCTTTCTCATGATAGCTCAATCCACCTTTCTAGCAACAAGGCTTATATTTATGCAGTACTTACTAACAATTAGTAATAAGGGACACCAAAATTGAACTAAACTTTGGAAGACCTGTTCAGTGCATAGCAAATGGATTCTGGGAGCCTCACGGTACTCCCGGGTAACACCTCTCCTGCGCGAGCTGCACTGGCTGCCTGTGGTCTTCCGGGTGCGCTTCAAGGTGTTAATTACCATCTTCAAAGCGCTCCATGGCACGGGTCCTGGTTATTTGTGAGACCGCCTCCTACCACATACCTCCCTTCGACCTGTCCGCTCCCACAGGGAGGGCCTCCTTGGGGTGCCGTCTGCCGGTCAATGCCGGCTGGCGACTCCCAGGGAAAGGGCCTTCTCTGTGGCAGGTCCGGCCCTCTGGAACGACCTGCCCCCCGATCTTCGCACCATCACTGACCTACGCCTCTTCCGTCGGATGCTTAAAACACATTTTTTCCATCTGGCCGGCCTGGCATAGATTAAGGGTTTAATTTTAAAGTTAGCATTTTAGTGATTTTAAATTTTTTTTTTTTTAATTGAAAAAGTTTTATTAGTTTTTACATTTTTCCAAGAGGATAGGGTAAGGGATATAGGTAAGGTAAAATACAAAGAAATTTTGAGAACTTTCAGGACGGAATCCCTGGCCCCTCCAGGGCCTCTTAATAAAACATTGGTAATACATTTTTCAATATACTACAAGATGGAAGTGAGTGCATACATCATAAATTCTAAATTCTAAACTCTATGCTGGCAGACATGTACAAACATCCAGATAAAAAATTACATTGGGCTAGTAAAAAAAAGAAACCAAACAAATTCATTTTTTAGATCTAAGTCTCTTGGCAATTACATCTTCCTGCGCTCCTTTCTGGCCCCCAGCGGGCGGGGCCGTGGCCCCCCCTGCCCCTCCCAAATCTTCACCCAGGATAGAGGAATGTTTTTTAAGAAAGGCTTCTGCCTCAGCAACTGTTTTAATCCTAACTCTCCCTCCTTCCCAGAACACCAACATCCCTTCGGGCGTCGCCCACTTAAACCAAGTGAGCGATTAAGGGTTTAATTTTAAAGTTAGCATTTTAGTGATTTTAATTTTTTAGCACAGATTTTCTATTTAATTTAATTTTATATTATATGTGTGTGTTGTGGTTTTTACCTTTTTCTGTGCACCGCCCTGAGTCCTACCACGGAGAATAGGGCGGTATATAAATTTGAAAAATAAAATAAAATAAAAATAAAATAAAATGTAACATTGAATGTTTCTTCTATTCTTAACCTGACAATACCAAAACATGGAAAGTTTAAAACTAATAGCATACTGGATAGTAATGGTCACATTGCTCAATTCACTATTAGGTAAAGTTCTTTGTATTCACCGCTTCAAAAAGCCCTTTTAGTCCTTCTGGTTTAAAAGTGCCTTTTACTGCATTCTCTTAAAGGTAAAGGTTCCCCTTGCATATGTGCTAGTCGTTCCCAACTCTAGGAAGCGATGCTCATCTCCGCTTCAAAGCTGAAGAGCCAGTGCTGTCTGAAGATGTCCGAAGACATCTCTGTAGTCATGTGACCAGCATGATTAGACGCCAAAGGTGCACAGAATGCTGTTACCTTCCCACCAAAGTCGGTTCCTATTTTTCAACTTGCATTTTTACATGCTTTTGAACTGCTAGGTTGGCAGAAGCTTGGACAAGTAAAAGGAGCTCACTCCGTTACGTGGTGCTAGGGATTTGAACCACCAAACTGCTGGCCTTTCTGATCGACAAGCTCAGTGTCTTAGCCACTTGGACGTTGTTTTCACCAGATAGACAAACTCATTTCTGGCAAGGCAGTGCTTGGTGTTACCAGATATTCATTTGTTTAGTCTTCATAGGTTGTTACCAATTGTTAATAATCTTAATGAGAGAAGTAATACTGCCATGATTGAATTGATCCATCAGCTGTTTCGCTGCCACTTTCTGGACCAACTGTAACTTGGAAATCATTGTTAAAGGTGGATGCCCTACTTATTAGTACATAGAGCAATTTACAGTAAGCCAATCAAGTAGTGATCAAAGCATGAGTTACTCACACCAGGGCATCCTGGTTTAAGAAGGATTATCAGTGGCAACAGCTTCCACCTACTTTTTAAGCATTAGCTTAGGATCTCCCAAAACATGCACCAACTTCTTTAAGAGAATATGGCCTGGTAAAGAGAACTAATATTTCTGAGTATTTACTGATGTCCAACAACTCAGTCCTGGAGAGATTAAATCTGAGATTATTTTCGCCTATCCATTAAGTATAACAAAATAAAATAACTACACATATCACAATATTAGCTGTATTTGTACCACAACCAGATATATATTTGTTAATACTTAGCATTCCAATATTCAGGCTAAGAAACTGCATGTATAATCTTTTCACCAAAAAAGAATTTGATTATTTGTGTGTGTTTTCTTCATATCTTCTGCAGATGAAACAGGAAGAAGTCAAAAGCATGACATGGGAAAAGGCACCAGCTGCATTGTACTGTAATTTGTGTTTGACAATATACACATGAACATTCAAACAAGGAAGCAACTGAAGTTTTTATTTAATTTAAGACAATATTAAAAATTGAGAGTTGCCCCAATGGATATTAACTAGAGTCAAATTAAAGTCAGTACTAAATTCTTTTTGTATAAAATTATCAATTCTTGCTTCTTGCCAGCTTTTATTTTTACTTCAGGGAAACAGTATGATCTGCTTGTTAAAGCAAGAGCTAAAAGGTGTGTTACATTGTTATCCTTGGCCACTTAGCAAGTTAATTTATATGGCTTAAGATCTAATTATAAAGAATGCAAGGATAGTAATTTAGCAATATTAAGTATTGAGACAAACGTAGTAACAACCCAGAAACAGAGAAGTCAAAGACTGCAAACAAAATAAGCAGATTTATTTACTCTTCTATTTTTATTGCCTTCTGATCCCATGCTCAAAATATCACAAAAGTAAAACAAAGCTTAAGAGTTACCAAATAGAAGTTATTCTGAGAGGGAATGATGGATCATGAGGCTGGAAAACATTTCTTTTTCTTATTTCAACACTGTTCATTAGGGGTGCGCAACACATGACCTATGAGAGGAATACAAGGATTTGGCTTCCAGAATCTCTCTTTCCAAGGCTGGGAAAGATTGATCTAGGCCAGCATGAGCTAATCTCAAGAGACCTACATTAATAGAATCAAGCTAACCATTAAGTATGTGCGTTTATGAAACTAGCTTTCAGGCGCAGGCCAACCTTATTTTTCTGGAATTAAAAATTCAATTCAGTGTGGCTTATTAAAATTTATGAAATATTTGGCCAACTGTCAAAGCAGAAGGAAGAATCTGTTGTGAAACTTGTTACCAGGATCACATTTGCTTCTCTCGTATCATCAATAGATCCTCTGAGCATAAATGTTGTTACTCAATTTAGACCTACCTTTAAATCTTGTAATGATTTTTTTTAAAGAAATAAACAAATACCATCATATAGATTTATTTGGAATCCAGGTTTACAGCGGAAGAGGAAGAGTTATTATACTACAGAGCAATTCTGCTGTAATTATGGTTTTTTTTAGCTGGCTAGAGATTTTGTGACAGATTAATTAGAGCTTTGGGGATGGAAGAAGAAAGAATACAACCAAATTAAATCTTATTGCAAATCCAAAATAAAAATAGTCACTTTTTATCCAATACTTTTTAGCATCTTGTTTCATTTAGAAACTGCTGTGGACAAACTTATTCATAAAGTGCAAAATATAGGATTCAAATATTTATCAGTTGTATCCTGGGCATTCTTTTAGTCCAATCTACTTTACACATTTATTTAAACACCAGTCTCAACCTGACAGTTTCTAGAAACAAACTAAAAAGGGAACATGTACAATACCCAAACATAAGTAATTCCGCAGACAAAATTGCATGATTTTTTCCAACTGGCATGTGTGAAAAATGCATATGAGCATGGAAACAACTGTCAAATATTATTATCTGGAAGGCATATAAAACTGATAGAGATCTTTTGCATAGAGACACACCAGATCTTTTGCAAACTAGACAGAAGTCACGAAAAACGAGCTGCACAGATCCTACATTTAACTGGAAAATTCATCTTCCATCATGAAAACTATTCCCACTGGAATATGGAAAATCATATATATGTATATTAAACATCATACCACTTCAAAAGCAATACATAGCTTGTAATAAAATCTTTCATACTGCAAATGTGTCTTTCTCATATTAACACTCTGCAACTCATCACTTGAAAACATTGCAACATTTAAGTTATAAAAGACTTAAACTTTAAAAATAACCCTTTAAAATAGCATCACTATCCCCTGGGTAACTGGTTTCTTAGCTAACTACCTGATACTCTCAGAATTCTGAACCATATTGCATACCTATTCTATATTTTAAAGTATCCTTGTACTAACGTATTGTTAGGAAAATGATAAAATTAGGATGTTGCATAATTACTTATTAATACTATATAGCTTCTAAGTTGACATCTTCAGTACTAAAATGTTCTTAATCTTTAATTGTCCATTACTAAGATAAGGAATTACTCAGTGATTTCATTCTGAATCAGCTTAAGTTTTAAAAAAGAAAAGTGCTATTTTAGGCATATTTTCCTTTAAAGAGTCAGGAGACAAACTTTTATCAAAACACTTGAATACTCTTGAAAAAGTGGAGCATAATTCCTTCTAAGTTTTAAGTGCACTAACACTGAATATTGTTGCCCATGAATTTATTTTGTGATCCTAAATCCCAATAATCATCTGATCAGTACTGCACATACACAATCTCTTCGGAAAGTGTACCTCTGAGAAGTGCCATTACACAATATATTTATATAATCTGAACTTTAGTACAACTCTGATATCAATGCAACCCAAACTCTCCCTTTATAAAAACTAAGTTTTGTTAGGCAGGTCTTAGGCAAGTCAATGATATTTTTCCATGTTTCAACAGATAGAAATTTGCAAAATGAGATTTGAAATTTTAATTTCCGTCAAAGTTACTCTCCTCTTAAAAACAAATAAACAAACAAAACTTTGCTGAATGTACAAAGTACAGTGTGAGCCTGGTTTCAAACAGTCCAGAGAGTAAAAACTGAGGCCTATCACATGGGTATTGTGTTTTGCATAACCTCCACCCTATTACAAATCTTTTAGATTGTTATACTGCAAGCTAATATAGTATACAATAAAATCACATGCATAAGATTGTGTCCCTCACCTTTTTTACATAACAGTAAATGCTACTAAAGGATTTGTATTCAGAGGGCAATGCATATAACGGAGATATGAAGTTATTTGTTTGAAACATTGGTATATCTCAAAATGGTATATAATGGATCTTCTCTGTCACCAATGAATACAATTTTAAAAGAATGACATATATACCTTTGTACATGTTAAAAAATACTAGCACAAATACACAATCCTATTGTATCACAGTATAAGCAGTATACTCAAGTGGCATAATTATAGCTAATAATAAAGATTTTTCAGTTCATGGATTGTTATCTTTTAGGCAATCCATAAATTAGATGAATTTATTACATTAGTTTATTGCCACTATTGCAAATACTGGAAGAAGAAAATGTGCCTATTTTTAGAAGAAAAGATATCTATAGCATTTAATATTCTTTCCATACAGCTGTAATAGTCTAATTAAATATGACAAATGTATCCATGAAGTTCAGTGATTAAATATATTCCTCATTCATTAATGAATTAACATTCCATCAATTAATATACCAATCAAAATCTGCTACCCTAGCTGTTATGCATACACTAATAGCCATTGCCACATAAACTACAAAATATTCGTTGGAATATAGCAACACTGTGGACATTTTGTATAGACCGGTATATATACTTATAATAATATGCACTTCATATTTACTGTAACTGACATCAAACCAAAGAGCATCCCTCTTTGTTTGCAAATGTTATAATTTATAATATGTACTATTGTGCATGAAATCTGGCTCTAGAACATGCAGCAGTAACAAAAAATTCATGCCTACATTCTAGCTTGTAACAAATTATTACTTTTTAGATGGCATGCTACTCAGTTTTGATTAATGTTTGTATTTTTAAAAGCATATATATGGCATTCTTACCCTAAAACAGCAGCATTTTGCAATGCTAGTTTCAAGCATTTTCATTCTTTCCCTCTTGCTCAAGTCAATTACCCCTCCCTCCCATACCAAATCCTATGGGACAGTAACTTCTACTGTATCTGTTATATTTGTCTTCCAGATAGATAGATAGATAGATAGATAGATAGATAGATAGATAGATAGATAGATAGATAGATAGATAGATAGATAGATAGATAGATAGATAGATAGATAGGGATAGAGATAGAGATAGAGATATTTAAATGCTCTGGGCTGGGAGAAACTTCGAATTTTGTACAGGAGTGCAGGTTCTTAAATCAGTAAAGTGCAGTAGGATAAGTGTGATACCTATGGCGGCTTTTATACCGTTCTGGGTTTTTGTTTCAGATCCCTCTCGGAGAGAGAAGAGGGCATCCTACCAGCTTCGATTTTGTTTTCCTTTTTAAAGGAAAAAGTACAGAACGGGAAAAGGGAAAGACTTCGATAGCCGCAGATGGGCTTCGGGGGGAGGCAAGTGACCCGTGCAACCTGCGAGTCAATAATTAATGGGAACCTCTCGTCTTACCACACCATCTCAGATGGAGAGGCACATTGGCGTCAAGCTCATCCAAAGCCCATCCATCTCCATTAAGTGGTCGGGAGAGAGCCAAGGGGGCTGGTGGAGCAGATGGTGGCAGCCGCTGGAGAGGGAGAGCCTAGAGACCAGTCCGGAGGCGATCAGAAGGTGGGCTTCGCTACGGCCGGAAGACTTTAGTTTTGGTTTGCCGCGCTGACTTTCTCCCCGCCAAGCCACCCAGGAGCGTTGCTCTCTTTTGCACAGCCTTATAAACCCGTTTTCTTTCGAACGAAAAACTATTCCGAACTGAAACCTGACTCCCTTTCCAAAAATAGCCGAAAGTCGCGCGGGCTAAATCCTCAAAGCGCCAAAGTACCTCGTTTTGTCTCCAAAAGGCAGCATGTCCGATATTTAGAGGTAAAGAAATCCAGGCGAGCTTCTTTGGATCTCCGCTTTGGATCTCTACGAAACTCTACGCGAGCCCTTTTCCCAGTCCCCCAAACCCCACCCTCGGCTGATAACTTCTTGCCCTGGCCTACTTGGGAGCCGCTACGGTGCAGTGCTGCCTCCTGGCGGCCGAGGGCGGCAGCGCCTCTTTTACTCAAACGGCTCCTTTTGGGATAAGAAGTACCCCCTCCAAGAGCTCCCAAAAGTACGCCAAGGAAGCGGAGCTCGCCGCCCCGCCTCGCCTCGCCTCCTGCCCTACTGTCCCATCGCAGCTTCTCAGCCACAGCATCTTTCTTATTGCTCCGGCTCCTAAATGATCATAAACGTCCTTCCCGGGTTTTGCCTACCAGCTGCCCTTTGCCCTTCTTCAAAAAAAGGGGAAAAAATAATAGCTGGATCCGCTTCCCATGGAGCCAGCCTGCTTTGATGCTTTCGAGGAAAGGGCAAAGGTGCTAGCATTTGGCTTTCACTGGTCCATTGCCTCAGCACGTGGAAGCTCTTGTTCGTGACGAATAGCTTTACTGCGTTATCTCTCCGGGACGTTGCCTTCTTTCTGAGCAAGAGAGGTGCCCCCCTCCATACTGAAAAGCTCTAGCTCAGAGGTGTCCAAACTTGGGAACTTTTAAGACTTGTGGACTTCAACTCCCAGAATTCCCCAGCCAGCCACAAGTCTTAAAAGTTCTCAAGTTTGGACACCCCTGTTTTAGCCACTCTCTTTGGCTGTAGGGAGAGGACAGCTACTGTAGGGAAGGACAGGTACCTTCAAGGGCGTTTATTCATCCTCTCCATCCAAATGCTCGTCAGCAAGCAGAAATCTTCCTATACTAACACAAAAGTTTTTTTTCTTTCCTTCTCTAACTCCTGTTTCTTCCTCCCCTTTTCTTTTGGGGTGTATGTGTCTTATTTTTCTTGCCATTTACCCATTAGGAAGATACGCCTGCATCGACTATTGCATGAAACTGGGCTAGCCTAAAAGAAAACATGATTTTTTTAAAAAAAATGTTATACTAGAAGGCGACTAAGCATGGATTGGATCACAAGCCAACCCATTAAAACGGGGTTCAAAACAATCTCTTTTTGGTTTAGGAGCTGAAATGGAAACTCGACTCGTTGAACAGTTATACAATCGGCCCTGCTTGTTCGGGTTGTCAGCCTTATGACTCTAGAGCAGTGTTTCTCAACCTTGTCAGCTTGAAGATGTCTGGACTTCAACTCCCAGAATTCCCCAGCCAGCTGGCTGGGGAATTCTGGGAGTTGAAGTCCAGACATCTTCAAGTTGACACGGTTGAGAAACACTGCTCCAGAAAATAGAGATATACAGAGGTCATGGAGACGGGTTTTCAGCTCATCTTCGGATGCACAACCCGCTTAATCCCCAGCCAGCAGGCCTTGGGTACCAGCTGCCGTCCAACACATCTGGAAAGTCTCAACGTGGGTAAAGGAAGCTTTACAGATCCTGCGGACATTTTTTTCTATGAAGAGAGTCCCAGCTATACTGAGACGCTCGCGGGTGGACGCATCAACGCTGAGCTTATAAGTTTTTCCCGCGTGGGTATAGCCTGCACCTTTCTTTCTTTCTTTCTTTCTTTCTTTCTTTCTTTCTTTCTTTCTTTCTTTCTTTCTTTCTTTCTTTCTTTCTTTCTTTCTTTCTTTCTTTCTTTCTTTCTTTCTTTCTTCCTTCCTTCCTTCCTTCCTTCCTTCCTTCCTTCCTTCTTTCTTTCTTTCTTTCTTTTTAACGCTGCCGCGCAGTCCCTAACAAAACGCTGAAGGGGGAAGGTGCCTTTCTCCCAGTCAAAGATCTCAAACAAAGCCGGGCAGAGAGTAAAATAATAATAATAATAATAAATTTAAAAAGCGTGCCAGTCGGCCACGCTTTTGGGGTTACACACAACCCCAGAGAACTATTTGCACGCGGAACTCCGAGCCTCGCCCACAGAGCGCCTGTTTATTTATTTGCTGCTTTCCGCTTTGGGGAAACTCCTCGCTGCGGCTGCTTCTGCTTCTTCTCCTTTTCCAAGTAAGGGGAAGGGAGAATACATTGCTCTCCTCCCCCCCACCCTCCATCTCCCAGCTCCCCTCCCCGCCCCGTTCCTCCCCAGCACCGCCCCGAAGGTGGTGGCTGCGCGCCTTTCGCTCTGGAGCTCACCTGGTGGCTTTCCGAACAAAGTAAGAGCGGGTGAAGTCTCCGTGGTCGTCCAGCCACGCTTCCACCGCGTCTTCCTGCTGGCGGTGGCAGCCGCCTTCCATGGCCGTCGGGGCTCTCTCTGCCCTGCTCACTTTTGCCCCCAACACGAGGCAGCCCGCAAGGCCCGTCTTGGCCACCTCCGCTGCCGGGGCGCCTTCTCCTCGTCCTCCTCCTCGCCGCCGTATTTGCTGCCACGCCCCACGCCCGTTCCTCCCCGCCTTTCGGATCTCTCCCCTGGTCTGTGCCCCCCCCCCTCCACCCCAAAGCTCGCTTGTGTCCCCGGCTTGCCGGGGCTCCCTGGTCGCGGCAGCCGGGGGGAAAAGCCAACTCCACGCCTCCTCCCCGGCGAGCTGGGATCCAGCCAGCCCTTAATGTGTAATCCGGCCGGCTCCACCCCTCCCTCGGTGCCCGCTGCAGCGCTGGCCAGGAGGGACTCGGGCAGCCGCTCCCTCCCGGGATCTCCGCGGGACTGCCGGCCAAAGCAGGCGAGCCTCTCCCGCCCTTCCCAGCTCTGCCCTTGATTTTCTCTTCTCCTCCCCCCCACCCCGGGCCTGGTCCCTTTTACTAACTAGATTCAAGAGAGAAATGTCTTAAAAGAAAAATTGGGGTCAGAGATTTGTCTCCACCCAGGATGTGTTGGAGACGCGGGGAAGGGGGGGAATTTTAGTTTCACAGAATAAAATACGAACCTATTAAAAGCGTCCAGTGAAATCGAAAGGAAAGTGAGTAAAGACCTCAATAAACTCTCTAATCTAATCTTTTGATGCTGTGGCATCCTTCAAAGTAGTTCACCTCCTTTCATCCTAGCAGCCTATAATAATATAGGAGAAAGGGGCTCCACCAAGCCATCTGCCCTATTGCCAAAGAACTTCTTACGGTACTTTAATTTTTCCTGATCAATTCTGGGGAAAGGCCACTATCCAGCATTAGAGCACCACAAAACTCTGGTTGGATTAACGCAGCATTCGGTTTCTAAGAAAGCACCAGCGGGACACTCATACACTAGGAATACTATTGTTATCTGTCTTTCTAGGTATCGGTGAGAAAGGCTGCCTGCCTTTAGCCAGGAGAGAGCACACAATAAGTCAACTGAGACACAGAAGGCACCTTCCCCTGTTCTTGGAATGCAGTGGCTTAATCCTATCTTCCCATCCATGCCTTTAAGATGAAAGAAAGAAACACCAGTAAACCCATTCTATGCGGATGGCTCTATCCTGATGACTGAAATTGCAGATATCTGTAAGCTCTAGTAATAAAAATCCAGCAGCATGGTGGGGAAAAATGGGACTAAAATTAAATCTAAAAAGACCAAACTAAACAACAGGAGATAAATTTCAGTAGGAGAAACTGTCTACAAGGTTGAGCCCTGGAGTATAGGGGTGAGGTAGCCTTAGTGCTTGATGGTCTCATTGGTCCTTGTTAATGTCTATATGAAGTCACCACTGATTGGGTTCAAACTAGGGGTGGGCTGCTATGGGTTCGCCTATGTTCGGGAGAACCTGTAGCTAACACTATGGCAGGTTCAGAGAACCTCCAAATCCCATCCCTGGCTGGCCCCTCCCACCTTGCCCCTCCCACCCCTCCCAGGAGTCTCTATATGGCCTGTTTTGGATGTGAGGTAAGTGCAGGGCCCATGCAGAGACTCAGGGAGCCTCCCGGAAGGCCTCTGAAACCCGGGGGAGGCAGTTTTACCCTCCTAGAGGCTCGAGGAAAGACTCCAGAGCCTTGGGAAAGTGAAAACACCCTCCCCCATAACATGGTGCAGGAGGCCAACTAGGCCATGCCCACCATGCCCACACCCACCCAGCAACCAGGCAGAGAACCCATTGCTGACATTTTTGAACTCAGGTATTGTTGGTATGCTATTGATCTTCAGTTGCGTATCTTGACCCAGAATGATCCAATGAAGCTATGAAAGCCCAGTATTTGGAAGCTTGAAGAGCTAGATAAGGAGGAACAGATTCAGCCTTCAACCAACAACATTAGTGACCAATAGTGATTTGCCTTCCCAGAGTGTCCATCTTTAGTCCAGATTGAGATAGCATCTATCTCTCTGTGATTGAGGTGCAATGTGGACGTCTTTCTATACTCTCAACTCAAAGAGCAGGTGGCAGCTTGGCTAGGAAGATGTATATATATCAGAGGTGGTATTCAGCAGGTTCTGACCAGTTCTGCAGAACCGGTATTGGAAATTTTGAGTAGTTCAGAGAACTGGTAAATACCACCTTTGACTGGCCCCATCCCCATCTATTCTCTGCCTTCCAAATCCCAGCTGATTGGGAGGGAACGGGGATTTTGCAATAACCTTCCCCTGCCATGCCCACCAAGCCACACCATGCCCACCAAGCTATGCCCACAGAACCAATAATAAAAAAAATTGAACCAACCCCACCACTGATATATATATGCTAAATGATACTAGGTGTAATGCAGGGTGCCCATGTAACATTGTTTCCTGAGTTACACTGGTTGCCATTCAAAGTAATTCAAAGTTCTGGTTGCCCTATACATGGCTATCTAGGGAGGCCACCTATGGCCAATAGTTTCTATCTACCCCGTGTGAACAGATGGTGTACTCTGGGTTCCAACCTTTCAATTTCCTTTCAAGTCTCATCAGGCCACATTGCTGAAGACCTTGTGGTGTTGACTTAGCCAGGGAAGACTGAATGGTTGTATTCAGTAGCCACAGGGTGATGAGTGGTTTCCTACACCGTTGCTGTAATGTTTGACTCATTTGCTTCTGCCCAGGTAGAAAAGCTGTAGCAGAGAAAGTGGCATACTTAATAGTTAAATTGTTATAGTTTTAATAGTTAAAAACCAATTCTATACATTGTAATTATGCCAAGTAACTAAAACTCCCAAATAAGATTTGACAAAAGTTTTGATCAAGTGATTGAATGTTAAGCAATCTTTCCTAACCTTAATGCTTTCTCTAGGATGGTAGGGCTTGCTAAGATACACCTATTTTGAGGGTTCTCAAAATGGGCAAGAAAAGGGATTGAGAGGCCATGTGGCCTTAAACCAGTGGTAGTCAAGCTGGTCCCTACTGCCCACTAGTGGGCGTTCCAGCTTTCATGGTGGGCGGTAGGAGTTTTGTCCAATACTGAAGCACTTTCCTTTTTAAAATTTAATTGACTTCCCTCCTTTATACATCACCATTACTGTGGAACCGGTGGGCGGTTAAATTTTTTTACTACTAACAGAGATACAAAAGATTAAACTATAGACAGGTCACCTGAATCTTGCCCAGTATTAGGCCTATCATATTGGCCTTCAAAGTAGTTATGCTCAAGTATGTATCTCTCCAAGTCATGCTGGGGCCTAGCTCCAAAAGTTCTGCCTGCTGCAGCTGTCCAGCATTTCAGACAAAACTCTTGTTGTTTTTCAAAGTAATCAATCAAAATGTATTTACAGTTCAAGACCAAACACAATAAAAGACCAGCAGGCAATACACTAACTCAAGACCTAAAGTGGACACCTAACACCAAAAAGGTCATCAAAAAAGCACAACAAAAAATGTTCCTTCTGTGCCAACTCAGAAAACCCAAACTGCCCAAAGAGCTGCTGATTCAGTTCTACAGAGGAATTATTGAGTCTGTCATCTGCACCTCTATAACTGTCTGGTTTGGCTCTGCAACCAAACAAGACAGACACAGACTTCAATGGATAATTAGAACTGCAGAAAAAAAGATTGCTACCAACCTGCCTTCCATTGAGGAGGTGTATCTTGCACGAGTCAAAAAGAGGGCTGTGAAAGTATCTACAGACTCCCTCACATCCTGGACATAAATTGTTTCAACTCCTACCCTCAAAATGACACTATAGAGCGCTGCACACCAGAACAACCAGACACAAGAATAATTTTTACCCAAACGCCATCACTCTTCTAAACAAATAATTCCCTCAACACTGTCAAACTATTTACTAAGTCTGCATTACTATTATTATTAATCTTTTCATCATTTGTTGTATGTGTAAACTGTGTATATATATACAATGACAACAATAAAGTAAAGTTCCCATCATCCATCTCCTCCCACTTATGACTGTATGATTAACTTTGTTGCTTGTATCCTTACGGTTTATATTCTTTCCTAGTATGATTTGATTGCTTATTTGTACCCTATGACTATCATTAAGTGTTGTATCTTCTGATTCGTGACAAATGTATCTTGTCTTTTTATGTACACTGAGAGCATATGCACCAAGGACAAATTCCTTGTGTCTCCAATCACACTTGCCCAGTAAAGAATTATATCTTATCTATCTATCCATCCATCCATCCATCCATCCATCCATCCATCCATCCATCCATCCATCCATCCATCCATCTATAAACAGAGTATTCAACTGTTAATAATTCTAATGGCAATTACAACCAGGAAGCTATGACTCTTCTTCTGGATGACTAATCTTCAGAAACTTCTAAGAAAGTTGAAAAATTCTTATCACTGGCTATGCTTGTTAGAAACCACAAGGTTCTTTTTCTAAAACTGTTCAATAAAAAATAGTTTTTAAAAAGACACCACTAGGTTATTTTCTCATAGTATGAACTATTTTCCTCTCTTATCCTATTGTTTTCTCTCTCTTTCCATTAATTGTTAATGGCTAATTATTTTAGGGTTTTTCTCATAACCTTTGCTCTCCTCCAGTAGCTTGCAGGCTACCATCCAGCTTGGAGGGTTCTGCTGTTGGTATCCACATTTGAGTTATGTTGAATTATTGCCATAAAGTGTTCTGGTGAGATTATTATTATTATTTACTGCATATCATAGTTCACCATTGCTTTCCCTAACCCTCCCTATTAATTTCCTGCTTAGAAAGGTTTTTTTTAATCAAAGCTTTAACAGAGTAGATTTGTCATATATGCTTTCAACTGTGATTTGTATTTTTATACAAACATAGTAACAGAGCATAATTATAGGCTCTGTCATATTAAAAAGTCCATAATTAATAACATGTGTTTGACCTAGCTTCACAGAAAGATTCAGTGCAGTATAGATGCAAGGCTTTTTGATGTATAGATACTTTCAAACAAAGCCTTTGAACCAGCTTGAAATTCAGCATTAGACCTCTAATGAATCCACAAGGCTGGCAGAGGTCAAGAGCTAAGCTGATTTATTTCTGGCTGGGCTACGGTGTATTTGAAACCTCACTGTGATTTTCCTTTTGCTACGCTGAAGCCTCAGAACACTTATGAGCAGACTGTATTCTTTTTGCAGCCCTATGGGGTCAAAACAGCTTCTTCCCCTTCCTAATTGAAAAGTAGTTGCTAAAATGCCTTGTCAATGTGCCATTTTTTAAAAAACTTATATTTAAAGGGCAGGAAAGAGCAGTACCGTGACAAAAGCATTATTGCTTTTGACTCTATCTATCTATCTATCTATCTATCTATCTATCTATCTATCTATCTATCTATCGATCGATCGATCGATCGATCGATCTATATCGATCTATATGATCTATATCTATCAATCTATGCATTGATCTATCTATCTATCTATCTATCCATCTCACTACTGAGAACAATTTTAATGGTTTTCAAGAAATCATTGCACAAATTAAATATTCAAACCTGCAGTGCAACACTGACTGAATGCCACATTTTGCATTTCTGTCATTTGTGCTGATGGTTGGTGCAAGGTGTAGAAATGCTTGTGGTGGTGTCAACATTTTGACAGTTGGTATTAGTGACCACAGGCCAGGAGTGTGTAGGAACTTGGGAGAGGAAATGATAGCAAGGTAACAATGCCTTTTGTATGCCTTTAGGCAACTGTCCCGCCTCTCTAATCAATGCCAGTCATAATTACTTAAATACCATCATTTAATTTTCTGCAATGCCCTTCCCCCAGCAACCTAATATTTTAGCCCTGTAAGAAATTTTAAAAAGATTTGCAAAAGAGCACTCTTGCTGATTTACTTTTAAAGGGTACCACTGGAAGAGATTGAATGCTACTGCAGTGTCTTCTTCAATCCTATCTGGGATTTGCTATAAATTTCCAATGTGCTTTGTTTAATTTGGATTTATACTCTTAATTTAATAATGTGATTATTCAAAAAACTGTGGTTAAAGCAAATCATGACTTAGCAAAATGTAAAAACTCTGCCTGAGGATTTAGAACCTGCAGCATACAACCTTCAGTATGCCAACTACTATACAAACATTTCTACTTTGGTTTTATATGCTACATTAATTTAAAATTTGTTGTGCAAGCTATTGTGACTATAATCATAGTGCTATGTAAGTCAGTGGTGGGATTAAATTTCTTTTACTACTGGTTCTGTGGGCGTGACTTGGTGGGTATGGTGTGGCTTGGTGGGCGTGGCAGCAGAAGGATACTGTAAAATCTCCATTCCCTCCCCACTTCAGGGGAAGATTATTGCAAAATCTCCATTCCTTTCTGATCAGCTGGGACTTGGGAGGCAGAGAGTAGATGGAGGTGGGGCCAGTCAGAGGTGGTATTTACCAGTTCTCCAGACTACTCAAAATTTCTGCTACCGCTTCTCCAGAACTGGTCAGAACCCGCTTAATACCATCTCTGATGTAAGCCTGAGCCTCTTTCAAAGTTGCCACCAAAGTATATTTTTAGTAAAATAGAAATGATCATTAAATGCACATATCAATTGCATTGGATTGTATTAATATGACCTATATTAAATCTAAAATAAATCAAATTTAACTTTTTTGCCTGACTTCAACTACTTTTTGGGCCTAATTAAGGCTCTGCCTACATTTGGTTCATAACACCAGGTACAGTTATTGGTGCAAAATATGTTGTACAATTCTGACAAAAATCATTGCCATTGGAATTATTAAAGAAAGTTGTTCGGTAACAGTAGCAGTATAAATCACATGAAAAGCCAGAGAACAATAGTTTCCAAAGCACTCTATATAATAACAACTCTGTCTGATGCTGTTGTTCATTTCCCATTTATCTTACAGTATCCTGTGCTTAACGTTCTAAAACCACTTTGTAATATTTTAAATTTAAATAATGTGCTTAAGACTTGCCAGTAAAAAGGACGATAAGGATGCACAAGAGAGCTGTGAACATCTTTTGTAGATTGTTCTGGCTAAAAATGAAATTGATGGGCAACTGAATTATTTGAGTCATGAAACGGTCAATAATATTAATTACAATAAGCACATCTCATTCACATGAAAAAAGCTCAAAGGGGGCAGAGTCCATATGGGGAACAAAGTGAAAGGGAAGTTGCTTAGCAGCTGTGTTTGCAGTTCAAAGATATCAACTATCATAGGCTTAACACAAAACAAATGACTGTCAACTTCGGCCTGCAGTTTGCTGTGTATTCCTGATAAGACGGTGCCTATGCAGCTCATACTGATATCCCTGACATACAAGGGATTTAAGAAATAGTATTCCTGAAAAGGGAGTTTTATCTTTGTTTCACTAAACTTGATGAGCAATGGTAGGAAGCAGTTGGGGAATAGATACACTGATCCTCTGAATTAGAAAGGCATGATAAGGTTGTTAGCCTTATCAAGATTTTCTAGCTCTATTGGCTTCTATTTTAAAGCATGTCTTTACTCCCTTAATTTATACCAATTATAAATAAGTACAGAATTCAACACAAAATAATTCCCCAATATTGAAAAACATTTCCTTCCTGTATTTCTCTATCATCCTACTTATTGTTATAGTTGATGATGAGGTCTAATTGGCTTTAGATCTAATTTTCAACCACAGTAATGAAACAATGCCCTACATTCCACCTGAAGTCAACAGTCTAGTTCCATGATGGCACTCGGTGCCATCTCTGTGGGCAAACGAGCCGTTGCCCCAGCTCAGTTCCACTGTGCGTGCATGCGCACCTCCCACCAGGTAGCTGGTTTTGGGGTCTCTGCCGTGCATGCAGGAGACGCATGCACATGCACGGAGGAGTGGGTGGTTGCATGCACATATGTGGGGGGCTGGAGGAGTGGGGGAGAACAGTGCCTCCATGCTTCATTTTTAGTACCAGAAGACTTTAGGGAGGCTTGCGAGGCCCAAAATGGGTCACAGGGGGGTGTCGCGCATGCATTGCATTATGGGTGTGGGCACGCACGAATGTGCTGTCGTGTGTGCTTTTGGCATGCGACAACAAAAAGGCTAGCCATCACTAATTTAGTTCAAGGAACATAAAGCCAACTGGACTATACAAAATGATTTCTCCTTCACTGTTGTCTTTCTGCCAATGCCTGACCAACAAATGCATAAATGCTGCACCAACAGCAAATATCACACGAGCAGAAATACATAGAATACATGCAGAGTACATAGCACCATGCATAAATACAGAGACACCCATTTTTTTCAGTGACTTAAGAAAAGAAGACTATCTAGCACCGTGATAGCACGAGTGCCAGAGGTGGCATGCAGAGCCATTTGTCAGGGCACACAAGGCGTTGCCCTGTCAGCTGGCCAGCATGCATGCTTGTGCTGGTCAGCTGATTTCATTCTTTTGAGGCCATTTTTCGTCCTCCGGAGGCTTCTTTGAAGGCTCTGGAGCGTGAAAATCTGGCCCTACAGGCAAACTGGAAGTTCCGTAACGTACTTCCAGTTTGCTCGTAGGGCCAGTTTTAGCTGTCCGGAGCCTTCAGGGAAGCTCCTGAAGCCTCTGGAGGGCCTCCTGGGGGGGAGGCTGTTTTCGTCCTCCCCAGGCTCCTATAAAGCCTCTGGAGCGTGCACAAAGCATTATGAGTGGGGCACACCTGCGCATGACTCCCCTGAGCTCTCCCCGCTTTTCGCAGGCGAGCCAAAAAAGGTTCGCCATCACTGATCTAGCAGGATAGTAAGCGATGGGAAGAATCACTAGCAAGAGTAAGTATATATATATATATACTTTTTATTGCTTTTGCTATTTCAAATTCATTTTTTTCACAAGCAAAATTTTATTTTTAGTAGCCCACATTAACTCATTTTAGTAGACACATGACTTATTTCCCCTCATTTAGTGTGATCAATTTTGGTTTAAGAAAAATACTGAATTCACTTTCCTTCTCTTGCTCTTTTGTCATACTATCCTTATCTTTGCCTGTGGAGAAATTAATCATCCTTCATTCAGGGAGAAATATTTCTAGCCGTTCTCAAGTTCTAATAGTCTCCAGCACTATTATTAAGAAATAATTAAAGAAGGCATTTTGATAGCAAATTTGAACTTTCTTGTTTGGTATTACTACTTTTCTTGCTAGTATCAGGTAAAATGATTCCTGATTTTAAGGGGAATGGTAAAGATATTCTAAGCCAAAATTCAAACCAAACAGTATCAACTGCACTTAACGAATTTCCCTCCCCCACAAAAAAATCCGTGCAGTTTCTAACATCAATTTGCACTGCACCTACACAAATAAAGTAAAAGACAAAACATAAATGCTTCATTTCTGACACTTTCCATTAAAACTGGAATGTACTGCCTGGCCCAAGAGACCTATAAATTCCATTGTACTGTACATTAGAAGTACTTTGATGTATTTATTGCATTACCTTCTTGCAAATAAATGCAAAATAATTATTTTTGTTCTTCCTCAAAGATTTTCCATCGATATGCATTTTGTTATTGAATAATGAAGCATTAGCAGTGGTTATGGTTTATTTTATTTTATTTTATTTTAATTTATGGTTTATTTAATTTATATACCGCACCCTTTCCCAAAAGTGAAGTCTCTGGCTGGCGGAAACATTTGTCATGGTACAAATAAGAAGTGACCGAGATGACAGGGGAATATCTTGGACAATAGAATAAAGATCTGTAATGCTAGCAGGCTAGGTATTCACATTGATCAGCCCTTATCTGTGTCCTGGAATGGCTGCTCAACCGGCAATCATAAATCTTTGTGCTGTTTCAAACAATTCAGAGTTAAATCAGATACTATAAGGGAACACTACAAATACATGAAGACTGTTACAGCTTCATTCTTGCATGTATTTTTTTAATGTTTCACCTCCCCATCCCATGAAAAACAAATACAATTAATCAGTTGATTTCCTATGGTCACCGGCTCTCCAAACCATCTAGAGAGGTAATCACATAGTCTGGATACAGCATCAGCAGAGTTCAATCTAATTTGGAACTGACTAAAGTAAAACAGTCAACTAAATAGCTCCACAAATTCAAGGAAGCAATATCAGAGGTGATATTCAGCAGGTTCTGACCAGTTCTGGAGGACCAATAGCGGAAATTTTGAGTAGTTCGGAGAACTGGTAAATACCACGTTTGACTGGCCCCACCTTCATCTATTCTCTGCCTTCCGAGTCCCATCTGATTGGGAGGGAATGGGGATTTTGCAGTATCCTTCCCCTGCCAAGCCCGCCAAGCCATGCCCACAGAACCCATAGCAAAGAAAAAATTAATCCCACCACTGGGCAATATGTATTCTTCCTGAGATTATGACTATTTGTTTAAATAAGATAGTAGCCCAAGGTAATCAGCTCCCTCAGACCATCAACTATGCATGGACAGATTTGACCTTGAGAGTCTGTAGAAGCAGAGGAGAAATAAGTTCTCCAGTGCCAACAGGTTAGAGATATAAAATTAATACTGGAACCACTATCCGTGGTCTTTATACTTCAAAGCCATGTTCTACTCATACAACAACACACCACTTCAGATTAAAGCTTCCCTCTGAGTAATGAAATGCAAAGATCTTGGACTCTAGGTGGCTCCTTCAGCAATGGTTTAAGGATTCTCGCTTTTCTTTAAATGATGGCCTTTTTAAACAGTGGAGAAATTTACTTTCAAAAATATGCTGGATTATTTAACATAAACAGCTAAGGAACCAGACACCTTGTCTGGGATAAAAATGCAATATGAACAGCGCATTCAATTTATTTTAAAGCAACAAAAGTGAGTTGAAAAAGCACAGAAGTTTATACAAGTAGAGTTTTGATATAAAACAGGTTATTATATGTGTCCAAAAAAACTTATATAGGCCATTTTATGATTACAAACAGAGTTATGGCTTCAACTTTGAGCCAAACCATATGTCTATTGTGTTAAACAATAGTAAGTATTTGCTTACTGACATTTTGTGTGACAAGAATATATTAAGTTATATTATAAATGGAAGTTTGAAGTCAGGAATGTCACTGAGCATGAAAAGAAGCTTTATTCAAGAGATTCTTGTTGCTATAACTGCTTAGTACCAGTTAGAGACCTGTAAGATTCTAATATTAGTATACCAAGTTTGTAATTACCAAACCACTTTAAAAGTGAAATTAAAACTTCTTCCAACAAATTATAAATTTTCTCCCATTTAAAATACCCCATCCTCAGTGGTGGGTTTCAATTTATTTTACTATCAGTTCGCCTGATCCGGGGTGAACCAGCAGAAACCCACATCTGGCCCTCCTCCCAAAAATACCTCCAGATATATCACATTTGGATTTTCAGAAGTGTTTTGGCTCTCCAATTTCACAGTACCAAATACCTGGAAATACAGTTAAAACAAAAGCAAGACAGTTAAGATAATGTTCCACGGAATGGAGCTTGTTGTTATATACGTAGTTGCAGCCATTATGAACTGGCAGCATTGGCATGCTCCAGTCCTTTCAATTAAACAGTGTCCATCTATTGGAATCCAGGACACATGCTTTCTCTCTTGCAGAGCCTGCCCTTTGGAATGAGGATGTCCCTGATATCCAGAGAGCCTTAAAAGCCTGGATGATCTCCCAGGCCTTCAGCTAGGATCAGATTTGTTTGAGGATATTCTTGGGTTAACTGGACTTGCCATTGGTCCTTGTTCTTTATTTCTTTATAATTTCTTTATATTCCTTTGCCTTTAAAGCCCTACATGGCATGTGTTTAGGGTATCTGAGGAGCCATCTCTCCATGATGGGACAAGCCTGCCCCACTCATACCAGCGAGAGAGGCCTGTTCCTGATCTCATCTGCTAAGAAATTGCACCAAGTGTGGTCAAGGAGAAGAGCCTTTTTCACTGTCCCATCTCTGCGGAATATTTTACCACTGGAGAACTACTCCCTCCATTTTGGTGTTCCAGAAGGATATCAAAAAGTGCCATTGCCAGCTGGGCTGGGTCTCCAAGGGAGGCACTCACCACTGGAAGTGGCTGGCAGGGTAAGAAGACCTCATCCCCATCCCATCTGACTCTTAGTTCCCCTAGTTCAGTTTTAGTATAGTTCTTAATAATATATCAGTTATGTGTTGTTTTAATCTTTCAAGTATTTTTTACTGGTTTTATAACCTGTAAGCCGC
This sequence comes from Rhabdophis nuchalis, assembly GCA_039707465.1. Lineage (NCBI taxonomy): Eukaryota > Metazoa > Chordata > Lepidosauria > Squamata > Natricidae > Rhabdophis > Rhabdophis nuchalis. Next base: position 41,939,944 of record CM077648.1, on the reverse strand, counting down.
TCAGAGTCACCTCTAGGGGAGATGGGTGACATAAAAGCTTAATAAATAAATATTCTAATTTTTGTTCTATCTAATTGTATTATGTACTGTCTAGTATCAGTTGGAAGTCTAAACTACATAGATTAAATTAAATTAAATTAAAACAATTAAACTCTATTAAATCCTAATAGTTGAGGGGCTGAAAAGACCATATAAAACATTTTTTTAAATTATCATGTATGGTTGGAATGATACGCTTATCTATCACTTTGGTTGTTCTGTTGCAATTCCTTAAACAATTTTTTCTTCCTAAAGTATCTTCTATCCTCTTCCATACGTTTAGAGTGCTTCAATATTTATATTGGTTTTCTCTTGGTGGTGCTTTTGGGATAATTTTATTGCTGAAAGTGGTTAAGGCTGCTACAATATTTTTTTGAGAATCTCAAGGAAGTGGAAAAGAATGATTCTTCATATGTGCTCTTTTCCTTTCCTGTCAAAATAAACCAGTCTGGATCTCCACACTTTAAGAAAACAGAATAAATGGGGATGTAGATAATTAATAGTAACAATTAATTGATTTGGGAGTAAGATATGTATAAGGAGGGGAATTATGATGATATAGCAAGTGCACCCATGGTTCACCTCTTCAAAATCACTTCTGGATTCCACAGCCTAAAGAACCAATGTGATAGAGTCCAGTATTACTTAGTAGGTGGAGAGTTGTCTTGGGATTCTTCTCATTGACATGAAACCTACTCAGAGGGAGCTACAAGGCATGCATTTTCATACCAAGACAATTATAAGGAAGTAGTGCTCTTTTGGAGAGGAGTAGGTGGGTTTAAGTTGATTTATTATATTCTGTTTTTTCTCTATCTTAAAGAATGTGCAAAGAAAAGGTCACCTTTTATACTCTTCAGCCTGCCCCCTGCAGATAAGTTAAGACTAGTGCTTCAAAAATTCAGAGCCAGTAATTCTTGGAGCTATGGTCACAACACATCTGGAAAAGCAAGAACTAAAGTTATAAAAGACAAGCACAAATATCTAATTAGTTCCTCTCCCAATGAGTTTTGTTTTAGGAACGCTGCATATCCAAGATTGCCTGGGCCAAACTATCATCCTTTGTCTTTTCAGTACTTGTTAAAATAAAATTAAAAGCAGTTTGAACTATATATAGTTACAGCCTTTGGAAATCTATTTGCAATGAATGTCTGCTATGTGCTCTGCCGATGATGGGAAAATGTAAACAGCCATCCATCTGCATTTTCTTCTTTTTTGCAATATATAAAGCAGAGCTACAAACTTCAGGATAATGGATCACTTTCCACAGACTTTCTCTGAGGGGAAAAGACTTACACACTTTATATTTCATGCAAAAGTCTATAAAGAGAACCTTTAGCAGTTCGATACAAATGTACTCAGGCTGTCATCCCTCGTTAAGAAAATATATGCATATTTATTTACTTAGGAGGAAGTCTCTTCTTTTGGATCCAAAGGATTATCTAGCAAGGAGAATATTTGTAGCTCAGGGGTGAAATGAGGAGTCCTTTGTGCTCTCTGAGCTTGATTGTTTTCTTGCAGACTTTTCATTATCCAAATTAAGTAACATCATGCTAGTGAGGAATGAGGTTTGCTCTCAATTTATATTCTAGTGCTTTGCCCTGTCAGTGTTGATGCGAATGGCCTTGAAGATTATTTGGTTGGGCTGTTTACTGTTAGCTTGTTCAGCAATTCCTTGATTGGGTATTGTTTTCTTCTTGATTGTTGGTCTGCTGTTAATCTTGGTGTTGTTCTATGCTCATGTGGGTGTTGAATGTTGGTACAAGATGTTTTGATCTTTTTAATCCCTTTTTGGCTTGTTGAGTCCATCTTTTGCACAATATGTAGATGTTGTTTATATCTGTCTACTGAGGGCCAATTTGTCAGAGTTCTAGGTTTCCAGAAACTCTCTACTGTTTTTGGACTTGGTTTGACATAGGATGCTCACAGTTTCCCACCTAAAACTATGGTTAAGTCTGTCCATATGTTGTAAAATTAAAGAATTTTCATGATATCTTCTGACTACTAGTGGGTTTTCATGTATGCATTCTGCTAGTCTTCTGCCTGTTTGTCCTAAGTAATGACTGCTGTAGTCTTTTCACTCTATGTTGTAGATCAGGGGTCTCCAACCTTTGCAACTTTAAGTCTGAAGGACTTCAGCTCCCAGACTTCTCCAGCCAGCAAGATGGCTGGAGAAGTCTGGGAGCTGAAGTCCTTCAGACTTAAAGTTGCAAAGGTTGGAGACCCCTGTTGTAGATGACTCCCATTTTTTTCTTCTGAGACTGCTGGGATGTTTTGAAGAGCTTTGATTAGTTTGTGTGCTATACCAATTCCACATGATTGCAACAGTCTGTTAGTGGTTTTTCGGGTGTTTTTAATGTACTAATAAAGAAGTATAGTTGTCGCTCAGGGTTGTCATGCGGAGTCCATGGTGGTCTCTGAGCTTGCAAACATTTCATTACCCAAACTAGGTAACATCATCAGTGTTAGTAAGGAGTGCAGTTGCTGTTTCAGTTTATATTCTAGTGGTTTGCCTGTCAGTGTTTGTGGGGGTTGACTTAGAGATTTTTTTGGTTAGGATGTTTGCCATTGGCTTCTTTGGTGGTTTCTTGATATAAACTGGCAGCAAACTGCATTCCTTATTAGCACTGATGATGCTACCTAGTTTGGATAATGAAATCTGCAAGAAAACAAGCACGTTCAGAGTGCACCAAGGACCCCTCATGTTTTTAAAGCATGGCGGTGTTATCCTTTTGACAGCTTGTGTTGATTGTGCTATATTGAGTTGAGTGGCCAGGCACTTTTTGATGAACTTGCATGGAGATCCATTTTGTTGAATATCTGGTTTTTTTCTGATATTCAGAATTAAATTAGTCTTTTGCAAAGTTCTGCTCTTCCAGTTCTTGGAAATGTAGTTTCATTTTTCTGCTGTTCAGAGTTGTTGCAGTGTTTTTGTGCTTGTCTGAGTAGAGTTCTTACACAGCTTCTCTTGTGGGAAGTTGGGTTGGTTGTGGAGTACTCGATTGGTGTAGGTGATTTTTTTTGCATACACTTGTCTTTCTAGTTTGCTATCTTAGTCTCTGCTGACCAGGATATCCAGAAGAATAGTGAGGAGTTGTTGTTTTTCTTTCTGGTGATTTTGATTCCTTTGAAAATGGTTTTGATGGTTTCGTGGGTGTTCTCTAATTGAGTGGGTGTTCTCTCCTAGTTATATGTGAGACTGCCTCCTGCCCCATACATCCCTTCGGCCGATCCGCTCCCACAGAGAGGGCCTTCTCAGGGTGCCGTCGGCCGGGCAATGCCGTCTGGCGACACCCAGGAAGGAGCCTTCTCTGTGGCGGGCCCTGCCCTTTGGATATAAAAAAAGATACCCCCTGAATTGCGTACCATCTCGGACCTCCGCCTCTTCCGCCAGTGTCTAAAGACACATCTCTTTCAGCAAGCCGGCCTAGCCTAACCTCCCATTGGGACTATTTTATAGTTTTAAATTGGGGATTTTAATTTGGATTTTAACATAGGATTATAATTTAATATGTTTTTAAATTCTGTATTTATTGTTTTGTATGTTTTTAAATTCCTGTGCACCACCCTGGGTCCTTTGTGGAGAAGGGCGGGATATAAATGTGATTAAAATAAAATAAAATAAAATAAATTATGGTGAAGGTGTGTCTACATACCCAATGCATATTTTTGGTTGTATTTGTGAGATTGCTACTGGTATGATGCATTATGATTCCCACTATGACTACTGAAAGTGGTGATCCCATACATAAACCTTTAATTTTTTGTAAGTTTGTCCATTGAATTAAAAGTGTGTTTCACAATGCATTTATTAACTCAAATATAATTTAAAATTCTATTTGCCATTATTGCCATGCAGCTGGGCCACAACTTAAAATATTGCTGTTGGAACACAGAAAATTGCTACTTTAAATTGTTATGAAAACTATGAATTATGAAAATGAAGTAATGAAATAAACATCTGAGGGGTATGCTACTCCTTTGTAATATGCTTTCTAAAACCAATCATTGACTTCAGTTCTGCTTTTATTTTATATTTTCAGGGATGTCATTTTGGCAGCATCTGTTCTGCTTTTTTCATCAATTCTATGCTCATCACAATTCAGAATTAGATTTGCTTGTTAGCCTTGAATTTGGATTGTTATAATTTCTAATGCCATATTTAGCATTCACAATAAAACAAATGAGTTGGTTGAAGGAGGATGATAAAAGTTGTCTTAGGAACAAATACATTGTATGTTTAATCCATCACAATTCAAACTTATTTAAAAACTAGGGCAGAGGCTAAAACCCAGTTATCCTTTGTGGCGGTGCTAGAAAGCTAATTCTTGAGCTGGACGCCCTGCTGTGAACGCCCTATAATAGTATGAAGATCCCAAGCAGAATTTCTAAAATGATTTTGGGATGTAAACACATTCTTACATGATACTTAACTTGTATATGTTACCCTTCTCTTAAATATTGCCACTTTGATGCACAATAAATCTATCAACTTTGGGAAAACATATAATGATATGAATTCTAAATAATGAAACAAATACAAATGTATTTCAAAAGTATTTTCTGTCATTAAAACCAATGGGACTTCAGTTGTATATTTGATTCAATTAAGTATTTATACTACATGAAATCCTCTGCTTTTATTTTAAAAAAAATGCTTTTCCTTCTTCATGCCTGTTCTTCCTTAATAATAATAATAATAATAAATTGGGATTTATTAACCGCACCCTCTCCCCACAGGGACCCGGGGCGGTGCACAGGCATAATTAAAAACAATATACAATAATACAAATATTTCTTAAAATCGAATTAAATAAATCTACCCGTGCTAAAAACATAAATTAAAAACCCATTTAAAATTTATAATTAAAAGACAGAGAGAACTATTCAAGGCCGGCCAGTCGAAAGAGATGGGTCTTCAATTTTACACGGAAGGAGCGGAGGTCGGTGGTCGTTCTAATATCAGGGGGAAGGTCGTTCCAGAGGGCCGGGCCCGCCACAGAGAGCGCCCTTCCCCTGGGCGTCGCCCGCTGACAAAGTCTAGTGGACGGCACCCGGAGAAGCCCCTCTCTGTGGGAGCGAATCGGTCGTGAGGATTACACTATTGTTAGGAATTCCTATCAGGATACGGCATATAAAACTAACTCTGTATGGAGAATATTCAATGAGGGGAAAATTGCAAAATAGTGAACTTTAAGAGGAGTCATACATCTTTCACCAGATTGGCTTATGCATTCTATGCATTAAATCTAATTTAGATCTAATCAGAAAACATTAAAGGAAAAGATCATTTGATTCATATCTTCTTCATATTAAAAAATAAAAGCAAAGCCAACAATATTAGGCAGATCTTAACATAGTCCCAAGCATTCTGGGTTTCAGTTAGAAAAATATGTGTGTGGGGGAGGGGGGGAATCAGTTAATAATTTAAATCACAACAGATTGAATAAACAAGTGGGCAATGTAGTTTTCCTGTATTTACCAGATGGCGTGTTCCTGATGCTGGCAGATAGAATAGATTTTATTTTGTTTTATTCATCTCTTTAAATAGCTGCAAATGAGAAAGATTTTTCATCATTCAACATAAAAGGAAATCAAAGGTTGCCATAGTCATTTGTTATGAGCGGGTTTATCTTGCCCTCCCAAATGAATATTTAACAGCTTTTTGAAGTCTCTACTGCAGATTTAAAACAATTTTAACAGTTTGTTTAATATAGTCTTAATGTTTTAATAATTCTTATGGTTATTTTGTTGTACCGTTTTGTATTTTTAATTTTTATATGTGCCATTCGCATATGTGAGATGGGTGGTTATATTAATTTATCAAATAAATACATTCAAGTAGTCCTTATTTATTGACTGCTTTGTACAGCAACCATTTGCAGTTATAATAGTAGTGGAAAAGTAATTTTGTGACCAAGCCTCAGATTTATGAATTTTATAGATATGTAAAACAAAATAAACCTAAAGAATCATAATTACAGTCATGGTTTCACTTAGCAACTGCTTCACTTAACCATTGCTTTGCCAGTCCCATTTGTACTCTCTAAATGAAGACTATTATAAGTCATGCTAGCTGGACAAATTTCTTAGGTATAAATAAATACGTTAACTAAAACAACATGTAAATCAAGATATATGTGTTGTAAGAGGGAAGGACCATTAAAGCAATAGAGGGGTAAACTGTCTATTGATAGCTGAGATGAACAAAACATTAGTTTAGGCATCTAAGGGTCTATATTAGGAAGGGAAACATTATTTTCCTTTTTCATACTGTACTAGTCCTAGTTTGCAAATCTCAAAATGAGGCTGTGTAATGAGGGAATTCATCATTTGTTTTTAAGCACTACTACATTACTATTTAAGGAAAAATGTCAATTTAAGCTAGCTCAATTCTACTAATGAACTGCCTCCACTCAAAGATTGGCTCTGCAGATATATTGAGACCTCAAAGCTAGGTCTTAAATTGAAATACTTCCAAAAGGAAATAATACTTCAGGTGGAATATTGAAAAAAACCCATTTGCAGAGAAGATACACAAACTGTCATTTTGGGAAAAGAATCTCAGCACAGAGTCACATAACTCTGATCTCCATACATATATCATCAAGACACCACCCAAGGTTTCAAATTGCTCTATTTTATATCCACTGTTCTGTAATCATATTTTGATAAATGATAAATGAAAAAGATAATAATTAGATGATCTAATTTTCTTCAGAATGGTAGGAAAAAGCAAGGGTCTGGAGGGCTTTTTGTAGCATATAGCAGGGCAGTGTTCTGTCTATTAGCCATTATGGGCGGGAAGAGGATGGAAGCTACGATCAAAAACTGCTTGGATCCATAAAAGTTAAACAAAATGGAGATTAATAAATTATCCTGCTTCACTGATGTATGAAAACCTTTCTACTTGCATTTTATGTGCTTTTAGGTTGGCAGAAGCTGGGACAAGTTTAGTTTAGTTTAGTTTAGTTTATTCATATTTATATCCCGCCCTTCTCCACAGAGGACCCAGGACGGCGAGCTCACTCCATTATGCAGCACTAGGGATTCAAACTGTTGAACTGCCAACCTTTCTGACTGGCAAGCTCAGCATCTTAGCCATTGAGCCACTGCATCCTACTTTTCATGCCTAAGGGAGGCCTAGAATTCTCCTGTCTTGTAGTCTTGGTCCTCTGTCCTATCATAATTCAGTTTGTTCAAGGACTTACCCTGGAATATAAATGGTCATGGACCAGAAGATTGGCCTTCTGTATAGTAGTACTTGGAACATATTGACCCCAGAAGGACATCTGCCCCCTAGTCCCAGATATTTTATTTTTAACATAGCACTAGGTTAAGTTGGATACCCAGCAGGATTTATCATCTGTTTTAATAGTACAGACATATCTTGTAAAAAAGGAAGAGGGAAGCTCTTGCATCATAATTCCTGTGGGTTCTGGGTCAATCAGGGCAGTACCTGGGACAGCTCCAAGTAAAAATTTCAAGGAACCATGAAAATTTCTTTGGCAACTGAAGATCTAATTCAGTGTTTCTCAACCTTAGCAATTTGAAGATACCTGAACTTCAACTCCCATAATTCTGGCAGCTGAAGCCCACACACCTTCAAGCTGCCAAGGTTGAGAAACCCTGGGCTAACTATATCAGAATAGTGAAGAAATCAAATTGTGAAGGCTAATGACAAATTTAGCTATAATTGAAAATGGCAAAAGACTGGTCCAAAGCCTGGAACTTCAGAACTGCTGATAACCCTCCAGCTGTACATTCTGATTTCATTGCCAATAGCAATCAAGTCTACTTTATTTTATACTCCATAAATGAATGTATTTTTCAACTTTTGCACATCAATGAAGCATTGTTGACTGTAACCTATCTAAGACCTCCAGGCTGTTCTAGTGAAAAGGGGAACAGGAAGCAATGACTTTTAGAATTTTAAGAGACAAAGAGATATAGAACACAAGTGCAAATGAATGCTTGCATTGGTATAATATTCAGGAAAGCTTTTTATGATTAGATCCCCCAGAGTCGGGAACAACTAGTGCATATGTGCGAAGGAACCTTTATATTTACCTTTGTATAAAATATAAATCATGATTTATGCTAATTCTTGTTCTATCGTGATGTCTTTATGTAGAATAAAAACAATATTTTCTCTATGCTCCACATATTTGAAAGATCTATCCTGCTGGGGAAATTTCCAATTGTCTGCTATTTGTTATAGAACAAGAAAATGTTATCATATGGCTGAATAAACTAAGAACTTCAAGTTATATCTTTGTGTATATATACAAGATTCTGTATGGATTTAAACCTGCATTCCCTCCAATCTTAATCCTATATGCCAAGCATGAGGCCTGCGTCTGAGGTTTTAGAGCATCATAAGGCCCTTGAAAGCTTTGTTTAATTTCTGGGGCCACTACAAAGACTCATTCTTGTCTGCAACTTCTCATATGATTGAAAGGGAAACATAATTAAATACACAGAGTTGACAACAACTTTATGCCACCATAATTAACAATTGTATGAACTGCATGCAATGATTTAATTGCAAATAAATATATAGTTTTGGCCTAGGTCCTGCCTAATCTTTAGAATAAGGTCCCCCACAACTCCGGCAAATGCCAAATAACACACTTCACCTCTGATTGCATACTTTAGGAGACTGCTGCATAGCTTTTGTAAATAGTATGTTGAGTCCAATCTTACAATTTTCAATAGGAATATATCAGAAACTGCACTGCAGGCTTGTTTTATATTGTGCCTCTTCTCAATATGAAGCAAAGAAAAAAAAAGAAATGGATGGCTATTCAGAATTGTAGCAATGGACAATTCTAGTTTTATACTCATCTGCAATAGGTGTGCAACACCTTTGTATAATTAATTTTTTGTGTGAGCTGATCTTTAGTAAGAAACATAAACTCATTTTGCAAGACAGTCATAATTATTATTCCCCAGCTATACTTCTTTTAAAGCTATAATATTGTATTTTCTCAATTTCTCATATATTCTGGATTTTGCATTAGTTTTGAGCATTCTCAAATCATCTTAAGGAGCCTTTAAAAAAACATTCAAGAATGACTGCTTCTTTCGGTGTATCAAAGGTCTTTATTGTTTTTTTTATGAAAGGAAACGTGACATGTTTTGCAACCAAAATAACTTAATAATAATAATAATAATAATAATAATAATAATAATAATAATAATAATAATAATAATAATAATAATAATAATTTTAATATTTATAGAACCGCCCCCTCTCCCCATAGGGAACTCGGGGCGGTGCACAGGTAGAATAAAAACAATAAAAATATACAGACATTTCTTAAAGACAAATTAAATCTAACCTGCGCTAAATTGTTACCAAATAGAACAGTTAAACGTTTTACTATACTGAAACCAGCTATTATCATCTATACCTACTACCAGGTTTTAAATTAAAGAGTGTATACAATGTTTGGAAAATATTGCATCATTATAAAATATCACACATGTAATGAAAGAGGAAATTCTTTCAAAAGGTTGCTCATAATTATGTATGATACTTTCTTAACAATGCTACTGCTTCATTCATTCTTTTCCAGTCTGAGCTTTAATAATTGCCACAGAAAATTTGTCAAATGTCTACTTGTGTTACAATTATAGTATTTATAGGAAATCACTTTCTAAAATGTTGTCTAAAATTTACTCTTTCATGAGGAAAAACAATATTTAAGATGGGAATCATGATCAATAACTATTTTGTGACTTATTCATCCAACCCTTTAGAACAAAGATCCAGAAGTTAACTTTACATGCATTCAAGAACTGCTGAACAACTAACAAGAAAAGCAATAGGAAATCTGTAATAAAAAGTTGAAGATGACTCACCAGAGTGTGCTTTTTAACTTGGAAACTTCTAGCTCTGTCAGGTATTATTTTAATAATGAGCATCCTGGGCTTCAACTTAGACAAACGCTGAGAGTTAGCATTTAGCAATAATTATATTAGACTGTGTTATGGAATTACTGCTAGAACCCTCTTTTTAATGATCAGGTTTTGCTAATAAGCTAAATGAGCAAGCTGGCCCAGAGGAAGTTTGATGTGGTATTTTTCTAATATGTTAGAACTATATTTAAAGCTCCACCTGAGACCTGCAATTTTAATAGGCTATGTTCCTTGGGCTTCCTTGAGTGCTAAGGAAGATTTTATTCCCAAGCCTGTTGAGAGGCAACTATTTTAAGAGGAATAAGAATGTCAGCCTCTATGTAACTGCAGATTCTGCAAGAAATGGAAACATTAAATCTGTGCTTTGAGAACTGTAAGAATATGAAGGCACAGATGAAATTTGGTTCTCTCCAAATATAAATTCAGTGCTTTCATACAAAATTCAAGTAGTTTACATTTCTTTTTTCTTTCAATATCCTTTTATTGTCAATTAATTCATCGCATTTTGCAACTTTAATAAAAATGAGAAAGATCACCATTTGTGAGCAATGCAGTATTGAACTTATAGAGACAGAAGACCCACAAAGTAACCCAGATAAGGTAATGATAAAGCCTCAATGTAATCTTAGTGATCCCTATTTGTAATATCTTCCTTCAAAGTTGATGTAATTCAGTTCAGAATTAAGTTCCCTTATTTCTCTCTTAATTAATACAAATATAGTAAAGCTATAAAGTTCCATGGAAGCTGCAGCAGAATAGTGAACAGGAAGAAATGAAGTTGGAAAGGGATATAGGACCAAGAGCCTGACTGCTACTTTGCTATCATCTGCATTCTGTAATAATTGAAAATATTTAAAATATCATATTTACTTTAAAGGCCTTATTATTGCATTCAGTAAACATACTAAAACTATTTTAACAGAATAAAGAACAGAGTTGGAAGGTCTTGGAGGTCTTCTAGCCCAATTCCCTGCAGGAGGATATTCTATATATTTCAGACAAATAGTTGCCCAATGTCTTCTTAAAAAATTTCCAGGGTTGGAATGCTCATTTTAAGTAAACTTGCAGAGGGTTAGCTTATTTATTACATTACCAACATGAAAATTTAAAAGGTATCATTTCTGAGTGTTCATGTGTTAAGACTCTAAGTTGAAGTACAGCACTAATAATCATTTCTGCAAGAAACAGATTGTGTCCTAAATACATAATTAATAGCAGTGACCCAAATACAAAGATCAATGTAAATACTTATTTCTACTCATCTTTGTATACCATATTAAATCAACAGGCAGTTGTTTGTAGTCTACTCTTGTAATTCTACTTGCTCTGCTTCTGTTTAACAGAAACAGTGCCATTATTACAATTCTGATCAGCATATAACAATATGCTGCTAACATACTTTAAAAGACCTACATTTGACAAATCTGATTTTTTCCTTTCTAAAAGAAAAAAAAGAAATCCCTTTTTCTGTGAACCAATTTAAATTGGTTAAAATGATTTATTGACTTTCTGAACATTAGTCCAGTTTCCCATGGATTCACATTTTACTTCCCTATAACAAAGTGCATTACTTTATAAACATATTACTTGCCAGATAAAATACTCATTCTAATATACCGTACATCTTCCTCATGTATTCATACTGTTTTATTCTACTTACTGTTCCAATTATATATAATTCATTCTTACCTCTTTAATTCAAAGCAATTTGTTGAGATCCCACATATAACGCCTTCTCTTGTATAGTTGGAGATTTGTAATGGTTTGCATCAACATCCATACTTTGTCAATCATCCATTTGGGTGTATATTCAGTCACTGTGATTCTGCCCTGTAGAAAATTTCTTTTTCTTCAGTGTATGGTCTATAATATACAGACTACTTTGAATATGATGTCATGGGAAAAAGTGTCAGTTGGATAATGTGGATATTTACCCAGAGCTTTTAAAGTTATTTCTTCCTTATGTATAATGTCATCTGCTTGAGACCTTCCTGTTGTACTGCAGTGACTCTTTCTCCTCATCCAGCTTTACTTTCCAGTCCAAATATAGCACTGGTGAAGCGAACAATCACCAAAAATGACTGTTTGTAAAAAGCTCTTGGCAGTTCAACTCAAACTCTTTCCAAATCCAAACCAAACGTGTCAGCGAAGATGAGACGGATCTGTAGAATGTTTGTAACTGCCTCCCCCGCCCCCTGTCCTTTCCTAGTGGGATGGTTTGCTTACTGGTTATTGAAATTTGTTGAAACGTTGCAGTTCTATTGGAGAGAAATTGAAAAAGTGCCCCTTAAAAAATGATAGGTATTTCAGTCTGTGTCTCATAATATAAGAATTATTATTAAGTTTCAGGATGGTGTTATAAGGAATACAAATACAATAGTCCTAAATCATTTGTGTGGTGAAGCAAAGGGTTGCCTAACTAATAAGTAGGTATATAATGCCTACTTTCCCGTTTAAAAGAAACAAGTGGAATTTGCAATGATTTGGAATCTGAATGCTTTATCAATTGCCTAGAATTTGATAAGGCAGCTTTAGGCAGTTAACTTTACTGAATATCTGATCCTGTATGTCATTTGTACACAAAAATATCACAGCCCCAGAAAAATCCACCCATTGCTATATCTATCTATCTATCTATCTATCTATCTATCTATCTATCTATCTATCTATCTATCTATCTATCTATCTATCTATCTATCTATCTATCTATCTATCTATCTATCTATCTATCTATCTACACACACACACACCCCTCTATAGTAAAAACATCATTTTTTCCTTTGGTCCAGGCAAAAACCCCTCTTGAACTAGTCTTAGGCATACTGCAAAGCTGAAAGAAATGAAGGCTCTAACTGCCCAGTGTTTTATTTTATAACATCTATGGCAGTGACGGCTAACCTTTTTTGGCTCGCGTGTCAAAAGCAGGGGGGAGCGCAGGGGGGTTGTGCGTGAGTATGCCACACCCATAATGCTATGTGCGTGACTCCCTGCTTTTGGCGTGCTGTTTTCGCCCTCCCCAGGCTCCAGAGGCTTTCTAGGCAGCTGGGGAGGGTGAAAACAGCCTCCCCCACACCTCCAGAGACTTCAGGGGCTTCCCTGAAGCCTCCAGAAGGTGAAAAACAGCCTCAAAAGAAGGCCTAAATCAACTGGTCAGCGCACACAAGCGCGCTGGAGCTGACAGGGCAACGCCTCACTTGCCCTAAGAAATGGTTCCGTGTGCCACCTGTGGCACCCGTGCCATAGGTTAGCCATCACTGATCTATGGCTTGAGGAGAAATAGAGCCAGGGTGGGTGGCCAGGCCCAACTACAATTTCCGCTACCGGTTTGTGAAAACCAGTCCGAACCGGCTGAATACCACCTCTGACCTTCTATCATTTCAAATAAACAACTGTCCAGTCTCTTTTTAAAAGCATCCAGTGATGGAGCAGCTACAGCTTCTGAAGACAAGCCATTCCACTGGTTTATTTTTCTCCACTGAAGCTGTTAAGTAGATATGCTATTATATGTCATCCACAGTCGAATTCTAACTGTACATTTTTGAATTTCAGAAACCTGTGATTTAGTATTTGAAGTGTTGTATTATTTTTTTATTTTTATAAGCGGAGAATAGAAAATAATTGTACACTATTCTTAAGAAAGTTTGTACTAAAATTTATTTCTGATTCATGAATATAAAAACATGTCTGAATCTAAAATGTTTGTGCTTCTCTGGAAGTTTCTAAAATGTTCTTCAGTTGGTAAGATTTCTGTATATAATAATGTTTTAAAAATGAGATTAAGATGGATAAACATAGTAAATCTCTTTGGCATTTGATTTTTTTTCTGCACCAGAAAAAAAGAAATGGGTAATTGCTGAGCTTCATGATCTTAAATGGTTTACAGTCCAGAAGCTAACTGAAAAATAATGATTATAAATGAGAGATAGTAGCTCATTTCAAGAAAATCATTTGCTCATAGCTGATAAGGATGATGTTTTATATACACCACCTTAATCTTCTTGAAGAAAAGTGTTGTATAAATTGAACAAATAAATACAATTTCACTGTCCCAAATTGACAATAACCAGTTTCATATGTCTGACATTTAGCTCATATTGTAATATTATTAAGTAAGACATTGACTTAAGACAAACTCTTGCCATTCAGCACGCATGCATCTACTACCCTACAGAGATAATGCCCAAAAGTGGTGGAAACCTCCTAAAGGACAGTGATGTAATTTGCCAAGAGTTTCTTCAAAATTAGACATGTGTGTGTGTGTGTGTGTGTGTGTGTGTGTGCTCGCATGCTTAATTTAAGAAAAAAATCTGTTCTAAACAGCACAAGTGGCTTCTTAATCCTAGTTTCATCCCTTTCGACAGTCTCAACTACTGAAAATATTAGGAAGGAAACATATAGCCTATTCCAAGGGTAAAATAAAATTTCGATGTCATGTCTAGCTTCAGAAGAAACTATCTGGTTAAGTTTACTTTACCACTTCTATGAACATTTAATGTAGCTTCTCTAATTTGTACAGGTGGTCCTTCACTTACAATCATACTTGGTACTGGAAGTTTTTGTTGCCACGAGGTGTAATCATTAAGTGACCATGCCCAATTATTATTATTATTATTATTGCTATAGTTGTTAGACGAAGCTGGCTTCCTGCATCCATTTTGTTTGTTGGAAGCCAGCTGACAAGGCTGCAAATGACGATCACGTGATGCTGGGGTGCTGCAACCATTGTAAACATATGCCACTTGCTAAGCATCGGAATTGTGATCACATGACTGCAGGGGCACTATGATAGTTGTAGGTGTCATAAGTCACTCTTTACAGTGGCATTGTAACCCTAAACAGTCACTAAATGAATGGATGTTGTTAGATTCTGTGTAGAGAGGGAGTCCGGACACAGGCTAGTTGAAAATACAAGCCATTTATTGGCAACAGGCAAAAGACGCGGAAACTATTTACAAGTGAAAGAACTGCGGTAGACAGGAGCTTCCCCACTTGACAGCTACTTATACGCGAGCTGTCAAACGGGGAACCAATCAGGACATTCCAGGACCTAGTTTCCTGCCAGCCGCGTCTGAGCCAATCAGACACGACTGGCAGTTACAGACTTGTTACACTCTGTTGCTATGGTCCTAAGGGGAAGAGTGGAAGACCTGCGGCCGGTCGGATGTCGAGGACCGGTCGCAAGTCGAGGACTCAACAGATGTAAGTGGAGGACTATCCAGAATCTGTAACTTAAAGCAAGAAAAAGAAATATAAAAACCCCTTGCCAGTTTTTGAAATAGCTAGAAAATGTTTTGAGAACAAAGAAGACCACAAGTTTTATCTCTGGATAATCAGTGCCATTTCATCTGAAATTTCCCAGCAGTATCTGAACAAAGATGGAAGCCCCAATTTCTAAAGTTTATCAGTTTGTTCTGAATGCTGCTGTAGATTTTTTCAGTACAACAGTTCATACAGTTGAGAATTTGAGAATTCCCAAGAATAAAATAAAAACAAAAGAGAATATAAATGATAATAAATAAGGTTATGCACAATCCATGGGCATCTTCAATGAGCGACAAATATCAACATGTGGGATATGCATGTTGTTTTCTAAACGCATGGTTTAAATTAATTTTAATACTGCACTGGCACAAGCAGTATTTCAATTAATGTAAGCCATAATTTAGAAAACAGCATGCTTCATTTCAGACTAATTTGCTGAAACTACAGTTGAACTCAAGGGCATGAATCCATAGCACAAATGGGAAAACAACTTTCTGTCTTGCATTAACTATAACTGAAAATTATATTATATATATATATATATATATATATATATATATTCCTGCTTTTAGAAAGAGTTTGATCAGTATTGAAGAATTAGAAAGCATTAGAAACAGAGAATCCTGATAAAGTCATTTATCTTTTTTTTTTAATCACAGCTTTCCTTGCAAAACCATCCATTGCTTTCCCCCCCCTACCCTATATAAATCATGATACAAGCAACAAAGTTATAGTCATAAAATAAGGAAAGATGTAATAGGAAAGATGAGAAGAAAAATAGTAATACAGCCCTACTAGATAGTTTGACAGTGCTGTGGGAATTAGTCAGGGATGGGCTGATGGGGGTCCGCAGGAATTCAGGAGAACCTTTAGCTAAGATTCTATGCAGTTCAGAGAACCCCAAATTCCCCTCCTGGCTGGCCCTGCCCATCCCACCCTGCAGGAGTCCCCACGTGGCCTGTTTTGATGCAGGTAAGTGCAGGCATGCACAGAGGGCAAAAAACTGGAAGTTCAGGAATACTGAACTGGCCTTTTTTCAGTCTTCAGAGGGCCTTTGGAGCCTGGGGAGCCCTCCCTCCCTCCCGGAGGCTCAAGGGAAGCCTCCGGAGCCTGGGGAGGGCAAAAATGCCCACCCCCACCCCTGCTGTGGTACAGGAGGCTGACTAGGCCATGCCAACCATGGTCACATCCACCCAGCAACCAGGCAGAGAACTCCTTGCTAAAATTTATGATGGCCACCCTGGAATTAGTTGTTTAAAAGAGCGATGGCATGGGGGAAAGAAACTGTCTTTGTGTCTAGTTGTTTTGGTGTGCAATGGCCTATAGCATTGTTTTGAGGAAAGAAGTTGAAATAGTTTATGTCCTGGATGTGAGGGGTCTGTAGATATTTTCACAGCCCTCTTTCTGGCTCATGCAGTATACAGGCCCTTAATAGGTGGTAGCAATTGTTTCTTTTGCAGTTCTAACTATCCGTTGTGTCTGTCTATTTTCACTTTAAGGAGCATAAATTCCTTTTTAAAGGCTTGATTATTTTGGACCACAGTGAAAAAAGGAAAATGGAAGATCAAGAACAATTTTGGCTCACATATAAACAAACCATGTCAACAATAAGTAACCAAGGCATTAGTTATACAACAATCCTAATGTATTACTAATCTTGCTTACATAAATGGCTGAAAGTTAAGATGGTATCTTAAATTAGATTAATTTCATTTTGAATGGCTGTAAACCTTTAGGTCTGAAAAGCCATGAAGGATGGAAAAAACAAATTCAGCCTACAGCTGAGTAGCACTTATTCTCAGAATATACTCTAGTAATCAAGACAATTATAAAGAGGGGAAGTATATATGACTTTGATATAGCTCATCAAAACATACAATTATGACACAGTAATATATAGTATGTATGAATTAGTATCTTACTTCTTTCCTGAGAATATTGATTATTCTTACATTTGCAGTATTAGCTTACATATGTTTACTTGAAAGTAAAGCACATTATATTCAGTTACATTTTCAGTTACCACCAAATCCGGTATTTTTGCTTTCATCAGTGCCTTATTATACATCTCCAACATCAAGGGTTCTATCAATTCATTCAGTTCATCTATTATTTTGTACCATTCTGCTGGGAATCCATCTGGGCCTGGAGTTTTATTATTTTTCTGTTTCTGGATCACCTGTTTCAATTCTAGTTCCGTTGTTTTTTTTACAACATTTCTTTCATCTCTTCTGTTATTGACGGGGTTTCTTCTCCGTTTAGATATTCTTTTATTTGTTTTTCATCTACTTGTTCCCCTTTGTACAGATTCTCAAAATACTTGGATGCAATCCTTTTCTTCCCTTCCATTGTATGTTGTAATTCACCAGTTTCCTTTTGAAGTTAATATATTAATCTTTTTTCTCTTTCTTTTCTCAATCTGTATGACAGCCACCTCCCCAGTTTATTTGCTTGCTCAAAGAAGTTTTGTTTTGTTATAGGCCCTTTATCATTTCTTCCTGGTCTAATATATTTAATTTATGTTTTGCTAACATCCAATCCTTTTTAATTCTGTCATTTTGTGGCTTATTTTGTAATTCCATTTCTAAATTTTTAATTTCCTCTTCTAATATCTTCTGTTGTGCCCATTTCTCTTTCTTTCTTTTTGCTATATATGCTATAATAATGCCACAGGAATAAGCTTTCATGGTGTCCCATACATTTTGTATAGATGTCTGTTCTTTTGTGTTTTCTTTAAGGAATAATTCGTTTCTATATTTTTGAATGAATTCTTTTTCTTTTAATATTTGCAAATTTAACATCCATCTTCATCTAGTTTTTTCCCCCCTTTCCATATTATTTTAGTGGTGTTGTGATCCGTCCACATATTTGTTAATATTTCAATTGTATATATTTCTGCCCCAATTTCCCCATTCATCCATGCCACGTCAACTCGTGACCAGGATTGGTATGGATTAGAGCAGCGTTTTTCAACCACTGTGCCGTGGCACACTAGTGTGCCGTGAGATATTGTCTGGTGTGCCGTGGGAAAAAAGCTATTTTGACATTGCTCCCATAGTCCACTACATATCTGTGTGAGATGAGCTTTTCAAGCCTGATTGCTATAAAAACTAAAGACAGAGAGAGACTGAGAGCTGTTGACGAAGGGCTACGTGTGTGTCTTTCTTCGATTCCTGCCAGAATATCAGCTTTGTGTTCAGCCAAACAGGCCCAGGTTTCGCACTGAGTAAGTAAACAGAAATATGAACAATTATAAAATACTTTTTAACATTTTCTAATGGTGGTGGTGTGCCTCGTGATTTTTTTCATGAAAAAAGTGTGCCTTTGCACAAAAAAGGTTGAAAAACACTGGATTAGAGTAAAAGGTAAATTTTAGCTTGGGGATCTTAATGTAGTAGGGCAGGGGAGGCTGGAGCGGGTGGTTCTTGCATGGCAAGAGAGAAAGTTACCTGAGAGAGTTGCCACTGGAAGAATGTCGCCTTCAGGTTTCCAGGACAGCAAGTTTCAAGGCAAAACACAGTTGCTGGAATCGGTGCAGCTGCAACTTAATGCCCTCCGAGAAGCCTGCATTACCGGGAGCAGCAGCAACGGCAGGCACCACTGCCACCTCCCAGTGTCCAACATCCTTCTCTGGAGGCTTGCGGCCATTTGCATGTCTCTTCTCAGCTTCTCTCGGGAGGCAACCGCCAGCAGAGCCTCTGGGTGGAAGGTGAGTGAAGAGCACAGTGGCGGGAGAGGCTGACTGTCCCTGAAGCCAGCTCTCAAGAAAGGCAGACATGAGGCCCAGGGCTCACTTCCCTTCCTCCTTCCTCCAAGAGCTGCGGGCGGCAGGGAAAACGAAGCTTCTTTGCCAGCCTCCCAGCTGACAAAGCAAAATTTTTCGCCAACTGGAAGGTATGTGTGTGAGAGAGAGGGGCGGCAGAGAGAGAGAGAGAAAGAAAGAGAAAGAGTAAGAGAGAAAGAACAGAGATAAGGGAGAGAGGAAAAAAGAGAAACAAAAGTAGAAAGAAAAAAAGAAAGAAAGAAAGAGAAAGAACTTATGATCACAATTGAGCCCAAAATTTTGATTGCTAAGCAAGAGCATTGTTAAATGAATTTTACCACATTTTACAAGTTGGCCCTCCCACCTGGTCACATGACTGCCAAGTCACACTCATAAAATAGGCCACACCTCCAGAAGAGGTTTTTTTAAAAATTGAAAATTTGATCCATGGTAGCTGACACATAGTAACAAGGTCAGCCAATAAATAGGCATAGTCACAAAGTCAGCCAATGAGGGCTATTTAGACTCTAAAATTTGATGTGTGAGCAAGAAGGAGACAGGAAGGAGCCTGGCATAGCAGAGAACTGAAAGTGAAATTGCTTGTGTTTTGCTTGTATTTACTACTACCTTGGAAAATCTGCTTTGGGTAATGTATTGTGTATTATTATTATTTTGAATCCTGCTGAGTTACTGTGCTTCTGAATGTGATTGCTGCTGCAAACTCTGACCAGCCAGGTGAGCTTCAGCACTTATTGCAGCCTGATTCAGCACAGATGATTGGCGGGTGGATCGGACTGGCAGAATACCCCCAGGCTGCAGAGATTGCCACAGAACATTGCTGCCTCCATGCCTTGTGTTTTTGGCCTCTGGTGGGGGTGGGCAGGCCTACATTTGGTGCAGGGGTGGGTTTCAAATTTTTTGGAACAGGTTCTGTGGGTGTGGCCTGCTTTGTGGGAGTGGCTTGCTGGCCATGTGACTGGGTGGGAGTGGCTTGCCAGCCATGTGACCGGGTGGGAGTGGCCAACTTGGAAAATGTGAAACTCACTTAACAATGGTCTTGGTTAACAACTAAACTTTTGGGCTCAATTGTGGTCATACATTCTTTCTTTCTTTCTCTTTCTTTCCTTCTCTCTCTCTTTCCCACTTTCTCTCTCTTTCCCACTTTCTCTCTCTCTTTCCCTCTTTCTCTTTCTCTCTTTCTTTCTTTCTCTCTTTCTTTCTCTTTCTCTCTTTCTTTCCCTCTTTTTCTTTCTCTTTCTTTCTTTCTCGCTTTCTCTTTTTCTTTCTCTCTTTTTCTCTCTCTTTCCTTTCTGTCTCTCTTTCTCTGTCTTTCTCTCTCTCTTTCTTCTCTCTCACTTTTTTCTTTCTTTCTTTCTCTCTCTGTCTCTCTCCCCTTCATCCGCCCTTCTATCACTCTGTGTTTGTGTGTGTGTGTGTCTGTCTCGCATTCACGCACTTAAATCACTTTCTGCGTCTCTCTCTTTCTCTCCCTCCCTCCCTCTCTGTCTCTGTGTGTGTGTCTGTCACTCTCTGGTTCCCCCCTCCCTCCCTGTCTCTCTGTGTGTCTGTGCCTCTCTCTGTCTGTCTGTCTCCCCCCCCCCACAAACCTCCTCAGCTCCAGGAAGTAGCCTGACCGGCCCGCCAGCCCGCTGGCTGTATTTATTTGCTCTCTCTCTCACCCATCCACCGGACGAAGGAACTTGGCGTCCAATGGGTGAGCGAGCAAGCGAGCGAGCGAGCAACCGCGGCCAGCGGGCCAGAGGATTTTTGGGGCGCGCAGCAACTTTCCTTACCCGCCCGCCGGCCAGTCGGCCACTCACTCGGACCCAGTGGCGTAGCGTGGGTTGTCAGCACCCGGGGCAACTTCCTCCCTCTGAACTCAATACAACTCCATGGACTCCAGTTATACAGGCGGGGTGGGCGCGCCGAGCTCCAGGAGCACGCATTAAAGAGACAGAGCTGACTTCAAAGCGAAAGCGCCAGTGCGCCTGCCTTGGGGGGGGGAGAACGGCTGCCACGTGTGCCGGATTAGTCTCTGGGGTGCCCCCCCCAAGGTGCGTAGGGCCTGCAGCCCCCACGATCCGCTCCGAAAGCAACCCAGGGGAAAAAAGGTCTCCCTCCCTTCCCCTCGGAGCGCTGCGCTTGCGAGGCTGCGCTTCTTTCTTTTGCCCTGAAGGAACATAGAAAAGTAATAATGTTCAGGTCTCATCTCGTCGCCCCACAACCTGCGGCCGCTGCTGCCGTGACAACTCCGAAGAGCAGCGCTCGGGCCAGGAGCCGCAGGCCAAAAAAAAAGAAAACACACACACACACACAACCTACTTCAGGCGGCGGGAAACACGCAAGGAGAATCCACTCCCAGCTGTCTTCTTTTTCCTTCTGCGAAGGTACTGGCCGCTGGCAAAGCGGGAGGCTCGGGAAGGCGGCACACACACACACACAACCTACTTCAGGCGGCGGGAAACACGCAAGGAGAATCCACTCGCGGCTAGGCGTAGGGGGGAAGAGGTGGCTGAGCAAAGGGAGGGGGGGGGAAAGGCGCTCCCGCCGCCTTCCCGAGCCTCCCGCTTTGCCAGCGGCCAGTACCCTTCGCAGAAGGAAAAAGAAGACAGCTGGGAGTGGATTCTCCTTGCGTGTTTCCCGCCGCCTGAAGTAGGTTGTGTGTGTGTGTGTGCTTTCTTTTTTTTTGGCCGGCGGCTCCTGGCCCGAGCGTTGCTCTTCGGAGTTGTCACGGCAGCAGCGGCCGCAGGTTGTGGGGCGACGAGGTGAGCGGCCCACCCCCACCACCCACCCCCATGGAGAAGAGGAAAGGGGGACCCCTTCGGAGAACCGGCCTGGCTGTCTTCTTTTTCCCTCAGCGAAGCATGGGCGAGGAGGAGGCGGCGCTTCGCTGATAGAAAAAGAAGACAGCGCAGTCGCCTTGCTTGCTTTCCTGCCTGCCCGCCCCAGCTGGGAGCAGCAGTTAGCAGCGGCGACTTACTTCCGGGTCCACGATCCAAAGGGATCGCTCGGGATCCGGAAATTTTACGAAAGGGTTCGCCCGATCCCAGGCGAACCCCCAGAAACCCACCCCTGATTTGGTGTATAAGGCGCACCCAAATTTTCACCCTCTTTTGAGGGGGAAAAATGGTGCATCTTTGTTCTGACTCCCTCCCTTCACAAGATAATTAACTAGACGGACTGCAACTTGGCAGCTTGCCTGAACTAACCTGAACTAGACTGAAAGATTACACGACACAATTCTTCGACTCTGTAGCTTCTCTGTTGTTTCCTACTCTTCACGGAGGATTTCTTTTAAAGCCTCTTGGGAAGGGCCAGGCAATTAGGCAGCTGATACTGATTATCTCCAATGACATCGTTCTGTTAATTGCCTACTCTCAATCCTTAGCCTGACATCTGGGACAAACTGGGTTTCCTCCTCTAGAGAGGACTCCTCACTAGAGAAATCCATCAGCAGCTCATCTGGAGCCGGCTGGGCCACAACAGTCTTATAGTCCGAAAAATGGGTAACTTTCAAGATTGTTGTAACAATAATAAAGGAGAGAACAGGGAAGTCATGTACGTATATCACCTTGACTTCCTGGAGGCTATGTAGGATGATAACTAATTTTACCCACTGAAGAATTCTTATAATTCTTGTTTTTCCCCCCCAACTATCCTTACAATGTTTCATTTTCATTTGGCTGTATATTAAATCTGTACTTCTTAATCACACACAAGCACATACATATGCCTACATACACCGTCTTTGCCAAGGCTTAAATGTCCCTGGTATGATGCCAGAAAATTGCTCTAGTTGCTCTGCTTCTCCACAAAGGCAGTTCTTGTTTTTGCCCCCAGGGTTTATTCTCTCATCAGGAACTTCCTGTATTTTGCCTACTTCGGAATGTTCCGGTTTTCAGCAAAAAAGGGAGGGAACATGGGACAAGCTACTGCATGAGATTACAGGCAAAAATTAGTAATGAAAGGTCAATGTTTGGGTACTCTGAGTAACCACTAAGGAGAACAGGAAATCAGTTATACAATCTTTATTTCCTTATTATTTAACAGTTGCTTTAAGATGCAGAGTTAAATTGTAGAACTGCTAGACTGGATCAGAGAGTACTTCTTAAAGAATTTGCAGACCAGAAGATATCCAGGAGCGTTTGCACCTTTTAGAATAGAATAGAATAGAATTCTTAATTGACCAATGTGACTGGACACATAAGGAATTTGTCTTTGGTACATACGCTCCCAGTGTACATAAAAGAAAAGATACATTTGTCATGAATCATAAGGTATAACACCAAATGATAGTCACAAGGTACATAGATTATTTTAAAAAAATAATCTAATGGAGACCTGAAGATTCTAGGGGAGTTATATGATAGTTTGTATATTTAAAAAAAAAATCATTATTGATGCATTTTATACAAACTTAAACCAAGCTCTTCTATGTATTGGAATTATAATCGTTATGCTTTAAACTGGGGGGAAAACACAAGTCATGATTCCAGAAAAAGCATTTGCCTTCATATGCTACCAAGTCTCAGATCTCTCCTTGCCAGCAGTCAATACAAAGACCAAGATGTTGGGAAATAACCTTGGAAGCAACCAGAACCCAGATTCTGTAACCTCTTCTGATCTGAGAAGAGCCTCAATTTTTTCATATTATTCAGTTATCTTTACAACAGCAACAAATCCTTTTCAGTTCTAGGCTGCCTTTTCATGCAGCTATTGGAAACATACGCAATACTTTACAAATCAATGCAGAATGTTAAATAGCTAAGATGTATGTTTATATAGCAATAATATACAGAGTTAGAGCACAGCTGCATCTTCATAGAAATAATTATGTTTGTTTTACTTTTAATCCCTTCTCTAATAATCCCTAACATGCAATTCATTTTGCTTTACCTTTGTGGCATATTTAGTTTTTTTCTTTCCAGTCATGATTACATTTCCAGTTAATCTCTAGAAGTAAAGGGATTTAATTCCCATAATTTACTCTTTTTATATCAGCAATATAAAACTATATAAAAGCCGAAGAGCCAGCACTATCCGAAGACGTCTCCGTGGCCATGAGGCCGGCATGACTAAATGCCGATGGTGCACGGAACGCTGTTTTTCCCACCAAAGGTGCTTCCTAGTTTTCTACTTGCATTTTTACATGCTTTCAAACTGCTAGGTTGGCAGAAGCTGGGACAAGTAATGGGAGCTCACTCTGTTAAGCGGCAGTAGAGACCTTTCTGATCGACAAGCTTAGCATCTTACCCACTGAGCCACACATCCCTTTAATTTTTACCCATTATTTTTACTTAATCAGATAATATGATTTTATTTTCTTGTATTGCATTTAAAAATCATTAGGGCAAGGAAAAACATTTATGAATTATACCAAGGTTATAATAGATCCTTGTAATATGTTACAAGACTTAATATTATAATTTTAACATCCAGGAAACTTAAAACTTAGTTATTTTCTATTTCAATATTAACAATATCATAGCATAAAGAAAAGCAGCTTGTAGATGAAAAGAATCATATTTTTCTAATAAAAACTGAATTTATCTACTACATTACTGAATCAAAATCCTGTCATCTAGGCTGAAAAGCATAATGTAATAGTCTCATGTAACATTTACACTGTGAGATCATTATTTATTAATTCATGAACACTTGATATAGGTATTAATGTATGTATATATGCATATATATTATGCACATAATACTTTTATAAATGCATTAGTGATGTTTTGTACATTGCTGATGGGAAAATTGAGCGATCAATCAATCAATAGACAACACAAATGCTGTTTTAATTGTATGTTTATTTTAGAACAGAGGTTCAAGTAAAAATAAAGTGTTTTATGAATGACTTCAGTGTGTATTCATCTGCTTTTTATGCCACTGGGATAAAAAATAAAAACAAATCCTTTCAGGATTCTCTAATAAATTGTAACAGATTGAGTGTCATTGAGTCCTTTTACAAGATTGAATTCCAGTACTTTGCATGTTAGAATAATGGATTAGCCACAAAAATGTTAACATGGTGAACTTACTGTACAATTTAACTGGCATTCTGGTCCATACAAATATCAAAATAAATGTCCAAACTTAAGAAATGTAAAATATATAATGTGCACATGTTTTCTTTCAATTGGGTTTAAAATATAATAATGCATATAGTATAGATTGTGGATTTATAATCAATTTTTAAATTTTATTGAACCATAAAGTGATTCAAAGACAGAACATTTTAAATAATAATAACAATGTAAAAGCAAAGAAAATATATGAAAGCAGAACAATACATAGTTTCAGAATATAAACATTTTGTATAAAGACTGATATTTTATTAATATTTTTGTCCAAGAAGATGGGACATTAGACTGAACATCTGTACAGGGCCTTTTAAACAATTAAATGGATGCTAATTTGGTCACATATTGGATTAATATAATGCACAAAGTCATATTTATTTAGCTATGATTTTTTCAACAGCCCATATTGAATGGCTTCAAACAGTAAACTATTTACATGCTACAACTTCATATGTGTATATGTATACATCATATATGTATGTGTGTGCATGTGTGCGTGCATGTGCTCATGTGTGTATATGAATCAAAACCAGGCAACCACATTGATAAGTATTTTAGATGATCAAAGAGGACAAATAACATTGCATGTGTGATTTCTACAATGATATAACATGTATAAGTAAGTATATCTTTATTGTCATTGTACTTAAATACAACGAAATTGGTTATCTCAGTGCAATATGTTAGAGCAGTGGTGATGGCAGTATGACTTTTATCAGACATGAGTGATCATATTATGGATGTATAGTATTACACCTAAGCCTTCCTCTGAGATTCATGTTGACTCTTGCAGAATTCACACTACACTTTCCCTCATTGTCCTGGACTTCACTGTACTCTTTCCATGCCTCCAGTTGCTTGAATTCCCTCCCTGGCTATTCACATATCCTCCCCAACTACCTTTGCACACTCTTCCTCAGCCAACAGCAACCAACTAAAGTGATGTTGCCACATTTGTGCCCAACTTCCCTGGCCACCTTCATACTCCTTCGCTTCCTCTCTCACCTGGCAGAAGCATTTACCTTTCTGCTGGCTTGCTGGCAAGCCATCTGGGACATGCAACTTACATGTTGGGTTTTCCAGTAACTTTGGTCATTGAAAGCTGGAAGGAAGTTGCAAGGAGGTGCTTGCTTAATGACCTACAATCCTCACCTCGTGAAAGCAAGAGGGATTGCTGTCTCTAACCAATGCAGTCACATGATGCTGTGCTTTATAATAACAATCCTTAGGGACAGAAACTCTGGTCCAATTTCCATCATAACATTAGGACTACATGTATATCAATGAAAATGATGAGTATTTAAAATAAAGTTATTTTATAATTTATAAAAATGTAACAATAACACTACTACTACTACTACTACTACTACTACTACTACTACTAATAATAATAATAATAATAATAATAATAACAACAACAACAACAACAACTTTTTAAATTTTGGACTTCAGGGCTGGTTAGTTCCAACACTATTTTTTAGATATTTCCAATTAAAACAAAACTGGTTTTGCATGAATGCTTGTTCACACTGAAGTTTTGTTAGAAATGAAAATTAATTCTAGTCTCTTTAACAACCATTTATACAGATATTTGAGTATTCTTGGAAGAAAAATATGGTATGTTTGGCTGCAGGCCAATGCATACTTATGTTTGTCTAAGTTTCATGTTCACATAGCTATGCAATGAATCAAAGCTTTCTTTAATTATAAACGAAGGCATTTCCTTTTCTAATGCTATTAGCCAAGGAAAAATTGGCTACATTTTGTCACAAAAATCCATCTCTCATTACATAACATGGGAAAGACCTTCTAACATTAAGGCTCACATGTAAGATTAAAATCAAACTCACAGTATAGAGGAAATTGTTTTTATAGCCAAACATTATGTTATTGCAGCCCCATTTTGAAATGCTATATACAATACTTCTTATTTTATTCAGCATCTATAGGATTTAACAGACAAATAACCACCACAAACATTTTTTTTTAAAAAACCAGGACTCTTTTTTGTCATCACTAGAAGAATTCACTGCATGGACTGGCATATCACATTATTGTAATCAACTTTTTCTCCTTGACTAAAGATGCATGGTGCCTATGGAAATAGGCAAGTTAAGCACATATTATCACAAAATATAGTCTAAGGACACATCTCTGCCATTCAAGTGTTTGATGAACATAAAAGAAAAATGAACATCCTGTGTGTCTTTTCTTACCATATACTAGACACTCCTCATGAAGTATACAATCTAATTCAAAAGTCAATTCCACAAAGGCCATCAAAAAGGTCCAACTCATGGCTAGAGACGTCCCTCTTATTTTTCCATAAAATTATCTTTACCTAGACAGATTCTTGTTTGATGAAGAGAAGGACCAGGGGAGACATGATAGCAGTGTTCCGATATCTCAGAGGGTGCCCCAAAGAAGAGGGAGTCAAACTATTCTCCAAGGCACCTGGGGGCAGGACAAGAAGCAATGGGTGGAAACTAAGCAAGGAGAGAAGCAACTTAGAACTAAGGAGAAATTTCCTGACAGTTAGAACAATTAACCTCTGGAACAGCTTGCCTCCAGAAGTTGTGAATGCCACAACCCTGGAAGTCTTTAAGAAGATGTTAGATAGACATTTGTCTGAAATGGTATAACCCCCCCATGCAGGGGGTTAGACTAGAAGACCTACAAGGTCCCTTCCAACTCTGCTATTGTATTGTATTGTATTGTATTGTATTGTATTGTATTGTATTGTATTGTATTGTATTGTACCTTTGCATTCCCCATAAAAGATAGCTTATAATTTTAAAAGGCTTATCCAATTTGATATGCAATGTACATTATGCTGTATATATGATGTGCAGCATACACTGGTTTTCTTATTGCTAAGGTACCTTTTATGTTGAATATAGGGTCCAAACCCTGCATTAAAGCAGCCTTCTTTAGGGTATTTTTTCCACGAAGTTGAGTGTTGTTCCTGCTGCCAGTGAATTATTGATAACCACAACCGGGTGCTGATGGAAGGAAACCTCATAAAATAAAACATTCCTTGCCTACTGCTGTGGCTATGCGGTTTAAGAAAAGACTGTAGACAAATCTCATGGAAAGCCTCAGAAGTAAGTCTGATACAGACTTTTAACTTCAAAGGGGGGAAAAAACATTTCTTTAAAGGAATATTTTGTTAATTAGCAGAACTTTTTCCTGCAAAAAAATAATAATGCCAAGATGAATTGCAATAGTTTATATGACAAATCGCAACATGTAGCACAGCAATAAAGCTAAGATTCACAGCTAGTGTGTACTGATTGCTGTTTAGAAAAACACCAAATTTAATATGATTTATATGTGGACTAACAGAAATAAATCTTTTCTTATGTAGGGAGGTGGTGGGAATGAGAACTATCTAGCTATTGTCCTAAAACTACAGGTAAGAGTAGGATGTGAAGGCCCACATAGAAGAGGTGGTCTGGACATTCAGCAATCTTGCATCAGCTTTTCTGCCACAAGTATATAGAGAGGATTTCTACATTAAATATATATTTTAGTTTGTCACATTCTCAAAAGATATGCTAATGTGATAGTATTTATTTTTATTTTTTTATTTTATTAAATTTATACCCCGCCCTTCTCCTTGTTAGGACCCAGGGCGGCGCACAGGGATGTTAAAATACATACAAAATATATAAAATATATGAAATTTAAAATACTTATTCTAATAAATAAACCCTGCGCTAAAAACCGAATTAAAATCCCAAGTTTAAAAACTATTTAATAGTCAGTATGGAGGTTACGCTAGGCCGGCTAGATGAAATAGGTGTGTCTTCAGACACTTGCGGAAGAGGCGGAGGTCGGAGATGGTGCGGAGTTCAGGGGGTAAGTCGTTCCAGAGGGCTGGGCCCGCCACAGAGAAGGCTCTCCCCCTGGGTGCCGCCAGTCGGCATTGTCCAGCCGACGGCACCCTGAGGAGGCCCTCTCTGTGGGAGCGTATCGGTCTGAGGGATGTATGGGGCAGGAGGCGGTCTCGCATATAACTAGGCCCCGAGCCATGGAGCGCTTTAAAGATGGTCGTTAAAACCTTGAAGCGCACCCGAAAGACCACAGGAAGCCAGTGCAGCTCGCGCAGGATAGGTGTTATGTGGGAGTGTCTAGGCGCTCCCGTAATCACCCGCGCGGCTGCGTTCTGGACTAGCTGCAGCTTTCGGGTGCACCTCAAGGGAAGCCCCATGTAGAGAGCATTACAGTAGTCGAGTCGAGAGGTGACGAGTGCTTGAGTGACTGTGCGTAAGGCACCCCAGTCCAGTAAGGGGCGCAATTGGCGCATCAGGCGAACCTGATGAAACGCCCCCCTGGCCACGGCTGTCACATGATCTTCCATAGAGAGCTGGGAATCCAGGAGGACACCCAAATTGCGCGCCCTCTCCACGGGGGCCGGTGTTTCGCCCCCAATGGCCAGAGTTGGAATAATCTGGCTGAACCGGGGCGCCGGAAGCCACAGCCACTCAGTCTTGGACGGGTTGAGCTTGAGTTTGTTACCACCCATCCAGATCCGTACGGCTTCCAAGCACCGGGACATAACCTCGACGGCATCGTTGGGGTGGTCTGGGGTGGATATGTACAACTGAGTATCATCAGCGTACAGATGATATCCCACCCCAAAACCACGGATGATCTCACCCAGTGGCTTCATATATGTGTTGAATAGGAGGGGCGAGAGGACCGACCCCTGAGGAACCCCACATATGAGGGGTCTCGAGGCCGACCTCTGCCCCCCGTCAACACATATTGCGACCGACCAGAGAGGTAGGATGAGAACCACCGCAAAACAGTGCCTCCCAGCCCCAACCCCCCCAGTCGGCGCAATAGGATACCATGGTCGATGGTATCAAAAGCCGCTGAGAGGTCTAATAGGACTAGGATAGAGGAATATCCTCTATCCCGCGCCCTCCAGAGATCATCAACCAATGCGACCAATGCCGTCTCGGTGCTGTGCCCGGGTCGGAAGCCGGACTGGCGCGGGTCTAGATAATCAACTTCCTCCAAGTGTCGCGGAAACTGTTGAGCCACCACACTCTCAACAACCTTCACTAGAAAGTGGAGGTTGGAGACGGGACAATAGTTCTCTAATAATGCTGGATGCAGGGACAGCTTCTTGAGGAGGGGCCTTACTACCGCCTCTTTCAAGATGGCAGGCAAGGACCCCTCACTCAAAGATGCGTTGACAATGCCCTGGAGCCAACCTTGTGTCGTCTCCCAGGATGCCAGTACAAGCCAGGAGGGACACGGGTCCAATAAACATGTGGTAGCCCTAAGTTTCTTTGACAACTTGTCCATATCCTCGGTGGTAACAAAATCAAACTCCTCCCAAGATGGTGTCACAAGAACAGCCTCGGCCCGCTCGACTGGGCCACTGTCGATGGAGGGTAGCTCGTTCCGAATCCGAGTGATTTTCTCCTGCAGATAAATCCCAAATTCCTCTGCTCGACCCTGTAAAGGGGCTTCCCGCGGCCTCTGTTGAAGGAGGGAGCGGGTCACCCCAAACAGGGCGGCAGGGCGGTTATCTGCGGATGCAATAAGAGTGGCACAATACTCATGTTTGGCCACTCTTATCGCCACTAAGTAAGTCATAATATGGTCTCTCACTAGTGTTCGGTCGGCTTCGGAGCGAGAAGATCTCCATCTGCTCTCTAGGCGTCTCTTGTGGCGCTTCATCCCCCTAAGCCCCTCGGTAAACCAAGGAGCCCAGGTGGTTCGTCGCCGCAAGAGAGGCCGCAAGGGCGCGACTCGGTCCAAGGCCCCCGTGGCCGCACTTAACCATGCGGCCACTAGGTCCTCAGTCGAGTCACGTGTCAAGTCCACAGGAATTGGCCAAAGCTCCCTTTGGAACCTTATCGGGTCCATCAGGAGCCTGGGGCGGAACCATATAGGAATGTCCGGTTCTGCCTCCCCGCAGTGAGGTGCGGCGATCGGAAAGTCGAGCTGAAGGAGAGCGTGATCTGTCCATGATAGGGGTGTGATGACTAGATCCCCTATTCCCAGATCACTACTCCACTGTCCTGAGACGAAGATTAGATCCAGGGTGTGTCCGCCCTCGTGGGTAGGGCCTACAACTACTTGGGTCAGGTCCATGGCTGTCATGGAAGCCATGAACTCCCGAGCTAACCCAGAGGTTTCACCTGCTGACGGCAGGTTAAAGTCCCCCATGACTAACAGTCTGGGGGTCTCCACCGCCGCCTCGGCTATCACCTCTAGGAGCTCGGGCAGGGCTGTTGTTGTATAGCGAGGAGCCAGGTATACAACTAACACGCCCAACTGCCTCCCTAGGTCCCACTTCACAAGGAGGGACTCGCACCCGGTCGTCTGAGGGATCGTGGTCTCCTTTGGCTCAAGACCTTCCCTAACCATAATCGCCACCCCCCCACCCCTCCCTAGGGCCCTAGGCTGATGGAAGGCTCGGTATCCTGGTGGGCACATTTCTACGAGGGGATGTCCTTCCTCGTGGCCCAACCAGGTTTCCGTAATACCTACCAGGTCCGGGTCCCCCTCTGACACAAGGTCATGGATGAGGGGGGCTTTTTGTACCACGGACCTGGCGTTGCATAGCATCAGCCTAGGCCCCGGGTCTGTGGTTCTTGCCCACCTAGTCTGCGATGGGAGCATGGGAGGTCGGAGTGCGTGACCGCCTGTAACCAGCGGCCACGGTCCTCCAACCGATGTCCATCCCATCTCCCACCACCCCTGCCCCTCCCCAAGACCGAATTGATGGAGAATACCTCAGTGGAAACGACCCCCCCTTCCCCCTCCTCCGTTTCTCTACTTCCGCCGGCCGGCCTTATAATTTGGCGTCCCCCCACCTGACTATCCCCTCCCTCCTCCCTGGAACCCCCTAAAATCCGAATTAAAAAATTAAAAAGAAACCCCCTGAGTTTGCGCTTCGCCCAAGAGATACCCCCTGAGTATCTCTTCTCCAGGGGTGAAATTCAGCAGGTTTTGACAGGTTCTGGAGAACCGGTAGCGGAAATTTTGAGTAGTTCGGAGAACCAGCAAATACCACCTCTGGCTGGCCCTAGAGTGGGGTGGGAATGGAGATTTTGCAATATCCTTCCCCCAGAGGTGGGGAGGAAATAGGGATTTTGCAGTATCCTTCCCTTGGAGTGGGGTGGGAATGGAGATTTTGCAGTATCCTTCCCCTGCCACACCCACCAAACCACGCCCACAGAACCGGTAGTAAAAAAAAATGAATTTCATCACTGCTCTTCTCGCAAAATCACAAGGTAGATTTTCTAACACATTAGTTGTTCTGATGGTCTAGTGCTGGCATATCTCAAATACGCATGGATATATGTTTCTTTAATGGTATGTTGGAATGAATTTGGGAGACAGGGTAAAGAGAAACAGCCAAAGGAACTTAGTCCACAGCAAGCCAACATGAGTGGGGCAAGTGATTAAGAAGGGTTCCCCCCTCTAATTTCTTAGGCTGTAGAGACAAGGGGAGAAGTGTATCTTCAGACTTCTAATAGCCTATTAATGTGACCTTACAATAAAGTAGAATTAGCTCATCTGGCCACAATTCTTGATTGGCCTATCTTGTCAGGCTGACAGTTTCTGAATGCATATGATATTATGATGGACAATATATACTGATGGATGACTTGAATCTGTATCATACTGTTTCTATGTTAACAGAAATAACAGAGTTGGAAGGGACTTTGGATGTCTTCTAGTCCAGTCTCTTGCTTAAGCAAAAGTTCTATGCTTGTGTTATACAGTATAAGTTTATACTGCAATCCTTAACTTAACAGTCTTCTTTTAAAAACATAGATATGGGTATCAACTTTTTAAATAGGAGAGTTTACAAATTATTTATATCATGATCATATTAATATGTGATATACTTTTTTGTCAGTCTGTGACTCCATAATAACCTTTTCTATAAAACTTGAAGAGCAAAAGATTAATTTTTTTATAGAAAAAGAGATACAAAACAGCATTATTTTCTATACTAGAATTTAGGCTGGAGTAAAGGAATTATCCATGTGTAAACCTTTCATATGGTCCTTGAACTTCTAGACTTGTCCTTGAACTTGTAAAACACAGTAGAGTCTCAAACTCTTAGTTACCACAGCTGAAAGGGACACAAAGCACTTGCAATTAATTATATATCGAAATGGCAAGTATCAGCATGTTCTCCCTGCTTGTTTTCTTCACTAATTGGAACCAAACTGCTAACAATTATTTATTTCATACAGCATAAAAGTCACACTTAAATAAAGAACACAATTTGTATTCTCACCCATCTATTTCTGAACAAGAATATTTCTAGATTAGCCATTTTTCTTGTGTTTGTGTTATTCTATTTAACCATACTTAAACTAGTGTGCATGAGAGACAAAGAGACAGAGAGAGACTTGGCCTGGCTTTCATTGGTTTTTCTGCTTGGACTATGAAGCTATTGCAAAAATAGAGGGATGAATCTAACAATTTTCGCTTGAATATTGAAATACTAGGAACAAATGTTTACCAAAATAACTGAAAATAAATACTATTTCTGTGGCAAATAATGTCTTGTCCATGTAGGTATTTTAAAATGCTATTAGTATTTATACTATGACTAACTTGATGACCTGACTGCTAAATTAGAGAACAGATAAGAAAAGTCATCAACATGACGCGTATAGGCAAGGCACTCTCAAAATTAAATCACATTTTTAATATGAAAAAAAAAATCTTGCAAGACTGCATATGTAAGTACATATAGTATTCTTGCAAAAATTTATTTTTTTGAGATCTCTGCTATCTTTTTCTATTTCTATTGTATTAGGTTATCTGAAAAAGTGTATGACTTCTAAGGAAGATTATATATGTCCTTGATCTATAGTGTCTGAATTATATAAATGCAAGTTTCTCATGTTTTTGCTAAAGGAACTAATTTCTTGGCTACAATCGGCACATTTTATGCTATTTTAAATCTCCCCTTCCATTCTCTGATGTGTAATTGACCAACATATATTTTTTTCCTTACAAACTAAGCTTCCAATACTAATAAATTCACACTGCACTGAAAGAACAGATGCTCATACTTAAATTAATAGAATTAAAGTAGTGTGATACATTACTAAACACAACATGGATCAAAGTGACTTTTGATTTCTGTGCAGTAAATGAAGCTTGTTATGGAACTAGATTCATCTTTTTTCCCGACTTAAATGTGATTGCAAGATGATCTCTCACAATGTAAATTGGGAAGAAACCAGCTTTTCATTTAGTAGTGCCTGGTTCATTAATAGGGTTATTGAGTTATTTATAAAAATATTAAAGATGGGATATAAAATAAATAAATAGCCACCAGCTAAATACTTTCTCATAAGCCTGGATGCAGTGCACTTTAATTTATATAAAAATTAATGTCCTTAATGCAAAAACATCACAATTCCTTTTAAAATGGTATGGCAGAGTCTTCCTTATTTTGCTTACATTATGTAACTTTAATACTGTTCTTCTCTTAGACTTATCTGGTAAGCTCAAATGCTAATGAGAACATGTGGTAGTTTTAAGGACAGGCAGTAAGAATTAGCTATCGTTTAAATTCTACAGTACAAGGACAGGAAAATATTAGAATGTAGACGCAATTTTTTTTTTCTCTTCAATGTGCTAGAAGAGAAAAAAAACAAAACATGGATTAAGTTCGGAGTGAATCTTGTTAGTATCCTAGCAATTGTCAAAAATGTAATCTAAAAGTCAGGGGTCTCAACAGCATAGATTTTCTGCAGAGGGCTATATTTATGATATAGGTGATGAGATCTCCACCCATAATAAATGGCCACCCTGGGATTTTTATTCCTTTAAAGTTTATAATGCCAAAGCAAATTTAGTATGATACAAATTTATATACACACACACACACACACACACACACACAGACAGACACACACATGCATTAACAACTAAAACTTTACTGCTGCTCAGAATTAGAAGCATTTGCTGTATTTAATGGATCCTTAAAATTACTTGACAGATATATTTATTCCAACGGTAGAGAACAAATTTGGTCATAGCTATGAAGCTCCAAATTTATCTCATTCTAATAGCACTTGAGCATTATATACACTTTAAAAATAGAAATCAGAGCTACATTTCAGTGAGTGAGAAATTGAACTTCATGAATACTGTGGAAAACAAATGCTTATTTAACACCTTCTTATGTGTTAAGAAAATAAAGGTGGCAAACCTCACCTTCTCCTGCTCCTGTCTTGTTAACTGCCTCTCAGTGCCATCTAATTTAAAAGGTATGATTAAAATGAATGCCCCAGCAAAAGCTGACTGCTTAAATAAAATAAACGTGGAATATGCTGTGACCGGGTCTCTGTAGAATTAGTGAAAGACACTTCAAGTGCAGTAGACACCTTAATTTATTTATTTATTTATTATTCAAATTTGTATACCGCCCTATCTCCCCAAGGGGACTCAGGGCGGTGCACAGAAATATAATAAATATAAAACAATACAGTACAAAACAGTTAAAAATAAATTAAATTGAGGTCTGTACTAAAATTTAGATTAGAAAAAGGGTTAAAATCAATTAAAAACTATATCCATTAAAACTAAGCCAGGCCGGCCTCTTGAAATAGATGTGTCTTTAGTGCCCGGCGGAAGAGGCGTAGGTCCGTGATGATCCGAAGGTCGGGGGGTAGGTCGTTCCAGAGGGCAGGCCCCGCCACAGAGAAGGCTCTCCCCCTGGGGGCCACCCGTCGGCATTGTCTGGCGGATGGCACCCTGAGGAGGCCCACCCTGTGGGAGCAGACAGGTCTAAGGGAGGTATGTGGTAGGAGGCGGTCCCACAGGTAGATAATTTAATCATATTTGAAATTCCTGTAAAGAATCATACTTTTATAGTTCTACAGTTGTTTAGCAGAATTTAAGGCCTCTACACTATGGTAATACATATAATTCTGTTTACAGTTCTACTGCATCATACATTTTGTGGTTTTAAAATCTGTACCGATGTCATCATATAAGTATATTTTCAATAGTTCTACTCTATATAAGCTTTCTGTCTTAAGGAAGAGTTGAAACAGCACTGAATAATAGTTACATATTGAAAAATATAACTAACATAAAGAGAAATTATGCTTAGTGCAATTACAGCCTGCAGTTTAGAAATATTGAACATAAGGCTAGATAATACTTGTATGATGAATATGTTCCATCATGTAGTACATTAATAATTGTTTCAGTCATTCAGATGGAACAGCACATTGAAATCTGGCAATTGTGTACAATTTTATATCCCAAAAGATTATTTAGGTAGTAAACCTTTCAGAGAAATGTAAGGACTATGTGTTTACTTACACAATTGGACATAGTAACATAAATATCCATATTAGACCTGCAACTGTATAATGCTATAGTACTATTTTTGCCATTTTCTTTCTCTCTGCTCTGTCTCTCTCAAATATATGCACATTGAAACTTGGAAAATGTCAATAGTAGTAAATTCAACAAAAGAATCCTAGGAAGATATATTCATTTCCTACACATTTTCCACCTGTGGCTATTACTCTTCCAATTTTTTTCTGCAAATTCACTTCAATTCTTGCATTCTACAAGTCAAGGTTGTTTTTTTTGTAAAAAAATAGCAAATAGGAGTATCACTTAGACTTATACACTGCTTCATAGTGATTTTACAGTCCTCTTTAAGCAGTTTAGAGTCAGCCTCTTTCCCCCAACAATCTGGGTCCTCATTTACCCACCTCGGAAGGATGAAAGGCTGAGCCAACCTTGAGACAGTGATATTTGAACTGCTGAACTGCAGCTAGCAGTCAACTGAAGTAGCCTGCAGTACTGCACTCTCACCACTGCACCACCTTAGCTCTCTTTGAAGTTAGAGCAGGGGTCCCCAACCTTTTTTGCACCAGGGACCGGTTTCATTTTAAAGAAAACTCTGCGGACCGGCTAAGTGGCTCAGCAGTCATGTGACTGGGTGGGCGTGGCCAATTTGGAAAATGTGAAACTCACTTAACAATGGTCTTGGTTAGCAACCAAACCTTTGGGCTCAATTGTGGTCATAAGTTCTCTCTCTCTCTCTTTCTTTTCCTTTCTTTCCTTCTGTCTTTCTTTCTTTCTCTCTTTCTCTTTCTTCCTGTCTCTTTCTTTCCTTCCCTCTTTCTTTCTTTCTTTCTCTCTTTCTTTCTTTCTCTCTCATTTTTTCTCTTTCCCTCTTTCTCTCTCTTTATTTCTTTCTCTTTCCCTCTTTCTCTCTCCCTCCCTCTCTTGTTTTTCTTTCCCTCTCTTTCTCTCTTTCTTTTTCTCTTTCCCTCTCTTTCTCTCTTTCTTTTTCTTTCTTTCCTTTGTCTTTCTTTCTCTTTTTTTCTGTCTGTCTCTCTCTCTCTCTTACTTTCTCTCTCTCTCCCACTTTCTTTTTCTTTCTTTCTCTTTCTCTCTTTTTCTTTCTGTCTCTCTCTCCTTCGTCCGCCCATCTCTGTCACTCTGTGTGTGTGTGTGTGTGTCTGTCTCGCATTCAGGCACTTAATCACTCATTCTGTGCCTCTGTCTATCTTTCTCTCCCTCCCTCCCTCTGTGTGTGTGTGTGTGTGTGTGTGTGAGACTCTCTCTGATTCCCTCCCACCCTGTCTCTCTCTGTGTCTATGCCTCTCTCTGTCGGTCTGTCGTCGTCCCGTCCCCCCCCCACCGCGGAGTCTCCTCAGCCCGGCTCGACTCGCTCACTAGCCTTAGCCTGCCCCGCCTGGGCGGCCGCTGCCGCACTTGGTCCCTCGTGTGCTCGGTCAAGCTCTTTCCAGGAGCTGAGAAGGCTCCTTGGGGTGGGGGTGGGGGGGAGGAACCTCCGCAGCCCCTGGAAGAAGACGAGTGGGCTGCATGCCGGTTGGGGAAGCTCTGGGGGGGCAGGGAGCAAGGGAATCCGCGGGCGGTAGGGAGGGCTGTTGCTGCGGCGCGCAGGAGTCCCACCGTCGACAAAGGTGGAGGAAGAGGCACACCCCAACCGCGCGAAAAGCCCCGCCTGCACTCTCCCGCGCGCTCTGCCCAGGGGGCTGCCCCCTCCTCCCTCCTCCTCCTCTCCGGCCCTGCGGCCCGGCTCCTACCCAGCCACGGACCGGCACCGGTCCGCGGCCCGGGGGTTGGGGAGCCCTGAGTTAGAGGACCTAACTTCAAAATGCAAACTATTTAGAACACGTGTTCCTCTTGCCTTCTAGGTACTCGCTAAGAAAGGATTTTTTGAAATGACCATCAGATCATTAGTATTTATTATACAGTAATTACATTCTCTGATGCTAAGGAGTTCTACTTCCCCTCCTCACCTGAAAAGAACTGCCAGTTGCCTTATACTAACACATTCTGATGCTAAGGAGTTAGACATTCTACTTCCCCTCCCCAACTGAAAAGAACTCTGTTCCAACTCCCAGTTGCCTCACATTCCGTTACCTCAGTTCAAACTGGCAAACTTTCCACTCCTTCACTCAGCAGTCTGGGCGCTTTACAGTACTAAACATCGGTACCTCATCAAAAGGTCTACATCTTCCGCCTATGGAACTGCTTGCAGACTCAAGGCAGCGGGAGCGATATTCCCTTATGTGTTTCAATCAGCGACCACCGAGCCAACGGATTGAACCGGAGTGAACTGGATTTCTCCTGCATTGCCTGATCACATAGTTTTGTCGCTAAGCATGGGTATCCAGCTAGTTTGTGATAAGCAGCTAGGACAGAGTGCCAGGCAATCAGCTTGCCAGAAATGGAGAAAGAAGCTGAAATCTGGAAATGGTTTTCTTATGTTGATTTCATTTTCAGATAATTTACTTAAAGGGATCCAGCAACTTAAGACTGCTGCGGGGACAAACATTTCTGATAGAAAAAGACAAGAAATTACAAAATAACTCCACTTCAAATGTATGTTTGTTATATACTTTATTAAAGAAATCTAACTTTTCAATTTCAGAAGTCCTCTCTTCCCACCATCCTTTTCTGAAAATTCTGCTGAATTAAAAAAAATCAGAAATTGGGGGGAAAAAACTTTACAATTTTAAGCGGTTGTAACTGGAGAAGTTGTGCCCTGTCTCTGCCACTCCTCCCCCCCCCCCAAATGTCTCTTATATCGTACCTTCATTTATTCTTCATATTAAGAAAAAACAATTATAGTATTCACAAGGAAATCAAGGAAACACAAAACAACTAAGCATATGCAAGTCGTGTTGCCTTATTGGAACAGGCAGTTTAACTGTAGAACCTTTGCAAATTAATTGCCATCTCTTTTGGATGTGCAGTAGTAATATTGAAGGCTGGGCATAAAACTTTCCTACGCCTTCGTGACTATTTTAGTACCGATGTTGCGTTTTCGAAGTTCTGGAAACCTTGAAAACAAAACAAACCTTGAAACAAGACCTGCACTAAAATTCTAAGTGGTTGTAAAATGTCTTCCTTTCTTCCGGATCTTGTTCAGTGGCTTCAAGACAAAACACTTAAATTCTAATCTTACCTACTCTGGACTAATTCTAGATCTTCCGGATCATTTAGGGCAGGGGTCTCCAACCTTTGCAACTTTAAGTCTGAAGGACTTCAGCTCCCAGACTTCTCCAGCCAGCAAAGCTGAAGTCCTTCAGACTTAAAGTTGCAAAGGTTGGAGACCCCTGGTTTAGGGCCGTGTTTCTCAACCTTGGCAACTTGAAGATGTCCGGACTTCAACTCCCAGAATTCCCCAGCCAGCGAATGCTCAACTCCCAGAATTCCCCAGCCATCTTCAAGTTGCCAAGGTTGAGAAACACTGGTTTAGGGCAGGGGTCTGCAAAGTTGGCTCTTTTAAGACGGGTGGACTTCAACTCCCAGAATTCCCCAGCCAGCCATGCTGGCTGGGGAATTCTGGGAGTTGAAGTCCACCCGTCTTAAAAGAGCCGACTTTGCAGACCCCTGGTTTAGGGGGAATCACCTGGATTTGTATAACCCAGATCTGGGAGGCTTATTCTTTCTCAGCGGGTTTCAATGAGAAAACGCCACTTTCTGCCTCCACCTCCCAGTTTTCAAAGCTGTCCAGAAAACTCCCTTTCCGCAATGATACCAGTTATTTTTTTTAAAAAAAAAACTGCTATAAATTGCATATAAAATCTGCTATAAAACTGCTACGTTCGAAATCCAAAAAGAACCAACCTAACGTTTTTTACGAAGCCGAGGTTTCGTAATAGAGACGCTTTACGACTCCCAACACCAATCATTTCCTCCAATTTTGCGGCAGTCAGTTTGCGCATGCGCGCGGTGCCGTTAGCGAGGATCCTGGGGAAGGAGGCATGGCGGAGCTCGAGTGAGTTTTGATCCATAGGAAAATCCGTTTCCATCTCCCGATAGGGCGCAGTTTTAGAAAGTTTGTGGGACTGTATATTCATAAATAGAGGCTCAATGAAAAGGGTGGGTGAGTTTTCGCTGAATCGGTAGAGAAAGATCGCTGCGGGAAAGCCTTGATTTCTTAGAAGCTGTATGTACCTGGATGGGACAGGAACGTTTAATGGACCAAGATTTTGAAAGAGGGGGCTTAATTTGTTCAGGCCGGAAGGAGAAGCAGAGTAAAGTT
Source organism: Rhabdophis nuchalis (assembly GCA_039707465.1). NCBI lineage: Eukaryota > Metazoa > Chordata > Lepidosauria > Squamata > Natricidae > Rhabdophis > Rhabdophis nuchalis. The sequence goes on along the minus strand of CM077648.1, from coordinate 41,899,323 downwards.
GCTTGACTTAAAATGCTGGCTTCTTCAGAGACAAAAGCAGTAGATAAAATTCCTGTGAAAAATCGGGTCAAAGAAGTATGCGGGCCCAGATGCATTTAACCATAAAAATGTAGATAGGAAACGGCACCTTCCCTCCCAAAGGAAATGTTAAATATAGTCTCTCATATTATGTATGCCGCCAATGGGTGTTAGTGGGACTACCAGGGGTTCTGGCTAAGTATGAAGGTCTGTTAGCAATTGTCGGTGGGTGTAAAATAGCTTTCTTTAAATACAAATACACTGATTTATACTAAATAATGATTGCTTTTCTTTAGGCCTCCGAAGAAGATTCCTTTGGTACCAGAAAACATCCTAAAGAAAAGAAAAGCCTATCAGGCAATCAAGGCCACCCAGGCAAAGCAAGCCCTACTTGACAAGAGAAAGGTAGGGCTCGCCTAAAGTAGGGCAAACCATGTTATAAGATCGGTAACATGAAGAGCCTGGGTTGCTTTGGGCAGAAATATTCTCAAACAGGATTGTTTGGGGACTGGGAGATTAAGGAGAAGCAAATACCAGAGGATTTCCTTAAAAAAAAAAAGAATCAAATTTAAAAATGATGCAATATGAATAAAGATCTAAGTTGTATCATGTTCTCTTTCTCGGTTGGTTGGTTTACAGGTAGTGATCTCATATCTGATGTGTTCTGTGGTTTGTCTTCACATTTTATGAGTCCTTCTCCAAGAATAGATGGTGTCTCCTCATTGTCTCTTGCAGGTTGATGCTTAGATTTCACAAAACTTAATTCATGTTTCTTATTTATAAAAAAAAACCTAGTTATAATATTCTTCATGTAGTTGTAGGAATCATTTTCCTACATGTAGTTGTAGAAATGATTTAGAGCTTACTGAGCTCTAATTTGTTATAGTAGACTAGAACTTACTGCATTCAGTTTTGGTCGCCACGATGTAGAAAAGATGAGACTCTAGAAAGAGTGCAGAGAAGAGCAACAAAGATGATTAGGGGACTGGAGGCTAAAACATGAAGAACGGTTGCAGGAACTAGGTATGTCTAATTTAATGAAAAGAAGGACATGGGGAGACATGATAGCAGTGTTCCAATATCTTGGGCTGCCACAAAGAAGAGAGTCAAGCGATTCTCTAGGGCACATGAGGGTAGAACAAGAAGCAATGGGTGGAAACTAATCAAGGAGAGAAGCAACTTAGAACTGAGGAGAAATTTCCTGACAGTTAGGACAATTAATCAGTGGAACAACTTGCCTCCAGAAGTTGTAAATGTCCCAACACTGGAAGTCTTTAAGAAGATGTTGGATAGCCATTTGTTTGAAACGGTATAAGGTTTCCTGTCTAAGCAGGGGGTTGGACTAGAAGACCTCCAAGGTCCCTTCCAACACTGCTATTGTATTGTATTGGGAGACTCTAGTCCTCACTTAGGAATGAAAGCTTCCCAGTCACCCTTCTTTCAGCCCAATTCACTTCACAGTGTTGTGATAATGGGGAAAGAAGTATTAAGTATGCATGCCATCTTGAGTTGATTAAAATAAAAGGCAGGTCAAAATAAAAACCATAAATACTGTGATTGAGTGTTATACCTAAGTGGTGAATTTCATAAACATAAACACTTTAAAATATATTAATTTTTGCTATAACAAAACTTTTGTTTCATCAAAAACCAGACATATTCTTCACTTGGCCCCATTGTAGTTACTCCTTCATCACTTATCTAATTAAGTATTAACCCTTAGATCACTATCATTGGAAGCTTTTTAAAACACGTAAAGGTAAAGGTTCCCCTGCACATGCATGTTAGTCGTGGCTCTAGGGGGCAGTGCTCATCTCAGTTTTTAAGCTGAAGAGCCAGCACTATCCAAAGACTTCTCCATGGTCCTGTGGGCAGCATGACAACACCAAAGGTGCATGGAGTGCTGTTACCTTCCCATCAAGATGGTCCCTATTTTTCTACCTGCGTTTTCTACTCGCATTTTTTACGTGCTTTCGAACTGCTAATTTGGCAGAAGCTGGGGCAAGTAACGGGAGCTCACTCTGTTATGTAGCACTAGGGATTTGAACCACTGAATTGCTGACCTGATCTCAAGCTCAGCATCAGCCACTTTAAAACACTTAGTTCTCATTAAAATTGCAGTATATAAATAGCAATGCAGTATGTGTATTTTTTTTAAAAAACCTTGTTTTTGTTTTTTAACAGCATCAGAGTGGAAAACAGATCCGATTCAAACGTCTTGAAGTTTTTTTGAGAGACTCTCAGAGGAAACACAGAGATGATGTCCGTCTGCGGCGCATGGAACATAAGCCTGGACAGAGGACAGTGCCTGATGGACACAAACTGGCATTTGCTGTACGAATTGCAGTGTAAGGAACACTTCATTCTCTATAATTATTTTAATAGGAGTTTGCTCCCACTGCTTCTAAATGAATAAAAATAACTCTGTGAAGTAAGGGTAGTTTGTTCTCACCAATAAGGGATTGTAAATTAATTACCTTAATAGGGTGGCTCCTTCCTGATGAATTGACATACTTGTGGGAAGACTGCCCTCTTTCTCTGATAGTTGGAATTGGTAAGGGCTGGGAAGGAATTTACTTACAATATTAAAATTGCAGATGACTACAATCTAGTATATATTTTATTACATCTGGCTTTATGGCTATAATAAACAATTTGATTTGATCTTGTAGAGTGCAGATCCACTTGCTTACATAAACAGCTACTTTTTATAAGCAAGATCCACTTGCTTACATAAACAGCTACTTTTTATAAGTGTATTGAGCTTAGAATAGTGGAGTGCATTCCGGATAATAGAAAAGGTAACAAATGAGTAATACAAAGATAAGCATCTCGCCCCCATCTCCAGCTTGAGCATCTGAATCGTAGTGCAGCAGTGCACATCACAGTGATATTGATAATAATCTTTAGTGCTATCTTGTGATAGCACTAAATCTTATTAACTGGGTACTTGGTATTGAATCCTCAATTCTAAGATGTACACAAGTATTTAACTTGCTTGTGGATGTAACATATCAGACCTTTAAATCAGGCCATTTTATACTCAGGTTGATGCTTTCTATGTGTCCTTAATTGCAATTTCTAAAAATCCAGATGACATGGACAGATCATTGTAGGTTAAGAAAAGACTTGAGACCTGAAAATAATCATTGCCTGTGTTGTATCAAGACATCTATGTCTGAGAATTAGCTATTGAATTAAAAGGATTTTAGGTTTGCAATAGTATTGTGCACAATTAACAGATATCCGTGTCATTTTGTTGTTGAAAAATTTAAAAAGCAGATTTGCCTAATGACAATATTTACTTCTGTTGATTTAGAATTAAAGGAGTCAGTTCTCGGGTGCGACATGTGATACAAAGGCTGAGATTAAGAAAGATTTACAGTGGCACATTTATTAAATTGACACCAGCTTCTTTAAAAATGCTACAAACAGTGGAGCCTTATGTGGCATGGGGGTTAGTATGTATTTTTTTTTATTACATAGAAGTATGATTAATGGTGATGCCTAAAATGGATCATAACATAGTTCACAATTTTTCTTCATTATTTTCCTATAAACTGGTAGTTATTTTTTAAAAATTAAATTTTTGAATCATGCTGTACCTATGTTGCCTTTGGAAAAATATGGGCATCTGGAGGCCAAAAACTGCAAAATAATGAGCGAAATACAATTATAAGATATGAATGTTTAATGATTATTGCCAAGCAATAAACTGGGATATGTTGTGCAAAGTTTGAAGAGAGTTGTTGTTTAATAATATAATGTTTATCTTGGTATTCACATCTTTAAATTTGAATCATGGCAATAAATTGATGGAACAATCCAAATTTTAGACTGTAAGTGCTGTGACATTGGAAGGCTGGCATAATAAGCTGGCAAAAAGAAAATAAGAATTGGCACATGCATTTTTTGAAAAGGCAATTTAAGATGAAATTTTCACAATTGTTCAAGTTGTTTGTAAGATACAAAATGTAATGCCTTATCTTAAAAACAAAAGCTAGATAGCAAGAATATATAGTATAGTACTTTCTTTTTTGGATCAGTTTGGACAAATAATTCCATTAAGATATTGTAAATTGTCTTGAGTTTTTTGTTATTTCCAAAATTATTACTAGGTTTATATTTACACAGGTATCCCAATCTCAAATCTATTCGAGAGTTGATACTGAAGCGAGGCCATGCAAAGATACAAAATAAAAAGGTTGCTTTGACAGATAATGTTCTGATAGAGGAACATCTAGGTAAGATAACAAATGGCATGAGATGTTGGGATAGTGTTTCTTTGCAATCTGGTGACAATTGAAAGGCATTTCATTTCCAAAACATGTTTTTCTCTGTCCATAGGAAACCATGGCATTATTTGTCTGGAAGATGTTATTCATGAAGTTTACTCTGCTGGAAAGTACTTTAATGAAGTTAATAATTTTTTGTGGCCATTCAGTCTGTCCGTCGCTCGGCATGCAGCCCGCAATAAAATGGGATTCCAGAAAGAGATTGGTAATCCTGGATTTCGAGGCAATGATATTAATCAGCTCGTACGTCTTTTGAACTAGATCCAGGTAGGTACTGCATTGACTTGCCAATTGTTGGATTCTGAACTCATCAGCTTATAGCACTAGACTGATACCTCAAAAATAACTTTCTCAAAAATGACCATTTCTGCCAAGATACAAATGTGTTTGTGAAGTCAAATTAAACAAGTTTTTTTTAGTGAATACTTCCTAAAAGTACACTTGTTCAGAACAATAGATTAGCTAAAGCTCATCTTTCATTCTATTCCTTTAGCCATCCCTAACTCTGCTTCTTCTGTATTTTGAATTAAAGTTTCAGTGATACTGATTATTGGTTTTGTTTGCTGAGTTCAGGCAAAAGTAGATAATAAATAGCCAAATGAATCAAGTGTGGTCAGTTACAAAGCAGAACTCTAGAAGCAGAACAGAACTCTGTTCATTTAGGTCCCTGGTTAATGATGGCAGTTAGGACTGGAATTTCATTCCTCAGCGATGTTGTAAAAGTGCAACATCTCATGATAATGCCGCTCAGTGAAGAAAATTCCAGTACTTCGTTAAGCAAGTCACTACGGGTCATTAAGCAAGGACATCACTTGGTTGCCATTGCAACCTGTTGCTAGCTTTCATGTTAGCTTTCTTTGTAGGAAGGCAGCAAAGGTTGCAAATAGCAATCACATGACTGGGACACTACAACAACATAGTTGCTAGCTGGGCACCAAACATCCAGATTGTCATCACGTGACTATGGGTATACTGCAACTGAGATAAGTACAAGGACTGACTGTAACTACCACTTGGTTTGGCATCATATATATATCAATTCACTGAACAAGTGATCATTAAATGAGGACTATATTTTGTTATCCTCACATGTCATGAAGATCCTAATAAGCCACAAGCAGGAATAGCATAAGATTCAAGTCAGGGCTATTCAATTGTGTTATATTCTGTATAATTCCAATGGTATAAATCCCCATAACCGAGGAGCTGTCTGACCCCAATGGGATCCCACTCCAACTGTGCTGGCAGAAGGAGCTTGCTTGGGATCCCTTTATCCAAGCAATTCTGGCTGGCAGGATTCAAAAGAGCCTTTCTGCTTTGGCTCCCATCCTCTGGACATTATACCTCTTGAGGTGAGATCAGCTCTTACCCTTTTGAAAGAGCCTTAAAAACTGGCTCTGCTGATTGACCTGGCTCCCAGATAGGGGTGTGCCACTCGAGGTGGTTAATGGATTAAATAGAAGATCCCACCTCCTCTCCATTGTATACTCTTCATCTTAACTAATTCTGTTAACTGTACTGTTATATCTATTGTTGAAATGTTTTATAATATTGCTTTTTCATCTTGCAAGCCACCAGTCGTGGTAGCAAGATGGGCAGCATATAAATGAAGTAAACTAATGAATTATCTAAGTCCCATTCAAAAGAAATGTACCCAGTTTTAAAGTTTCGTTCTGAAAGTTGGCGATATTGTGATAAAATTACATCTCATTTGTAACTTCTTTTTAAACTTTTCAGTTCAATTTAAAAAAAATTCTTAGCATTCCTTGTCAAGAAGTAAATGTTATTTTGATGCTTTTTAAAACGACCTGTACTGTTTTTCAGAAAAGTGTTTTCAGAGGAAATTCTGGAAGGCATCTATTTGTACTCCATGATGTACATTCATTTTCCAGAAGTTTCTGAGATAATGTGGCATAGTTATCTCATAATTGCAGGAGGAAAACAAAGGTAATCCAGCAACTAGGCTTCAAGTGAATTGATATGATCAACAACAGCAAAGTATGATTATGTGTATTGAACCTGGACAAAATTGTAAAATCTGACATTTGAAGCATCTACAAATTTTGACTTCCAACTTTATATGTAAAGGACAATGGAGAAACTGAGGGACAATAAGCAATGCAACCCGATGTACACAGATTTCCCTACATGTGTGTAAATACAACCTATCTAAAATTATTTTATAAAAGCAATTGTAAAATATCCTTTTAAAATTTAAAGCTTTTGTGCTTGCGGTGAGATGGGCAGCAAACAAATTTAATAAATAAAAGAATGAAATATAGGTACTGCCTTTGGTTCAGTTTATATATAAATTGAATTAGGGTTGAACACAAAATAAAGTTTTATTTTGAAACCAGGGGAAACCATTGTTTGAGTTCTATAGAACAACTGAGTTAGTCATGGTTTGGCAAAACCAAAACAATGCGCTTTGTTGAAATGAGATTCTAATACAACAAAATCCAGAAAATTCAAGGCTGGGCTGTGTTGCTCCATTGGCCCCCCCCCTAAACTCCAAAACACTTGTTCCTTTCATTTTTTCCTTCAGTGGCTTCTTTCTGCTGATATTTTTGGTTTTTCCTCCATCACATCTTATCTACAACCCACTTCTGCCTAGAGTGTTTTTGTTTAGTGCTTAAAAGGCTTTCTATGCGTGTTCTTTTTTAGGAGAATTCAGAACAAAAGTATATTCACATAGGATTCTTCTAATTACCGGTACTTCCAAAACTTCATTTCTAATCGGTCTGGAGCATTTGTAACTTTACAGAATCAAAATTCTAATCACCTTTTTGTTTTTTCCCAAAGATTTTTGTTAATGTTTAAAACTTGTGTTGAAAGCTTTTTCAAGGATTAAGGGAGAGTCACCTGCACTTTACTGTTGATTCAAAGGTTTGTAATAACTGAAAAGCAGAAAAAAAAAGGACATTTTTTGAAAGGTGCCAGCCTTGGTTTGAGCAAAAGATGGCTTTTCCTAATCATCCAGAGTTCTAAATTTGTAAAAGACGACTGTCTTCTCACAAGGAGCAACTATATGGAATACTTGTAGATGATCTCAAGTTGTATCCTTGTCTATTATTTATTCTGTGTGGCCATATTCCAATTGCCAATTCTTCCCTGGAAGTCCAGGGTTCAGTTTTCATATTGGATCTATTTATAAAGTAGATTTATACCATTCCAGTTTCGACAATGGACTACAACCTTGAATCTCCCATTTTATTTATTTTTTATTTTATTTTATTTTATTTTTATACCGCGCCTATCTCCCCAAAGGTACTCAGGGCGATGCACAGGAAGTTAAAAAGTAAAAATACAACATATAAATAAATACGACTACAAACAGTAAAATCTAATTAAATTTGAGGTGGCCTGTGCTAAAAATATCCTAGAAAAATTACCAACAAATTAAAATCCATTTAAAACAATTTAAAACTCAGTCTCTAGGGGTGGTCTCGGGAACTAGGCTAGGCTGGCTAGATGAAAGAAATGGGTCTTCAGACATTGGCGGAAGAGGCGGAGGTCCGTGGTGATCCGGAATTCGTGGGGGTAGGTCGTTCCAGAGGGCTGGGCCTGCCACAGTGAAGACCCTTCTCCTGGGGGTCGCCAACCGGCATTGCCCGGCAGACGGCACCCGGAGAAGGCCCTCTATGGGAGCGAATCGGTCGAAGGGATGTATGAGGTAGGAAACGGTCTCGCAAATAACTAGGCCCCGTGCCATGGAGCGTTTTAAAGATGGTTATCAGCACCTTGAAGTGCACCCAAAAAACCAGATAGCCAGTGCAGCTCACGCAGGAGAAGTGTTACATGGGAATGCCGTGAGGCTCCCAAAATCCCCCGCGCGGCCGCATTCTGCACTAGCTGCAGTCTTCGGGTGCACCTCAAGGGGAGCCCCATGTAGAGAGTGTTGCAGTAGTCTAGACGGGACGTCACAAGTGCTTGAGTGACTGCGGAGGGCGTCCCGGTCAAGAAAAAAACCTGTTGTAGATTTGAGGTTTGCTTGGGATTGTTATGCTGTTATATGACCCAATGTTGAATAAGCGTTAACTGTCAGACAGATGTCCTCATATTTAACCCTAGAATACGTTGGTATATAGATGAATTCATAGCTGACTCGATGATTGCAAGGCACGCAGGTCCTGTGGCTGCAAAACAAGCCCAAATCATCACAACCCCACCCACCCCAACGGTCATTAGGCTTGATAGTTGCTGAGATGCGTTCTGTTGATATGTCGTGTTTGATTGTCACTGGGCATTATGACCAAACATTTGTTACCTTACAAGAGAAATCTTGTGATTTGTTCAGATGCAACTTTTTAAACCTAACCCATGTTGCCAAGCTCTTTATAGAGGAGGGGCTTTCTCCTGGCAACCCTGCCAAACCAAGCATATACTTGGTCAGTCTTTTTCTAAACTGTCATAAACTTTAAAATTTAACATGCTGAGGCCTCTGTAGAGTCCGAGATGTAACTTGGATTTTTTGCAATTTCTTTTGAGTATTGCATGGTCTGACCTTGAGGGGAATTTGCTGGATTATCCACTTCTGGGAAGATTGGCAACTTTCTTGAATGTTTTCCACTTGCAAATTATCTTCCTCACTGTAGAATGGTGGACTTTGGATTGTTTGGAAATGCTTTATAACCCTTCCCAGATTGATGGGAAGCAATAATTGCTTCTCTTAAGATCATTGGTGATGTATTTTTGGCATTGTGCTAATATATGCCTCAATGCTGGAGACCAGCACTCTCTTAAAGCTCCCAGCTTTTATAAAGGTAATCACACTTCCCGATGATAATCACTTGATCAAAGACACTTGATTAGCAGCACCTGGTTGCTATGTAGCCTCTTCATATCTAAGGAAGTACAGTAGTAAAGGTGTACTTAGTTTTTCAGATAGTTTCTCCAGTTTTGCTTTCTTTTTGTAAAATAAAGGATGGCATTTTGTAATATGTCATGTGCTGTTCATCTGAAGTTGTATTTATTTCTTTTAACTGCTAAGGATCAGATGATTTTTATATGTCCTCATATCTAAAATTATAGAACTAAAATAGGGTGTACTTTTTCACATAACTAGTTTATCTGTAATACAGCTTTTTGACTTCAAACAAATAGCTATTTCACTAATTAAGATACGACCAAATAAAAACCATGTGAATTTTATTTTTTTACTAAAAATGACATTTACATTATACATTCTATTACATGGAAACCACTGACAGAATTCAATTGTAATATAGAAAGGACAGGATTCTAGTCTTAATGTATATTTACAAGATGATGCTTCAGCTCAGAGACCCAAGCTGGTATTTTGAAAAAAATCTTAATTACTGTTGGGTAAGGAATCTTACAAAAGGGTACATATACATATACATTGTTATTTACTAAATCACAGCAAGGTGTCCTTTTTGTAGGCCACCATACTGCTAACTTTGTGTATTGTAGTAGTGAAAGAACGAAGGCGGACTTCTTCAGAATTAGTAATGAACTGTGGTCCTGACTCCTCCCACTTTTCTGGAACAGACAGTTCTTTGTCTGTAAATATGAGTAAGTCAAATGCACCTGAAAGAATCACAGATGAATAATTATTTTGCTATATTTACACGAATCTGGAATAAACATTTAAAGAAAACTATCCATTTCTTGAGTGCAACATATAAGCTTACAGTAACAAAAGAACCAGTCAATTATGACTTGCTAGCAAACCATAATTAAAAATCCCAATTTATGAGGTGTGACCCGTTACATAAATCATGGGAAACCACCAAATTGCAACTCCTGAACTCTTGTCCCTTACCCCTGTATGCCACCCAGAATTATTTGATTGTAAGCTAGGCAACTATTTAAACATGACAAATATTGCAACTTTAGTCAGCTTCATATTAGAACAGATGGTTTGCAGGCATTTGGTCACAGGACTCATCCTATACAGAATTTTTGTGAGAATTGTAATTAGATAGTGCATGTGAAGTATACCAAAACCAAACTTATATTCCCTCATTAAGCAATATTACTTACAGGTAGTTTCTAACAGAGGAAGGAATGTCACTGTAGCTGTTATTTGTCTGATAATAGATTTGATTTCATCCTGGATAGCTTTCTGAGATTTCTGCCTTGGTGCACTAAAATAGCAATTAAAAGTTCTCAGTATAAAAGAAGATAAAATATAAATCAAATAGTATTTACCACTAATATTACTAGCTGGCAGGCATAATAGACTAACTTCCTAAATGATTAACGTGTCCAAGATGAGAAGTCAATACAAGCATTGCAATCCAATTTTCTGTACTTTTTCCAAATTACCTGATCTATTGGTAGCAATTATAAGCCTTAAAACTAAATCTAATAACCTAATATTAAATCTAATAACTGCACATTTTGGCTATAACTTTATGAATTCAATCTGCTATTTCTCCTCTTTGGAACACATTCGGTGCTATTATGGAGACAAAACAGGTAGTACAACTGATAACAGATGTCAATATTTGTGAAACAGATGTAACATTCTACCTCTGGCAGTAAAACGGAGACACACACCAAATAATGAACAAGAATCTTCTTGGTTCTCAATAACATGTTGAGTGGGGATTTTTTAAAGACTTGAACAATACTAGAAGCATCATAAAGCAAAGCCTGTGATGAGGGCTGGGATGGCTATATACTTCAGGAATAACAAGAACTTTTGAATAAGAAATAATGGGAGGGGGGATACCCTACATTTTCCATTGCTTGAAACAAATATACTTACTTTTCATTTTTGGCAGTTTTGTCACATTCAATGTCAAATTGCCATCTTTCAAGAACTTCGCTGGTTTCCTTACTAGAGATAACTACCACTAGCCGTTGGACAAGGCATTCAAAGAGCCATTCTAAGAAGAGCAAGAAGTTAGTTTCTTGAATTCTACACATGAGAAACTGTCAAATACATGGGCACCTTATAATAATAATAATCTTTATTGTCATTGTAATAATATTGTAATAAAATTACAATGAAATTGGTTATCTATCACACTTGTATCAACAGACAATTAATAGCTTATTTAATAAGATTAAATATGCTTAATATGCCAAGTAACGGAGAAAATTCAAAATACATAACATTCTTATCTATCCCCTGGTGTAGTGGGACCATTCTCCTATATATGTACATAATATTGCTCTGCTTGTGTATGTCAGATGAAGGGTTTGGATAAAATTAAGATGAACTGGAACATTTCCCAAGGGCAACTGAAAAACATGCCAGTAGTTATAAGGCAGGTAAGCCTGCTATTTATGTGGTCACACTCTGGAATTCAAAGGCAACTAAATGAGATTCCCTGAGCAGATTCTTTCTTGGTCTCAGACCCTAGGGGCCTACTTGATTTTCAATGAGCTCTAGCAAACAAAAAGGCTGATGAGATGCCTAGAGCAGGGGTCTCCAACCTTTGCAACTTTAAGTCTGAAGGACTTCAGCTCCCAGTCTAGGAGCTGAAGTCCTTCAGACTTAAAGTTGCAAAGGTTGGAGACCCCTGGCCTAGAGCAATGCAGATGGAAAGTAAAGAACAAATGCTACCAAACATGGCAATGCAAACATGGCAATGCAACTGCTCTATGGAGCCTGCAAATCATGCTAACTTGTTTATGAGTAGTTGAACCCTATTGGGCAAAGAAGCATTACCTTTTTATTTGTATATACGTCAAAAACTGAGAAATAGTAATACCGTAATACAAACAAAAATACAGAAAGATTGTAAAAAAAGTTGAGAAAGATGCATACACATAGTATATATACACATGTGTACATATATGTATATATTTACATATGTGTGTGTGTATGTATGTATGTGTACCATGTTTCCCTGAAAATACAACCCTGTTACATTTTTTTTGCCACCAAAACAGGCATGACATCTTATTTTGGGGTGGGTGGGTGGGATGTTATCCATTGACTCACCTCACTTGCGTGTGTCACCTCCCAGGCTCTTTTTTGCTATCAAGAGGCCTTCAGGAATTTCTTCATCTGGCAAGGCCAGCAAGGCTTTCCTGAAGGTCTCTGAAGGCCTCCATCTGGAGCTCTGTTATCAGCTAGAGGCCTTCAGGCAAGCCTTGCAGGCAGAAGAAATGGGCCAAGGTGTGCGAGGCCTGGCTGCAACTGTCCGAAGTTAGTAGTAGGGTAGCTCCACCATCCCCATCCTAGCTTAATTTTTACCTGTGCACCCTGGAGTGGTTGGAATCTTAATTAGGGCTTATTCTGGGGGTAGGGCACAGGCAAAAATCAAGCTGGACTTACTTTCTGAGTAAGTCATATTTTTGGGAAAACTGTATACATGTGTGTATGTGTGTGTATAGTACATATATATACACACACAGTAAAAGTATATTGTGTGTGTGTGTAGCAGTGGTGGGTTTCAAAAAATTTTACAACCTCTTTTGTAGGTGTGGCCTTTGTGGGAGTGGCTTGCTGGCCATGTGACCAGGTGGGAGTGATTTGGCAGTCATGTGACTGGGTGGGCGTGGCCAACTTGTAAAATGTGGTGAAACTCACTTAACACTCTTGCTTAGCAACCAAAATGTTGACTCAGAAACTCTGGCATTTGAAGCATGCAAGTCTTAAAGATGTCAAGTTACAAGACCCTTGAACCCCTAACCCTTTAGAAAAACAAACAAACCCAGGGGTGTTCAAACTTGACAGCTTTAAGACTTATGGACTTCAACTCCCAGAATTCCTCCTCTCACTCTTCATCTTGATGATGTGCGGACCGGTGGGGGGGGGGAGCTGGAACCGGTTCTAAACGGCACTGTAGATTTGTAGAACCTCTTCTATAGAAGAGGTTAGAACTGGCCGGAACCCACCCCTGGTGTGGAGAGAGAATGGATGGATGCAGTTACAGTGGCAATGAGAGCACAGTTGAAGCAGCTGAACAGGTTAAAGCAGATTGTGAAAAAAGTATCATTACTAATAGTCGAAAATAGCTTGATGGCACATAATTTACTGAAGTAAAATGTGAGCAGATAAATTGGTAGCAAAATTTGAGTAAATTTAAAAGTGCTGCAAAGCAAAAGCAGATCTAGTATTGAGTAGATACATTATCATTTAACATCACAATGATATTATATGGGAAATGCAGTAATCAATTTAAATGACCATTAAAAAAATCAGCATGTAACTACTTAATTACTTGTTCCTTTCCTTTGGTATTATGCTTATCAGATTACAACTTTGTATAAACTTTGCAAAGCATCTAAATATTTTGATCCTTGATTAAACAAAGTATACCTTTCAGTTGTCCCACAACATTGTTCAGATAATTTTTAAGTTCAGAGTCTGCAGTAACAAGCATGGTAAGACCATAATTTTGAACACGTGTAAATGTTTCAGCAGGATATATTCCACGTTGATATAAGATACTGTTGATACCATAGGCTGAAAGAAGAAAATATACATACAGTACTGTATCTGATTATCTAAAAAGCAGTACCATAATTGCAATAGCACTTAGACTTATATACCACTTCGCAGTGCTTTACAGCCCTCTAATCTGAAGAGTTTACAGAGTCAGCATATTGTCCCTAAACAATCTGGGTCCTCATTTTACCAACCTCGGAAGATGGAAGGCGGAGTCTACCTTGAGCTGGCCAGGATCATACTGCTGGCAGTGGGCAGGTTAGCCTGCAATACTGCATTCTGTGCCACCATGGCTCTTTGTCATGTGTTGTTATAATAATTATACCAATTAATATTAGCAAGCTCAAAGATATATAATTGGTACATGCTGAAAAAGCTATTTACTTGAGACCTTATATTTACTACTCATGGCCATTGTGTTATGTTGTTTTAATATTTATTTCGTTTGTTATCTAAGCCTTCCCTAAGTTGGCAACTTTAGGCTATAAACACTTTATTATGTATGCCATAGGGGCTGGATATCTGAGAGATCACTTATCTCAAAAATAGTTTCTGCCAGTCCAGTATGACCCAGCAGAGTGGGTGTTCTCTGCGTCCTTAACATTAAATGTTGCCACCTTGTAGGACTTAGAAATTGTGCCTTCTGCTGCAGCCTCTACCTTATGGAATAACATCCCTCAAAGATAAGAATGTTTCTGGAGTTCCAGGTGGCTTCATGTCTAAGATGAGACTAGAACTCATAGTTTTCTGCATTCTAGAGTAGTGCCTTAACCACTGCACCAGGTATATGATTGTTTTGCATATACAGGTAGTCCTTGACTTGCAACAGTTCATTCAAAGTTACAAAACTGAAAAAAGTGACTTAGGACTGGTTTTCAAGCTAACAACCATTATAGTCACATGATCAAAATTCCAACACTCGGCAACTGAGTCATATTTCTGATGGTTCCAGCATCCAGAGGTCATGTCATCACCTTTTCTGACAAGCAAAGTCAATGGGGAAGCCAGATTCATTTGACCATCGTGTTACTAAATTAACAACTGCAGTGATTCCTTTAACAAATGTAGCATGAAGGGTCATAAAATGGAGCAAAACTCACTTCACTGTCTCACTTAGCAACAGAAATTTTGGACTCAATTGTGGTCATAAATCAAGGATTACCTGCATCAAGGTATACTACTAGGACATAAACTTTCAGATTCTGTACATTGCACCAAATCCTAGGACTTACTTTCTCATCATATCCAACAACCAATTACTGTATTCTGAACAAACCTTAAAGCTGTGCCTTAGAACTCAAACGCAGCCAACATGCAGACCCAGAACTGAGTCTCCCAAACCTCCATTAATTAGACCTGCTCTTCACATTCATTTCTTCCTTACTGAGGCTGAAGTTACTGTCCCTACAATCGTTTGAGAATAAACGTATACATGATTAAGTAGTTAACGTTCTTCAAACTGCTTTAGGTCCTCTCGAGGCACATTGCTTTTTTTTTTTTTTGCACTGTACTGCAAATGTAAGGTCTTAGCATTTTGTGCTTGTTCTATAGAGCCAAGCCGGACGCAGTTACTGCAAGGATAACTCGCGGCGATGGAAGGAGAACGAAGGAAAAGATAAAAAGAACGAATCGAGTGCAGCACTGGCGCAATGAGTCCCCGCTTCATTGCTACAAAACGCAACTCGGAGACCTCCCCCACCCCCCCACCCCGAGTCTCGGCCAACTACCCGGGTGCAAATTCCACCCGGCACATAAAGACTTGGGGTAGAGCAGCATCCCTGGGGATAAGCCTCATAAAGCAGAAAGAGAGCCGGAAGAATGTCGGTCCTTGTCTTCCGACCGAGCTGGCTCACATTGTTTAACCAGCATTATCTCCGTCCCAACCCACCCGGTTACTCACAGAAAAACTCCGCCACAGTCTCGGCGCTGCCCCGCAAGGTGATGCCTTGCTCCCGGCTTTGCTGTTTCGCCATCGGCGTCCGAAAAACAGTGAAACAGATCTGGGCTGAAACGGAAGCGGGGAAAAAAAAACAAGCCCTTCTTTACGCTACAGGCCCAGATAGGAAACGAGAGACGTCCCGCCACCTGTTTGAAATGTAGCTCCGCCTCTCTCACTTCTCGCGGGAGTACAAGGCGATTCACGCTACTGCGACCGGACAGCCGGTGGCGTAAGCGCTCCTTTTTGACGTATCAAGCAAGCAAGGCGATTTCCACGCCTGGTTTCTTTTGGAGGCGTTAATGCGCAAGCGCGAACATTTAGCGGGGAGAATGGATTGAGCTCAGCTATGTTAGCTTTTTTTTGGTGTGTGTGTGGGGGGGGGGGGGGGAGGGAGGATGTTTATTCGTATCGTATTTTGTCTGATGTTAACTTTCTATTTTGAAATTAGTGATTTGAGAGATTGAGAAAAGGATCTGCGTCTTTGCCAAGTGGTGTTTTTGCTTAATCGTTGAATTATCACCGGGCTTACTAGAAGCTCTCCAATTAATAGTTTTAAATAATATTTACAAATTAATTTAGGTTTGCTTTTCAATGTAGTTAGCACTTCACATGCTTATTTTTCCATATTTTTTGCTTTGGTTTTTTTTTTAAAGAAACTGCATATTGTAATAACTCTTGATTTATTTGGGATCCTCCTTTAAGGATGTTTATCATGAAGGTAGGGGTTTGTTTCAGGTGGACATTTCTAAAGTCTAGCATAAGAAAAGTGGAAATTTATTCAACTTAGATTTTGTTACAGACCATGTCAATGCCTTCATTAGTAATGTCAATGAGTCTCCAGAGTTTTAGGTAGGTGCCATTCACATCTCTATTTTGAAAAGAGAGGAATTAGAAATGTAATACTTTATTTTCTTCCACAAAACAATCATCCCAACTACAAGGCTAGCAAAAAGTTAATGTCTACTGAAATGTATTTAGGACTGATACTGACTTGAGATAAATTAGCAGATGTAACAAATCATCCAATTCTTTGTTTCTCAAATTTAACTTGTTAGCTACGGTACCAATACAATACAATAGCAGAGTTGGAAGGGACCTTGGAGGCCTTCTAGTCCAACCCCCTTCCCAGGCAGGAAACCCTATACCAACGTGTTATCTGATTAATAAATGTTGGATTCCCTTGATTATAAACACTCTTATAGTTATGTGTTCTTGTCTCTTCAGTATGATAGTTAAAGTTTCAATGAATGTTTATTATTGTCATATTTTTTTAATCTATCCAATATCTGAAAAGGATAAATCAGTGAAATTCTATAGTTTGGAGAGACTCAGCATAATAGATATAGTGACTACTGTAATTTGGGTATTGTAGTTCTAATAAATCTGGGAAGATCTTGGGGAAGGACAATAAAGAGTTGCTACTACAGCAGCTACTTCCTATTATAATACATACATTTAAATTTTTGTTTCCTTCACAAACTCCATAAACCTTCAGAATACAAAAGAGATGTATTGTTTAGCAAGAGATTTGCGGGAATGTGATTGCTTTTGCACATGAATTCACACAAGGTGGCAGTACTAACCTAGAAAATGTTTCTGAGATTTCACTTTGTTATGGAAAACTTTGAAGAAAAGTTAAGGGAAAACTCTTGAATTTAAGATTTCAAAATAGACCCCAAAAGTATAAACTTCTTCAAATGTTGATACAAGCTGCAAAGTAAATATTTTCAAGGAAAAGGTGTCACTTTATTTTCTTGGAAATAAAATAGTTTGTCCATTTGACTTTACTCCTGAAATAAGTCTATGGTAGCAGTGTTGTTAGTTGCAAAGGCTGCAGTCTGAAACTTGATTTGAATAGCATCATATTTTACATAGGTTTTTTTTCTTATAAGCCTAATCCTTTATTTTAAGTGCAATGATAAAAAAATAAAATCTTGCTTGGCTTTTATGTGAGAAGAAATCTAAAACCTGTTGAAATATCTGGGTACAAAGGGTTTTGAATGTGTTTTTATCTTTACGTTTCATAATATTGAAAGGGTTGTAGATACAACTGTTCATGTTAATTTATGTATGTTGAAAAACAATCTTAACAAAAAAGCATAAAAGTATGAATTTTCCAGCCATCCTCATCTGATAGTGGCCTGATTTTCATTAGATATATCAGTTCTAAAGTTGTATCTTTGATAACCAAGCTATGGTGAATATGGGAAAGGAATCTTAATAAGTGCATTTGCAAATGATGGACAGTTCTGTTTAATGCCAAAGGGATTGATTCAACAGTAGCAAATGCTCAAGGCATCTAAGAAAAATGTAAGAAACAAATTCTAAACATTTTGTTTCAAAGCTTTAGTGACTTGTTTTATATTTATTTTCATTCAATTATATTCCTTTTCTCTGAAATATGTTGTTTTCTTTTAATAATGTTTTAATTGTATGCATCCCAGAAATATTGGAGATTGGTGGCCTTAAAATTTAAGTAAATTCTTAATACTTTATCATTACTTTATTCCAACATTTATTTCAACTTCCTGTGGAGGTCTGCTCCTTGAATAATTATTACTATTTTATGTATCACTTTTTCCATCATTCCTGTTGTTTGTCCATTCTCATTCAGGCCAAGAGAGCTAGATTTGGCAATTTCAATAATGATCCCCTCACAGAAACTTCATTTAGAAGTTTGACATTCATATCATGTTTGTAAATTTTGAAGAGTGCATCTCGCATATTTCCTAAAGATAGCCATTCAAGAGTGCATTATTCTCTTAAAGTTATCTGTTCTATATAATTCTAGAAGCTGAAATTGCATTAGTCACTATAAATAGAATTCTGACATGCTTTTTAAGACTTTTAAATAAGTCTAAAAAGAGAGAACATTGTCTAATGGTCCAATTTGATTCATGATACACCATGTCATCTGCATCCTTGTAAACATTACTTTCCACAAGTACCGTATTTATTCGAGTATAACGCGCACACGTGTATAACGCGCACCCCTAATTTTCGATTAAAAATCGGTATGAAAAAATGTTTTTTTTTCTTCGCCCTCGCGTATAGTGAGCGGCTGCAGCCCGGAAAAGGCGCAGTGCGAACTCACAATTCGCCTGCGCCCTCAATGGACCGGCCCTCGTTTATAACGTGCACCCAAACTTTGATTTCTTTTTTTGGTAGAAAATTTTGCGCGTTATACTCGAATAAATACGGTATAAGAAATTCTTGCAATTGTGATCTAGTGTAAGTGACAATCAACTCTGACTTACAAAAACACAGCAAAACACTTCCAAGTATACCTTGTTAAAGATGAAAAGTTTTGCTGTGAAATATTACATGAACCCAATGCTCCCTGAACTCACCGAGAAGATTTGGCACCCAAATTAATTGTGATTAGCAATGTTTTATGTCTATTTTCCTGTCTGAAATTTAAGGACACATAGTCAAATTCAGTTAACTAGAAGAGTTTTCAAAATTTAGAGAAATACACCTTTAATTAGACTCACTTTAAAAATATATAAAAATAAAATATGTTAAATTTACAAAAAAGTAAATACAACTCTTTGCCATTTTTCCCTTTTAAAATCCCTTCAATTCTATTTTTAATGAAGATTTTTAGAATATGAGTATTATAATAAAGGCAATTTCCAGCTGTCTGAAACTGAACATTCAAAAACAGTTTTGTATAAAAATTGGTAACGTATGTATATGATTGATATGTGCTGTATAAAAAGAGCATTTCTAAAACTAAGTTCAACTAAAGGCATTAAAACTCCTTTTGCAGGAGCAAAAAGTAGGATATTCAAGTTTCTAAAATGATTCTTTTCACACTGGGAATAGGTATACTGCATTAAAATAAACATGTCTGACATATCTGCATTGAATTAACACCTTTTGCAGTGCCAATGTTATGGTGAAATATTCTTTGTTCTCAAGAAATTGAAATACATCTATTCTGTGGGCATTTATTTGCACATCCTAAAGTGTTGATAGTCATGTTAGATACCATTTTCATTAGCGTGAATGCTGATCTTGTTACAGCTAATTAAAGACTACATTTATAGCATTTAAAACAGTACTTTATTGTTGCATTTAAGGAAAACTGCATAAATTTAAAGTTAATACTTTAATTCTTTTTAGGCAAATCTTAAAATTTGCAGGTTAAACTCAGAAAGCATTCTCTATTGCATATTATCAAATAATGTGGGTAAATAATGAAGGAATATAATATATCTCTCATTTGAGATTACCACTAGTAAGAATGGATTGTCTAACTCAGATTTTTAAAGCAATTATTTACTTCTGTATAGGAATGTATAGGACACTGATTTTAAATAACTTGTCAAGAGTCATTCAAGTTGCAGCCATTGCAAAGTTGACAATCATTGGTGGTATGTGTCTGATTCTTAATATATATATCTTATTCCAAACTCAACAGCCCCTTTTTTGTGTCTCTTTATTAAATTTTATATCTTACATTTCTTATACTATGTCTTCATTGGCAATGGCATTTTCAATTTAGCCACATTTTTGTGCTGAGAATCATCCACCGCTAGAGTGAGTGACAACAGATGTTTGACAACAAGGAAACAATCTGATCCTCATATCCATCTTCAGATTTCTAACTTTAATAGAACAAAATACATCAGTGTTCTGCATGCGTGGAAACGAAGTATAGTTCAGATATGGCCATCATGAAATACTGGCCTACCCCTCAGTGGACAAATTGAGTATGGACATTAAAAACCTCCAGAAAATGAAATAATCTAAATAATTTTGCTAGTTTGTAAAGATTATTAGGAAACACACAAGCAGTATTTTTACACCACAGGTGTCAAACTCGATTGCATCACGTGATGTACTGTGACATGAGGTTTTTTGCGTTTATGGAGCTGGGATGGGTGTGGCCTGCGCATGATGCATGTGGGCTGCGTGCCACCAGTTTGACAGGCCTGCCTTACACTGTCTCACCAACCCATATGCAACAGCCAGAACTCAATGGTTACAACAGTCAAATGGATCATCTGGTCAGCAAGACAGCATTTCTATAGATCATAGGAATTTCACCTTGTCAAGGTACACTTTCTTCCATCATAGAGTAGGCTAGAAAGCAGATTGCAATCTCCCTTACTTCCTCCCTTATTATCCCTCCCTTATTATCAAAATATTAATTTCCATGGATGAAAATTAAGTTACATTTTATCACTTATTTTTCATAAATGGAAATCAATATTTCCAAATTATAAGCTATTGGAACCTTTAATGCCAAGATAAAAACTGAGAGGATCATGGATGTTAGTTCACCATAACTTGTAGCTAACGTGTGGTTTCTCATTCTTGAATATAAATACATAAGTATTCTATAACTGCAATGTAAAGATTACATTCATAATTTGTAATAGGCCACAGACAGACATTGTTCGTTTTTGTATACTTTTAGGCCTTTTAAAACCAATCTGAGATCAGCACTAATTATTGGCACTTTACCCTGCTAAGAATCCAATTCTTGGTTATAAACAATTAGCAGCAGATTTTCCCCCAGATATTTTCTGGCCACCTGTTGTGATCCTGGAAAACATTTCTAATCAAAGTGACTAATTGACTCAGATTCAGAGAGATTCCAGTCATTTTTATAATATTTAACAAAATATAGATTCATTAAATTTAGCGTCTTGTTTTGGAAAGCATCACAAATACTTTCAATGTATAGTGTAATTGTTGAGACAAGAAAGCCATGCTTTGTAATTATAAGTTGTCATTGTTTTTTAATTAAAACCAAAAGATTTGGGTATATAAAGCTCTAGCAAATCATTATTTATACATGAGAATATGATTAAAAAATAATAATATTGATTATCTCATGAAGAACAGGTAGATTGTACCAAGACACTGGAACAGAAGCAAAAACATGTACTATCTGCTTGATACAGGCAGTTGCTATTAACACCCACTAACAGTAAATATGCTTTTGCTCTAATATTTTGGAATACAATTACGAACTGATATGAAAAAACCTTAAGTAACCTTACCCTTTTATCAAAATATATTTTATGGAAATAGATGAAAACATGGAAAAATATAGAATGATTACTGAAAGATACAAAAAGTTGCATAGTAGAATCATTGTCTGGATATAGCTGATTATCATGTATGTCACTGCAGGACTCCAAGTTGTTCACTGAACAAATTAAACCTCTTTAATGGGATCCCCATACATTGTCTTTATTCTAAGGCTTAGTCAAGTTTGAGAACTGGGAAAGAATCAGTAAAGGAACATATTCTTTATTCCCTCATCTCCTATGAAGAAATGGGCTTTTGATCAGGACTAATAAAGTGTTATGCCCATATGAATTATTGATTATGTCCTGTGGTGCCTTTTAGTCATCTAAAGACACTAATGTGAAGATTACCTCATCAAGTCTGAAATAGTGTGTTGTCTTTATTCCACACGGCCTCATCTAATTCTTATTGTTTACATGCTTTTGGATATTTGGTAGAAATCTCGTGTGTGTGTTTGTGTGTGCGCCTGCGCTTTTGCAACTAATAATTCATGTATTTCTGTCATGTCCAGGTCCCAACTGCTTTTTATTTGAAATAAAACCTCCAGTGGATAGGCCTTTGAGTCTGTTTTCTCATAAAATACTTACTCTTGGACCCCTTTCATGTATTTGCTTCCAAACATAGACCTTGCTAATAAATTAGCTGCATGTTGACCTTTGCTAGACCTTCCTCTTTGATTTATAAGAATTGCAATATTTCCGTTCCCAAGAGTAAACGTTTTGTTTTGTGTCTGTTTTTAAATCTTTAAATACCCTTACTTGGTTTTGGCTGAAGAATCTTGTTTTCCCTAATGGAAGAAACAAGCCTGGAGTGTTATGCTTCTTTTCATGTGTTTACTTTGTCTAAACTGAGAAACTTCTCACTGCAAGGGTATTTAGAAAGTTTAGCAAAAAAAAACCCAACCCATCTGTTTTGGCCTGGAACCTATTTCAATGCATATGGCTCCTCTCCATTACTGTTGATTATTCCCAGTAATATAGCTCATTTTTTTCTCATCAGTCTTATTGTAATACTTTATTTTGAAAATAAATTAAAATTGTAAAATAAGCTGTCTTACATAAAGTTATAACATTGATCATTCTGCTCAATAACATTTACTGTACTTTTAATAAGCATCCTAACATCAAATAAGGCAAAGTGTGCTCTTACAGAGAGTCTACTTTATAGATGCAATATAAAATGAACATTTTAGAAATTCGGTAGTAGTAAAGGCTATTTGTGGAAGGGATGTTTATTTGGGGGAACACAGTTGCATAGAAACCTTTTTTAAAGGTTAGTCTTTGTGATCTTCAGAAAAATGTGAGAAAAATTCCTGTCAGAAATGTAAAAGTCTATTAAAAATCTTAAGCCTGGTCTGTCTAGTTTTTATTTATGCAGTGGGTGTCCAGAATTAAGAGTGAGCAAATATTGTTAATTTTTTCCCTTATCCTAACAGCAATGACTACTGTATTTACCAAAAAAGTGAACAGATGCAGGAACCCTTGCTTCCACAACATGCAAATGCTTTTACCTAGAAAATCTGGGAAGAAATAGTGTTTTCCTACCCTATATTGTATGCCTATTTATAAGAATCTCATTTGAAAGCAGAATATTCTTATGTTTAAGTTGAACCTTCCTTTTCATAAACATTAAAACCGAACTCTTAGAATAGCTGTTTTGATTAGCTGACCAATATTATTTTCGAATTCAAAGGTTAATAAATACTCAGTATTTAAATCAGAGGACACAATCCTTTTTCTAAAGACTATGTCCTCTGAGGCTGCCTCATAAATAGAGCATAGTCCTCGTTTCTTGGAAATTTCTTTAATTTCTTCTTCTGTCTCCCAAGCACACTCTTTGAATAATAGCTTTTCCCTAACGTACAGTATTTTTGTGGAAAAGCGGACATTATGAGAAGAGTCACTATTTTTTGGACCCATGGATTCATCCCTTACAGTTGCGTATTTTTAGAATTAATCATTCAATTTCTATGTACTGAATTATACAATGCTTTGACATTGGTTTCTGATATAAAATGTTTTAATTCATTGTATATTAAGTTTTATTATATAATGTTTTCCTTTAAAGCTGGTTTTATTTGATTTTTTGATATTAGAAACATTGATAAATATAACCCCTTCAAACAAAAGATGTATTGAAATGCCCCATCATTTTTAAAAGAGGAAAGGAGATCTGAGAGAAAAAAAGTTTAAGAAAACATTTTGTTTTAAATTGTTCAACTTCCCCTTTTCAGTTTTTCTAACAATTAGTGCTGAGGTAAGATAGGAAGGTTTCCATTATTCAAGAATCTGCTCTTTATTTGTTTAAAACCATTCTTATAGTTGCCCATCTTATAACAAACTCCCAGTAGGCTTTTTGGCGTAAGTGGTTCATGATGGAAACTATGTCCTGTTGCTCTGTTTGTGTGTCTATGTGTTTACTAGTTTTCTCATTCACCCTCTGTTCAGTTTTTTGATTTGATTTTGATTTTATTGCACTTTTATACCTCACCTCTCTCCCCCATGGGACTTAGGGCGGTGCACAGGGAAAGTAAAAACCAAGCATACAAACCATAATAAATACATACAGGTGCTAAAATATAAATTAAATCCAGTAACCTGTGCTAAAATGTAAGTTAAAACTGATAAAGATTAAAATCACTAACTAAATCTGTGAGGGGTGACCTCGAAGGTCTAAACTAGCTTATAGCCAGCTTATAGAATTAAGAGTTTTGCCACTAGGGAAGACTGTAAATGCAGCTTATAGAAGTAAGAGACGAATCCAGACGTTGAGAGATTTGCTTGAGGGGAGGACTCACTTTCCAGGACTGTTCAGAAGGCCTCTCCAGATCTACACCAACAAGCAGGGCAGCAATGCAGTAGCTGGCCTATCCTTTGTGTGTGTGTGTGTGTTTTCCTATTCCGTTATTATTTCTCATTTGTATTCTGTGGTTGACTATTTCAATTAAACACAACAGTTTTCTGAGTGATTTGGACTAAGGCAGTCTAGAAATTTAATTTTAAAAATATGTTATAATGACAGAATCCAACAATGTTAAGAATAATAATGTCTATAACAATTTAATAATGTGACTTCTCAAAAGTTGTAATAGTTTCAGAAGGAGATATAATTGCACTGGTGAGGCTATCACTCTACTGATTAGGCGTATTCAAGGCCAATTGTAGTATTTAGCTATCTTGAAAGAAACAGCTGTTGTTGATTTGAAACAAGTTGTTTAATTCACATGTGTCCAAACAAATTTGATTGTTAATTTATTATGTCAAATATTATATCTCTAAGACTGGGACAAAAATTTTGGATACTGTAAATATGTTATTTAAAAAGGACAATGTTTGATAATGCCTTTGAAGAAGTTCTTTCACGAAAATATTTCAACTAAACTAGGAAGGCAAATGGTTGGATGGTGTTTGCATGGACATTTGAAATATTTATAGGAGAGTTTATGAGTACTCCTTAGCTACTGTGCAATTATATTGTTATGGAATAAAATTATGGCAGTTTTGTAATAATATTTTAATTATGAAATGTTTCTTAATGTAAAGAAAGACTGCACACCTATATGCACCTACATGACAGTACGTTTAGCAGATCATAATCAACTGGCATAGAAAATTTATGTCTGCAAAGAACTATGTATTTAATAATAAAACAAATTGAGAATGAAGGATGTTATAAAAATATATTATCACTCTGATAACATGGAAAACATACTTCTGGAATAAACTGATATTTTTAATCTCTCTCTCACACACACACACATTATCTATCTATCTATCTATCTATCTATCCATCCATCCATCCATCCATTGAATTTATATCAGATTTCAGATTTTGAGGAATTATTACTAGACCAGTTTTTCTGAATTTTCTGACAGAGATGAAGCTTCTAACAAGCAAATTTATCCTTGAAAATATTGGGCAAACTAGCTTCCCCGATATTGCTTCTCATGAATCCTCATGGATATTTTGGATGCATTTTTAATAAATTTTAATACTGCTTAATATTTTATTTTTGTTGAAAGAAACCCTAGTCTGTCTCTAATCTGTCTGTCTGTCTGTCTGTCTGTCTGTCTGTCTGTCTATCTATCTATTATGTATCATCTATCTATTTATCAAGTTCATTTATCACTGAAAATTTCCCAAAAGGGAATATTTTTATTATTCCTCAATGTTTTCCATATTTAACTACAAATAGAATGAAGAATTATAATTATAAAAATAATTCTTCCTTACCCAAAAATAATTATTGAAAAATATAGGCACAGTATTTGCCATCAATCACTAATTCCTTTTAAGTAACAAACCAACTTACCTACACTACTTCCATCAAACTCACAAAAATTCACTCATAGTGGACTTTCATAGTTTTCTATATGCTGCTATAATTCACAAGTGGCACCTCAATACATTTCAAAAGTACTTTTCAAAGACATTCAAAAATGTGCAGAAAAAGAGAACTATTCAAAATTATGGTGAATAAGTCATAGCTACTAATCTTAATGGTTACCGGTATTTGTTGTATTAGTTATCAGTGGCAGTATGCCTCTGAACATTAAGTTTTGGAGGATGTAATGACCATGTGCTATATTATGGGTTTAAGGCTGTCTCATAGATTCCTGATTGCCCATTGTGGCAGCAAGTTGTGTTTAGACGAAGCTTCCCATCCTAAACATCTCAGATCTTATGGAAAAAAATGAATTTGAATCACAAATTATCAGTATTCTTGCTCTCAAATTGTTTTCTTGTTATGATTTTGTCAATTACATTTCAAGAAGGATATATATGCATTTATATGGAAAGAGGACTGAAATAATTATGTACAAAGTTAGAGCCATAGATAACACATAATAATAATAATTTATTAATTTATAATAATTAGAAGAAAGTAAAGCTATATATTCATACAGAGAATATGAATGTTGCACATATCCACGCATAGATTATCCTAGGTTTTCTGCCTCAGTGCAGTAGAGTTA
This sequence comes from Rhabdophis nuchalis, assembly GCA_039707465.1. Lineage (NCBI taxonomy): Eukaryota > Metazoa > Chordata > Lepidosauria > Squamata > Natricidae > Rhabdophis > Rhabdophis nuchalis. The sequence goes on along the minus strand of CM077648.1, from coordinate 41,872,674 downwards.
GTCAACATCATAGTTAAATTTTCTTGTAAGAATGTGCCTGACTGTATAAATAAAGTTCTAAATTAATAGGGGGGGAAAGTTTGTGGTATTTATTGGCTAAATCTTTTTTTTCATACTTATTTTCCCCTTCCAGATATTAAATGATTTTCTGTGAAGAATTTGAAATGGCAACAGGGAGTAATAATGCTCATATATTAAATAATTGCGATCCAGCCTCATGGTCTGATGTCGACCAGTCACTTTTAGACCAAATGACGGAACAGTCACGGGATACTTCCTGCTTGAATGCTGCAGAGTGGCCACTGCGGCGTTATGGCCGATTTATGCCTGGAGCTTTAGGCACTGCTTCAGGATCTTGGAAGGTAAACTGAATTCATTGTGTCTTGAGGGAGAAATAATATGTTACTGAATAAATGTAAGAGCTATGCCAGAAGCAAATCTTTCTTTGAAAAAGGATTCATTAGGGCTCAGAATTATATATTGTTCCTTAGAATATATAAATATTTATGAGTATATCATAACGTGCTGTTTTCATGTTTTTCAACAACTCATAGGTTTCTCACATCTTGCAGTATGTTAGACAACACATCATCTAGATCAGGAGGTGCAATGCTAGGACTTGCTACATATTTGATCTGCCATCATTTAAAGATTCATTTCGTTTCAGCTCCTAAAGATTAAAATGTCATGAATGATATTCAAGTTTTGTTTGTGAGTTTCTTCTGAGACATACTTTGTGAAGGACTTCCATATTTGGTTGTGTTTGCTAGATCAAGGGTCTCCAACCTTTACAACTTTAAGTCTGAAGGACTTCAGCTCCCAGAATTCTCCAGCCAGCAAAGCTGGCAGGAGAATTCTGGGAGCTGAAGTCCTTCAGACTTAAAGTTGCAAAGGTTGGAGACCCTTGTGCTAGATGGAAGAAAAAGAGACAATATCTAGTAATCATCAGGATATTTGCATCCTTAATCTGGCATCTCTGGTTTTGTCTGAAGTGCAAAAATGTCTTTGACTCAGCATGATATTTCCTGTTCTTAAGCTTAGTTGTCTTTCCACTGTGTTTGACTAAATATCTAGCATTGCAGTATAGTAGCATCAATTTTGTAAAAACAAACAAACAAGCATAGTACCTCTTTTAGTCCAAACAAGATATTCAAAGTGGCTTACAAAAAGTAATGTATTAAAATAAAGAGGAAATTTCATAGAAAATAATCCTAGCTAAAAACAGAACAAATTCTCTACACCCTGATAAAACTAAGCATGTTAAATCAGTACATTTTTATTTCTTATTTCCTTGCTTCTAATGATGAATATGGTTATATCTATTTCTTGTAAATAGATATCCAGCATAAGCATATTTTGTATGCAATATTTTAAAAGAAAAAAATATGCCTTTGTTTTCTGGAAACCACTTCCTTTATATTTTTGCCATGTTAAGATTCTCTTTCCTAAAAGGTTTTGGAGTCAAACGAAGAATCTGGCTTTCTTGTTCTCAGTATAGTTATTTCAGGCCATTTCTTCATTTCCAGAGGAAAAGAAGTACTGGTAACTATTGACATATTAACTTTTATATATTTTTGTTTCTTCCCATTGATATTATGCTTTTCATGAAAGGAATATTAAAACAGTCTCAGCTGATAAGTGAATTAAGTCAGCATAATTCCCAGGCACCGTTAGCACTTATGTGAATAGAACATATATCAATAGGTAATAGTGTTCTGTGTGCTGTCAGTGTATAACCATGCCAGCATAACCATGGAAACATCTTCAAACAATGCTGGCTTTTCAGGTGTGAATCAAAGATGAGCAGGGATCAGCAACCTTAAACACCCAAAGAGCCATTTGGACTCATTTCCCACACAAAAGAAAACACCGGGAGCCACAAAACCTGGGTGGGCATGGCCAACTCAATATCACTCCCATCCAGTCACATGACCTTCCATGCCTTCCCAGGTTTTGTGACTCCTGGTGTTTTCTGTGGGAAATGGGTCTCTTGCTCTCGCCCTCTCTCTGTCCCCCTCCCTCCCTCCCCCTCCTTACTCTCATTTCTAGTTTTCTATATTTCCCCTACCCTTTCTTTCTTTCTTTCTTTCTTTCTTTCTTTCTTTCTTTCTTTCTTTCTTTCTTTCTTTCTTTCTTTCTTTCTTTCTTTCTTTCTCTTTCTTTCTTTCTTTCTTTCCTCCCCTTCTCTTTCTCATTTGTTTCCCTCTCTTTTTGTCTCTCTCATTCTCTCCCTCCAGCTCTTTCTTATTTCTTTCTCCCTCTCTTTCTCCCCTTCTCTCTCTCTCATTTGTTTCTCTCTCTTTTTCCCCTCATTCTCTCCCTCCATCATTTTCTCATTTCTCTCTCTCTTTCTCTTTTTCTCTCCTTTACACTCTTTTATTTCTCTCTCTGTCTCACGTGTGTATGTGCATGTGCACAAGCGAGGATACCCTCCGCAAGTGAGTGCCCAGGCTCACCCAAAGCACAGAGCAGGCATATGGAGTGGGCAGGTTAACTGGCTGATGGGTGAGCATCTTTGGCAAGGGCATTCTGGCTTTCTCCGAGCCTGGTTCCTGGGCTGGGCATGTGGGGTTTGCTGGGGCCAGCCCCCTTTACCCTCTGCCCTGAGTTTCTTTACTCTGAAGAGGCTGGCCCCACCAAACCTCACTCATGCACCCCAGGGATCAGGCTGCACTTTGGCCATTGTAAATAATAAAAAATATATTAAAATAATTTTAGTTTATGATATAAAATATCATTTCACCAGGTTTAATTTATGTATTTATTTATTTTACAGCTTATTACTAATTTTCCTAAGTTTATTACTAAATTATATGTTAATAAGTCCAAGAATTGAAACAGTATTATTTTACTTAAATTACCTCTGATTTTCAGAGCTTCTCCACCTTTATGTAAATTTTGCATTTATTTCAGGAAGGATTTTCATTAATTGGTGCTTCTCAGTGGTTAAAGGTAGTACGAAAAGCAGATTGCATGTTAATTGGTTCAAAATTAAAGGTACACTTATTCATATATAAATATTTTACTTAAATGTTTTTTCATCTATATTTTCCATTGAATTATTCTTCTGAAAGTTCATCTGGTTATTCTTTTACTGTCCATTCTATTGTTAGACTTGTTTTCATATGCTAAAATTGGTCAAGGCATATGTATGATGTAAGTACCCTAAAATTCTGAACAAGATTCTTGTATTATTGCATTGTATAGTAATAGCAAGATTGCAGTACAGGTTTGGAGGAGACTAAGGATGCCTGATGGAAAGGAAATACAAATGCATTTTTGCTTTTGATGTTTGGAACAAACAGTTTATCTTCTCACAATCTCTTTGTTCTAGGGCAGATTGTAAAAGGGTTGAGCGAAAGAGAGATGATCTACAGAAATTGCTTGACTTTTTTCTTCCCCTTACCCTAATCCCACTCCACAAGTGGAAGCATTGGAAAAAAGATTTCAAAAACTGTAACTATTTGCATGGCATAGCTCCCAGCCCCCAGCTGTTGGTGCAGCCATATTGCTTTTGATGTGTAGAAGACTAAACAGCTTACTCTCTTGCAATCCCTCCTGTCCAATCATTCTCCCTCCAAGAAGAGAGGAGAAAAAGAAACACAGGTCAAGCACAGAACAACGTGTACTGATTATAATGGCACTGGGGAATGCTGTGAACATCATAAATAGCTGTAAATTGGCCCTAAAATTATTTTTTTCAGTACCACCATAAACTTCAAATGGTAACTAAATGAGTAGAATGTTCAGGCTCTGAAATTTGAAGTTTCCAATTGATTAATGTTTCCAAAAGACCATTGAGAAGTTTATTCTGAACACAACCTAAAAGAAGGTAACATTGTATTTAAGAGATCAGAGCATACCAAAGTGATTTCTTCATTTCCCGTTGTAATGTAATATACATTTATATATAGTAGCACTCACAGTAAAGCTATCAGTCAATACTGCAATTAATGACCTTTAGATAGCAGCAAAGAAATCCATGAAACATTGTTGTATGAATTTTTGAAGTTCAAATCTTTCAAGTATTATAGGTTAGCGATTGACTCCTGGATGCTAAAAAGTCTCTTGAAATTGAATTGAATTAATATCGTGAGAATATTCAACACATAATTATTTCCCAATTATGAGCTATTTAGTTGTCCTAAATCAGGGGTTTCCAACTCGTGACCTGGATGCTTCACACACTGACCACGCCCATCCCCAGTTTAGTGAAGAACGAAAAAGTCGTCATAAAAAGTCTATTTTCTATGTTGTTTTTAATTATTTAAAAATTCTTATATACATAGATGAATCACATATTTTAATGGTTGTCAATATCTTGATGCTTTTATATATTTTTATTTTTAAAAAATTCCCTTCTCTTTCTCTTATATACTAGAATTTTTCTTTTTAATGGGCACATCCCATTTATACCCTTTGCAGTATTTGCATTTTTATTGTTCCAATTATTAAGTCTGGCTTGCAAAATCCTGAGCATTAATGAGTATGTGAAATAATTTCAACTGTTTTGTAATTGAAACAATTAGCAGAGTTAGCACTGTTAGCACTTAGCACTGTTCTTTGATTATATTGGAATATCTTTTCTTTTCAACTTCCTTGGCTTTTGCTAGGTTTTTATATCTACTTATAAACCACAAGAAAGTATTTGATTACATCATCTTGTAAGATTTAAAAGTATCTGACATATGTTCTGAATTCCTGAAGTATTGTCAACAGCAGTATTTTCAAGAGCCCATTTAACTTCACTTTTCATTGAAGACTGTCAGACAATAGTTCATTGATTCATTCTTTGGTTTTCCAATTTTTTTTTGTAGTTCTTCCATATAATCATACTATTTCTTTTTTTTTTTGTATCTTCATTCTTCACCATATCTTTATTTTCTTTGCATTTTATTACTCCTTTTTTAAATTCAAATTCATAATGTTCTTATTGCATCATCCATCTGCTTGTTTTCCCATTTTATGATTCTCCTCAGTTTTATTGTGTCAATTATTTATTATGTTTTGTTATTCTTGTCATTCTCCCGGGTGAGGGTTTACTTAAGCAAATTTTCCTCTATGTTTTTAGACTGTTCAGTATATTAGCAAACAGTCATTTTGCTTTCTTTTGCTTTCTGCATTTTGGGTTTTTATTTGCTTCACTTTCATGTATCATGAATTTTATATCATCATGAATGCTATGCTGAATTCTTCAGATGTCCTACTTATCAAAAATAATCTACTAAAACTATTATCTATCTTTACCACATAATCTTCTAGAATATTCATATTTTTGTGTTCTGATTGTTTTGTGTCATTTGTTTTAAGATGTAAGGGCCAATTTCCCCACAATTTTAGATGCTATGTTACTTTTATCTTTAACATTTCTGTCTTATATTCTTAGTTTCATGCCTTTTTTAATGTTGGGGGAAGAGTTATATGGAGCAAATTTTTCTAATATATCATATATAGTCACCACGAGACGCACAGTGACATCTCATGAAGATGAAAATATTTCATTGAGCAAAATGCCACCTTAGCTATAATAGGTAAAATGTAATAAAAGCAGAGGTGGGTTGCTACTGGTTCACACCGGTTCGGGTCAACCAGTAGTGGAAATTGTGATTGGGTCGCAGGCTGCCCATGCCCCCAAACCGGTTCTCCATTCGTCCATGCTGTTGCGGCAGGTTTTTTTTGTCATTTTATAATGTTTTGCGCATGCACAGAACAATTTACAGGCAACTCCACATGCGCAAGCAACGCACGGTGGGCAAAGTGCACAAGAAGCAAATTGGCAGTAATGCCGGCAGCAACTCACCTGAATAAAAGCAGAGGTGATGTAATGAAAAAAATGAAGGAGTTGGCACAAGAATTGGCACATTAAAAAGATAATATCTAAAAATGAACTATTGGTTAGAAATTCAAATAGCTTTTTAGATCACATAGAAATGATTAGTTAAATAAAGCTGAAATGTGTAATGGGCATTAATTTAACAATGTTTCTGTAAGTACTAATATGAAGCAATAATGAAATTTACTTTTTATTTTATGTTCGTGGATTCAATTTAGAGCAAACATCGTATGTTTCGTATACAATTTACTGGAGACTCCAAAAGCAAGGCAGAAGAGCATTGTCATAACTGCATGCAGAAACTAGCTGAGTATATTCCAATTCAAGTGACAGATGCAATAAGGCAGGAACTACACCAAAGCCACTCTCTGCTTCTCACTGATGAAAGTCAACTGAAAGAAACAGAACAAAATGTCCCATTACAAGATACTGTAAGCTGGTGAATGTAGTGTATGTGAAAGTGATTGGGCAAAGAAATGTAAAAAAAATATGCACTATAATCAGAGGTGGGTTGCTCCCAGTTTGGCTCAGATTGGGCAAACTGGTAGTAGCAGCGACAGGAGCTTTCCCACCCACCTGAACGGTTCTGCGTATGTGCAGAAGCATCACATGTGCACAAGAGAACCAATAGTAAAAAAATTGGCAACCCACCACTGACAATAATGTTCATTTATTATAGTAGTTTATTATGAAAACAGCAATATTGTTTAAGCAAAATGTTTTGTTCTGAAATTACCTGTTTTAAGCCAGTCTAGGAATGAACAGATTTCTTGAATGCATTTAAAAATTATATTACATTTCATGTGCACAGAAACACACACAGAAACACACACACATACACACACCCAATTTTATAGCACGAGGTTCAAATTTCAATGAATGCCAAACTATGCAATGTGTTCATTGAAAACTTTTGATACTGTTATCTAGTTTCATTTAAATTCCAAGTATATTTCTTTTGGGTATTCTTATATAATGGAAGACAATTATTATCTCTTATTTTATTTAAAATACTATATGTATTTTATAGAAAAGAAAATAAGACAGGGGACATATTCTATTTCTTTAAATAGCTTATGGTGTACATTTTTCCCTTGTATCATTTATGAATTTATTTTGAATCTTTTCTAGGTTGTAAATGTATCTCCAACACATGGAACAATATCTGTAGCAGAGCTAGCCCAGGTATTCCTAATATTTATCTAGTAGAAATGAAAGGTTAATTTATTACTGTACAGAAGTATAACTTTTCAGAAGCCAAAGCTTTCTTACTTTTAAGATATTTAAGATTTGTAACATTTAAAGATGGAACCAAAATTCATAAATGACAATCTACACAGAAATGGTCCTTGTTATTTATAGAAATTCTGTTCCAGCCTTTTAATAATGGTTAATAAAACTGTGGGTAATGAGATATTTTAACTAAAAATCTACACTTCATTTTATGCAGCCCCTGATAGCCTTCAGCAACAATCTGGGGTGAAGATATAAAGCTCCATATCATCTGCACATAATATACTCACCCCGAAACATTGGATGTCCTTACTCAGTGGCTTTATGTAGATATTAAATAGAAGGAAAAAGAGTTCTGAGCACTAAGGCACCACGCAAAGAAGAAACCACTGTCTGAATCTCTCCTTTCATCGACACTAAATGGAACTTAGGGGTTTTTAGTCAATTTATAATTGGGCATTTTAGCGCAGGGATAATTTTAGTTCAATCTATTTTTACTATTGCCTATTTATGTATTTTCTATTGCCATTTTAAATTTCCCTGTGCACCGCTCCGAGTCCCTTTGGGGAGAGGACGCGGTATACAAATAAAATTATTATTATTATTATTTATTATTAACTTACTAGGAGGGGAGGGAAGGAGAAACAGTTCAGTTCCATGCTACCCACTCCCAACTTCCAGAGCCAGTTGAGAAAGATACTATTATCAATGGTTTCAAAAGCCACTGACAAGTCAAGAACCAAGTAAGAATAGAGAAATCACCTCCATTCTGCTTCTACTATGAGTGCAATTGATGCCATCTGAGTCCTTAACTAAAAGGGGTCCAGATAATCTGGTTCTTCCAGGGTCCTCTGAAGAAGCAACATATACTTTCTATAGTTAGAAACTGGATGAATATTGTCCAGAATGGTAAATTAAATATCAAGATAAAGAAACCTTATTGGGCTTAAACACATTGGAGATTCTTACTAATAAAAACAAATAAATTTAGCTATAATTTATATCTCCTAGAGAGAGAGAGAGCAAATCCATGTTGCCTAAAAAAATCAATAAAATATTTTTTATTTTAAATTGTTAGGAATTTTAAAAGAAAATTGGCCACTTTTTTGTCTTTTGCAGTGCGTGTTGATACCAGATAATCAACTTCCTCTTGCATATCAAAATTCCACATGGAGTGCTGAAGATTTAAGTAGCTTTATTCGCTTGTGCCTGTTGGATCAACACTTCCCAGCATTTGTGGAGGAAGTAGAGAAACAGCTAAAAAAAATTATAGATGGCTAGAAAGCAAAATATTTAAAATAATTTTAAAAAATCAACCATAAATTTACTGACAGTTTCTATTTCTTACCTGTTTAATTTGCCTTAAGATTTGAATATGTGTTTATCATATCCCTTATAAGACAAAAGGCTGTATTATGCTGTTTTAGTTGTAATATGTACATTAGTGTCTAAGCTGCACCTAATTATTTTATATACAAATTAATATATTATATTAATAATAAATATAATTCATTTGTTATATATGATTAATCATTCTGTCTGTGATATATATATATTTCTGTGATATATATATAAAACATATATATTTGTTTTCGTTACATACATATATGTATATATGAATGTATATATCTCCAATAATGTGCAACAGCTCAACAATATTTTATATTACTTCTATCATTATAACAGCTTTAAAGCACTTCATGAAATATGTTTGGAATTGTTCAACATAAGATTTACATTAAAAATATTTCCTCTGAAAAGAGGTGCATTAATTTTCCCATTTGTGTTAGTTTGATGAAGATTTAAAACATTCGTCAAAACATAATTTGAATGCTTAAAATGTCTTAGGTTAGAAACTGAAGTTCTTTTTTATAATAAAATTTAGCTTGAAACATATTAAACTGTTGATCATATAAGGAATATATTAAAACTCAAAATAACAAATCCAGTTTTGTCAGTTCCTTCTCTCTCTGAAAATTCTAATTCTTCCATAGTCAATTAAACTTAATGAAACCTTATGCTTCTTTGTTGTAAATTAGAATAATGTAATTCAGTTCAGTTGAATGTCTTATTTATTATTTAGAGTCATAACAGGAAAATAAATGAGTGCAAAGGATAGAACAAGATGAATAGCAGGTAGGAAATGTTGCATGGGTTACCGAACCAGTTTTCATCCCATATAGTAAATGACAAATTAAATGCAACCAGAAATTGCTGCTTTACTTTAGCCCTGTTTTGGTGTAACAAATGATGGAATCTTCCAAGTCCCACTTCTTAATCATTCTAGTGGTGTAATTAAAGCTTTGATCTTGGTTAGAATATGATTGTCTGCAGTGGTCACATTGCATGTGGTCACTTCTATGTGAGCTCCAACACCTACAGTAGAGCAAGGCTTTTTATTGCAGACGTTTACATGGTAAACATATATATATGTTTTCGTAGATTTTCACGGGTGTAGGTATGCTGGCATAGCTGGCTTCGGGGATTTTTATACACGGGAAAATTCCCCTTATACACGGGAAAATCCCCAAAGCCAGCTATGCCAGCATATATATATATATATATATATATATATATATATATATATATATATATATATATAGATAGATAGATAGATAGATAGATAGATAGATAGATAGATAGATAGATAGATAGATAGATAAAGAATATATATATATATATATATATATATATATATATATATATATATGAAGAATATATATATATATATATGTTAGTTTTATGAGCTGATCAATAAATTAAATTAGAGAGAGACCAGGATAGATCTATTTCGAGCTTATTAGCTCTCATCAGCTGGCCATACCCCTTACTGGGATTCGAACCGGGGCTATGTTGCATGCTAAACAAGGAACCTAGCACTTTAGCCAAGCCGGTTCCCCTTATTGCATCAGCAGACAGGGTATATTAGTATAGGTAATTGTTTCTCAACAACCTGTTATTAGGCCCCAATTAAGGTTCTCTGGTGATGAGTCGAAAGGCAGGAAAGGAAACAGTATGTCTCCTCCCTTAATTGGGGCCTAATAACAGGTTGTTGAGAAACAATTACATATATATATATATATATATATACACACACACACAAGTTCTATCGAATATAAACAGTTAGCAACTGTCAGATATATAATATATATTATATATCTGACAGACAGTTGCTAACTGTTTATATTCGATAGAACCTGCAGTAAATGTTTTCTAGCTAAGATGTTGTGTCTGTCAATAGGACACAATAAGTTCTTATCTGTGGAAAAAATAAAGTTCTCCTGGTTCTCAATACAAAATTTGACAAATAATAGCGAAACAAATCATCATATTTAATTCTTCTTCCACAATTCGCATTGGACCTTCCCATCTCAAAATAATGAAAAATGCAATTTTGTTTTGAATTTGTAACAGTTTAAAATTGCTACCAAATTAATAGGTCTTTGCAATATTCTGTATAGGCTTACAACAAAAATTGTAGCATAGAGCAAGATAACACAATCTTAAAAATGTAGTTAATTGAAATTAATTTTATACATTAACAATCTTTTTATAAAATAAGAAAATGTTTCATACCAGATACCTGTACTACCTGGAAGCAGCAGATTGTATTTTGTCTCCTCGCTGGTAATTGCAGCCAAGTCCCTCATATAAAAATAGAGGCTTCTGAACAGAAAGCATGGGTTTTAGACCCTTTGTTGTAGAAGTGCAGGTGATTAATATTTCTTCAAGATGACTAGAAAGGCTCAGGGGTCAAGCTACACAGTTATTCTATGAAACACACATCTATAATTGTGATTTTCTCCATTCTTAAGCAAGATCATCTGTTTACACAAGTTTTAATTTCCTTTACATTTCTTAAAAACACATTATACAGGTATACATTTTCAGGGCATATTTTCACTGTCCCTTTAAGGGCAACATAAGGCTAAATTAAGTCTAAAAAAAACCTGTCAAAGACTGAAATGGTTTGGCAATATTTTGAAAAGGTTACACGCCAGACTGCAGATAGCATAGTATCTCATTGGATAATTTTTCTGTTGCTGTTCACACCTATCCCTGTCATTTAAACTGTTTATTTTTCACATGGATTGAAAAGTATGAGTGGCAAGAATCATTATTCAATTGACTATTTTACGCCTTATGTCAATCCCTCCCCCAGGCAGCAGTTATGGAGAATAAAACTCGTATTGAAATTTCACAAGGAAAGCTGTTGTGCTGTTTTTAAGAAAAAAAGATGAATTGGTAGTTCAGGTTAGTTCACTGATTCATTGCTGAATCGAGCTGATTAAAAGGCTGCCTTTCAGGCCTTCACTCAAATGATTGAAGGTTGAACATCATGACAGAAATTGAACAAAATATAGTAAAATGTACCAGAAAACCCAGATTGCCATACTTGAGGAACGTAGGGACAAAAATACTTCTTTGAAAGCAGAACAAGAGCATGTTCCCAGAAAATGCATTTAATGCTAGCTGAGTAGAGTTGAAAACAGACAAATTTCTATTTCTCCCTGCCCTCAAAAAATAGTTGCTGACCTATTTTGGAGATGGGTCCCTGAGTCTGAACAACATGGAAATTTAACTTGATATTTAGCAGGTCTCTCAAATAATTGAGACTCACATAATAATAATAATAATAAATTTAATTTGTAGACCGCTCCCTCTCTCCGAAGGGACATAAACATGACAAACATTTTTCTATTTCCCACCTTAATTAACATTGATTTAAATTATCAAACATGTTATTTGATCAGTGATTTGTAACAATCTTTTTCTGAAAAAGGACATTGTGCTCTTTATAAGGAACAGAAAATATTGTAAGTACAGTAGAAGATATTCTGGTAAGGAATTTCTGTAAATAGAATCAAACTCCTTTCAAATTTGAAAAGAGCTGCCTGCAGTATTATTTAATTTTTTTAATTTATTCAAATTTATACCCCGCACCTTCTCCTAAAAAAGGACCCAGGGCGGCGCACAGGAAATTTAAAAACAATACAAATATACAAAAATACAATTTTTTAAAAAACTATTAAACCCATGCCCTGTGCTAAAATAGTGTAAAATCCCCCCAATTAAAATCTATCTAAAAACAGTCAAGAACGGGAGGTTATGCTAGGCCGGCTTGTTGGAATAGGTGCGTTTTAAGACGCTGGCGGAAGAGGCAGAGGTCTGAGATGGTGCGCAGTATTATGCTTTGTTCTGCCCATTTGTGGCACATATATTGTATCTCTGGAAGCAAACAATATATTTTGAATATCTCCTGGACAAATGCATTAATAACTATGTGTTTTGTGATGTAAACAATTATCTTTATTAAAAATAAAGTCCTTGCTTGCATCCTAATTCCAGTTTTCTCATCAAAAATATGTTAAAAGCATTATATAATGTTTATGTTAATTTGTTAAGGCTGTAGTTAAATATAGTATTTATGAGCAGCATTATTGCTAAAGGTTCATTGTCAATTTAAAGTACTGTTGCAAATTTAATTACTCTCACTATCCACTGTCAAAACACTGCTTTCTCCAAAAACAAGTAACATGTTGGGTACATACTTAGGGTAGTTATAAATAATGGAAACGAGGATAGGGAGTTATAATTGCAATATTACCCCATATAGTACATTGATTAATCTAGAGTAAATGAGTTCTATAGATTGTTGTTTGGAATTAAGACATCAGGCCAGAAACCAGGAAACTGAGGTCTTATACCATTTTTGGCACAAATCAGCTGTGCCAGTCATACTCAATCAGCTTTAGAAAGAAGGCAATGCAAACTACTTTCAAAACTCTTGCCAGGAAAAATGCTGGGACTGGTCCAGATTGTCACCAGGAGCTAATGCTGGCTCAAAAGCATTTGCATCCTTCAGTCTCAAAAGACTATGGTATCGTGCTCTAGAAAGAGGTAAAGGTGAAGTGTCCTCTCCAGCATGAGGCCTGGGTAGATTAATATGGAGGACAGACTGTTACCCAAGCAGCAGATCCCCCTCTCTCCATGTTGCTAAAATAGTCCAATGGAATGGCAGAGCTGATACAATTGGTTCCAGCTGCATCTCAGGAGTTACCAGAAAGTGATACACAGTCACGAACTGCTTCTGAGACTCCGGGTCTGGATTGTGCCGGTTGACTCTTGAAGCCTTTTCCAGCAGTGGATATAACCACAAGGCAGGGGAGGTTTGTAATCAGTTTCCCTTCTCCAAGAAGATGGTTCTGCTGCTTTATCTACCATTGGGGCGTAGAGCCCTCTTCCGCCTTCAAAACCATTGACCATCTCCTGTAACTCTGGAAAGGGCCCCTTACAAGGTGCTACCAGCCAGGGCAGCTGGACCAAGGTTTTTTAAGGAGATGTTACTCCTCCGTCACTCACCATTTGTCCTGGCTTGTTACAGGCAGAGCCTGGCTTCCCAAACGTTGGACCCAGGATGGCTGGCTCAAAGGAACTAAATAAATAAAAGAGATATATATTGACAATAATACAGTTTAGAATTGCAGGTAACATCTTCATATATACATACTAAAAATATCTGGAAATATACTGTGCTTCTGCACTTAATGAATAATTATTTAAAAATAAATGAATAATTTAATATTGATTACATATTAAGAAAATGAACAAAGGCATGAAATGTATTCTATCATGATAAACAGTATTATAAGACAACGCGTTTATACTTGACAAATATTGTTATTGTAAAATACAGTAAGAGGTTTATTCTTTACCATGTTTCTAAATGTGTTGAAAAGTTAAATTTTCGAATGTTTTCTTTTCACTTTGCACATGGAAAGATTAATGGGAGTTTTCCATTCAAGGATCTTGGACATATTTAAGTCAGTGGAAATATATTAACATAAACGAAGAGATTCAGCCAATTACTGAGGAAATATATATAGACTAGGTGTTGATCGAAGATTGGATTTGGGCATATTTTAGAGATATTTAAGATTCTAAAGCCTAGATTTTGATTGCAATATGTACTGCACTTTATGGTATTTATTTGGGTAATATTTCTTCCACAGAAGGCTTCAATGAATTACCACTTATTTTATTGCACCGATGGAACTAGCTCAATGATAAATTACAAGTGACTTGTGATTTCTACAAAAAACAAGATTTTACTGTCTAAAACGTTGACGAGCATAGTGTATTTATTGGCCTGATATACATACATTCAAGGAGAAACTCATACCAGGTTGTATCTCAATTCAAATCTTTTTTATTATATATGACAGAAACATTAATTGTGTGAATCACTGTATAATGCAATACAGCAGATTCAACATAATCTGTGAATGAAAAACACTCTGATTCACTCTATATATACAGACACTGACTAAAATCTGCGACTCACCAGAATAATTATAGCAGTCTGAACAAGAGACTTAAAATTGCAATGAAGTATTTCATGCACTTTGCATTTTCCTACAAGCAATGATTTTTTGCCTCCTGCATATTGCCCTTAGGATTTTTAAGTCCAGATCAATGATTGGCTATGGCATCTCAGCTGACTTGAATGTTCATATTAGATGTTAATGGTAATTGTCTATTTACAAACAATTTCTAGATGCCAGCAGTTGAGTAACATAAAATCATTTCATAGATAAACAATAAACAATTTCATAGATAAACAATAAACAATAAACAAGGCTAGCTTGTTTATTTTTAATACAAATTCACAGGTATGCTTTCAATAGATCCAAGTGAGAGAACATAATCTTCCCACAAATATATATTTTAGGTTACTGATCTGTAGTTCATATCACACATTCTGATATGTTAATAAAGATTGGACTAGCGTTTACTAACTGATCTTCAGAGCTTCTTCAGCATTGTGCAAATATTAGTGGCTAAGTAGTATGCTCACCGCTGAAGTGCTAAGTGATATTGCATTGCACAATATACCTAAAGTGCTCTGAGTAAAATAGCAGACCATTATCACTCACAATTTATTCAGGCACTTTCATCCTAGCAAGCAAATTACTGGAAGACTGCCCATAACCATAGAACACACTCCTAGAATGGCCACTGCTAGAAGAATCGGAAGCCAAGTTCCAGAGTTTGAAAGCCAGAGAATAAGTTTTAATTGGAGCGTGGCGGAGGCGGTGCCTTAGTCCTGCAAGGAGAGCTGGTGAGGCTGGGAGGAATGTGAGCTGGGGACGGAGCAGGCGCTCGGGCATCCCCCCTCTCCAGCCGGGCAGAGCTCCATGCATTGACCTAGGGGGTATTCCGAATATGCCAAGCCACAGGAGCTGGGGGGCGGGCAGAGTGCCACATGGCTTGGTACCTTAGGGATACTCTCTAGGTCAGTGAATGGTGCTCTGCCTGGCCGGAGTAGGGGTTGTCCAGGGGGCATATTTGCAGAGGAGGGCTTACATTTCGTCCATGAGGAAAAATGTGGCATGGCCTTATTAGCGGGACATGTCATAGTTTCGGGGAAACACGGTACATATTTGAAAATAAGCTCTAGTCTCCTGACCTTTCTATTGAATATTCTACTTATTTGCCATGGCTGTCCAACTTCTTATACACCAATGTTGAAAGCTTCGTTTTCATTAATCATAACTCCCTAAATACTGTGTTTATTTTTCTTAAATTTTGTAATATTCCTCTTATGTATGGAGTTTTAATAATTATTAGGCTTTTTGCTGTTTTATGAAAAATTTGTAGAAGTATTTAAAAAAAATGGTTATATGCAATGTAATATTAATCACATTTCCTTGTTATGAACTGAACTTACCACTTTGCCAGAAGTAAAGTGTGCAGACACTGATCAATACCTAAGAAATGTGCTTTGTTTTAGATATCTATTTGTAGTCAAGATTAGGAAAATTTTATTTTCAGCTTTGAAAATAATGGCTTTGAGTAGATAGGTTCAAGGCAAAAAAAAAAAAAAGGACAAGAGTTTATTAAAAATTGTCCAGTAGATGGTAGTAGCATAACATATTGCAATATGTCCTCTTTTTTCTTTTTAAGGGATTTTGTAGAAAGTAGCAACTGCTATTACACTGCAGGTACATATGAGTAACTGAGAAAGTGATGCACCAGAAATATTTATTTCACACTTTGCAAGTAGAAGAAATTTAAATGTAATGGATTCCCAATTCTCTTTATCACTTTAACTAAATCAATTTGTGGAATTAAAAACTAAGAATATATAGATAATACAACTATTAGTGAATTCTATAGAGCGATCATTTAATTTCCAGCTACTTGATTGCCCGGGTACTGGTAAGCACATATGTACACAGTATGTATGGGTTCACTCTTAATACTGTCATTGGTTTTTTTGAAAGAAATAAGGTAAAGGGGTTTTTATAGCACATTTGAAGAAAGATTTCTGAGAATTATATAATTTTCCTTCTTGACAGGGAAAGCAAAATAAACATTTTCAGGTAATTGTATTGTTACACTTCCACTTTTCTGGTGAAATAAACAAAAAATGACACAATTAAATGGCATCTACTATTCTTTATTCCATAATCCATTGAACAGATACTTGTGTCAGTTTCAATTGGGCAAATTGGGATTCTTTGGGAAAAGTGAAGGGGTACCGTTATTATTTTTTTGCTTATTTGTACTTTTGTTCTAGTGCATTTTGACTGATACGTGACTAATTGTTTTTCCCTTTTCTTTTATTTAAAGTAGCATGTCCTCAAACAGTAATCTTTGGCCACATAGAGAAGCTCAATTAGGCTAATCTTGTTGAAAATGTGACTGGTAGGTTTTCTGATTCTGACAGTGTGAAGCAGTTTTTAGATCACTTTGGAGGTTATTACCCCACATGTAGTAGTGATATTTGCATTATCTTTCAATCTAGTAAATTTGAATTGTGTCCCTATTTCCAAATATATGTAGTGAATGTTTGTGTGAGCCTGTTATTAAGTAAATGTCTTTTACTTAATAGCATTTATGTTGTTAAGTAAATGTCTTTTCTTTTGTTTTCTTGTTAAGAAAAATCCTTTTTAATATTTCCTTAAATACAAACACAAAGAAACCCAGATTCTCAATTTATTATAGTGGACAGGTAGAAAGACTAAATTATGCCTGAAGAACATTCTATGGATTGGGAATTTCCTCACCTGATAATGTTTTAAAATGTCTTGTTCTAAATTTAGGGTACTCTACTGCAAAATTGAGTCTAAAACCACTGTTTTAATCATACTAGGTTGATTTAATGCAATATATAATAGATGAAAAACAGTGTTTCATGGATATTAGGAAAAATAGTAGTATTAATGGATTTGTTTCCAATCTGGAGTCACAATGGCAGTGGCACGAACAGGAAGATTTTTTCCACAATTCCCATCACAATTATTTTGCTGAGTTTTGCAGTTTATTCTATGCAAAAAAAGTTTTATTGGTTTTAACAATTTTTTTTTTACAGGGAAAACGTACCGTATTTTTCGGAGTATAAGATGCACCTTTTCCCCTCTAAAAACAGGCTGAAAATCTGGGTGCGTCTTATACATCGAATACAGTATTTTTTGCTTCCTGGAACCCCACTCCCTTCACCAAACTGGCTGTGCAGAGTCTTATGGAGGCTTCCAGAGAACCCCTGGGGGCTGGGGACGGCAGAAGTTAGCCTTAAACGGGCCGTTTCCCCCTCCCCCAGCCCCCAGCAGCACTCTATAAGCCTCCATAGGGCTATGCATGCAATTTATTTGACATAAAAATGGTCCGTTTCCGCGATAAATGGGACGGTGTTTTTGCTCATTTTTTATCCCCCACCCCCCAGGAGCATTCTGCAAGCCCCTCCAAGACTAGTTATGCTTTTTATTTGAAGAAAATCGGCCCCGTTTTCGCGGAGAAAGAGCAGTTTGGGGAAGTATGCAAAGTGCAAAAAAACCCTTTTTGCCTCCTGGAACCCCGCCCCCTTCACCAAACTGGCTGTGTCGAGGCTTCCAGACAGCTCCTGGGGGCTGGGGAGGGCAGGAATTAGCCTCAAACGGGCGATAAATGGGGCGGGTGTTTTGCTCATTTTTCACCCCCCCAGGAGCATTCTGCAAGCCCCCCCCCCAGGCTAGTTATGCTTTTTATTTGGAAAAAAATGGCCTCATTGGAAATGGGCTGTTTTGGAAGTTTGTCCCATGCAAAGGCTCCCCCCTCCCCCTTCGGAAGGCTCTTTAACTGTTTCTGAGCAAGCAGAAACGAAGTTTTAAGGTTTGTCAGCGATTTCCATCTGCAGGACATAGATAAATACACTTGAAAACATCAACCTCCCTACCTAATCTCTCTCTCTTTTTACCTACCTACTGTATTTCTCTCTCTTTCTCTCTCTACCCTTCTACCTAACTACACACACACACACACTCCCTCCCTACTTACACTCTCTCTCTCTCTCTCTCTCTCTCTCTCTCTCTCTCTCTCTCTCTCTCTCTCTCTCTCTCTCTCTCTCTCTCTCTCTATATATATATATATATATATATATATATATATATATATATAATTATTATTATTATTATTATTATTTCTCTCTCTTCCCCTTTATTTACCTACCTACCTGCACAGACACTCTCTCTCCCTACCTACTGTATTTCTCTCTCCCTCTCTATTTCTCTCTCTCTCTATCCCTTTACCTACCTATCTACTCTCTCTCTCCCTACCTACCTACTGTATTTCTCTCTATTTCTCTCTCTCTCTATCCCTTTATCTACCTACCGTACGTATTTCTCTTTCTTTCTCTCCCTCTCTCTCCCTCTCTCTACCTACCTACCTACTTTTTTTTGTAATTTGCCTCTTCAAAACCTTGGTGCGTCTTATACTCCGGTGCGTCTTATACTCCGAAAAATATGGTATATAGGGTGTAAAAGAACATTTTAAAGGCATCCATATCGGAGGTGCAGGCCGCTCCAAGGCTTCATACAAAGATTAATTATTTTTCCATTTAAGGTGGCAGGAGTTACATATGTATCATTTCATAAAATTCATGCATTCAATACATTGTTTCTACAAAACATCCGAAAGAAAAAGTTACAGTATATTAAAGGAAATCATTTTTGTAATCTGAGTCTTGTAAATATTGTATCCTCATCCTCCCTCCCACCAGTGGGTGGTGCCATGGCCCCTCCCGTTCCCACATTTTCTTCCTCCAGGATTGAGGCATATTATTTTTTTGAAAAAGAAAAAGGCTTGCGCCTCTTCAATTGTTTTAATTTTTACTCCCCCCCCCCTCCCAGAGCACCAACATTCCTTCAGACATCAACCATCCAAAGCAGGTCCCATTCTTATATAATAATTTTTTTTTCAAATAAGAAGGAATAATTCCTTCCTATGTCTGGTATATTTTCCGAGACCTGTTTCAGACTGGCAAGTTTTTTTAGCTCATATATCAATAGACTATTGCGCCGTGCTCTCGGGGTCTCATCCCTTGTTGGCCCTCTTACATGTTTAATATATATCTCTCTGGATACATCATTTGTTCTGGCATATGCTAAATTGTAAGGCATTATTTCAAAATCGATTTTAAACATACAGCCGTCAAAATCTATTAATTCTTTTTGTGACTCCTTTATCTTTCCCCCCATCTCCGCTACTCCCCCCTTCACCTCTTCAATTTTTTGTTTGTTTCCCACTAGTGTCCCTTGCATCTCCAAAAGCTCAGATTTTGATCTTAACCTGTCCTTCCGAATCTCTGTTATTTCTTTTATTATGCTTTGGAGAATTCCCTCTATTGATTGTAGCATTTCCATAGTGAGAGTTTTAAGTTCTTGACACTAATATGGCGTCCACAGGGCGAGGAGCTCATGAGGTCAAAGAAAAGGAAAAGTCAGTGTCCAAAGTTAAAAACAGTCTGCTTAAATTCCAGGGAGAAAAGGTTTTTATAATCAGTTCTGATATAAAAGAAGGCACACGTTGGGAGAAACCCCAAAAGTCACTTGTGTTGGTTTTTCAGTAAATTTTCCAAGCTTGTAACAATGAAGGAATGTACATATTGAAAAGAGAAGGTTCTCAGCCGGGAACAAAGAAGCACCATGTTTCCCCGCCCTTTGGTGGTCAGGCAGAACTAGTGAAAGTCATTTCCCTTGCAGCAAAACTCAGATACAGAGTAACAACGGCTAATCCACGTTCAATAGACTTCCAGTTTCACTTATTCAAAATCGGATGCTGTTCTTTGCCTCTTCCCGAGCCCGGGGAGGATTTTAAAATAGCGCTTGATCTCAGGGGGGTTCTCTCTTTTTCAAACCCCCCCTCCATTCTTCTTTTCTTAAAAGAACTGAAGGCATCAAAATCTCAAAATCAACTCACTAACCACACAGCAGACCACAGAGCCTCGGTGCTTCCCTCAGCCCTGGATTTCAGCCCACTTCTTCATTTTCTGTTGTTCCGGCGCTCCATTGGCAAAAGGGACTCTTCCCCCCGCATTTTGTTCCCCAACTCCTGGGACGAGGCAGGTGCGACCCCCCCGACAGCTGTCTGGGTAGGGGTCTCTCGCAAGCTGTCTGTCCGGTTAGGGCAGCTGTCTGGTAGGGGTCTCCCGCAAGCCGTCTGTCCGGTTAGGGGGCTCTTTTGCAAAGCCCCCAAGCCCCCGAAGGCGCCGCTGGAGAAACGAGCGGATGAGCGGCGGACGAGTCAGAGACCCATCCGTTGCCTCCGGGAGCCGGAAGCGATCTCGAGTTTTGCAGTTTATAATTGTTGGAGTATTTCCAAAACCTGTTGTCATACTGGTAAGCTTTTAAAAGTCTGCCCAAAGAACAGAAGGAAAATAGAAATAACCCCTTCATTTTTCTGGATCATATTTGTCACAACTGCTCTTCCATCTTATTTACTTTAAAAAGTAAATAAGATGGAAGATTCTTCATTTGCCCAATCTTCCAAAGTTTATTTATTTATTTATTTATTTATTAGTTTTATATACTGCCCTCTCTCCCGAACATGGGACTCAGGCCGCTGCACAGGAGTTATAAAATATAAAAATACAACAATCCAAAAAATTAAAACTAGTATTAAATAAGGTTAGCCCGTGCTAAAAGCATGATTTAAAAACCCAGTTAAAATAATAACATAGCTACATCAGCTATGCCAGGCCGGCTGCACGAAAGAAATATGTTTTTAATGCCCGACGGAAGAGGCGAAGGTCTGTGATTGTGTGAAGGTCGGGAGGCAGGTCGTTCCAGAGGGCGGGGCCCGCCACAGAGAAGGCTCTTCCTCTGGGAGTCGCCAGCCGGCATTGCCCGGCTGACGGCACCCTAAGGAGGCTCCTCCCTGTGGGAGCGGACTGGTCGGGTGGAGGTATGTGGTAGGAGGCAGTCCTGTAAGTAGCCAGGTCCCATGCCATGGAGCGCTTTAAAGGTGGTCACTAAGACCTTGAACCCCCCCCCCCCAGAAGGCCACAGGCAGCCAGTGCAGCTCGTGCAGGAGAGGCGTTACATGGGAGTATCTTGAAACTCCCAGAATCCCCCGCACGGCCGCATTCTGGACTAACTGGAGCCTCCGGGTGCACCTCAAGGGAAGCCCCATGTAGAGAGCGTTGTTGTTTAGAAAGTTGTTTAGAAGCTTAGTCTACCTTGTTTTATCTCTCTTCCCCATCAATAAACTTTCTGGACAAATAGGCTGATTTCGCAGCAATGGTTAAATTTTGCTCTTATCTTTGCAGAATCAAGCTATACAAATAAAATAAATTGCCAACATCTCCTGCCTATGTTTCATAGTGGATATATTTGGAAGCATTTCTCTTGTGGTTTAAAGAAAAATCAGGAATTCCTATGATTTGAAAAAAAGAAATGTAAACAAAAGCACTGAAATCCCTCAATAGTTTCCTAGCCAACTTGCTACAATTTGCACAAATTAAAAATTGAAAGTAACGTAAAATGGCAGAAATTTAAAAAGCAAAACAAAACCATATCTTCCTGATGTAGGTTAAGAACAACTGAAATGAGAAAAGAGTTCTAATTTATTGCAGCCACAGTTTAGTTATCAACCAAGTAAAGGAATAGTCCACTTAGTGACAGATGCATATATAATACTATACCTTTGCAACTTTAAGTCTGAAGGACTTAAAGCTGGCTGGAGAATTCTGGGAGCTGAAGTCCTTCAGACTTAAAGTTGCAAAGGTTGGAGACCCATGCTATAACTTTCTGGTGTTTGCTACCAAGTTTGCCTGTGTTCCAATTCAAGATGAAAAAGATTGTAATATCAGAGTTAGCTTTTAGCTACGTTATTTCCCAGTGAAAAAAACATGGAGAAACCTCAATAGGAGGCTAAGAGGACAAATCAATGCTGCCAGATGAGAAATAGAATGTTACTGGCTATGATCCATTTGTTACTCAAATTCAAATCAAATTAAGATTTATTAACCGCACCCTCTCCCCACAGGGACCCGGGGCGGTGCACAGGCATAATTAAAAACAATATACAAAATACAAACATTACTTAAAATAAAATTAAATAAATCTACCTATGCTAAAAATATATAATTAAAACCCATTAAAATTTGTAATTAAAAGACAGAGAGAACTATTCAAGGCCGGCCAGTCGAAAGAGATGGGTCTTCAATTTTACCCGGAAGGAGCGGAGGTCGGTGGTCGTTCTAATATCAGGGGGAAGGTCGTTCCAGAGGGCCGGGCCCGCCACAGAGAGCGCCCTTCCCCTGGGCGTCGCCCGCTGACAAAGTCTAGTGGACGGCACCCGGAGAAGCCCCTCTCTGTGGGAGCGAATCGGTCGTGAGGATGTGTGGGGCAGGATCCGATCTCGCAGATAGCTAGGTCCCGAGCCATGGAGCGCTTTGAAGATGATAACTAACACCTTGAAGCGCACCCGGAAGACGACAGGTAGCCAGTGCAGCTCGCGCAGGAGCGGTGTTACATGGGCAAACCTGGAGGTGCCCATAATTGCTCGCGCGGCCGCATTCTGAACTAACTGAAGCCTCCGGGTGCACCTCAAGGGGAGCCCCATGTAGAGAGAGTTGCAATAGTCCAGTCGGGATGTCACGAGGGCATGGGTGACTGTGCGAAGGGCGTCCCGATCCAATAGGGGGCGCAATTGGCGAACCAGGCGAACCTGGTAAAACGCCCTCCTGGCCACGGCTGTCACTTGCTCTTCCATAGACAGCCGGGTATCCAGGAGGACACCCAAATTGCGCGCCCCATCCACAGGGGCAAGATGTTCGCCCCCTATGGCCAGCGTTGGAGAAAGCTGGTTGAATCGGGCAGCCGGAAACCACAGCCACTCGGTCTTGGTCGGGTTGAGCCTAAGTCCGTTACTTCCCATCCAACATACTGCCTGATGTTGTTTTACTCTGGATATTGTATATGAAGTTGAACTTTACAAGTTTAATGCTGGTTTTAATTTGTCTGTTGAGAGCTGAGAAAAAGGAAATAAACTTAAAGAGGGTGTTAATTTCTGAGCCAGGGAGGATTAGTAAGAGCAAACTTAGATGCCATTAACTCCTTTTCTGGGCACATCATGTGTCAGGACAAACTTGGCCTTGTTCCTTGAGCAGCACTAGTGCATATACATAAAGTCATTTATTTTTATCCTGTGCAAGAGAATATTACTAGAATCTGGAATAATTAGCTGTAATATATTTACCATGCTTTGAAATGTAAATTATTCTATATTATAAGGGATATTAGTTCTGGTATGGTGTATCCCAGCCTTCAGCCAGTTTTATTTTCATAACCCTACTTTGTCTACTTCTAACTCCTTTTAGG
Source organism: Rhabdophis nuchalis (assembly GCA_039707465.1). Lineage (NCBI taxonomy): Eukaryota > Metazoa > Chordata > Lepidosauria > Squamata > Natricidae > Rhabdophis > Rhabdophis nuchalis. The sequence goes on along the minus strand of CM077648.1, from coordinate 41,848,965 downwards.
TGACAGAGGCTAAAGGCAAAAAGCAATGGCAGAAACAGAAACTTCAGAAGACCACGGAATTTTCAAATGAAATCCTAAATTTTGTGTTAAAAACCATATTTATATTTTCTAGAAAATGGGTGGCCATAATCATAGAATGAGGATAATGGAGGATGGCCATTCATGAAATTACTACTGTGATAGTGTGTTCAATTAAAATGTTATGTTTAAAGAAGTGATCAGCCAGAGACTTCTAAAAGCTGAAGCTCAGATGGGAAAAGAAAATTCCAAATTCACCCATGTGGCTGTGCAATGCCTCAGTGGTTAAGATGCTGGGCTTGTCAGCTGGAAAGTAGACAGCTCAAGATTGAGATGTTGTGCAATGGGGTGAGTGCCCATCTTCACCTAGCTCTTTACCAACTAGCAGTAAATTCAAGTAGATAAATAGGTACCAATTTTGGAGGGAAGAAAACAGCACTCCATGACGTCATGCTGGCCACATGACTACAGAAATGTCTTCAGAGACCACTGGTTCATGGCCTTGAAATGGAGATGAGTACCACACCCTATAGTCAACAACAACTAGTAGAATAAAATCTGCAGGGACTCTTCCTTTTCTATGGACACTTCATGCATAAGGTCGTTTGTTCTGTTCTGCTTCACGATAATGATATGAATATGAAAGACTAACTAACTGACAATGAATAGGAAATAATACTTAGGAATAATTTTATTGGATCTTTTTTAATGTTTTGTACTACATGTCTCACTTTTGCCTTTCTTTATATCTAGTTTAGCCATTAAAATACAAAAGAAATGATATAGTGCATTTTTCTTGTTTCTTGCTCAGTACATTTACAGATTCTGCAGTGCAGACTTGACCATTTTGCCATCTCTGGGATTAAATTAAATTAAAATTGCATATACTAATATTACATCCTTTAACTTTATGACAGTTAAAAGGTTTAGGACACTGTTACTGTGAAAATGAACCTTTCTTCTATTTAACTTCTATAACTACATAGACATGTTTTCATGTGTAGTTTTCTTGGCAATAATACAGACACAGTTTGCCATTGTTTTTTTATGATTTTTAAAAAAAATCCCAGTCTAGTCTATATCCTTGGTATTTTCTGCTGCTTTCCTTTCCAAGAATAACCAGATTTGACTCTATTTAGCCATGGTGGTGCAGTGGTTAGAGTGCAGTACTGTAGGCTACTTCTGCTGACTGCTGGCTGATTGCAATTTGGCAGTTCAAATTTCACCAGGCTCAAGGTTGACTCAGCCTTCCATCCTTCCAAGGTGGGTAAAATGGGGACCCAAAATTGTTGGGGGGCAATATGATTATTCTGTAAACTGCTTAGAGAGGACTATAAAGCACTGTAAAATGGTATATAAACGTAAGTACTATTGCTATTGCTATTCAGCTTTTTGAAATCAAGCAGGTAAAAATGCAAGTAGAAAAATAGGGACCACTTTGGTGGGAAGGTAATAGCACTCTATGCATCTTTGTCATTTAGCCATGCGGGCTACATGATCACGGAGACAACTTCGGACAGTGCTGGCTCTTCGGCTTAGAAAGGCAGATGAGCACTACCCCCTAGAGCAGTGATGGTGAACCTTTTTTGGCTCATGTACCAAAAGTGGGGGGAGTGCAGGGGGTCCTGCTTGGGTGTGCCACACCCATAATGCTTCGTGCATGACTCCAGTGCGCATGCATGCATGACCAGCACTCCCCCCCCCATTTTTGGCATGCTTTTTTTGCCCTCCCCAGGCTCCAAAGACTTTATAGGAGCCTGGGGAGGGCAAAAACCGCCTCCACCCTGGAGGCCCTCCAGAAGCTTCAGGAACTTCTCTGAAGCCTCCGGAGCACGAGAAACCGGCCCCATGGGCAAACCAGAAGTTCAGGAACGGACTTCCGGTTTGCTCATAAAGCCAGTTTTAGCCCCCTGAATGCTCTGGAGGGCTAAAACAGGCCCTAAGAGCAAACTGGAAGTCCGTTCCTGAAATTCCAGTTTTCCCATAGCGCCGGTTTTTCATGCTCCGGAGGCTGAAGGTGAAAAATGGCCTCAAAAGGCCAAAATCAGCTGGCCAGCATGCACATGCACATGTGTCAGCTGACCGGTCACCACCTTGCATGCCCTGACAAATGGCTCCATGTGCCACCTGTGGCATGCATGCCATAGGTTTGCCATCATGGCTCTAGAGTCAGGAATGACTAGCACATCTGTGCGAGGGGAACCTTAGTGCAGAATGCAGCCGCGCGGGGGATTCTGGGAGTTTCTCGTTACTCCCATGTAACACCTCTCCTGCACGAGCTGCACTGGCTGCCTGTGGTCTTCCGGGTGTGCTTCAAGGTGCTAGTCACCATCTTTAAAACGCTCCATGGCACGGGTCCTGGTTACTCGAGAGACCGCCTCCTACCACATACCTCCCTTCGACCTGTCCGCTCCCACAGAGTGGACCTTCTCGGTGCCATCAGCCGGTCAATGCCGGCTGACGGCTCCCAGGGGAAGAGGACCCTCTGTGACAGGTCCGGCACTCTGGAACAACCTGCCCCCCGATATCCATACCATCACGGACCTACGACTCTTCCGTCAGATGTTAAAAGCACATTTCTTTCATCTAGCCGGCCTGACATAGACTAGGGAATAATTTTAAACTTTGATATTTATTGGTTTTAAATTTATTTATCCAAATTTTAGCACAGATTTAATAATTTAATTGTTTTTTATATTTTGTATTGTATTGTTGGGTTTTTATCTTTCTGTGCACCGCCCTGAATCCCTTTTAGGTGAAATAGGGTGGTATATAAATCGAATAAACTAAACTAAACTAAACTTTACCTTTTAAAGTCAGGTAGGTTCTGCTTCTTGCTAATCCTTCTATCTAATCCTGCCATACTGTTTAGTAATGGAAATAGGCATCATAAATTTTGTTTCTCATCATTACTCTTTAATGTTTCTTATACAAAAATGGTGAAACCTATTGCAGACATTAAAAATAAAATAATTTCTATAGAATTTATGCTTTTGCCCATGAAAAGTTGTTTACTATAAATAAGCAGGTGCAGTTTTCTCTGTCCTTATGATGTAATCTTTTAGTACATGCTGAGAATAAGCATGTATTGAACTCAGTGGGGCTTATTTCTAAACATACATGCATAGGATTGTCTTGCTAAAAACTGTTGTGATTTTATTATAATAACAGACATTCCCATGATAAGAGTATAATTTATTCTAAATATATACATTGGTACAATTTAAAAAAAGATATTGAAATATTCAATATTTGAAAAATGTTTCATCATTAATTATAATGTCAATCTTTTTATTGCTCTAATTCCACCAAGGTCACATGAATTCCCTCCACAAAAAGAATCATTGGAGCATGATTTATCTAGAGGCAAATCAAAGAAAACAACATTTTAATGTTACACTAATTAGTGCCTATTGAATTTATGGATTCTTAAAAATAAAATCTGCTCTAGGAACAAAGAAAAATTATTATTTTACTTCTTATTTATTTATACATTTATTTTTAAACTTAATTTTCAAGGCTTCTGACTTCTTAATAATTCTGGACAACTTATTTAGACAGTATACTTAGAAAAAATATTAAGTGTTTCAAAAACTACATAATACTAATAGAAAAGCCAAAACTATAGGGACTAGGCAGCTACCCTATTTAAAATCTTTCTTCTGCTTAGATCAACAATACATTGTAGCTACAAGTACATAGTTTAGAGTTGGTATAACAAGATATTTTTAGGTTTTTCTTAGTTGATTGGGAAAATCAGTTTCTTTATACACAAGTACAAAGAAAAATCAGAAACATAATTTACTTTCAAATACATTGCATAGACTGGTGGTCCTACACCCAAGCAATGTCTAAATTTAACAGGGATAAAAAACAATTTGGAATTTACCCATCAAAACAGGATACTGATAAGATTCTATGGGACTCACCGACTAAATTTATCTCCAAAGCATACAAATTACTTTTACAAGGTTACATCGGTGAGGAAATAGTCAAAGATGCTATGATCGCTTGGGGAAGAAACATAGGAAGGAACATTACACTGGATGAATGGCAAACAATTTGGAGCAAATCTATCAAAATGACCCTGGCCTCCTCATTTAAGGAGAACCTATACAAAATGCTGTACAGGTGGTATTTACCACCAGCCAGAATAGCGCACATGTTCCCGAATACCTCTGATAGATGCTGGAAATGTAAAACGGCCAGGGGTATGTTCTTCCACCAATGGTGGACTTGTCCAAGAATCAATCAACTTTGGAAGAAGATGCAGACCTGGTTGTTGGAAATAGTAGGTATCAACTTTCCCCTCAAACCGGAATATTACCTAATTGGCATTAAACCAAACCAAATTGAGAACAGAGACTGGTACCTTTTCATACATATAACAACTGCAACAAGGATGGCCATTGCCCAACAATGGAAAGACTGTAACATACCAACGGACCAACTAATCATATCAAAAAATTTTAACTGTGCTGAATCAGATAGGCTAACATATGTTTTAAGGGACAAAGCAGAATCAACTTATGCTCAATCATGGGAAAGGTGGTACATATGGTATGAAAAAAGAACAAAAGGATACCAAAGCAAACAACCAACTAACATAAACATGAAATAAATACAAGGAACAAATGAGGCAATAGTGAACTTAAGACAACTGTAGAGACACATGTACAGACAGTTATATTAAAATATATATAACAATGGATAGAACAGACTGGGACATACAAAAACTTTTGAATTGGGGGAATAGCTATACCCCCCGGTATGTCCACCCCCTTTTTCTCACTTTCCTATCTTCCCACTCTTCTTTTCCCTCTTTCTGCCCTAAAAATGTACGTTGTATACTTGTTAAATGTTATATTTTATATTTATACTAATAAAAACTATTTAAAAAAAAAATACATTGCATCATTGATAAGTTTAATTAACTGCTCCAAGTATTAAAACATGGATTCTTTTCTTTTAATCTAATGTGAAAAGATGTTACAACATAAAAAATAATAATAAACTCAGTAGATAAAGAAAAAAATAATTGTAGAAAATATTTTTCAACAACAAGCCAAATTGAAAATTTCTTAAATATATATATATATGATAAATATAAAATGTGGATCAAAACTGAAAATAGAAAAAGTATGAAATAACATTTTTATTATTTGGCATGCATGAGATCATCTATGGGTATTTCACAAAACTCTGGTTCACTGGTATACTAAAACAGTAACTAAAATATTCATTTTTTAATAAAAGAACACTACTTTATTTCAATATATTAAATTGCCTTCCAGAAAAAAAATCTAACTATATGGTTGCTAAGTGTCAACATCAATTTTTAGGTCATAATCAATCAATTAAAAATATTAAGTTGCTAACCTTTGCTATCAGGAAGAGAAAGTATTAGACAATCAGTAGAGGGAATAATTTAATTTTGTTAAAGGGAATATCTACCAACAATGTAGGCTGAAAATGTAGAGTTTCATATTAAACTTTTTTTGCATTTGAAACAAATATCAGAGTGTTTTGATTTATATCTGTATATAATTGCTCTTTCCATCTGAGTACATTGTGCTGCAGCAAACTAATTGACTTTGCTAGTTCCGGTCCCAGTGGGATTGCACAAATGATCATTTTTGTATTGATTTATATAGAGCAATTAGGGGGAAAAATCTCCCCTAATGTACTTCTATTACCACATTATAGATTTTAAATATAATTTGTAGTATAGCTGCAATACAAAAAAAAAACACCCACCCACATTTGTTCAGTTCATGATGAGAAGCCAGAAATATTACATCATCAATATCATTGGTAATTTTCATTCTAGCACTTTGGCATCAATCTATCTGCCACTTCAAATGCCAATTTAGCTTGTATCTATCTTTGCCAGCCTTATTAAACCAACTGAAACTCTAAAAAGTGTAAACAACAGTTGATTGGTATCAGTTGACCATGCTTTCTTTACTAATGTCCTTGGAAAATACATAAGTCTTTAGCGTATGACCTAATAATTGGATCACCTGTATTAGGCAAAGAATGTCATTCCCAATTAATCAAGTTTCTGGTGGGTATAAAATGTCTTTTGTTCTTGTTCTCTTCAAGGTTTGGACTTGGATTGCTTAGAGACATTAGAATGTGTTATGTCACATTCTATCAGCATCATGAATGGCTTAGATAACAGTAGATAAACTCTGACATAGTGCAAGGAGATATTAATAAAATAGCATACTTAAATGTAACATAGCAGATAAGGACTTTTTCATTACACACACACACACACACACACACACACACACTACATATGTTCCTTTTTCCTGTACAAATATATGAAATCTTTACAATCTAGAGGTGAGCAATACTTATTCACCAGACTGTGAAATAAATAATTTTAATAGCTTAATTTAATCAATAAAAGCATATTATGAAGAATGGTAAATAATATAATAGAAGTTGGAATTTCATAAGGTCATAAGTATCTAGGAGAAGAAACACAAAAGTATCTAAAGTATGGTACCCCATTTGTTACTGTTTAATATATCAGAAACAGAAAAAAAGGAAAAGGGTGCAAAATGAAACTGAAAAGAGAACTTTTTTAAAACTTCAAAGAAATTGTGAAAGGGTCAGGATGGAACCTGGAATACACAGTGTCAGCAAGGCTAACATGTAACTGTGTTGAAAATATGAAGCAACATATGACTGATTTGAATTTAGTATGATAATGTACTAATTTATTACATTTATTACATTTATAAACCGCCCCCCTCTCCCCGAAGGGCCTCGGGGCGGTGTACAGGAAAATTAAAAACTATCTAAAAACATACAAGACATACAAAGTTAAAAACGAATTAAATTACCCTGTACAAGAATTTAAAACATTAAAATTATAACCCATTAAAACCAAATCGATAATTTGCAAAAAACAGACTGGGGCAAGAAGGGTCGATTAGTCCAAACCGGCCTGATGGAATAAATAAGTTTTTACTTTTTGGCGGAAGGTGTGGAGGTCCGTGGTCGTTCTAATATCCGGGGGTAGGTCGTTCCAGAGGGTCGGGCCCATCACAGAGAAGGCCCTTCCCCTGGGCGTCGCCCGCTGGCATTGCCTAGTGGACGGCACCCGGAGAAGTCCCTCTCTGTGTGAGCGAATCGGCCGAAGGGATGTATGGGGCAGGATACGATCCCTCAAATAACTAGGTCCTGTGCCATGGAGCGCTTTAAAGATGATAATCAACACCTTGAAACGCACCCAAAAGGCCACAGGAAGCCAGTGCAGCTCGTGCAGGAGTGGTGTTACATGGGAATATCTAGTAACTCCCATAACTGCCCGCGCGGCTGCGTTCTGGACCAGCTGTAGCCTCCGAGTGCATCTCAAGGGGAGCCCCATGTAGAGAGCATTGCAGTAATCCAGATGAGACGTCACAAGCGCATGAGTGACCGTGTGCAGGGCGCCCCGGTCCAATAGGGGCGCAACTGGCGCACCAGGCGGATCTGGTAGAATGCCCCCCTGGCCACGGCTGTCACATGATCTTCTATTGACAGCCGGGAATCCAGGAGGACGCCTATGTTGCGTGCCTGCTCCACGGGGCCTAGATGTTCGCCTCCTATGGCCAGTGATGGCGTCAACTGGTTGAACCGGGGAGCCGGTAGCCACAGCCACTCAGTCTTGGATGGGTTGAGCTTGAGTCTGTTCCTTCCCATCCAGATCCGCATGGCTTCCAGACACCGGGACATCACTTCGACAGCATCGTTGGGGTGGTTTGGGGTAGAAATGTACAGCTGGGTGTCATCTGCGTACAGATGGTAATGTATCCCAAACCCACGTATGATCTCGCCCAGCGGCTTCATATATGTATTGAACAGGAGAGGCGGGAGGACCGACCCCTGAGGCACCCCACAAGTGAGAGGCCTCGAGGCCGACCTCTGCCCCCCTGTCAATACAAATTGCGACCGACCGGAGAGGTAGGAGGAGAACCACCGCAAAATGGTGCCCCTCACCCCCAACCCCTCCAGTCGATGCAATAGGATACCATGGTCGATGGTATCAAAAGCCGCCGAGAGGTCTAATAGGACCAGGATGGAGGAGCAACCCCCATCTCTGGCCCTCCAGAGATCATCCACCAACGTGACCAATGCTGTTTCGGTGCTGTGACCGGAAGCCGGACTGGCGCGGGTCCAGATAATCAATTTCCTCCAGATGACGTGGAAACTGTTGTGCCACCACTCTCTCCAACCTTTGCCAAAAAGCAGAGGTTGGAGACGGGACGATAATTAGCTAACAATGCTGGGTCCAGGGAAGGCTTCTTGAGGAGGGGCCTCACCACCGCCTCTTTCAAGACAGCCGGCAAGAACCCCTCACTCAAAGAAGCGTTGACCACCTCCTGGAGCCAGCCTCGTGAAACCTCCCAGGATGCCAGTACAAGCCAGGAGGGACACGGGTCCAATAAACATGTGGTGGCCCTCAGTCTCCTACGCAACCTGTCCATATCATCAGAAGTAACAGAGTCAAACGCCTTCCAGAATGGTGCCTCAAGACCCGCTTCCGACGTCTCCTCCGGACCACTTTCGGTGGAGGCCAACTCGCTCCGAATCTGAGCGATTTTGTCCTGCAGATACTCTCCAAATTCCTCTGCTCGTCCCTGCAGAGGGGCTTCCCATGGCCTCTGGTGAAAGAGGGAGCAGGTCACCCCAAACAGGGCGGCAGGGCGGTTATCTGCGGACGCGATAAGAGTGGCACAATACCGACGTTTGGCCACTCTTATCGCCACAATGTAAGTCCTCAAATGGGCTCTTACCTGTGTTCGGTCAGATTCAGAGCGTGTGGATCTCCATCTCCTCTCTAGGCGTCTCTTGTGGCGCTTCATCACCCTCAGCTCCTCAGAGAACCAGGGAGCCAGGGTGGTTCGCTGCCACAAGATAGGCCGCAAAGGCGCAACCCGGTCCAAGGCCCCAGTGGCTGCACTATTCCATGCAGCCACTAGGTCCTCCATCTGGGCGCGGGTCAGGGCTACAGGTAGTGGCCCAAGCTCTGTCTGGAACCTTTCAGGTTGCATCAGGCGCCTGGGATGGAACCATCTTGGATATTCCGGTTCCGCCACCCCGCAGTGGGGTGTAGCGGTGGGAAAGTCGAGCCTGGAGAAGTGAGTGATCTGACCATGACAGGGGTACGATGACTAAATCCCCAACTCCCAGATCACTCCTCCACTGGCCAGAGACAAAAATGAGATCCAGTGTGTGTCCTCCCTCGTGTGTGGGGCCCTGAATTACTAGGGTCAGGTCCATGGCCGTCATGGAGGCCATGAACTCCCGAGCTGCCTCTGAGTTCTCGCCTACCGATGGCAGGTTAAAGTCCCCCATGACTAACTGTCTGGGGGTCTCCACCGCCATCTCGACGATCATCTCGAGGTGCTCGGGCAGGGCTGCTGATACATAGCGGGGAGCCAGGTACACAATCAGCAAGCCCAACTGCCTCCCTGGGCCACACTTCACGCAGAGGGACTCGCAACCGGATATCTGTGGCACAGTGGTCTCTCTCGGCTCAAGACCTTCCCTGACAATGACCGCCACCCCCCACCCCTGCCTAGGGCCGTGACTGATGGAATGCACGGTAACCTGGTGGGAACATTTCCACGAGAGGAAGTCCTATATTTATATTTATTTAATTTATACCCCGCCCTTCTCCAAACAGACCCAGGGCGGCGCACAGGAAAATTAAAAATACATACAAAACATCATATAAAATTTAAAAAACTAATTCAATGGATTAAAATCCCCAAATTTAAAAACTATCTAAAAGTCAGATTAGGGAGCTATGCTAGGCCGGCTAAATGGAACAAATGTGTCTTTAGACACTTGCGGAAGAGGCGGAGGTCAGAGATGGTGCGAAGTTCAGGGGGTAAGTCATTCCAAAGGGCTGGACCTGCCACAGAGAAGGCTCTTCCCCTGGGTGTCGCCAGTCGGCATTGTCCGGCCGATGGCACCCTGAGGAGGCCCTCTCTGTGGGAGCGTATTGGTCTGAGGGATGTATGGGGCAGGAGGCGGTCTCGCATATAACTAGGCCCCGAGCCATGGAGCTCTTTGAAGATGGTCGTCAAAACCTTGAAGCGCACCCGAAAGACCACAGGAAGCCAGTGCAGCTCGCGCAGGATTGGTGTTATGTGGGAGTGTCTAGGCGCTCCCGTAATCACCCGCGCGGGTGCATTCTGGACTAACTGTAGCTTTCGAGTGCACCTTAAGGGAAGCTCCATGTAGAGAGCATTACAGTAGTCGAGTCGAGAGGTCACGAGGGCCTGAGTGACTGTGCGAAGGGCAGCCCGGTCCAGTAAGGGGTGCAACTGGCGCATCAGGCGTACCTGATGGAAAGCCCCCCTGGCCACAGCCGCCACATGGTCCTCCATGGACAGCCGGGAATCCAGGAGGACACCCAAATTGCGCACCCTCTCCACGGGGGCAGGTGTTTCGCCCCCAATGGCCAGAGTTGGAATAATCTGGCTGAATCGGGGTGCCGGAAGCCACAGCCACTCAGTCTTGGACGGGTTGAGCCTGAGTTTGTTACTACCCATCCAGATCCGTACAGCCTCCAAACACCGGGACATGATCTCAACGGCATCATTGGGGTGGTCTGGGGTGGATATGTACAACTGAGTATCATCAGCGTACAGATGATATCCCACCCCAAAACCACGGATGATCTCGCCCAGCGGCTTCATGTATGTGTTGAACAGTAGGGGCGAGAGGACCGACCCCTGACGTACCCCGCATACGAGGGGCCTCGAGGCCGACCTCTGCCCCCCTGCCAACACATATTGCGACCGACCAGAGAGGTAGGACGAGAACCACTGCAGAACGGTGCCTCCCAGCCCCAACCCCCCCAGTCGGCGCAATAGGATACCATGGTCGATGGTATCAAAAGCCGCTGAGAGGTCTAATAGGACTAGGATAGAGGAATATCCTCTATCCCGCGCCCTCCGGAGATCATCAACCAACATGGCCAATGCTGTGCCCGGGTCAGAAGCCGGACTGGCGTGGGTCTAGATAATCAACTTCCTCCAAGTGTCGCAGAAACTGTTGAGCCACCACACTCTCAACAACCTTCACTAAAAAGTGGAGGTTGGAGATGGGACAATAGTTCTCTAATAATGCTGGATCCAGGGACGGCTTCTTGAGGAGGGGCCTTACTACCGCCTCTTTCAAGACGGCAGGCAAGGACCCCTCACTCAAAGATGCGTTGACAATGCCCTGGAGCCAGCCTCGTGTCGTCACCCAGGATGCCAGTACAAGCCAGGAGGGACATGGGTCCAATAAACATGTGGTGGCCCTAAGTCTCTTTGACAACTTGTCCATATCCTCGGTAGTAACAAAATCAAACTCCTCCCAAGATGTTGTCTCAAGAGCAACCTCGGACCCCTCAACTGGACCACTGTCGATGGAGGGCAGCTCGCTCCGAATCCGAGTGATTTTCTCCTGCAGATAAATCCCAAATTCCTCTGCTCGACCCTGTAAAGGGGCTTCCCGCGGCCTCTGTTGAAGGAGGGAGCGGGTCACCCCAAACAGGGCGGCAGAGCGGTTATCTGAATTGCATAGAACTAAGATAATTATATAGTTACTGTATTTTTTTTTACTATAAGACACACATTAACTTTAGAGAAGGAAAACAAGGAAAAAAATCCACCTCTGCCTCCCAGCATCCATCCGTTATTCATCTAGCTAGCGTCCTTGCAGCAAACAGAAAACAGCCTGGTTTCAGCAAGTTATCATATTCCCAGCATGTGCCTTGTCAGGGCTCCGCTAACTTGCACCCATCACTAGTCAACTGAACTGAGCTGCTGCCACTGCCACAGGGAAACACCAAAGCCTTCACTGTCGAGCAGATGATGGGCAATTGAATTTGCTTCCCGGAATTACCACCGATCAGCTGTTCTAGGTGGCAGGGATCACTGGCGCCCATTCACAGCTCATTTGCTGTCACCGCCGCCTGCACTGCCGCAGCAGCCCATTCACTGCTGCCTGTTCCCCATTGATTGGCCCAATCACTGGCAAATAGGCAGCATCGAATGGGCAGTGGCGATAGGCAGCGATAGGCGATGGTGGAGATCCCGGCCACCTAGAACAGCTATTCAGTGCCACACCTCCCCCCCGCTACAATATTTCCTCTTTAAGACACACAGACATTTCCACCCACTTTTTGGGGTGTGTGTGTATCTTATAGTTCAAAAAATATAGTATATCTTTTATAAGATATAGCAGCTAATTGAAGCTTTATGCAGATGTATTGTTTTCAATGTTACTGTTGTTAACACTGAATTTATCCATTGTTTTAATTATCAGTCTTTCAGTATTGTGTGATATTAAAAAAAGTGCTCTGAATTTCTGCCGTGAATAAATATCTGCAGATTAGATTTCCTAATTGCTTATCTCTTCAGGTATTTCCTGCATTTTATTGATTCTCGTAAATTTTTAGTTACTGATAAGATTAGGTAACTAATCTCTTACCTTTAAGCCATATGCTTAAAAGTTAGAATCTATGTGTCAATGTTCTGACAGATGTATGTTTGTATGTATGCATGAATTCATTCCACACCATCCCATGATCATTTATTTAAAATCAAATTATATCACAATTGTAGAAAGATAAATACACAAGTAGATTTAACTGTTCAAAAGGAATTATGTAATTATGTGAATAGTTCATACCAGTATATGATAGCTGACGGAGGAAGTTGTAAAGCTGTAATTTTGTTGAATGGTTCCAACATCGAATGAAGGCAAATACGTTTTCCAGGATAATGTTGTGGGATCGAATCTGGGTCAGCCACCAGGTTTAGTCTTCTGGGCTTTTGGACTCGTGCTGACATGGATCGTCAGGGAACGTCTCTCTTACCAGAATGTGTGCTTTAGGCTATTCTATGTGTAGTGTTTATGTGGTGTCTGTCTGGTTGTGTGTGGCTTTTTAGTTGTTGGTTGGGGTGTTGATGGCTGGTTATTAAGTAGTTGACTGTTGTTTCCTAGTGCTGCCAAGTCCTTGGCCCCTACATACCTTGGTGGTAAATCAGCATTCCTATTGATTCACAGTCATTGTAATTCAAGAATCCAGCTTGGAACACATTTGTGCATATAAAATGTACAGTAAAAACATGTGGCACTAGTTCCTTGTTTATTCTTGATCCCCAGCAATTGCCATGTGAGACTCTTTTTTCAAATTTCTTTGGGCCAATAAAAAGTCAAAAAACATTTTAATATTTCATCTTGAATACATTTCCCACACATTTACATTTATGAATATATTTCTTTCCCACTCTTGAGTTCCAAATAACAGAAGAAGAATATTAAGCTTTTTTGACACAAATCCAGGTGGTTTCATGAGGGAGAAATATTTCTGAAATATTTTTTATGGATAAAATATGTTCCTGATAAATAAATTGAAGAATTGACCATATTTCCTGAGACCTTGATATACCTTTAATTTAGGACTTCTATGGAATATAGAAAATTATTTTCAGTGGTGTATGTATTTAAAATGTTTTAAAACAACTAATATCTTTAAAAATAGAATTTCAAATTACTCCTTTTTAATGAAGCTTGATTTTAAACATATTGTATATGGATAATCTCAGCCTAAACTCTGGATTTATTAAATAAGAATCACACATACATTGTTTTCTTTACATGTCTTTATTCTACCTTAAATGCTTAAAATAAATATATAATAATAATAATAATAATAATAATAATAATAATAATAATAATAATAATAATAATAATAATGATGTTGAATTTATTGACCGCTCCCTCTCTCCACAGGGACTCGGGGCGGTGCACAGGGAGAATAAAAGCAATAAATATACAAAATACATACAAATTTAAAACAGATTAAACTAATTCCTGTGCTAAAATCCCTTAACTAAAAATCCCCACTAAATATAAATATACATTTGAAAACCCATAGAGAGAGAGACTACCCTAGGCCGGCCAGGCGGAAAAGATGAGTCTTCAATTTCAGGCGGAAGGAGCAGAGGTCCGTGGTCGTTCTAATATCGGGGGGAAGGTCGTTCCAGAGGGCCCGGCCCACCACATATGTTAGCATCTGAGTGAAAACACATGGAAATTACATTAATTTAATGTTTATGGCGAACATAAATAAATGTATCCACCAGATTGGCAGTGGATTGGCTAAGGAGGAAAGGAACTTTCTTTAGGTAGACCTGACAAAATAGAAGTTTATTGTCCAAATGGTGGCGCAAGAGGCTTTATTCTCTACAAAGGGTACCAAAACCACAATAAAATAATCAAATAATGTATCAGCAGCTAAGAGTTATTTCTCCCTGGAATAAAGAAATATGAGAGAAAAGCATGTTGCCATAATAGTGGAGGCAACACTACGCAGGTTTTGCCAAGACAATCTTTTTCGATTCACAGTTATCCTGGAAGTGCTTTGTATCAAAGTTAGATGGAGAATGGAGATATGTAGCAGTCTTTTTATTAATTGCCCAAGGTATTTAAAGACAGGAGAATAAAACTTGATATTGTGGTAAGAATTTTTGTGGTAAAACCTTTATTTTGTGGGAAGAATTCTTCAAGGCTAGAAAATGAATTCCTTGAAAAAGTAATGGGAACAAGCTAAATATTGGGAAACAATAACACAATAACTATGACTAAAAAACCAAATTAGTTTAAGTTTATTAAGATTAAAAAGCAAAATAAGCTTCAGAGTACAAGCTGGCATAAACATAGCCCTCTGCTATTCCTTAAATCAAAATCTCTTTTCCACCATTAAATGGCAACTGTCAAGGGCCAACTGCAAATGGGTGCAACATTTGTGCCTGCATGCAGGTGAATAGCAATTAAAACCATAGCTTCAATTGAATATTCCCTTTGGTGTTAATTATAAAATAGCAATAGCACTAAGACTTATATACTGCTTCACAGTGCTTTTACAGCTCCCCTCTAAGCGGTTTACAGAGTCAGCATTTTGCCCCCAACATTTTATCAACCTCGAAAGGATGGAAGGCTGAGTCAGTCTTGAGCCTGGTGAGATTCGATCTGCCAAACTGCTGGCAGTCTGTGATCAGCAGAAGTAGCCTGCAGTACTACCCTCCACTCTAACCAATTTCATTGTAATTTTTACAATGACAATAAAGATTATTATTATTAACCACTGTGCCCTTGCGGCTCATCTCATTAAAAAAAATCATATATCTGTTAGGATGTTTTTATTTCACCAATAATATCTGTTATGGATTAAGAGGAAGGAAAAATATTGACATTATGTATTTATGGAAGCAGTCCTTTGGGATTAATGACTTGGTGTTTTCTAGATGAATGAGAATGCTAAATAGAGACTCGTTCAAATTTAAGCCTAACCTTTCTAGAATGCACTCAAAAGAACAAAATTAAATTGCAAGATGACAGATATAGATGTCTTTCTCATTAGCTTTCTTATGGATAGCTGAACACCAACACTGTTCTGCTGAATGCACTATAAGCTAGTACATGTTTTATTCTATGTAGGAGTTTATGCTCATGCCAAGAGCAAACATGTTAAATAATTAATTGGGATCTACTGAACAACTGTTTTAATTAGATCAAGCTGCTAGGAAAATATATTGAATATCTACTTATTTCCAACTGAAGTTACTAATGCATATATCAAAATTTTGAGGTATGAAATTAGGGATATTTGATCTCCTTTCAATATATCTTGAGAAACAGTTCACTAAAGTACAGTACCTCTCTCTATATTTCACATTTGCATAAAAATTTGCTATATGTTAGACAACAATATTTTCATATGGCTGGTGATTACTGAAGCAAGAAACTGAAATTAAATTAAGAATTTATTTTACGTTCACTTACTAAGTGCACAATACACAAAAAGTCTGCTGCCTGAGTTTAAATTAGATTTACATTTTAACGTAAATCAGTACCAGAAAAGTTAAATAATAAAAATATTACTTTCAGCAACAGTGATTTTCAAATGAAACTGTCAAACCACCTGGGAGATGACATGGTTCTGGAATGGGCAGCTGTCCAAACACAGCTCATATATAATAATTATTTCCAAAGTAAAACTAAATAGTTTTTAATAACCTATCTGTATCTTAGTGGAAGACCCTGACATCGCTGTCCTTCCCATACTGCTAGCGATATTACAATGACAGACTAGAACCACAGAAGAAAGGTTAAAACTACATTCATGCAAGACAGTTTTAATTATTATAAAAGAGTCTGAAGGCATACAATTAGAATATCATACAGAATAAACATGCTGTAGCAATATTCACTCAAATTAAACATTTCACTAAGGAGAAGTAATTTATTTATCGATGGCTGTTTGCAAATTAAGAGTATTAAGGTGTTCAAGTGAAAACCAAAAGAAACAATTCAACTGGGGCCATGCTTATCTATTCTATCTATTTCTATCTTATCTATTTTATCTGTTCAACACATATATGAAGCCGCTGGGTGAGATCATCCGTGGTTTTGGGGTAGAGTACCATCTCTACGCTGATGATATTCAGCTGTATATATCTACCCCAAACCACCCCAACGATGCCGTAGCGGTGATGTGCCAGTGCCTGGAAGCCGTATGGATCTGGATGGGAAGTAACGGACTCAGACTCAACCCGACCAAGACCGAGTGGCTGTGGTTTCCGGCTGCCCGATTCAACCAGCTGATTCCATCGCTGGCCATAGGGGGCGAACATCTTGCCCCTGTGGATGGGGCGCGCAACTTGGGTGTCCTCCTGGATGCCCGGCTGTCCATGGAAGATCAAGTGACAGCCGTGGCCAGGAGGGCGTTTTACCAGGTTCGCCTGGTTCGCCAGTTGCACCCCCTATTGGATCGGGACGCCCTTCGCACAGTCACTCATGCTCTCGTGACATCCTGACTGGACTATTGTAACTCTCTCTACATGGGGCTCCCCTTGAGGTGCACCCGGAGACTTCAGCTGGTCCAGAATGCAGCCGCGCGAGCAATTATGGGAACCTCAAGGTTTACCCACATAACACCGCTCTTGCGCGAGCTGCACTGGCTGCCTGTCGTCTTCCGGGTGTGCTTCAAGGTGTTAGTTATCATCCTTAAAGCGCTTCATGGCTCGGGACCTAGCTATCTGCGGGATCGGATCCTGCCTCATACATCCTCACGGCCGATTCGCTCCCACAGAGAGGGACTTCTCCGGGTGCCGTCCACTAGACTTTGTCAGTGGGCGACGCCCAGGGGAAGGGCTCTCTCTGTGGTGGGCCCAGCCCTCTGGAACGACCTTCCCCCCGACATTAGAATGACCACGGACCTCCGCTCCTTCCGTCTAAAATTAAAAACGCATCTGTTCTGCTTGGCTGGCCTAGGGTAGTCTCTCTTTCTATGGGTTATTTTAGTAAACTTAAGTTAATTGGGAATCTTAGTATTTTAATGGGGAATTTTTAGCACAGGAACAACGTTTAATCTGTTTTTAAATATGTTTGTATATTTATTGTTTTTTATTTTCCCTGTGCACCGCTCCAAGTCCCTATGGGGAGAGGGAGCGGTCTATAAATTAAATATTATTATTATTATTATTATTATTATTATTATTATTATTATTATTATTATTATTATTATTATTATTATTATTATTATTATTATTATTATTTATGTGCCACCTAAACTCAGAATAGCTGGGCAGATCACCAAAATATTGTGGTCATTATCGATTCCCAAGAGTCCATGGGGCTAGCTGTTGTTTTATTTATTTATTTATTTATTTATTTTATTATTTAAATTTCTATACCGCCCTTCTCCCTTCCGGGACTCAAGGCGGTGTACAGGCAACAGTAAAAACACAAATAAAAACATAGAAACCCTTTAAAAATACATTAAATAATGGAGCCTGTCTTAAAACCTAGTTAAAATCCCTACTAAAAACCATATAAAACTATAACATTTAAAACTATGCCAGTTTAGAAACTCTGCCAGGCCAGCCGCACGGAATAAATAAGTCTTCAAAGCCCGACAGAAAAGGTGCAGGTCCGTGATTGTCTGTAGGTCAGGGGGTATGTCATTCCAGAGGATGGGGGCTGCCACAGAGAAGGCTCTCCCCCTCGGGGTCGCCAGCCGACATTGCCTGGCTGACAGCACCCTGAGGAGGCCCTCTCTGTGGGAGCGAACCGGATGGTGGGAGGTATTTGGTAGCAGGAGGCGGTCTTGCAGATAACCAGGTCCCTTGCCACGGAGTGCTTTAAAGGTGGTTACTAACACCTTGAAGCGCACCCGGAAAGCCACAGGCAACCAGTGCAGCTCACGCAGGAGAGGTGTCACGTGGGAGCATCTAGACGCCTCCAGAATCCCCCGTGCAGCCGCATTCTGAACTAGCTGGAGCCTCCGGGTGCACCTCAAGGGAAGCCCCATGTAGAGAGCATTACAGTAGTCCAGGCGGGAGATGACGAGGGCTTGAGTGACCGTGCGTAAAGCGTCACGATCCAGTTATTGTTATTGTTATTGTTCCTATTGTTGTTATTCATAGTATTACTAATTAAAAGTATTTGTTTATTTTCATGTAAACTTTGGAGGGTCAGTGAACAATCTGAAAGTTCATATAATTTTTATTTTAAAAAAAATGTCCTGTCTAATATCAAAACCATAAATCATAAGTACATTTTTTCCTGGTTTATACAAAAAGTCCATAAGGGATTTCTTGTGAGCAATAAACGTAGAAATTGGTTTTTTCTCTAATCAAAAATTAATTTAGCTAGCTCAGCAAGTTCCATCATCTTCACCAACCATTCATTCTTTGTGGATAGTGCCAAATCTTTCCATTCTATTGCAACACTGTGTATGCAATAATTTTGTTGCAGTTACCATACAAAGAACAATGTCCTATGAATGTTTCCCGACTATTTTTTCATCAGTACCAAATCTGGTTACCCTTATATATTAATCTTTCAAATCATCTGTGTATTTGAATTCAGAATTTTCTAGTTTTAAACAGTCATCAAACATGATAAAATATCCCTTCTGGATGTTCACATTTCAAACATACATTTGAAGTGTCTCCATACATTCTAGGCAGTTTCTTTGGCAATATAAAGCAATGATACATCATTTTACAAAAAATATCTTTAAGATTATAACATGATACAATTTTCAATTATTTTAATCATGTATATTCCCATTGTTCCTTCTGCATATTTTAACCAAAAACTTAGCACTCTTTATGATACACATATTTGTTCTTCTGTTTTAAATTTCAATAAAAACATATACATGTTAACAATTAAATGTTCATCATTTGTAATTCTGTTTCAAACTGTCTTGCAATGTTTAAAACCACAAATGCTTTTGTCTGCTTTAAAATTTTCTAATATTTGTAAATAAGAAGACCATTGGCAACTATATCCCTCTGCCACAAGTTCTTCTTTTGATTTTATTTTACAATCTCTTTGACAGCAATCTGAAACTTCATGAACGGACTGATGAGTTGGAGTTTGGGGGATTCCTGGTATGCAAAATAGAAGGTTAGATCATTTAACAAGATAAAAACATACATTCTAAAATGCTCAGTGGTGTACTATATATATATTAACTATACTAAGGAAGGCCCTGTTCAGTTCCAATGGCAATTTGTTTCTGAAGTTTCTTGAGATCCACAAACCAAGCTCCTTATAGCAACTAACATAAAGAAAACAATATCATCACACAAGTTATGATTAGAGTGATTTTCTGCAAAGAGAAAAGAACTTTAGTTTCAAAATCTTGGAAAATGGATGTGTATATGTTGGCCCTCATTAATCAAATGGAGCCTCTTATGTCTTTGATTCACTTTATAACCAAGTCTTGTTTTAATGTGGAAGATGGTAATTGCTTCCTTGGTACCACAAAAATAGTCCATTTGTTCTTATTTGCAATATTTTTTAAAATGTTCACCTTTTTTCTTAATGAACTTAATGAATGACCAACATTATTTTTTAAGTGAGAGGAACATTTTTAACCATCTCTAGTTTTATAGACTTCCCTTAAATGCTTTTGATCCTATATTTCCTTTGAGGGGAAACCTATAAAATTATTTCAAATTTGTATTAAGTAAAATAAAGTAAAATCAGAAACTCTATGGAGTCCTCCCCTCCTTTTTTTCCTTTGCGGCTGAGTTTATGTATCCAGCTAGTTGTCTTCTTATTGTTTTCTCAGCTTGCTTAGCAGGGAAGGTTGACCTTCCTTTCCTTACATTGCATCTTTGTGTGTGGTGGTTGAATGCACTGAATATTTTACCCCATCTGTGTTTTAATAATAGAACAATGGATATTTTATGCATTATGCGATACCACAAAAGGTATTATTTGGATATTGTATTAACAAGCAATATTAACATTCAGAGAATAAATGCATTAAAATTAGCCCCGATAATTTAATATACTTGCTGAAAGATATTTATTTGAGTTTGTAAAATAACAAATGTGGCAGTTCACATCATAGGAGAAATTCAGGCATGTCATTTCCACTGATGGACTTTTGAGATGTAAATGAGGATACCCCTTGTGCCCATATTAAAACAAGAAATGTCTCTGAGACATTTTTCTTTTTGAAAAATACTCATTCTTATGCTTGTCCCCTCAAACAAATCCCAACAACAGACTAAAACAAAACACACAATGTAGATGAGCATTATAATAAATAAATTATAATTTGGGAAGGTTTTTAACATGGGTTTTAGCACGGGTTAATCTAATTTAATATATTTTAAATTGATATTTATTGTATTTTTGTGGTTTTAATAATGCCTGTGCGCCGCCCTGGGTCCTAACAAGGAGAAGGGCGGGATATAAATTTAATAAAATAAAAAAATAAAAAAATAAAAAGCTAGAGTATAATTACAAGAATACAGGGGGGAAAGCACACATGTTGTAGTTTTATAGAAGGTTAATACTACGAAAGCCAAGTAATATGCATTTGACATCAACTTGGTCCCAGCAGCAGACAATTCTTTTACAATCCTGGAATGAGGATATCCTGTGGATCATGGAAGTTCCTTCTTTTCACCATAACTAAGTTCACACTGCTGGTTGGGTTCATAACCAAACTAAACAACAGGACAGTTTTGTTTGCCTTCAGTGTTATAGAATCCCCCTTATTATGATTATGAAACCATGCTGAAGACAAACTCAGTTTGATTACAGTATGTTGCAGAACAGTTAGTATATCCTGCCTGAAGAAAACTGTATGGGAATGTGAACTTTCAACTGTCCGCCATGATTCAGTGAAGCCAGATCTACATTTGGAGTAGAAAACAGTTGAATAATAAGGGCAACTTAAAAAGAAAATAAAGAAGTTAATCTCCTAAACTCTACAGGGAGTACATTCTGAAGAGCTGAATTGGCAATGAACCTGGTTTAATCCCAAATCAGCATCAGTCAGGCTTGCAATAACTATAGGCAAACTTCCTCAAATGATCTGAGAGGTCTACATGAAAAATGATGCTTTCTCAACAGTCTGGCCTTAAATCATATAGGGCTTTAAAACTAATAAGCAGCACCTTGTATTTTACTTGGATTGGGGGCAGGCAATGCAGTGCTTTAAGCACAGGTATAATATATCACGTTCTTCCCAAGATCAACCTAGCTGCTGAATTTTTTTTACCAAATGAACTTTCCAGATTAGATGCAAAGACATCACCACGTAGAGAACATTATGGTGAAATCTAGACATTACCAGTGCATGTAGCAGCTTTAAAACAACATAGGTGTCATATTAACCAAAGCTGATAAAAAATGTTTCTATCATTGTTTCAGCCTGAGGAATAGAAAGAAATATGGGTGCAAACACACTTGCATGCAACGTTACATTCCCATTTTCTCTGCAAAAGCAGAACCCTGGACATCTCCTTGGAATTGCAATCCTTTTTTTAATGTGGTTTTAATTTATTGATAGTATTTAGATTCTTTACTGCAAGATGTCTCTCTCTCACACACAAAAAGATCTGGGCATCATTAGCATATTGATAACACCCAAATCCAAGCCTCCCAATAAGCTGTCCCAGCAATTTAATGTAGATATTTAAAAGCACAAATTGTCACTGATTGTGACAAATTTAATTTGATCTAATGTCATAAGATAAATTACATTAGGCTATCCCAAAGTTGACTCTGACCAAGAATGGCATTCAGACTAGCTTAATTTATCCCCAAGGCCCCTACCTCCCAAAAAATTAATTGAAAGCATTAAGGTTCCTTAATAGATCCATAAAGAGTCCTTATTACCCATCAAAAAGACTGGCCAAATCCTCTAAGGTAGCATCCAAATAACTGCTTTGGTACCATTTGCCAGCATTCCATACATTTACCAGAAATCTTAAACGCCACCTTCCCATCTTCTACTGTGTCAACAACAATCCCAATAACTGTTCTTTGTCTTACCATTTTCACTGCATATTTATAAGGATTTAATTGATGCATGCAGAGTTATTTAAGGGGATGTTCAGTCTTTTTCTTAAGTTAGGCAAATAGCACAACATTTATGAAGAAATCATTTGCTGGAGAAATTTTGCAGAACTAAACAAGTATTAACCTGTTGCATTTCAGTATGAATAATGGAGAAAGAAACAGTATGAATAATGGAGAAAGATTTACAGATACGGCATGCTCAATTGCACATTTCTAAAATTGCATTTAAGGGGAATCAAACTAAGATTGTTAGAGAAAAATATGAAATCCTTTGGGTGTTGGCTCAACAAAGAAAGAGGTACGCACAACTAAAGTTAAAGTTAAAGTTTGGTAGTCCAAGTTAAAATTGGACTACCAAATCTAGGAGGCAGGCGGCAACCTGATAACCATTTGATGTGAACAGAAGGTTAGGGCAGGGGTCCTAAACCCGCGACCCATGGGCCAGATGCATCATGTGCTGGTCCCACCCTCACTTGGTTTAGTGAAGAGGAAGAAAGTCCCAATATGTCACATGATGCCACTGTGACAACATTAATTTGACATCCCTGGGTTAGGGGTTTCTGCATCTGCATGCTTGACAATTTAGTGCCCAGATGTTTGCATTTCAGATCTGATAAACTGGTTCAAGAGAGAATGAAAACTCTAACCTAAGTACAAGATTAGTAAATGGTTCTTAATTCAAGCATGATTTAGAGAGTAAGGGGGAAACATATTTCAAGTTCAAATGTGGTTTACAGGGAGTCACGGCATGGAGTATGGAAGATTGGCCACAAAAGAAATAAAGGTTAAAGTATTACATGCTCCAAGTTCTACTCAGGCACACCTAGTTCTGATTGCAGCAGCTGGGCTACTTGAGATCAATACCTATTACAGACCTTCCTCCTTATCATAAACCTTCTTCATTATCATTCTGCCCTGTAGACTTTTTTAATGTAGCAATTGCATTTGTACCAGCTGAGTGGTTGAAAGTCTAGGCTGCTGTGTGAATCATTAGTAGGGCCTAACTCTTCCTCAGCTGTAAAACAGGGCCTGTCCCTTATTGTAAAAATTGCCTAATGTCCTTTCTTGATTGCTTTGTTTCTCCAATGACTATTCAAATAGCAGAGAGATAATTAAAATTCCTGTTAGCCCTCATTAATTCTCTTGGTCTAGCAGCCCTCTCTCATCTTTCCTTGTACTGCCCAGTGTGGTGTTTCTCAATTATGGCAATTTAAAGATGTGTGGATTTTAACTCCCAGAATTTTTTAGCCAACAAAGCTATCCATGGCCACATCTTAAAGACTGAGAAATATTGGTCCAGTGCCCTCTTATAACTACCAATACTAAAAATATGTAGTGGCTAACTTTGATTAATTGAAGCCTGAGCTAAAATAATGGTTGAGAATGTTTCAACTTAGAAGAAACATTTGGAAGAATTCCATCAAATGGCAAAGCACTGCAATATAAACCGAATAGGAGCCCTTCCCTAATTTGTTTATTATGAATCAAATTGCATCAAAGCAAAAGGGTGGTCCTTTGACCTATAATTATGTGAACTGATAAGGACTATGTAGTATTTTCTTTCAAATATAGTATCAATTTAAGCAGCTCTAAAATACGAAAGTCTGACAAGCATGCATGCTTTGTGAACTGTTATTTTCCTAGAAATCTTGTTTTCCTTTCCAGTTGCAAGACAAAAGGTTGCTACTTCATAGAAACTACTACTGGCCTTTCAATTTAGAAATGTGTGTTTAAAAATAATAATAATAATCAAGTAAATGTTCAGAGATTGCAAATGAAAAACACATTTTAGGAGGGCGATAGGTGGGAAGCAGACCTGTAAAATAATATTTTTTTTAGATAAAAGTGTGCCACAGGGTCAAATGAGGATATGATGTAGTTTTAATTTCCACCCTTTACCTATATGTTCTGGTACAGACTGCTCTTGTTAGTTTCGTAACTAGGGTGGGAATAGAAAGAGGAAAAAAAGCTGTACAGAGAGATTAATTTACAAACTAGCAAAGAAGAATTAGTCACAAGAGACCAACCTCTGAGGGTCTGGCAGCCACCAGCATTCTCTTTGAAGTATGCAAAATATTTCACATGGATTTATATTTTTCCTTTTTGTTTGTCTGCCTTTTAAGTTTCTCAGTTTGTTCTTTCTTGTAATCCTGCAATGGGTCAGAATTAATTGATGTAATTTCCCTTCTGATGGCCTCATATTTAAAAGGACAGACCCAGAGGAAGGATTATTGATTCTAAAAACCCTATATAAAATGCCATTTTAAAAATCTTTTTTAAAATAATACCATTTGGGGGGTGGGGGTTTCAGTCTTATCTGCTCTGAATATTGGATAAAGATAAGAAACGTAAGTATTTGATCTTCTGTGTAGTTTTTGTTGCTCCAGTATTTAGCATCTGGTTTGGAATATTGTAACACATTTTATGCAGGAGCCCTTGAAGTTGGTTTGTAATTATAATTAACTGAAACAGCAGCTGCTAGAAAATAAGCTGGAAGCAAAGCAAACATTATGTAACCAAATTAACCAGTTACAGATTGGTTCTTAGCCTTTTTATGAATACATTTCTAAAATTTAAAGCTCCAGATTGGGATTTATTTTCCCATAAATTAGAACATTTAGGAAAATGCCTTCCTTTAGTATCTGATGATTTCCCATTTCCTTTACATTGCATCACAATTTAACAGAATATCCTAATTCTAGTCTTTGAAAGACTACAGCAGGGGTGTCAAATTCACATCTTCATGCTGGTGTCACATGATGTATCAGGACTTCCCCCCCTTTGCTAAACCGGGTGAGGGCGTGGCCAGCGGGTGATGTATCTGGCCCATAGGGCAGGATTTTGACAGCCTGTCCTAGAGTGAAGAGATAATTTGCACCTCTTAAATATGAAACTAAGCCATAAGTATATATTTGTGCTGATAGTGGTCTAATTATTCATTTATTATTTTATTTGTATCCCACATTTATTATTTTTCACAAGGTGGCAAATATATCCAACACATTTTCCTCATTCTATTTCCCCCCAAAATGACTATCCTATGAGGTAAGTTGGGCTGAGAGAGTGCCTGGGCCAAGATCATCCAGCTAGCTTTCCCTAGCTAAGGCAGGAAAGACTTTCTAGCCTCATTCCTTAACCACTAGACCAAACTTGGTAATAATATCAATGTCATATCTATATAGGTAGTCCTTGATTTACAACAGTTTATTTAGTGAACTGAAAAAGTGATTTATGACCATTTTTCAAACTTATGACCCTTGCAGCATCCCTGTGGTCACATGATCAAAATTCAGACAACTGTCCACTGACTCATATTTATGACAGTTGAAATGTCACAGGATAACATGATTAGCTTTTGCGACCTTCTGATAAGCAAAGTCAATGGGGCAGTCAGATTTACTTAACAATTGTATTACTAGCTTAACACATGCAATGATTCACTTAACAACTGTGGCAAGAAAAGTCATAAAATGGTCCAAACTCACTTAACAAATGTTTCAAGTAGCAACATAAAATTTGGTTTTAATTGTGGTCATAATTCAAGGACAACCTGTACCATCTACCATGTTTCCTCAAAAATAAGACAGGGTCTTATTTTCTTTTGACCACCAAAACAAGCACTTGGCCTTATTTTCGGGGAGGTCTTATTATTTTTGAGGTGCAGGAGGCAATGAGTGTGGTCACCTCATGGCTGCTGCTGTATGGCAATATTTTCAGGGAGGGCTTATTTTTGGAGAAGGGCTTATTTTAATGCATGTGCTCAAAAGCACAATTGGGCTTATTATCCAGGGAGGTCTTATTTTGGGGAAACCAGGGTATTTTTATATCTTCAAATTCTTAATTTTGACTTGTTTTAATTCTACATTTTATCCATTTATTTACTTGGATAATCTTTTTATCTTTTATCCTAATTTTTAAGTTCTTTTATAAGCAATTTAAGCCTTCAGACTTTTCATATTAATAAATAGTGCAGCTTGTTCTGTGAATAATAATAATAATAATCTTTATTGTCATTGTAAAAATTACAATGAAATTGGTGAATGTTTACTCGGAAATAGATTGCAAGTATGCGTGTAACATAATTATGTGATTATAACCTTTGGTTGCTCATATATAATGCAGGATTGAAATTAAAGTATTACCTAACTGGTTTGAAATAATACACTATTTTATTTTTATATGATATAGCTTAGAGTAAGATAGCAATATAAATATTGATTTTAAAAAATCACTTTATTCACTGTTATCAATAAATAGGTAATTAGCATAGGAATTTGTATATTGAACATACACCCTGTCTCTGTGTTATATATCTGGGCTGTTGAGAAAGTGAAGAAAGATTTGCTGTTATTACGCAATGACTACATATGGATCATCATCCAACAAATGCTTTTTAATAAGATGGGGAAGTTGTAGACTTGAGTTATCGGTCTTAATTGTCCTCCTGCCACATGCTAACAATAAGAACAGAACTGGTAACCATAAAGATTTAATAAAAACACCCCTAGTATGTAAGTAAGTTTGTATGTATTATTATAGTGAGCTGGAGGTAAGTATTCCCTTCTGTATATGCATTGATCTGCAAGCCTTTAAACTATAAGAATGGGTGTATAGTCTACAATAGTCAGTTTCAACTCCATACCTTCTCCCACTCTCTCAAAAAAAAGTCTGAAGCAAGCCTTCAAAGATTTTACTTCTGCCAGCCTCAAAATACTGAGAACACTACTCATTTTCTTTTCTATTGATTAATCAGAAGTTTGGAAAAAACATCCCTGTCACTTCATTTCTCACGAAAGAAAAATATTGATGCATTCCATTGATATTTATTGTATTCCCTCAATGTTGTGTTTGTGTGTGTAGGTATGTGTATCTATATTTTAGCCAGCCATTCCTCCTCTTGTTCTATTAATAGATTCAGTATGTTGGAATGATAGTGCAGTAGGTTGAAGCATTAACTTTTTACTACTGTTGGTAAACAGAGTCTTTGTACATATTAGGGAGAATTTCTGCATATTATATTATAAAACCTGAAAAATAAACTTAGATTTCAAACCGGCTATTGAAAATTCTCTATTAAATAGATAAAAATCGGGCATTTTACTGGAATTCTGAAAGTATCTAGAAATGAAGGGTTAAGGCTGAGTTTTACAATAAGTTTGCCAAATTCTTTCTCTGTATAAAGCTTTCTATCCCAGAACTGAAAGGCATGGCAAAAAGAACTGCCCACAAAGTGACTGCAAAACCAAAACACCAATATAGCTTTTCATATTTTTTTAATGTCATGATGATAGGCATGTTGGAACCAATCTGGGTGTGTGCATAAAGAACAGAGCAAAATATGGAATTATTACTTGGAAAAATATGTAACTGTTGTGTGCAACTGTTCACTTGGCTTTTCCAGATGTTCCTCTGTTTCAATGAGATACCAAATATTTCAAGTTTACTTCTTCGAAGACAACTGTAATCCCAAAGCAATAGCGTATTAATGGCAAATGGCAGATTTATAGACTACTTCTAGAAGGTCATAGACCTGTTATAATAATTTTATAGAGCAAACATAAGACATGTAACAATTCTTTCCATGTTCCCATGTTAATCAAGTTTGTGCATATGTGTGTGCATCTATGTATATGTATATATGTGTATAGGCATGTGTGTCTTTGTCTTTGTGTGTGTATATATACATAAGTTCCTCAAATGAACAAATGAATCTCCTAGTTTCCACTAAGTGACTTCAGGTAAATACACATACACACACACACACTTATTTTTCAACATAAAGCTGAACAAAATGATATCTTTTTCTGTTGTCCAAATGTTAGCCATGACTTGTCAAGAATCTGCTTGTAGAGACAAAAATCAAATTTATGTTTGTTCAGACAGAGTGCCGTTACTTTTTCCAAGTTTTGGAAAGCCTTTAATTTGTACACCCAGCAGTATCTCACTATTCTATTTATAAGCAACTGGACAGAGATTTAAATGTCATTTTTTCTTAGTGTCCTGCTTTTAATAGTAAATAATAGATAACAATAACAATAATAACAACAGCAATAGTAATAATAATAGAAAACTCACTTTGTCTCCTGTTGCTGTAGTTAGATTTAGAATATGAACAGACCTTGAAACACAACCTTTTACAAATATTACTATTTTTAAAAAGTGTGGTTCATAGATGTAGCAATACTAGAATATAGTAAAACTGGCAAAAAGGGGAAATTAACAAAATATTTGGATTTGCATATTTTAGCTGAAAGATTCTAAAATAAAAAGTTAACTATAGCTGTATAACCTGTGACTCATTGTGCCATCATTGAAGAGACATTTCCTTACTTAAATTGAGAAATGGAATGAGCTCAGGTGAATAAAAAGGCAGGGGAGGGACTTCTGACTTTCTGCCAGTTTCTCTATTGGCTTTCCTTGTGGGAAGTTGGCAGGGAATGTTATAAAAACAATCATGTGATTGTGGCAGTCCAATGATATGGCAGCAGGGCAGCACTGAAGCAGCCAAACCTTTCCAAATTTCAATCCCATGGGAGTTATGAGTTCTAGATTTTAAATGCATATTTAAAAGATAATGATAATGATAATGATAATAATAATCTTTATTGTCATTGTACTAAAATTACAATGAAATTGGTTAATCCTTTTGAGGTATGTTGATTCAATAATGGTTGCCTTATTATGCACTGTTTCACCAATTAAAAGTTGCAAAGGGAGAAACAGAATAGTTTTAATAGTATGTAGATGCCAATAGAAATTGGAGTTCTTGAAGCTATATCAAAGTAATTCACCTTTGTTTTTTTGAAGTTTTAAATTTACCATATTATCATGACTGACTTTTCAAAAATCCACCCATCTTGGACCTTCCTACATACTACAGAGTTGGTTCCATGATTCCTAGGCTCTTGGTAAGCATGCAAATAATTGGAAAACACCCATACTAAATACTGTAACATTCTTAGAAGGAATATATGATGATGACGTTGATAATAACAGTAATACACTATGTGCATTTATCTATGTGGAGTACAAGTAGAAATAAATAATGTTTAAAAGATGATTACCTGGCCCTGTAGAATAAGCATGCATCCATCCCCATTTGGAAGCTAAACAAATCTCAAGTGGTTTATTTATTAATAAGTCTATGAAGAACAGCTTCAGTGGATTTGGAGTTGTCCATATTAAAGTCCAAATCCAGACCCATAGAAATATGGACATTGGATCGGAAATAGTAAGTTAAGATCTGTCCCAAAGATGCTTTTTTCAAAGGCAATTGGACTTTGATTTTCCCTTGAAAACGTTTCACTTTTAATCCAAGAAACTTCGGTTCTGACTCAGAAGCAAAACATTTTCAAGGGAAAACAAAATCCAGTTGCTTTTTGAAAAAGCACCTTTGGGACAACCATGACATGGATGACTTAGAATCTCGACACACATTAAGTTAAAAACTTTTAAATGTTATTAGGTCAAAAGAGTTAAAATGGATCAGTGGATCAAATTTCCTACCAACTTTGGAGAGACTGACCACTAATTACAGGAACACATTTGGTTGGAAGTCTTTCAGCTAAATATGGCAGAACCTGCTACCAAGTCTAAGGAGGCAATTAAATTTTCATATTGGCACACCACACAGATGACTTCCTTCATTAAATAAACAAGCACCAAACATTGGTATTATTTGTTCACTTAAACTTGTTTTATATGAAGTAATGACGGTGTCCTCCTGGATTCCCGGCTGTCCATGGAGGACCATGTGGCGGCCGTGGCCAGGGGGGCGTTCCATCAGGTACGCCTGATGCGCCAATTGCGCCCCTTACTGGACCGGGATGCCCTACGCACAGTCACTCAAGCACTCGTGACGTCGCGACTCGACTACTGTAATGCTCTCTATATGCGGCTTCCCTTGAGGTGCACTCGAAAGCTGCAGTTAGTCCAGAATGCAGCCGCGCCGGTGATTACGAGAGCGCCTAGACACTCCCATATAACACCGATCCTGCGCGAGCTGCACTGGCTTCCTGTGGCCTTTCGGGTGCGCTTCAAGGTTCTGACGACCATCTTCAAAGCGCTCCATGGCTCGGGACATAGTTACATGCGAGACCGTCTCCTGCCCCATACATCCCTAAGACCAATACGCTCCCACAGAGAGGGCCTTCTCAGGGTGCCGTCGGCCGGACAATGCCGACTGGTGACACCCAGGGGGAGAGTCTTCTCTGTGGCGGGCCCAGCCCTTTGGAACGACTTACCCCCTGAACTTCGCACCATCTCCGACCTCCGCCTCTTCCGCAAGTGCTTAAAGACACATTTGTTCCATCTAGCCGGCCTAGCGTAACCTCCAAATGACTTTTAGATAGTTTTAAATTTTGGGGATTTTAATCTGGTTTTAGCGCAGGGTTTTTTATTAAATAAGTTTTTAAATTTTTTTATGTATTTTGTATGTATTTTAATATTCCTGTGCGCCGCCCTGGGTCCGTTTGGAGAAGGGCGGGGTATAAATTTTTTTTAAAATAAAATAAAAAGTAATGAAGATATTATATTAAAGGGCAAATAATTTTTCATTGAATTCAGAATTTATAATGATCTCTATAAAACTAACAATATAAAATAAATTAATGGTTTTGATTTCCTGATTTCCAATGTATAGAGAAACATTATTACAGATCTTAATAAATGTTCAATATTTGAAGAAAGTCAAAGCCATAAATTATTCAGGCTGGATGAATGTTCAATAGGTTTAGCTCCACCATCTTGTGAATTGCTAAATCAATTTGCAATTTCATGTCTATGTGTCCTACAGAGACTTCTCTAACCTTCTGAGAAAGCATACATATTGGAAATTTTCAAGACAGGCCCTATCATAATATTTTCATATGAATGGAATCCCTCCCCCAATCAACTGAAAATAATGAAGGAACACAAAAGGTCTGAAGGGCTTAGGGCAGTGGTGTCCAAACTTTTTTCAAAGAGGGCCAGATTGGATGAAGTGAACATGGTGGAGGGCCGAACATTTTTCCGAACATTCTTTGAACCATTACAATTAAATGCAAATAAATTATTTTATGCCAAGTTAATTGCAAATGACATACTTTTCATTTCATAACATTAAGATCAACTGACAGTTGAATTTTCACAATGCATTGAAAATAAATTAAAAAAAAACTTACCTACCTCTTTCTCTCTTTCTTCCTCTCTCTCTCTCCATTTCTCTCGCTCTTTCTCTCTTTCTTTCTCTCTCTCTCTCTTTTTCTCTTTCTTTCTGTCTCTTTCTTTCTCTCTCTCTCTCTCTTTCTTCCTCTCTCTCTCTCTCTCCATTTCTCTCTCTCTCTTTCTTTCTCTCTCTTTTTCTCTTTCTTTCTGTCTCCCTTTCTCTCTCACTCTCTCTCTTTCTCTCTCTTTCTTCCTCTCTCTCTCTCTCCATTTCTCTCTCTTTCCCTCTTTCTTTCTCTCTCTCTCTCTCTCTCTTTCTTTGTCTCTCTTTCTCTCTCTCTCTCTCTCTTTCGCTCTTTCTTTCTTTCCCTTTTTCTCTCTTTCTCTTCCTTTCTCTCTCTCTTTTTCTCTTTCTTTCTTTCTCTCTTTCTCTTTCTCTCTTTCTCTCTGTCACTGTGTGTGTGTGTGTCTGTCTGCCTGTCTCTCACTCACTTAATCAGTCTCTATCTATCTGTCTCTCCCTCCCTCTCTCTGTCTCTCCCTGTCTCTGTGTGTGTCACTCTCTCTGATTCTCTCCCTCCCTCTCTCTGTATGTCTGTCTCTCCCTCTTTCCCCGTCTGTCTCCGATTCAATCCCTCCCTGTGTCATTCTCTATCTGTGTCTCTCTCCGTCTCCCTCCCTCCCTCCCTTTCTCTCTGTCTCTGTCTGTCTCTTTGTCTTTCCCTCCCTCCCCTTCTGTCTCTCTCTGTGTCTGTCAGTCACTCCCTCTCTCCCCTCTCCGCCCCTCCCCCACCCCGGGAAGCAGCAGAAGGGCCGGTATGCCGGAGGTTACGGACGCCTCCTCCCGCAGCGGGCGAGGGAGCAGGCGGGGTGAGCACCCAAGGCTACCGTCATCTTAAGCACCACCGAGCCCCAGAACGTGCAGCTCCCACCGCACAAGGTCGCCCGGCAGGCGCATCAGGCAGGGAAGCCAGTCGCGGCTCCATTGCGGCTCCCTCCGGCAGGCACCACGGCTTAAGTTCTGAGGCCGCGCGTCCGGCTTCCCTGCCTGACGCCCCTGCCGGGCGACCTTGTGCGGCGGGAGCTGCACGTTCTGGGGCTGCGTGGCTGGGAGGGAGGTGAACGCGCGGCCTCAGAACATAAGCCGTGGTGCCCGCTGGAGGGAGCCGCGATGGAGACACGACCGGCTTCCCTGCCTGACGTGCCTGCCGAGTGACCTGCCGGGAGACCTTGTGTGAGCACCCAAGGCTACCGTCATCTTAAGCACCACCGAGGCTGTCGCCCGGCAGGTCGCCCGGCAGGGGCGTCAGGCAGGGAAACCGGTCGCATCTGCATCTCGGCTCCCTCCGGCAGGCACCAAGCGCACGTTCTGAGGCCGCACGTCCACCTCCCTCCCAGCCACACAGCCCCAGAGACAGAGGGAGGAAGGGAGGGCCACATTTACACAGAGCAGGGAGGGCTGTTGGAGGGCCGTATTAAACCGACCCCCGGGCCGCAAATGGCCCCCGGGCCGGACTTTGGACATGCCTGGTTTAAACAAATGAGGCAATTAAAAGGCACAGCTAAGACATACCTAAAACACAGCTCTGTGAGGTTTTGGCAAAAGTTACCCATTACAATACTCTTTAAACATTAGAGAGATGCACATGAATTCATCCACTATCCATCCATCCAACATTTTGAAAGTCTACGTATTTCTAAATATAGTTCTCAATTTATGATTACATTTGGGACCGGAATTTCAATTGCTAAACAATGTGGTCATTAAGTAAGTCATCACTTAACCAACTGAACTTTTGAATCCGATTTTATGATCATTTTTTATCCCAGTGATTAAGTGAATCATGTGGTTGTTCAGTGAATATGCAATTGCTGAACAAATCCCGTTAATCCAATTGATGTTCCTTGTTGGAAGCTGACCTGGGAGGTTGCAAATTATGACCATCAAGGCCATAAGATGCTGCAACTGTTGTAAGTGTGAGCAGGTTGCCAAGCCTCCAAATTGCAATAATAAGACTCCAGGATGGCATAATAGTCATAACTTTTTATGAGAAAAAAGTTTTATTGGTTTTTACAAAATTTTTAAAAATAGGAAAAGGGTATAAGGTATTACAAAGATATTTTGAGGACATCTATGTCGGAGGTGTCGGCCCCCTCCGAGGCTTCTTACCAAAAATAATAATAATAAGATAATACAAATCATTTTTCATTTCCCTACAAAGTGGAAAGAGATACAAATATATCAGTTTATATTCATGCAATCAATCATTAATTCTATAAACATCCAGATAAAGGTTACACTATATAGAAAAAAGTCATTTGCGAGATCTAAGTCTTTTAGCAATTGTATCTTCCTCTCCCTGACCTCCAGTGGGCGGAGCCGTGGCCCCCTCCACTCCCCCATTTTCATCCTCCAGGATTGGGGAATGTTTTTTAAGAAAGGCTTCCGCCTCTGCAATTGTTTTAATTCTTACTCTCCCCCCTTCCCAGAACACTAACATTCCCTCTGGCATCAACCACTTGAACCACACCCCCTTTTTATATAATCTTTTTGATAAGAAGGAATATTTCCTCCTTATTTCTCTAATCTTTTTCGGGATCTGTTTCAAAATGACAATCTCAGTCTGTTGGTATATTAAGGGACCGTCTCTTTGTGCTCTCAGGGTCCCGTCCCTCGTTGACCTTCTTACAAATTTAATATGTATCTCTCTGGGTACCTCATTTATTCTGGCATATGCTGAGTTAATTCTATAAATCAAATCGATGTCCCCCCAAATATCTTCTTTGCTCTTTTTAGTGTAATCTGCTAACATCGTACACATTAATTCTTTTAAATCTTCAGAGGCAACTTCAGGAACATTTTGAAACCTTAAAAAGTAAGACATCCTTTCAAAATCCATCTTAGACATATGACCAGCTAAATCCACAATTTCCCTTTGAGAATTTTTTATCTCTCCTTTCATCCCAGCCGCCGCCCCCTCCAATCCATCAATTCTTTGTTTTTTTTCCATTAGTGCTTTCTGTGTCTCCAAAAGTTCCAATTTTGAGCTAACATTGTTTTTCTGGATTTCTTTTATTTCTTTCATGATGTTTTGAAGAGTTTCCTCTATTGCTGATAACTGTGTAGCTTCCACCTCTGTTCCTTTGGATAACATTGAAGTAATCTTGGGTTGATGTGGCTGCTTTTTTGAAGCCATAATGAAAGTAATAAGTTCTTGTCACTAATATGGCATCTGTTGGAGAGTCCGTGAGGTGAAAAGAGAGCAAAAGTCAATATCCAAATTCAAAGTTCAATTTGTTTACAGTCCAGAGAGAGAACAATTTTTAAAACCAATCAAATAAGAAAAAGAAAAGAAGGCACATCTGGGAAAGGTCCTAATAATCAATTAAATCAATCCACTGTTAAAGAGTTCAGTCCCAAAGGCGAGGGAGTGTCAGCAAATTTCAAAAGAAAACATTTCCTGCTGAGAACAAAGGAACGCCATCTTCCCCGCCCTTCTGGAAACCGCGGAGATCTAGTGAAAGTTCATTTCAGTTGTTGCCAGACAGAGATACAAAGTATCATTGAAATTCTTAAAGTAAAAGACTTTCACTGTAATTTAAAAGTCGGATGTTGATTCCTCCACCTCCCCAAGCTCAAAATGCCGTTTTGTTTTCCTTTCCGAGGAGGGGTTTTACAAACTCCCTCCTCCTTCTTCTTTTAAAGTGAAAGTTGAGAGCATTAAGTGAAAATCACTCACAATCCACTCTGTAGCCATGAGCCTCGGCGTTGCCTTCAGCCCTGGCTTTCAGCCCATCTTGAATCTCAGCAGCTGTTCCGGCTCTCCATCGGCGAAGGGGATGAAAGAGGAACTCCCCCCGTGACTCGTTCTCCTGCGCCTAGGGTGAGGCGGGAGCCCCCCCGACCGCCGTCGAGGTGGGGGGACTCACCGCGAGCCGCCTGTGCAGTGGGGGCTCTTTGCAAGAGCCCCCTGCCCCCAAAGGCGCCGCAGGAGCAACCAAGCGGCGGACAAGTGCAAGACCCGACCGTCGCCTCTGGCTAACCGGAAGGAAGCCCATAATAGTCATAACTTTGAGGACAAGACACAAATTACTTTTTCCCAAACCATCATAATTTAAATTATCATTAAATAAACAGTCCTAGGTTAAGGATTACCAAATTAAGTAGTGTATGGGGAAAAAAATCAAGCATACTTAAATTTATAAGGTATGTTTCATGGAGGGCATTGAAAAAAAAATATACAGTATCTATTCTACCTGGCTTTTAGAGATCATCTTTCATGTAACTGCAGCCTTATACTTATGTTAATGGTAGATGACCAGATAGAGCCCAAAGGAGACATCA
Source organism: Rhabdophis nuchalis (assembly GCA_039707465.1). Taxonomy (NCBI): domain Eukaryota; kingdom Metazoa; phylum Chordata; class Lepidosauria; order Squamata; family Natricidae; genus Rhabdophis; species Rhabdophis nuchalis. The sequence continues at coordinate 41,813,054 of CM077648.1, read as the reverse complement.
AGCACGTCATCAGTTGGAATCCTTATGTAGCCACAAGAGACCTAAGTCTAAGCCCCCATTAACTCCATTGACTCTTATCAAGTGCCAATTTGCCTTGAGCATTAGTGGATAAGATTATTTTGTATAGGTAGTAGCATGGAATAAACTTTTAATTCTTTGGACTCAACTCCTGTTCCTGGTTACTTGCGCCTGACACTTTTTGGATTTTCAATATTTAATCCATATTATGAAACTGTGTTTTATATTGATGGTGAATTAATAAAGACACAAGTGTCCTCAAAGATCCTTTCTAACATCTCATTCTTCACCTCTTAAAGTGGAGAATGGAGGCATCATCTCTATTCCAGCTGATAGATGCTATGACGAGAAACACTGATTTCTTGCTTTACCTTGAATCGCCTGCTGTGGAAGAACCTTTATCATTCCTACTTGGGAATCCTCCTCATAATCCTTCGGCAGATTTGGTCTGAAGCCACATACATATAAATATATTTTATTATCACAGTAATTGTTGGACTTCCATTTTTTAATATTCTTTGATCTCTTGCAAATTCATTTGCTGATTGCTATTTTAAAGAAGAGAAACAAGTTTGTACATATAATATTTATCTTCATTTTCCTTATAACAATGCTATTAATTTACCGTAGTACAAACAGACTGATAACCAAGTTGATAAACCAAGAAATACAAGATACATTATAAATTAAGAACTATATGCTTTAAGTATTTGCTTTCTAATGGGTTCAGTGATACCTAATATAAAGTATCTGGATTTTATAAGAAGGAACAGAAAGCAATTAGATATTTGGATTGAAGCAAGTTAATTCTCTGTTTCCAAAGTATCTGTCTCTTTGGCCATTAGGTAAAGAGAGGAACATGCACACATATCAATATATATATAGTATTTACATAAGGATATTTGCCATTATATTTTGAGTCAGTTAAGTTTGAAGCAAGACCTGCCATTTTATAATTGAAATACAGTATTAGCAAAACATAAATAATTAAGGCTCAATATGGGTTGATTGACACATTAATATTGAAGTAGTACAGCTTTGTAGACATTCCCTCAAGCATACATTGATAGTGATCTCAAGTCAACAGATGTCTATGGAGATTCTAAATCATCCAGGTCAGGGGTCTCCAACCTTTGCAACTTTAAGTCTGAAGGACAAAGCTGGCTGGAGAATTCTGGGAGCTGAAGTCCTTCAGACTTAAAGTTGCAAAGGTTGGAGACCCCTGATCCAGGTCATGGTGCTTTTTCAAGAGGCAACTGGACTTTCTTGTTTTTCTTTGAAGTTGTTTCACTTCTTCAGCTCTGTCTGAATGGTGGGAAATGGAAGGCTTTATACTCCTTGCAGATAGCCGGTCATTTGCATTCTTTTAAAGAGAAAGAATGTTTGAAATAACCAACTGATTTGTTCTTAATAAAGTTTCTTGAAGGGTATAACTGTAATTTGGCAGAGAATACTATTCTACATTTTAGAAGGTTTTTTTTTACTAGGCATGTTTTATATATTAAACAACAGATGTTTCCTTGACAAGTGTCAAAGAGATAATAGTGAAATAAAAGTAAGAAAAATGTGAATGGCAAATAAGAAATGCCCATTTTGTTTTGTTTATTAACACATGCCCTTCAATCACCCAAAGGAGTTTTAATATATTTAATATATTTTCATACTGTTGTCACATCCTGAACAGAACATCTTACAACACTTTCAGGCATCATGAGATAACATAAAAAGCTTAACTTTCAGCAGAATGTTCTGTTTTCAAGCATATAATTCTCTCAAAGTCTACACTGGCGAAGATCCAATAGAAACATATTTCAGTTTAAGGTGAGACAGTAACAAAGAAGACAGATGTCAAAATTCTGAAATCATACACAGACATCCAATTTGTACAGTTGGTATTAGGTATGTTAAAGCTGTTAGCAAGCTCTGGATATTAAATGGGTTATATTTGGAGGTGGGGGGGAACCATGCCAAGCTAGTTAGTCTAATATGATACGTTGTTAGCAAATGTCCTGGATTAAGTGTGCTTATTTCACACAACCAACTCCATTGTTATTTCCCAGGTCCCAATTTTGCAGGTGCAGTCCTTAGAGTCAATTTTAAGTGATCTCTCTGAAAATTGCTGACCAGACATAGTGAAAACAACGGGAGCAAAACAAACCATCATCTCTTCTGCGCCTAAGGCACAGGCACAATGCCATCAAGGTGAACTAAAAACCACGGGAAAGATGACAGCAAGAAGAATCAATGAACTTCAGGCAGTATGACAGCAAGGTGAACTAGTGAACTCCAAGCAGGATAGCAGCAACTGCCAATTTCAAGACTCATTCAATTCTCTGTCCTCTGTCTGTCCAATGTGGTTTCAACGGGGTCAAAGGCCAGGGTCAGGGCCCGAGACTGATGTTTTGCAACGCCAGGTCCGTGTAGAGACTGTGGTGGAACAACAGTTCCCCTGTCATCTGGAGGAAATTGATTATCTGGACCCACGCCAGTCCGGCTTCCGGCCCGGGCACAGCACCGAAACGGCATTGGTCGGGTTGGTGGATGATCTCTGGAGGGCCAGAGATGGGGGTTGTTCCTCCATCCTGGTCCTATTAGACCTCTCAGCGGCTTTTGATACTATCGACCATGGTATCCTATTGCATTGGCTGGAGGGGTTGGGGGTGAGGGGCACCGTGTTGCGGTGGTTCTCCTCCTACCTCTCCGGTCGATCGCAATTTGTGTTGGCAGGAGAGCAGAGGTCGACCTCGAGACCCCTCACTTGTGGGGTGCCTCAGGGGTCGGTCCTCTCGCCTCTCCTGTTCAACACATATATGAAGCCGCTGAGCGAGATCCTCCGTGGTTTCGAGGTAGAGTACCATCTCTACGCTGACGACACGCAGCTGTATATATCTACCCCAAACCACCCCAACGATGCCGTAGAGGTGATGTGCCAGTGCCTGGAAGCCGTGCGGGCCTGTATGGGAAGTAACAGACTCAGACTCAACCCATCCAAGACCGAGTGGCTGTGGTTTCCGGCATCCCGGTACAACCAGTTGACTCCATCACTGGCCATAGGGGGTGAACATCTAACCCCTGTGGATGGGGCATGCAACTTGGGCGTCCTCCTTGATGCACGGCTGTCCATGGAAGATCAAGTGACAGCCGTGGCCAGGAGGGCGTTTTACTAGGTTTGCCTGGTACGCCAGTTGTGTCCCCTATTGGATCGGGATTCCCTTTGCACAGTCACTCATGCCCTCGTGACATCCCGACTGGACTACTGCAATGCTCTCTACATGGGCTCCCCTTGAGGTGCACCCGAAGACTTCAGCTTGTCCAGAATGCACCCGCGCGGGCAGTTATGGGAACCTCTAGGTTTTCCCATGTAACACCGCTCCTGCGCGAGCTGCATTGGCTGCCTGTCGTCTTTCGGGTGCGCTTCAAGGTGTTGGTCATCATCTTTAAAGCGCTCCATGGCACGGGACCTAGCTATCTGCGGGATCGCATCCTGCCCCATACATCCCTGGGGCCGATTCGCTCCCACAGAAAGGGACTTCTCTGGGTGCCGTCCACTAGGCTATGCCAGCGGGCGGCGCCCAGGGGAAGGGCCTTCTCTGTGGCGGGCCCGACCCTCTGGAACGACCTGTCCCCCGAAATTAGAACAACTACAGACCTCCGCTCCTTCCGTCAAAAATTAAAAACGCACTTTTTCTGCTTGGCCGGCCTAGGTTAGTCATCTGTTTATTGTTTCAATTGGGTTCTTAAGGGGTTTAGTTTTTAGTATTTTGGCTTTTTAGCGCAGGGATAAATTGTTTAATCTGATTTTATATATATTTATGTGTATTTATGTTTGTATGTTTTAATTCCCCTGTGCACCGCTCCGAGTCCCTTCGGGGAGAGGGAGTGGTCTACAAATTAAAATTTTTATTATTATTATTATTATTATTATTATTATTATTATTATTATTATTATTATTATTATTATTATTATTATTATTATTATTATTATTATTATTATTATTATTATTATTATTATTATTATTATTATTATTATTATTAAAGCAGTCTGGCTCCAGCAATTCCAAGGCATGACAAAAGCAATATGATCCCCACAAGTTCAAGGCAATGAGTCAAGAGTAATACAACAAATTAGTCAGTTCACTGGCAGTTGTCTCCAACAACCGCCAGGTTCAAAACACCAAGGTAAATAGGCACCAACCAAGTTCAAAACCAACAAGGTAAATAAGCACCAAGGAAAATAGGCACCAATCATTAGGAGGAACAAGGCTGCCTCCTCACGTAGCTTAACTGACCTACATTGCAATTTCTTTCACTCATCTCTGCACAATCTTGGATCGGGTAGGAACAGCAACTTCTCCTTGTCCATGCTGACCAGCTGCAGTTGTGCCTCTTCTCTGCACCACAACCAGTTGGTTATCTGTGCTGACAGTCTGCAGTTGAGCCCCTTCTCCAGATTGTGCAGTCAGTTGTTCATCTGGCCACTCTCTTCTGGATTCCCCCGACGTTCCCAAAACTGCTTTGCCTCAACCATCTGATTCTGCCATCCAAGGGAATCATCACATCAAACAATGTTTTGTTGGTTAGAGTTTTGCTGAAACTTCTAAATACCAGAATATGACAACTTTCTGGTTCCCACAAATAACCATGCTTGCCACATACGCAGAAGCCCCTGTAATTAAATCTAATTCTGATTGAGGGCTTCAGTTAGAAGCATTGGGAGGGAACAACACAACTCTATGAGGCAAAATGCTATATCCTGGACACTGACCTATATCTACACCCAAGCCTAATATAAATGATCCAACTTAGTGTGTCTGTGTATGTGTGTTTAGCAATCCTTACATTGCTAAACTAGTACAGGTGCATATAACTAGTACCAGGTGTTTGAGGTGCCAAATATTTGGGGGATTCAAAGTTGCCTGCCTCTGGTAGCTTCCAAATGGTATCAGTTCTCTAGGTATACAGACAGGAGTAGTTTCTGGGCTTGTCCAGAAATACCACAAGTGACCGAACCTGGGATTTGACACACAACAAACATGTTTCCCATCAAATGGCATTATAGTCCCAAGTTATAAAAGTAACTGGCAGATCACCTGAAAAACTACTCGTACTCCACAATCACATTCTCAATTGAGTTATCTATGGTTAAAGGATTTCTGATACCGATGAGTCTAGCTAGCCATTAGCTTACGAATTGACACCATCTGTTTTTAAGTGGCTTGTGTCAAAGGTCTGCATATTTCATAAACGTATTTTCTTCTATCATGCAGAAAATAATTTATCTTAACAGTTATCCTACTGCATCACTGCCACCTATATCTTTCCTGCCTGTTATAAATCACCTCTTCTCTAGCTTTGGAATTTAAAACTTCACTATTTTTTTCTGTTGTTGGAGACAGTGATTACCTGGAGTCTCATGTTATTGCCTTATTAGTTGGAACTAATCTCTAAAAGGTGTAAGTAATTATGTGCTGCATGCAGGGGTCCGTTAAGACCTTCTGTCTGATTAAATTTCCCTGTGGGAAACATAATTACTATTGTACATTGACTTACAAAAACTGTGTAGAGCCATTATCTCTTCAGCCAGTCCTGAGGCAATACCGATAATCATTTAAAGTGACCTGCCTGGTAAAACACTGGACTCTGTATAATATTTAACATGGGTTTAGCCACAAGTAATACAGTTTGTGGATGGCTATGGTGATCTTTTGCATACCAATTTATGACAAACATGCAAATCTAGGTCATTTCCCCTAGATATCGTGAAGCTGGAAGAAGATTCATTTACCTTCATATTTTAATTCAAGAGAAAAATAAATTCAGAACACTCAGTATATCAGAGGCAAGGTAGAATTTTTTTTTTCTAAAAATGATGCATCACTTTTAAAAAAGAAGACAAATCTGTCACAATGTGTATCTGATCTGTTTGTGGGTGCAAATCCTGTACAGATATCAACAAAAGGCTTCCCTGAAGCTTGCACTAGAAGAACAAAAAGTAAGCAAAATTCTTTTAGCTGATGTCAAGCTATAAAACCACATCCTTGACTTATGACAATAGACAATAGAGCCACAATTAAGGTTGTAAGTTGTGATAAGCAAGTCATCAATGTAACAATTTTATCCAATTTTACAACCTTTTTTGCAGTGGTCATTACGCAAACGCAATAGTGGTAAAGCAGGTGTGGCAGCCATTAAGTGGCAGCCATTAAGCAAACCCACTATTCCCTATGGAGTTCTTTATGCCTGGAACCAGAAGTATACTAAATGCCAGTTGCCAGCAAAAGCATTGCAAATTACAGCGATGTGACTGTGGATGCTGCAAACGATCGCAAAGGTGGTCTAATGCCAAGTGCTCAACATTCAATCACAGGTCTGCTGGTGGGGGGGGTGGGGGGTGTTACAAAGTTGGAACTTTGAAGCTGCGTCATAAGTACCTTTTTTAGGACCTTGTAACTTGAACAGTCACTAAAAGATCAATCCTAAATCTATCTGTACTGTATATAATGGGTAGCTAAAATATATTTAAATAATAAATAAATTAAATACTTGCATGAATAAACACAGTGAAGGGAACTTGGCTAAAGACATTCACTGTAGTTATCTCATATTTATATGTTTTTTAAAAGATCTTTCTTTAGATGGGTGTATGGGCTAACATGTTCTAGGTTAGTGATGTCGAACCTTTTCAGCACCGAGTGCCCAAATCAGAACATTTGTGCATGCACATGTATTTGCATGCGCCAGAGCACCGAAAACCCAAAGATTAGCTGTACAGCATAGGCCTGCCTGATTTTTGGCCATTTTTTGGATTATTTTCAGACTGTTTTCCAGACCACTTTTGACCCAAATAAACAACTTAAAAATGCCCCCCAAAATGACCTGTTTTTTGGCCGTTTTTCATGCCATTTTCATGCCATTTTTCATGACATTTTTGGGCCATTTTCAAGCTGTTTTCTTGCACTTTGGCACCTGCGAAGGCCAGCTGGCAACAGTGCATGTGCCCACAGAGAGGGCTCTGCATGCCACCTCTGGCACATATGCCATAGATTTGCCATCATGGCTCTAGGTAAATTCATTCCTGCCAAGATAAAACACTATTGAAGATGCTGCTCCTTTCCATTTATGAGCTTCACTCATTTCCCAACTCATTCTTTTCTTAGCAGAAGAGACAACTAACAGATAAGAGTTAGTCTGAGGACAGCTGGTGAGCTTAGTGGTTTTGGGGGCTTTAAGAATGAGTCACCTTATTCAACCTCTGGGATTATTTAAATCATTAGATGTTTATATTCCATGAGAAAAGCCATAACCCATCTTCAGGCCATCATTTCAGAGATATTTCTTTACTTAAACCAGTGCTTCTCAAATAGTGGGGCGGGCCCCCCAGGGGGGGCGCGAGGCTCCGTAAAGGGGGGCGTGTTTGACCTCGGCAAAGGATTTAATTTTTTTTAAATTTCTAATGCACTTTAAATCTTTTCTGCTACAGTTAATAAAGCTATTCTTTGTTGTAAATTGATCCACATTTCTTTCTTTTTTTATTCTCTTATACGTTAATAAGGATATAGTGTTATGCAGAGGTGAACTTATAACAATTTTATAGACAAATGATACTATTTACAGTCGCGCGGGGGGCGCGAAATGTTTTCTTCTTCCTAGGGGGGCATGACAGAAAATAATTGAGAAGCACTGACTTAAACAAAGAAACAGAATGACTATGATGGGGGCACAACAACAGTGGGTTCAGGAGGGAGTTCCAACTTTGTGCTGGCTTCCCCAACCTTCATTATAGGAAGCTGGCAGGAAGCATTGAAAATAATGATTACATGACTAGGGCTGACCATGACAGTGTTATAGCACAGCAGTGCAATGGCATTGAAGTGGTCACAACTTTGCCAAATTCAAACCCATGAGAGTCAAAACCTAAATCCATGGATGCATTGTGTAAATTAGCTTATTTGGTGTGTGCTGATTTAAAAACTGTTGCTCCATGATATAGAATTTCACTCAACTGAAGCTTGCAAAGAATCAGACATAATTTTTTTTAATATTACATAGATTATATAGTATGATAGAGTCAGCAGATTCACTGTAATGATAGTTACTAGAGGATGGATGCCATGAGCTTTATGAATGCTGTGATTTTTTAGACCATTTTTATAATGGATATTGTTTTCAGTTGCATTTTTTGTTTTAGGAATCGGAATAATAAATAAATAAACGAACTAAGAATGTTATTGACTTTAGGGGGAAATCAAAGGTTCAACAAGACTTATGTTGAAAATGATGTTGGCATCTTGTCACAAATCATCCACATCTAAGCGTCCAAGTGTGATAACTGTCAGTGACATAATTATTATCATTATTTCACAAAAATTAACATCTTACTTTCATTTCTTTCCTCCTTTTCTCAATAGAAAGGAGTTCTTACTGTAGAACTGCCTTCTCTGCTGGAATCCCCCAAATTTCAGCCAGACACAGCTATAGCTAACAATCCAGGGAGTTGTAAAGAACATTTGGAGGAGTGGGAGGGAGAGGCTGCTAAAAATGTTCTGAGTGTATTTAGTGGTAAAATATTAACATAACTTATAATTTTAATCAATACACACCAAATTTTACCCTTCCTTAGCAAGGCTGGGAAAGTCAAATGACAACATGAATCAGTCTTTCTTAGTGTTGTGCCCTGTAGATATGTTGCAGTGATTGGAACAGGACAAGGCTGGTATAAACAATGTTGAGTACTGTAATGTGAAATAAAAATAGACTACTGCATTAGAAACAAATGTTCAACTATATTGAAAATAAAACCATTATTTTCTGTAAACAGATTGAACAGTTAGTGTAAAGGATGTTTGCAGAAAAACACAACCAAGAATGCAGATATGTGGTGGGCAAATCAAATTAAATAGGTTTATTCATTCCTCAAGTTGCAAAAAAGAAAGCCGTTTCAAATCCAGACATTTAGATAGCAATCTCTCAACAGTAAAAAAAAAAGGTCTTCATGGGTTCAATATTATATTTTATCACCCTATCAAGGAATTAGAATGCTGTTATGAGATTCTATTTATCTTGGCCTATCAGTTTTACAGTAGTTCCTATTTCTTAAATCAAGGTAGCATGTTTCTAATTAACCTGTAAGAAACAACATAGTGCTGTAATGAAGTAAAGACAATACATTTATATTGTGTTATCTATGTTGCCAGAAAAGTGTTATATGTGTCAATCTGGAACAGAAGTATGTGCGGTTTATTCTTTGACCTGCCCCAAGGGTCAGCAAACTGTGCTCTGGAGCTGCATGTGGCTTTTTCATCTCTACGCTGTGGCTCCCTGTCACCAGTTGGCAACACAATTGATAGGGCTTTCGGTTAAGTAGAGGAAAAAGGATGCTGCGCTAGGAGGATACTCTATGAGTTGTACATCTCTACCCCAAACCACCCCAACGATGCCATCGAAGTGATGTCCCGGTGTCTGGAAGCCATACGGATCTGGATGGGAAGTAACAGACTCAAGCTCAACCTGTCCAAGACTGAGTGGCTGTGGCTACCGGCGCCCCGGTTCAACCAGCTGATTCCATCGCTGGCCATTGGGGGCGAACATCTGGCCCCCGTGGATCGGGTACGCAATTTGGGCGTCCTTCTAGATGCCCGGCTGTCAATGGATGACCATGTGACAGCCGTGGCAAGGGGGGCGTTCCACCAGGTTCACCTGGTGCGCCAATTGCGTCCCCTATTGGACCGGGACGCCCTTCGCACAGTCACTCATGCCTTGTGACGTCCCGGCTAGACTACTGCAACGCTCTCTACATGGGACTCCCCTTGAGATGCACCCGAAGGCTGCAGTTGGTTCAGAATGCGGCCGCGCGGGCAGTTTCGGGAGTCTCTAGATACTCCCACGTAACACCTCTCCTGCGCGGGCTGCACTGGCTGCCTGTGGCTTTTCGGGTGCGTTTCAAGGTGTTGATTATCACCTTCAAAGCGCTCCATGGCACAGGACCTAGTTATTTGCAGGATCGTATCCTGCCCCACACATCCCTTTGGCCGATTCGCTCACACAGAGAGGGACTTCTCCGGGTGCCGTCCACTAGGCTGTGCCAGCGGGCGACGCCCAGGGGAAGGGCCTTCTCTGTGGCGGGCCCGACCCTCTGGAATGACCTTCCCCCTGACATTAGAACGACCACGGATCTCCGCTCCTTCCGCCAGAAACTCAAAACCCACTTGTTTCATCTAGCCGGCCTGGCCTAACTCCAGCTTTCCCACCTGAGTTTGTATTTTTAAATTTTGTGATTTGGTTTTAAGGTTAAGTTTTTAATTTTTATAAATTTGTACAGGGGTTTATTTAATTCGATTTTAGTTATATGTATGTTGATTGTATGGTTTTAATTTGTACCTGTACACCGCCCCGAGTCCCTTCGGGGAGAGGGGGCGGTCTAGAAGTCCAATAAATAATAATAATAATAATAATGATGGTGAAAACCGGATTTTTGGTTGGCTCCAGAATTGAATAGGTGGCTTCCGTTTAGGACCTTTGTTGCTCTTTGAGTGTTTAAGATTGCTGACCTCTGGCCTACCCTGTAATGTAGCTTCACAAAATGTAGTCTACAGTATTACCTTTTATAATAGTTTGGCTTTAATTTTGTTTAATTTAACTAAACTAAAATTCAGACATGGGATTAAGATTGTATGAACAGGAATGGCATATGCAAAGGAAAATATTCAGCCTCACTTTTCACTGTTGTTCTGAAATGTCAGGACCAACATGATTGAACTTCATACAAATATATTGAAGATATTGTTGGTTATTACTTTTAGGACCTTCACGGCAGGAGACCAGGTTATCTGAGGAACCATCTATTTCAGTGACTCATCTTACATGGTCAGGCAGAGAGAGACAGATCCCACAGTTAAAGAGCTTTGATTGATGGGGTCTAGGGAGAGACCCTGCTTTGTCATTGCCCTCACCCTATGGAACAACTTGCTCCAGAAGCAAGCCAAACCATCAATTCCCTGGTCTTTTGGAACACCATCAAAATCTGGCTCTACTGATTGGCCTGGGAGGGACTAAGAATGTTCTGCAAATCTAGGGGAGGTTGATGGGTTAAAGGTGATCTCTCTGCCTTTTCATTTTGTAATTGCCTTTATTATTACTCTTTTAATCTTGTTTTTAACTTTGTTTTTAACTAGGGCTTCTGCATAAATCATGCTAGGCAAACTAGTGTCCTGAATGGTGTAGAAATTTGATAAAAAATAAAGGACATAAAAGATAAAAAATTAATCATATAACCTTACTTAATAACTAATCCTTATATATTGCTGATTGCTTATCTGTCTAGGTGCTTGTCTCCTAAAAGGAAGCACAGGAAGCTTCTGAATGAAAAGAGATAGAAAGAAATGTAAAACAGATTTCATAGGAAGACCCCTGTTAAAAAAACCAGCAATATAAAAGGACATATCCAGTGGTTTTGACTGCCCGATCTGCAAGGAAAGAATGTCCAATATATGAGATGTTAGTGAACTTGTCTTTTAACAGAGCTGATGGAAGGACATTAGTTCCGACCTTAAAGAAAGCTCTCCATTATTTATAGCCAAGGTTATAAAATATCAGGCTGGTTAGCTGCACTGGTTTCTATTTCTGATAGTCTAAGGAATCACTTGCTAGACTGATTTACAGTCCACATCTGTGATGCATTGTATAAAGAGTTATTAGCCTTTTTATAGCAGATGGATATCAGAAATCCTGGTAAGACACTAGGGTTACCTTGAGGTAAGATGGAAGGCCTATAAATTTTATAAATATGAATAAACAAACAAACAGTATTTTTACAAAAACTGCTCTTTCCAAGTTGACTGGAAACTATCAACATGACCAAAAAGACTCAATGTAAAGGGTAACAATTTAGTTAGCAAAAAACCCATATTCTTCATTCAAGATAAACCATATTCTTCATTCATAGCCTTCAAGACTATATTTCCAACTGAAATATCCCATTGACTATACATCATAGTAATTGTGGTAGGACTGCTAGAAACTTGAATTGGTCATTATCTAATGAAGTGAAGCTCTTTAGTTGCAAATAATCTAAGGCCATTGTAATGATCTTACTTCATTTCCTTTAGAAATTGACTGATTAACTGTCTTATACTTTAGTCAATAAAGCTTCTCTTATCAACAAAATATTTTTTTAAATTATTATATTTGTTTGCGGTCAATCACATGTTCAAACTGGATTTGGCATTTTTGTCCACCTATCGAGTCCTTTCCAAGAACCTGGGATAGGCAGATATGGATGTCTTATACAGGTATAGTGGTATCTTGATACTCTTTGTTAATTGGTTCCAGAAGGTGCAATGAGTACTAAAAATGATGAGTGCCAAACAAACCACACGACTTATCATTTGACCCTTGTTTCATCTGAGAAGGTCTTCCTGTCTGTCCCTTTTCCTATCTCAGCAAACTTCCCAGCACAGCCAACTTCCTGTCTGCCCTCTGCAACCACCCACCTCTTCCTTTTTCAGAGGCCTTCGGAGCATGGCTGATTTCCTGTCCATTCTACATGACCATCCCTTTTTTTTGAAGCAGTTGAATATCACTGTATTTGCTACCACAATTATTAATTGCCCACATGTGTATTCTTATGATTAATGACAAATTGGAAATCAAAATGGCTTTGATCAAGGGCCTTCACCACTTTTGTGAGGCATTTGTGATACTATCATAGTACCTTATGTTCTATACTCAGAACTATACGTGGGTGCTCGAATGACTGAGGTCCAGGCGAGGAATAAAGGCTAACAACTTTATTCGTAACGCAACGGCCAACTGGTAACTTCGGCTTCTGATAGGAACAGCCTGCGGCTGCCGTCTGACAGCTCGCTTTTATAGCAAGCTGTCAGATGGCTCCGCCAATTGGCTGTAAGCGCCAGTCCCGCCAAATTAACTTTGAACTGAGCATGCTCAGAACACAACACCTTATGTGTATATAAAAGAGACAGTCACTCTCCTTTCTATATATATCATCAATGAGTTAATATAAAGTAGAAATCATATCTTACATACTATTTTGGGGGGTTAGAACAGGGCTTAAAACTTGAACTTTAGGTAGCTGGGAATCTGAAAAAATATCTCTTTCTGTCTCTCTCTCCAAGAGAGGGATTAATTTAATCCCAAATTTTACTGTATTTCTAAAATAACATGCAAACTTAAAACCAGCAAAGTGACTGAAAACGACATTCTGGATTTGGTGATGTATTTTTAAGTCAATGCTACAATACAAGACACAGATGTACCAATGCAAATTACAGCCTCATCTTCTAAAATTTAACAGCATTATCATAAATAATAGCTTCCAAATAGGCATATCATTTATAGTTCACATATTTTATTTAAAAGCCTTATACAGCTACAGTATAAATATCTTCCATATTATATTTTTTATAAATGGAGATGCCAGGTGCTGTACCCAAAATAGTTGGCCATTGTGTCAATAAAGGTAAAAAGCAGAAGGAATAAGTACATTTTCCTAGTGTGAAAAATTACAGGAATATGCATTGAGCTGAATCTCAGATTTTCCATTTCCTTGGCTAACAATAACCATGAATGGGGGAACTCAGCCATAAATAACTGGACTAGCTCTGGTTTTATATTGTATGACTCAATTTACCCTTACATCTGGCTCCAATATGTTTTCGGAATTAGCATTAAGTTGACTGAGGGTAAATTGGGCATTCCTACAATATTTTCTCTCCTTCAGTGATTTTAGTCTGAATTATAGGGGCTTTGCCTCTGCTACTATTTCTAAAAGTTTAAAAGCAAAAGTGCTATAATACTTAATAAAATTCTTTTCCTATTTGACAATATATGATTTGCAAACACAGTTTCCATTCAAAACTGATATTTAATTGTATAGAACAGGGGTCTTCAACCTTTGCAACGTTAAGTCTGAAGGACTTCAGATCCCAGACTTCTCCATCCAGCTTTGCTCTAGAATGCTTAAATGGATGTACTGGTATAAAATAAGTCTGAGCATCTGTACCATGCTCATCATAGACCTAATGGACTTCCCCCCCCCTCCCAATTAGAATTAGTGGCCACGCTGCACATCCTAGCTTATAGATTGCAGATAACATCATAAATCCAAGTACATTGATTTTTTTAAAATAAAATTATTTCCATTATTCCCTTCAAATTGTCAGCCATTAGCAAAGCTTTAAAGCAATCAACAATACAATAAAATGGAATACAGATAATGTAACTTTCAAAACTCTAAAATAAAATACCAGTAAAAACAGTAAACCAATGCCATCATTCTCCATAAGCTCTCTAAATAACTCAGCTTTTAAAAGCGTACAGAAAGGCAAAAATGTGGGGGTTAATCTGATTTCCAGGCAGAAGCTCTTCTGCAAGAGGCTGTTCTCCATAATGATTTTTCAAATATTTTACTTGATAAAATATTGGTTTAATAAAAAATAAAATTGACAATAAAATAACAAGCCAGAGAATAAAACTGAGCATGGTATTCTATATGAGAACAAAAGAATGTAGGAACCCCAAGAAAAGGGAAGCTTTTTCGTTTTGTGAAGTCCATTTCACTTTCTTACAATCCTTCTACATTTTCCATAGCAAAAAGCTTTGCTTTATGAATGGAATGGGGAGAGCAAGTGACAAAGGATACATACACTGCCCCTTCCCTACTTTTGGGTGATATCATAGAATAAACGCAAACAATATGAAGCTGTACCCTGGCATCGTTTTGATGTCATTGTGGCTAGTTGCCGATGTCCCTGTTTAATTTAATTTTAAAAAATACAAATTGTTTCAAGTTCTACTGAAAGAGAATTCTGTTTCACTTTGTATACAATATTTAATTCATGCAACATAACAGGTCAACATGGAAATGCAAGGACTCAATGATATAGTCTAAAGCAGGGGTCCCCAACCTTTTTGGCACCAGGGACCAGTTTCATTTTAAAGAAAATTCTGCAGACCGGCGGGCATGGCTCAGTCAGCGTAGAGGGGGAACAGGCGGCGCATGCGCGCACGGGGGGGTGAGTCAGCTCACTTAATAATAATAATAATAATTTTAATTTATAACCCGCTCTCTCCCCCCGAAGGGACTCGAGGCGGGGCACAGGGAATTTAAAATACAAATAAAAACCACAAACATAATACAATGTTAAAATGAATTAAACTAAAACCCTGCGCTAAAATCCCATATAAAAACTAAAACTAAGCCCCCAAAAACCCTAAAAACAGTTTAATTACCCCAGGCTGGCCAAGCAGAAGAAGTGTGTTTTTAATTTTTGACGGAAGGAGCGGAGGTCCGTGGTTGTTCTGATTTCGGGGGGAAGGTCGTTCCAGAGGGTCAGGCCCGCCACAGAGAAGGCCCTTCCCCTGGGCGTCGCCCGCTGGCATAACCTAGTGGACAGCACCCGGAGAAGTCCCTCTCTGTGGGAGCGAATCGGCCGCAGGGATGTATGGGGCAGGATGCGATCCCCCAGATAGCTTGCCCCTCTCAGCCCCCAACGGCACGAGCGGCCATGCCTGTGCTCTTCTGCCCCCGGGTGTACTCTGCCCAAGGGGCTGCCCCCTCCTCCCCCTCTCCGGTCCTGTGGACTGGTTCCTATCAAGCCATGGACCGGCACTAGTCCGCGGCCCGGGGGTTGGGGACCCCTGGTCTAAAGGATGGAAATTGTGTATCTGTATTTATGTCTTTATTATGCATGCACTCAGATCTTTACTCAGACCTTTACTCAGATCTTGACAAAGGTCACCCACCATAGCATCCAATTAGGTTTCCATCCCATTCCAAATCTCAATCCTCTCTGTAAGGGATCTCAGTAAACCTCTGTTCCTAATTTTCCACTATCTCCTCAATAAATCTCCCTTAAACTAGAAGACTGGACACCAGGTGGAAATTTTCCAATATGATTATATCAAGAGAGGGTCTCCAAGAGAAGTCACACTTCTTTCAAGAGAGATAACATCTCAACCAAAGAAGCTTGAAAAACACTAAAAATATGATTATAAAAGTCCAGCCCAGCACAATACCACTGAAAAATAAGAAATCCAAGAAGAAATCAGCATGGTTGCATGAAGAATTCTCTGACAAACTGAAAGATAAAAAGGATAAGTATTAAAAAAATGGAGAGACTAAGTGAAACTTGACTCAATAGCAGTAACTGTGATAAGGATCAATTAGAATCAGAATAGAGCTGGAAGGGACCTTGGAGATTTTCTAGTCCAGCCCCATGCTCAAGCAAGGAGACCCTATACCATTTTAGACATGTGATTGTCCATGCTCTTCTTAAAAACCTCCAGTAATGAAGCACCCACAACTTCTGAAGGCAAGCTGTTCCACTGGTTAACTGTCCTCATTGTTGTGAAGTTTCTCCTTAGTTTCAGTTTGTTTCTCTCCTTGATTAGTTTCCATCCATTGTTTCTTGTCCTGCCCTCTGGTGCTTTGGAAAATAAATTGACCTCCTCTTTGTGGCAGCCTCTCACATACTGGAATATTGCTATCATGTCCCCTCCTTCTTTTCTCTAGACTAGCCAAACTCAAATTCTGCGACTATTCTTAATATGTTTCCAGGCCTTTAATAACCTTATTCTTCTTTGCACTTTTTCCAAAGAAACATCTTTTTTGTAATGTGGTGGCCAAAAGCGGATACAGTATTCCAGGTGTGGCCTTACTAATGCTTACTAAGACACCACATGATTTTAATTCTATGGCTCTGTTTATACAATCAAGGTATTGTATTAGCATTTTTGGCTGCTATCGCACACTGCTGACTCATGTTTAAGTGATCATCAGCTAGGACTCTGGAAGCCTACGTAGAAGATAAGCAACCTAGAAATAAGAAAAAATTTCCTGACAGTAAGAACAATCAATCTATCGAACAGTTTGCCTTCAGGAGTTGTAGGTGCTGTATCACTGGAGGCCTTTAAAAATAGACTGGGCAGCCATTGGTCTAAAATGATATTGGGTCCTCTGCTTGAGCAGGAGGTTGGACGAGAAGACTGTTAGATATCAGAAACAGTTATAATGGTTTACACCAGAGGTTCCCAAACTTGGCAACTTTAAGACTTGTGGACTTTAACTCCCGGAATTCTCCAGCCAGCTATGCTGACTGGAGAATTCTGGGAGTTGAAGTCCACAAGTCTTAAAGTTGCCAAGTTTGGGAACCTCTGGTTTACACCAAGGTTCTCTGTTCCGGCAGGAACAGAGATTCAATCTGATTGGTTGAAGGTCTGACAGCTCCCTATAAAAGACAGAGCATTGCTGATTTGTACATAGTTGAGCTGAACTAATAAAGAGCTGTTGTTACAAACCTGAGTCTGCCTCATCCATTCCCCCTATCTGACGAAGACCTCCAACATCCCTTCCAACTCTCTTATTTTGTTATTTCATATTTTCCCAGAGATAATTCATTAAGCAACTTTGGAACAAAACCTGCTTGGCAGGGGCAAAGCAGCCAGAAGTAGTATGGATTCAACCTACTACTTATGGTCATACTACAGAAAACCTCTCAGTTTCCACAAGCTCAAAATCCCAGCTGACATTATAATATACCATCTTCCATTTGACTTAGCTGTACTAAATTGGCATTTGTACCTGAATGAATATGAATGACTTCAAAGAAACCAGGAAACATCTGGAGAGAATGCAGGATGATTATACCTCCCATGGCTAATCATTTCAAATGCTATTTGTCAGTTCTTGTTCCCTTTCTTGGATCTTATGGTAGGCTCCATGTTATAAAATAGACTGCACATTAAATATCAGGAAATCTGTCAATTTTGCAATTTGTTTGAAATCCTTCTTTTTAAAAGGTAGAAGTGCACTTTTAAAAATCTAAGGATGACAGTTGGCTAAATAACCAGAACAAACAAGTACGGAAGTTTTTACATTTTCACTTTTGAAAATATTTTGAAGCATATTTTGCAGAAAACTGGTGCCAAAAATTAGTATAAATTATTTCCAGGCATAACTGGCAAAGAAAAAGACTTACGTAAGTATAAAATGGTAGAAACATATGAGCTGTACAACCATTTTCAAGGATCAGGCAATTACAGTGAAGCTATTTCATATATCAGTATGTCAAAATAATATCTATTATTTTCAGGTGCCTTAATTTATATTCAATGTGCAAAGAAATACACAATATTTACTGAAAGTATGGAATTAAATACTTTATTTAAATATTAAATATATTTAAACATAACAATATTTTATTAAATATAAGTATTTACTGTAAATACACAAATATTTGTGTAATAGCACAAGTCTCCTTAACAAGGAGATGGAAAACCAATTTATATGCTTTTAAAGGAAGATTAAGCAAATTCATAGAGAACATGGCTACTAAGTTTGATGACTGCACTTCCTGAATCACAGGTTACGATCTTAGATGTTAACTGTTGGAGAACAACAGTGAGGGAATTATTACCCTCCTATTTGTATGCCTGAATACATCTGTTTGGCCACAGTAATAATGGCATAATAGAACTGATCTTATAAGTATAATCTTTATTGTCATTGTACTTGTTTACAATGAAATTAGTTTTAACCTCACTGGTGCAAAATTATAACAGAAACAAAAAAAGAGGGGGGAAAAAACTAGCGTGTGCATGGAGTGATTGTGGTTGAATTTAAAAGTCTCACAGCCCAAGGATAGAAACTATCTTTAAACCTGTTTGTTTGGCTGGCTATACTTTGATATCCTCTGCCTGATAGTAGAAGTGCAAAGAGATACCGACCAGGGTGTGAATCATCTCTGAGAATCTTCCTTGCTCTGCTAAAGCAGCGAGACCTGGCAATATCATCCAGTAGTGTCAGAGGTTTCTTGTGCCAAATTGATCACTCTTTGTAGTGCCTTCCTGTCTGCAGCTGTTAAACCAGCATACCATACTGTAATGCAATATGTGAGGACTTTTTCTATGGTGGACCGATAGAAAGAAGTCATCAGCCGTTGTTCCACCTGATTTTTTCGCAGGACTCTAAGGAAATGAAGTCTCTGTTGGGCCTTTCCAATGACCAGAGACGTGTTGTTTTTCCAGGTGAGATCTTGGCTAATAAGCACTCCTAAGAATTTAAAAGAAGAAACTCTCTCCACACAGCCCCCCTCGATATACAGTGGGGCAGGTTCCTCTCTGTGCTTCCGGTAATCTAGCACCATCTCCTTTGTCTTACTAGTATTTAGATGTAAGTTGTTTCTTCAGCACCATGTGGATATTTACCTTCTGACTTCTTCCCTGTATGCTGATTTGTCCCCTCCAGTTATGAGACCCACCACCATTGTGTTGTCTGCAAACTTTATTATGATGTTGGATGGATCAGAGTATATTATGTTCTTAATTACAGCAGTCAGTTGAAATGTATATATGATTAAAAGCAGAATGAGTTGTTACCTCTTCCTGCCTTATATGATCTCTATTTTACCAGTAATTTACTGGAATTTTAAGGTTAATTAGCAGGTGAGTTTGTTGGAGTGAGAGAATCCTAAGAACTCTTGAAATAATAGTTTAGTTTAGTTTATTTATATTTATATCCCGCCCTTCTCCACAGAGGACCCAGGGCGGCGCACAGGAAATTTAAAAACATACACAATACAAAAGATAAATACATAATTTAAAATATATATTAAACTGTCCTATCCTATGCTAAAAGCCAAATATTAAAATACCCAATTTAAAACTTTCTAAAAAGTCCCCGTGGGAGGTTAGGCTAGGCCGGCTTGTTAGAACAGGCATGTCTTTAGACATTGGCGGAAGAGGCGGAGGTCGGTGATGGTGCATAATTCAGGGGGTAGGTCATTCCAAAGGGCTGGGCCCACCACAGAGAAGGCTCTTCCCCTGGGTGTCGCCAGTCGGCATTGTCCGGCCGACGGCACCCTGAGAAGGCCCTCTCTGTGGGAGCGTATCGGTCTAAGGGATGTATGGGGCAAGAGGCGGTCTCGCATATAACTAGGCCCCAAGCCATGGAGTGCTTTAAAATGGTCGTCAAAACCTTGAAGCGCACCCGAAAGGCCACAGGAAGCCAATGCAGCTCGCGCAGGATCGGTGTTATGTGGGAGCATCTGGTGGCTCCCATGATCACCCGCGCGGCTGGTTTTGGACTAACTGTAGCTTTCGAGTGCACCTCAAGGGAAGCCCCATGTAGAGAGCATTACAGTAGTCGAGTCAGGACGTCACGAGAGCTTGAGTGACTGTGCGAAGGGCAGCCCGGTCCAGTAAGGGGCGCAATTGGCGCATCAGGCGTACCTGATGAAACGCCCCCCTGGCCACGGCCGCCACATGGTCCTCCATGGACAGCCAGGAATCTAGGAGGACACACAAATTGCGCACCCTCTCCACGGGGGCCACTGTTTTGCCCCCAATGGCCAGAGTTGGAGTAATCTGGCTGAACCAGGGTGCCGGAAACCACAGCCACTCAGTCTTGGCAGGGTTGAGCTTGAGTTTGTTACCACCCATCCAGATCCGTACAGCCTCCAAACACCGGGACAGCACTTCGGCGGCATCGTTGGGGTGGTCTGGGGTGGATATGTACAGCTGAGTGTCGTCAGCGTACAGATGGTACTCCACCCCAAAACCACGGATGATCTCACCCAGCGGCTTCATATATGTGTTAAACAGGAGGGGCGAGAGGACCGGCCCCTGAGGAACCCCACATAAGAGGGGCCTCGAGGTCGACCTCTGCCCTCCCGTCAACACATATTGCGACCGACCAGAGAGGTAGGACGAGAACCACCGCAGAACGGTGCCTCCCAGCCCCAACCCCCGCAGTCGGTGCAATAGGATACCATGGTCGATGGTATCAAAAGCCGCCGAGAGGTGTAATAGGACTAGGATAGAGGAATAACCTCTATCCCGCGCCCTCCAGAGATCATCAACCAACGCGACCAATGCCGTCTCGGTGCTGTAACCGGGTCGGAAGCCGGACTGGCGCGGATCTAGATAATCAACTTCCTCCAGGTGTCGCAGAAACTGTTGGGCTACCACACTCTCAACAACCTTCACCAAAAAGTGAAGGTTGGAGACCGGACGATAGTTCTCTAATAATGCTGGGTCCAGGGACGGCTTCTTGAGGAGGGGCCTCACTACCGCCTCTTTCAAGATGGCAGGTAAGGACCCCTCACTCAAAGATGCGTTGACAATGCCCTGGAGCCAGCCTCGTGTCGTCTCCCAGGATGCCAGTACAAGCCAGGAGGGACACGGGTCCAATAAACATGTTGTCGCCCTAAGTTTCCTTGACAACCTGTCCATATCCTCGGTGGTAACAAAGTCAAACTCCTCCCAAGAAGGAGCCTCAAGACTAGTCTCGGACAGTCCCACAAGACCACTGTCAATGGAGGGTAGATCATTCCGAATCCGAGTGATTTTCTCCTGCAGATAAATCCCAAATTCCTCTGCTCGCCCTTGCAGAGGGGCTTCCTGCGGCCTCTGGTGAAGGAGGGAGCGGGTCACCCCATACAGGGCGGCAGGGCGGTTATCTGCGGATGCAATAAGGGTTGCACAATACTCACGTTTGGCCACCCTTATCGCCACTAAGTAAGCCCTAATATGGGTTCTCACTAGTGTTCGGTCGGCTTCAGAGCGAGAGGATCTCCATCTGCTCTCTAGGCGTCTCTTGTGGCGCTTCATCTCCTATAGCTCCTCAGTAAACAAGGGAGCCTGGTTGGTTTGTCGCCGCAGGAGAGGCCGCAAGGGCCGACTTGGTCCAAGGCCCCTGCGGCCGCACTTAACCATGCGGCCACTAGGTTCTCAGTCGAGTCGCGAGGCAGGGTCACAGGAATTGGCCCAAGCTCCCTCTGGAACCTTTCCAGGTCCATTAGAAGTCTGGGCGGAACCATCTAGGAGTATCCGGTTCCGCCTCCCCACGGTGAGGTGAAGCGATTGGAAAGTCCAGCTGAAGGAGAGCGTGACCTGTCCATGACAAGGGAGTGATGACTAAATCCCCTATTCCCAGATCACAACTCCACTGTCCCGAGACAAAGATCAGATCCAGCCTGTTTCCCCCCTCGTGAGTAGGGCCTAAAACTACCTGGGTCAGGTCCATGGCCATCATGGAGGCCATGAACTCTCGAGCTACTCCAGAGGCTTCACCCGCCGACGGCAAGTTAAAGTCCCCCATGACTATCAGTCTGGGGGTCTCAACTGCCGCCTCGGCTATCACCTCTAGGAGCTCGGGCAGGGCTGTTGTTGCATAGCGAGGAGCCAGGTATACAACTAACACGCCCAACTGCCTCCCTAGGCCCCATCTCACGCAAGAGATTCACACCCGGTTGTCTGAGGGACTGTGGTCTCCTTTGGCTCAAGACCTTCCTTAACCATAATCGCCACTCCCCCACCCCTCCCTAGGGCCCTAGGCTGATGGAAGGCACGGTAACCTGGTGGGCACATTTCCACGAGGGGTAAACCCCCTTTGTGGCCCAACCAGGTTTCCGTTATACCCACCAGGTCCGGGTCCCCCTCTGACACAAGGTCATGGATGAGGGGGGCTTTCTGAACCACGGACCTGGCATTGCATGACATCAGCCTAGGGCTCCGGGTCTGTGATTCCTGCCCACCTAGTCTGCGATGGGAGGACGGAGAGTTGGAGCACGTGACCGCCTGAATCCAGCGGCCACGGTCTTCCAACCGGTGGTGACCATTCCACCTCCCTCCGCCCCTGCCCCTCCCCAAAACCGAGTCGATGGACAAAGCCACCGTGGAAACGACCCCCCCTCCCCTTCCTCCATTACTTCCGCTGGCCGGCCTCATTTGCTGTCCCCTCCCTGGACTATTTTTCCCCTCCTCCCTGGAACCCCCTAAAAACCGAATTAAAAACCTCCCCAAAAACCCCCTCAACTTGCGCTTCGCCCACCTCTCAGGAATAATCAATCCATCATCGAGGTGGGCCCGTGTTAAACAAGAGGGCCAGGCCTGCGAGAGGGGAGACTCTCGCAGGCCAAGGAGGTTGCGCCTAGAGTACATGATAAAAGCCCCAGAGGTAGTCCAAGTCCAGGAAGGCAAACACAAGTCCGAAAAGTAAAGTGATTTAGTGCAAGAATAGTCTTCGGGATGGGGGGTAAAGTCAGGCAGTCCAGAGTCTTATGGATGGGGAGATCGAATCCAGTCCCCTTACAGGCCCCATCCATCTGTCTTTTTCCGGCCAAATGGGCATAGTTCGCATTTAGTACTGCATGACTAATTAGTCCATCATGCGGCCTGATGTAAGATGCAGCCCTCTAATGGCTCAAATAACCTCCTCCAATCCCGTGCACTCACTCCGAGGTCTTTAAGGTCTTCCCGGGTTGTCCTCGGCCAGGTCCACCATTCCACAAACTGGCTGCAGATGTTCCACGCCAGACTGCTCAAACCAGCATACCACATTCAAAACCATTCAATATTTCCTCTCAACTTTCCATTCTCCTTCTTCTTCGGCCTTCTCCTTCTCCTTCATCATCACCAACCTTCGCCATCTCCTTCTTCCATCACCAGCTCATCTCCATCTCATCATCATTCTCCTTCTCCTCCTTCCATTTCCACCGTCTCCAACTCCTTCCCATCTCCATCTCATCACCATCTCCGTCCATCTCTCTCCATCTCTCGCCTCTCTCTCCTTCCATCTCTCTCTTTCCCTCTTCTTCTCTCTCCTTCTCCATTTCTTTCTTTCTCCTTCTCCTTCTCCTTCCTCCGACTCCTCCAACGCCTCCTTCCTTCCATACCTCCACACCTTCTCTCATCAACCTTCTGCTTTCTTCCATCCATCCTCCCTTATGAGCAGTCCACGCCAGCATAAGCGGATCGGGTGGTGGGTATTTCGGGCCCAGGCCAGGGTATGACCGCACGACCTGCCACTAGTCGTGCGGCCCGATGGTAGCTCTCCTGGCCTGGCCCCATCTCGCAGCCCGCTGGTCTTCCGCGTCCCGGCTTTGCGGCCTACCTCTCTTCCTTCCGGCCACGCCGGGACGCTCTAGGCCGCAAACAGGCCGAGTCGCCTCTCCATGCTTTATCATCGACCGCACGGCTCGCCCTTCAACTTTGGGCGGCTCGGCGCGACAACGGGCAGTTCGGCTCGTCGAGCCAGCCCTCGGCGGTGGTAAGTGGGGGCTGGTGGCATCTTCCTGGCGGTAAAACAACCCCCTGGGCTTCTCCCAGTTTTCAGAGCGCGACCGCCATGTCGCGCATGCGCAGTTGAGTTCACATGGGAATTAAAGCAACATATCTTACTGTACAGTCAGTCCCAGAGGAGATCAACCCTGACTGCTCTTTAGAAGGCCAGATCCTGAAGATGAAACTTAAATACTTTGGCCACATAATGAGAAGGAAGGACTCACTGGAAAAAAGCCTAATGCTGGGAATGATTGAGGGCAAAAGAAGAAGGGGACTACAGAGAATGAGGTGGCTGGATAGAGTCACCGAAGCAGTAGGCCTGAGCTTAAATGGACTCTGGGGGATGCTGGAGGACAGGAAGAATGTTATCCATGGGGTTGCGATGGGTCGGACACGACTTCACAACAACCTAAAGTAAAGGCATGATTTTCTCAGACAGTTTGTTATTGTTAACAATATTAAGCTTCCATTTTACTTTATGATTATTTTTATATTTCATTACCAGCAGATGTGATTCATTTACTGTGGGTAACAACTGTTCAAAGGAACTGATCAAAAAGAGTTAACAAATACAACAGAATTGCCAAAATAACAAAGTGACTCAGTACTAAACAACATGATCCTTAGTAAATCAACCAAACTGTAAATGATCCATCTGCTTAATAATTTCCAAATATAATGTAGGAAATGACACGCTGAGTGCCTTGCTCCAATTTTATAAAATACTATATATTTTGTACAATTTTGAATTTAATTTCTGAATGGTCAAGCAATTGGGGTGTTTATTAATGGTTTCCTATCTTACCTTAATAAAATTTTCAGCCAGATATTCACAAGGTGCAGTAGACATTAATATTTTTATACCTTAACAACCAAATTTAGATTTAGAAAAGGCAATGTTAATAATATGCCTATCTTTTGCTCTTTCTAGCAATTAACGTTTTACTCAAAATAACAGAAATTGAATAACTGATCACTGAATCTGAAAACCAATATCATTTAATACCTAGAATTCTGTCTTTAAGTTAATATGTCTTTTGAACTTAAATGTGTAAATCTTGTCCATAAAGGAATATATCACTATTCTTCAGCACTAGAGAGATTATATGTTGATCATGTTTAAAATAGCTTGAATGAATTTTCACACAATCCATTCATACAAGTAACTTCCAAATCTTTTTATCTAGTCAGCCAGCCTGCCTACCTCACCCATCTTGCTCAGAGTGGTGTGCTGCTGGCTTGAATCTTGGCTCAAGTAGTTCAGCAGTCCGTTCTTCAAGTGATCAACTAATTGCATAAGGAAGCCCATTAGTTCTTTACCTCTATGGCTCAGGGATACATTTTAGTTCTGTGCAGACAGAAGCAAAGAATTCATTCAGCTTCTCTGCAATTTCCTTTTGCCCTCTCAATTCTTCCTTAACTTAGGGGGTCAATACCCCTTAATTCTTCCTAGGAATCAGTGATCTTCTTGACTGGCTTCTTACCTCTAATGTCTTTGAGAAATCTTTTGTTATCTGTATTTTCAATCTGGCAATCTGCTCTCAAATCTTTTTTCTTCCCTTTTTTTAAATCATTGACTCATCTAGGATATTTATGGATTCTTCACAGTTAGATTCCTTAAGACTTTTCCTATTTATCATCACTTTCATTTGGGTGTTACAGCTGAGTGTTCTCTTGACACTTGTTGGAGAAACAATGTCTAATAAATCTCATATATATTGTTTTCTCAGCCTCGAGTTTCAGCTTCCCCCTCCTTTCTTTTTCAAAGAGCTAATTAAACTATTTATCAAATCTTTTTATTTATTCTTAAAAGGGGGTAGTGATAAATTAAATCTAGATTCCATCAAGGTCTGATAGATGAGAAGATAAAGATGTGGGAGACTGTTGTTTTAGCTGGAAACTCTTGACTCAAGGTGTTACTGGGCACCAGCCCAAAATATCCAACAAGATTACAGCAATTAATGATGTATTTAAAAACAGTAAACTGTAGGGGGGGGGGGGGGACTGACAGCCAGGAATCTGCTCTTAGTAGCAAGTTGTCCCTAAAAAATGGCTGTCATTTGCTCTCCAACATTTTCATCTTTATGTTTTTGAACACAGTAAAGCAAAAGAGAGCCGGTTTCATCTAGTGGTTAAGGCACCAGACTACAAACCAGAACAATGTGAGTTCTAATCCCATCCTTGGCTTTGGCCCAGCACTGTCTCTCAGGTAACCTCTCAGACTTGTTGTGGTGGTGAAAAGGAAGATGGCATATTAGGTAGGTTTGCCATCTTGAGTTATTTATCTATCTATATAAAAGTGTGTGTGTGTGTGTGTGTGTGTTCTAGCATAACTCTGGAACACCTCAAGCAATTTCAACCAAATATGGTACACAGATGACTGTGGGGGTACGACACCCTTAACATCTCTTGGTGTCTGTGTTCTGTTACAATACAGCCTGTTGTGCCTTCAAATGGCTTATATTGTACTGCCATAAAATGACTTCTACTGTACAGCGCAGTGGAGTTGCCATGGTAATGGCTTCACAGTACTCCACAAGGGGCTCTCTCTAGTAAGGGGGGAAATTCAGCATTAGAAATTACGTTTGGTCTATAAATAAATACCCAGACAACGGCAGGTTATCAATTAGTAAAAATAATAAAGGTGGAATTAAAAACATCTAAATAAATACATGTAAGTTTTGAACATACCAGTACAACATTATCCCTTTCTCTGTATATTTATGTTAGTAACTTTCTCTTTCCATGTTGTGTAATGTAAGAACATTAATTTTCATTGAAGGATTTTTATTAGGGTTGATCATTAGGTTTGAATTGTAATCCAAATATTCATATGCCATAGATATTTCA
This sequence comes from Rhabdophis nuchalis, assembly GCA_039707465.1. Lineage (NCBI taxonomy): Eukaryota > Metazoa > Chordata > Lepidosauria > Squamata > Natricidae > Rhabdophis > Rhabdophis nuchalis. Next base: position 41,786,105 of record CM077648.1, on the reverse strand, counting down.
ATCACAAATTCCTCCTTTCTCTCCCACAACAGATCTCAATTGAACTAACTGCAATCCACCTCTTACTCTACAGATAACGGGGTTCAGTTTCACAAGTCACACCAATGATGTAAAAGTAGAGAACATTTGTTGGTTCTATGACTTTATTGGAGAGGCGTAGATTGATTTTACATGCTTTACAGTTGGATTCTTTGGACATACGGATTAACACTGAGACATTAATAAAATGTTCTGCACTTCTTTCACACCATATCTCCTGAGAGGCTTCGTCAATGCAAAGATTCAGAAAGAGGGGGTTACCTTGTCATATTTGTAGTCTGCATGGGATTTAAACTCAGAGGGGCTGGAAACTGGAGATTTGCTGTGATGTGTCAATCAACTGGATCTTGGAAGTGCTGTTATCTCCATTTTGATTTATTTGCCTCGTTACTTTGTTCTGGCTCTTTTGGATCAAGCGCCTGCCTGGGTTGTAGGTGATAACCAGCTCAGTGAATCACTTAATGGCTATTTTGTTGTAGTACCAGACGTCAGCATTCTCTGACTTTCATCTGTTTGCCTAATCTATAATTTCAATATTCTCCAAGTGAAATATATAATTATTTGAAACTGTTGGGTATTTGCAGTCTTGCTGCTTTCTTGCAATTTTGTGTTCTTTAATTCATTGCTATAGTTGGCATCCTGTTTGTCCTATGTAGCATTATGTACTATCCAAACAGTTAACTATATATGAGATATTGGTTCTATCTTGATGGCATGTGCAGTCTTTCAATTTGCACAAATTATTTGCTCTTTTTGGGGAGCCACTGTGGGTACCACATGACTGGAGTAGCATATTAGTGTGTTCTGATGCATTTTTTTAATCCATGGAAGCATTTTGTTTTAGGTTTTGTTTTTAGTTTTAAAAAAGCAAGAGGGAGATAGGTTGTGATGTGCACAGCAGGGGTTCCAGAAATGCCTTTTGTGACTGTAGGATAGAATAACAGAATCTTGAAGACATCTTATCGTTTCTGTCTACTTTATTGTCTCCTAAACAAAATAAAGCAAATTATGATGAGCTTATTTCCTATATATTTTTTTCTTCCTCGAAAATAAGAAATCTCTTCTAAAAATTCCTTCTTAACAATTTTTTTTCTAACACAAGTTCTGCATGACTTTGGGTGGCTTAAAACTCAATAAAAACAGTGTTATAAAAGATTACAACAGTAAAACACTATGTATAACACTAAATTAGAAATTAGTTAAAATGGTGGGAGTATACAATGGGATGCAGATAGGATCTTATATTTAATTCAATAACCTTTTCCAGAATGGCACATCTGGACTCTGGGATAACCAGCACAGCAGGTTTTAAGGCCCTTCCTTTCAGAAGACTAACAGTGTGGAGGCAGAATTCATCTTGAAGAGTACAATGTTCCAGAGGTTGGAAGTCATGAGGAAAAAAGCTCCCTTTCTAGATCCCTGTAGCTGGAGTTACTTGGCCAATGAAGTGGGACCATTGGGGTAAGATCGCTTTTTCAGGTAACCTGGACACATATAAAGGGATTTATATATAATAATCAACACCTTGAATGGTACCCAGAAGCAAACTGGTAACCAATGCTGCTCACATAACAGAGGTGTTACAACCTAGAGGTCACTAAAACTGTCCATGCAGCCCCATTCAGAGTCCGCTATAACTTCTGAACATTCTTCAATAGTAGCTCCATGCCTTCAATGCATGTAAAAGAACCAGTAGAGCATTCAATGCATGCAGAAATGCATTGAATGCATTTGTCTGAAATGACATAGAGCAGTGACGGTGAACCTTTTTGTAAAAGTGTGCCAAAATTGTGTGTGTGTATGCTATTGTGTGCGTACATGTGCTCAGACACACAATGCAATGCGCCTTGCCCACCTGTGCATGCACGCGCAAACCCCCTACGCATGTGTGCACAACACCCCCTGCGTAAGGGGAGAGTTTTCACCCTTCCTAGGCTCTGAAGGCTTTCCTGAAGCCCCTGGATGCCCTCCTGAAGCCAGAAACGGTTTGCTTCTGAACTTCTGGTTGGCCTGTTGGACCTGTTTTTCACCCTCTCCAGGCTCTTAAGGCTTTCCTGAAGCCTGGGGAGGGCGAAAATAGTCTCCCCCAGTCCTCTGGAAAGCCAAAAATTAGCTGGCAAAAATTTTATGCACTGAACCAGCAGTAATGCCAGCAGCAACCCACCCCTGAGGTGTTCCAGAGTTGACGGCTCACGTGCTGGCAAATAGGGCTCTGTGTACCACATGTGGCACACATGCCAGAGGTTCACCATAATGCAGGGATGTCCAAACTTGGGAACTTTAAAACTTGTGGACTTCAACTCCACAACAAGTCTTAAAGTTCCCAAGTTTGGATATCCCTGCCATAATGGATATAGAGCTTCCTGCTTGAACAAGGGATTGGACTAGAGGGGCCCTTCCAACTTTATTATTCTGTTTTCTATTTTTCTGTTAAGTTTGCGATAAAATGGTAATTTTTTTATATTTTATAATTTAAAACAATTGGGCAATTATGTTTCTTGTACTATTCCCATATTAATAAGAAGATGGTATTATTTCTTTGATGAATGTGAAGAAAAACACAGGGTTTTTTTTGGGTTATTCACAGTCATCCAATCTTTGCTGTAATTTCCAGCAAACTCAGGCAGTATTATAATGATGGATACAGAGATCTGTAGTTCAGAAAGCTAAGAGAGAAACAGGTTCTGTGATCTTGCTACACACAATGCTATCAAGAATATCTTCTTTAAGACAAGAAAAATGCATGAACTGACTCTCCTTCAGTTCTCTGACTCTCTAAGGAAATAACATTATTTGTTGAAGTCTCAACAAATTAAGGACAGTAATTCTGAAATATTTATTTTACTTGTGAATGTATAAGAAATAGTGACAAATCTTTATTAGGTTTACGTAATTAAGTGTTTCTTAATGTGCGAGATGCCAGATTTGAAAAACTGTAGTTTTTTCATTCTGAAAATGTTTTATTCAACCCACTCAGGTTACCTATAGAGCAGAGGTCCCCAACCTTTGCAACTTTAAGTCTGAAGGACTTCAGTTCCCAGACTTCTCCAGCCAGCAAAGCCAGCTTCCAAATTCTGGGAGCTGAAGTCCTTCAGACTTAAAGTTGCAAAGGTTGGGGACCTCTGCTATAGAGTAAGAATGGATGATGAAATAAATGGAACTGTAATGTTATATGTGGCAAGATTTCATAGAGTTTTTGGAACTTGTGATATTGGTTTTTTTTACACTTGACACCTTGATTCCCAGCTTCAGTAATATGTAAGAAATAAATTCCCATCAAAAGACCAGCTTGGGAAATGATATATACATTAGCCCATTTGAGATACCTTAATTCAAAAATGGTTGTCCTACACTGTACCATTTCACCTAGTTAATGATAAAGACAATGAAAGTTTCAGTAGAATATAGCTGAAGAAAAATCTGATTGTTTATTTCTGATTTAGCTTTTAAAACAATTATCTCTCTTTCTCTATCTGTGTGTGGATGCATACAGTATGTGTGCACTGCATGTGTAATATTATTTTTTGATCAATAATATTCATGACTAAGGAGGAAGAAGGATGAAATGTGTTTATACTGGCAACTGCTTATCCTTTTATTGTATTCCTGACACACCTGCCAATCTGGTTACAATATTGAATCTGCTTTATGGTTCCAAATAAAGCAGGAGTCAAGTTGTTTCTTTGGTGCTGCACATATGTGGGGGCACTTTTATGTGAACTGATCTTTTATTTGGCTACCAAAGACTAACACCGCTCTGCATTTTCACAAAGTGGAAAATATCGAAAGCCTAAAAATAAATAAGATGAAATATTGCTCTGCAGAAAGTCTTCTTCAGAGGAATCAATATGTAATTGTTTGTAGGCAGTTGGGCTATAAAATGGTAGTGGGGCAGGAATTGTTTCTTTCTCTTGGTCTTCTGCAGAAGTTTATTTTTTTCTTGATAGTCTGTTCTTTAGGATATTTCTTAAAGTGACTCACATTTAGCCCCTGATCCTATAATCAGCTCCGTGTGGCTGAAATCTTTGAGTTGTTTGTTTTCATTCAGCCATGAAGGGTATTCTGTTTTATCTGCATCCCACATGCTGACATAGTGTTATATTATAGTTTGTCTTTTTCCAGAATAACAAGGAAAACTATATTAAGAAAATATATAGTGACAAATCTTAGGAGTGAGTTAGAGCAAAAGCATGTAAATAAAGACAAAGGAGGTGAATAGCAATTAATACTTTGGTCTCTAAAGAAACTTAACACTTGGAAGTGTTTGAAGATTTATTTATGCTGGTCCACATGATGTTGCATTTATTATGTTCACTGGAGAACTCTTCTGCAAAGGGTGGATTGTTTTAATAAGATGCCATTGAATAGGGCGGTCAGTTTAACATTTTGGATGACCATTGAATATTTCATTCACCATTTTGGACTAATCTTTCAGTGAGTATCTTACATCAAATCCAAGCAATAAAATGGACTTCTGTTTATTCAAAAGGAGATCCTTGTTGTTTCTTGGAAGTGACCAACATCCCTCATGGCCACCAACATCCCTCATGGCCACCCCAATATTACTTTAGACTGAGATAGTTGTGGGAGCCAGAAAGGAAACGTAAAGCTGATCAACTCTGTACATTCTCTCAAATTGATGGAAATTGTTCTTTTGTTGTCCACAACTAGACATTGTGGACATTAAAAATTTCCTCTTTGGGGGAATATGGGCAGTTCAAAACTGTAAAAAATAAATAAGTCAGATTTATTATATTAGGGATTTTATTTGATTGCTTGTTGAACATCATTTTTAAGCATAAGGAAATAAATAACTGCATATTTATATGCCTACTCTTCCAGAAAATCAGAAAAGCATTGATTTATAGACATATGCACACACGTACAACTTAAAAAAAATGAAACAGCTTTTCATCTCCCATGACCTCATGTGAATTTCTTTTGTAGTCAGCTGAACTAAGGATACTTGAGGGTTACCTGATGTTATAAGCAGGTAACTTGCTCAGTTCTCTGCACAAATAACCTTTTTCTGGTAAAGTTTAATCATTTTGTTATAAAATGGTTGTTCAAACTAAAAAATGTGATATCCGAACATCTAAATTAAAATTGCATCTTACATTTTGCAGACTGAGTAGCTTATCCTTGCTCCTTTAATAAGAGCTTCCAGAGATATAAGGCATACTAGCTTGTTGTCATCAAAAATAAGCATAGGACATTAAAATAAAGTAAAGGTAAAGGTTCCCCTCGCACATATGTGCTAGTCATTCCAGATTCTAGGGAGGAAGGTGACAGCACTGTCTGAAGACGTCTCCGTGGTCATATGGCCAGCATGACTGAATGCCGAAGGCACACAGAACACTGTTACCTTCTCACCAAAGGTGGTTCCTATTTTTCTACTTGCATTTTTATATTCTTTTGAACTGCTAGGTTGACAGAAGCTGGACAAGTAATGGGAGCTCACTCCGTTACATGAGTAATTCGAATTGACAAGCTCAGTGTTTTAGCCACCACGTCCACTTTGGACATAGAATATGTAGAGCAAAATCTGAGTAGTGTATACAGAGAGCTTTGTTAATATGGATTGTATACACATATGCACACACATGCCATAGACATCCATCAAAAATGAAAATGATGTCATGTGTTATCACATCAATCGCCAAGTATTCCCTCCTTTTTTCAGCCCATGGATGTCCATGACACAAGCACATTTTAATAATATCCAAAAGAAATCTTCTTAGTTCAATGTTAAGAAACTGCCTTTCGCCAGTTATTCTTGGAAGAAAATTGGCATTTGGGTTAACATTTACAGATTTATTTACCTGCAGGATATTTTCCAGTGTCATAAGATTGCTTTGTTCTTCAACCACATTAAACACTATCTGAGATTGGGTGTCATCCAAATATGACTTACAGCTGCAACTATTTTGGGACTGGTCTAGGGATGGTGACATTTGATAAATGAAGCTAAACAGTGAACATATTTCAGCCTTTTTCAAATACAGAAGAGAAAATAACAGAAGATAACTTTTCAAAGAGATTAATGATTCTGGCTAGTTACATAGCTCGCTGTTAGGATACAGAGCTGGATATTTTTGTGATTGTTGAATTTGTTACCAATATCACATACCATAATAGTTACTTAGAATATTTAAATTTTAGCTCATTCCTACCTCTTTTTCAAGGGAATGTGTGCAATTTTATTATTTTTATAACCTTTGTACCAAGCTACCCAATGTGAATGAAAGAAATAAGAACAAATGATGGGGTCTTTTTTTCATTTCACATTTTAAGGGAGAATTTCCTGGTGGCTACAGCCTTGATACTGTTATGAGAGAGACACAGAGAGAGAGAGAGGTGTGTGTGTGTGTGTGTGTGTGTTATTCTGCTGGTTCTGACCAGTTCGCCCAAACCGGTAGCAGAAATTGTGATGGCCCCATCCACACGCCCCGGCTCTACAGCATCCCAATTAGGGCCCTCTTTTTAGGTAAAGCACATGCGCGGAAGGCGGAGTGCATGCACAGATGTAGGGAAGGTAAGTGAATACCACCCCTGGAGAGAGGGGAGGGAGGGAGGGAAGGATGGAGGGAATGGGAGGAGATTACAAAAAGGAGGCGTTAAAAACAATTAGATTTTCCAAATTTTTAATTATAGCCAGTCTCAAAAATAGTAGTAGGAGGCCATGATCAAAATGAATAATCTCATGGTGATGTTTGAGATGAATTGGTGATGAATGAGTTTGAAGCAAGTCTTTATAATAGATCTCATGAAACAGGCAGGTGCCACAAGGAGCCAAGAGTCCTAGATGTAGCCAGGTTTATATAGGGGTTTAACAATAACCAGAATGTGGAAATTTACTGGCAGTGAATGCAGCTCCTTCAATAACAATGTCACATAGCCAATCCAGACAGAGCCCATGACTAGGGAGGTCATTGTACAGTAAATGTTTCAGTTCCTTACTCTGGCCTGCTTATCGACTGAAAACTATTGAGCCAATCCAGTGGGCTAAAAAGGGACTGCTGAAGATAGGCTGGTAGTTATCTAAAGCATCTGAGTCAAAGTATAGCTTCCTGATATCCCCTATAGAAGCATTCATCATTACTCAGATCCAGCTTCTAGTCACTTTCCTAGCCACTTTGATGAACCAGATGGGACAGCCTGTGACCAGGATTGCACGGATGGGATCAATTCCCACCCACCAATCCATTTAAACTATCCCCAAGCATATTCGCACATAAATTCCAGGCATTCAATATGTCATGTTCTTCCCAATTAGGGGTCCCCCCCACACCATTCTCTTTCTCTTCTTGCCAGAAAAAAATGCAACAAGACTGCAGGGGTTGTAATCAACCCATTTTCATATACGTAGTGACTACATGCGTCCACAACATACATTTAATAGTGGCCATCTACTGATCAAAGAATGACTTTGGGACACAGGGCAAAGAAACACAATGAAGGAAAGTGTAAGATATAGCAAGAATGTCAAAAGGATAACAGACTCAAAAGAGACCCTCCCTATTTTCTTGGGATATAAAGGAGATGGAAGGAGAAATATACTTGCAGACTTCCAAGAGTCTATAAATGTAGCTTTACAATAAAATAGGATTAATTCATCTGGCCATGTTTCCTTCCTGGTCTTCCTTGTAAGGCTGACATCATCTTTCCATCCAAACTGCTAAGAGTCCATCCAATGGAAGCCATTCCCTACTATCTGTCCATAGCAGCAGTGGCAGGTATTCAGCATTATCTGTTCAAGACATAAAATAGTACAATCCACCTCTCACTCCTGCCTATTACTTCTGCCACTCATATTGTCCCTCATGTTAATCTTTAGAACAGGGGTGTCAAATTCATGTCATCACAGTCGTGTTACATGATGTATTGGGACTTCCCACCCTCCTTCACTAAACTGTGCATGGGTGTGGCCAGCACATGATGGATCAAGCCTGCAGGCCAGGAGTTTCATAGCTCTGCTGCCGCCCTGGGTCCTAACAAGGAGAAGGGCGGGGTATAAATTTAATAAAATAAATAAAGTAAATAAATAATCCAGCTTCTTTCAGTTAATCTTCAGCCTTCTACCAATCAACCAAAGCTCTTTTTTCCTCTCCACCTTCTGTATCGCACCTTAGCATGTTTTCAAATTCTTCCTCACATATCTTTTACTTTTACTTTACTTTACTTTATTTTTGATTTGTATACCACCCTTTTCCCTTTCGGGACTCAGGGCGGTGGACAGGCATCAATATAATCAACAATAAAAGCATAAAATATATTAAAATACACTAAAAATGATATTAAATGGGTGGCCTGTTCTAAAATCCAGATAAAAAACCCTGGTAAAAATGATTAAAACTACGCCAGGCCGGCCGCATGGAATAAGTGCGCTTTCAAGGCCCGACGGAAGAGTCGCAGGTCTGTGGTTGTGCGTAGGTCGGGGGGTAGATCATTCCAGAGGGCAGGAGCTGCCACAGAGAAGGCTTTTCTCCTGGGGGTCGCCAGCCAACATTGCCTGGCCGACGGCACCCTGAGGAGGCCCTCTCTGTGGGAGCGAACTGGTCGGTGGGAGGCATTTGGTAGCAGGAGGCGGTTGTGCAAGTAACCAGGTCCCGTGCCATGGAGTGTTTTAAAGGTGGTTACTAAGACTTTGAAGCGCACCGGAAAGCCACAGGCAGCCAGTGCAGTTCGCGCAGGAGAGGTGTCACGTGGGAGCATCTCGAGGCTCCCAGAATCCCCCGCGCGGTCGCATTCTGAACTAACTGGAGCCTATCTAATCTCTCATTCCTACCTTGTGGTTTCAGCAGCATTAATTTCTTCTCCTATCACTTTGTCTTCCAATGTAAATGCTTCCCCTTTCAGGGGCATCTTTTAAAAATATGTTAATGACTATGAATATATTTTTATCCATATTTTAAGAGTGCTTCTTGCACATTAGTTAAGTTCAATGTCATTTCTTTTGTTTTGTGCTGAAGATATAGTTTAATATCATTAAATTGTTTTAACAATATATTTAATCATTTAACCTATAAGCGTCTTATACCAAAATTAGCATCTGAAAGCATTTTCTTTGGTTTCACAATATAAATTGCATATTTAGCCTAGTCGTTCTCAGCTTTGTCTCATATGTTGAGATTTTAATTCCCAAAATTCTACTCCACTTCAATAAAGAGTACCAGATTGGTTAAGGCTGATATGCAGTTTATTGTTCTTTGGTGTTGTGGATTTTAGCAAAGATAATCTTATAATCTTTTACCTCAGGCCAACTTGGCTTTAGGACATCTTTGAAAAAGGATTTTCATCCACATAAATAAGAAGGGTATGCATGCATATAATGCCAACCAAATTATATGATAAATTGTCATTTCCCCAAGAGTGAAATTAAACGGATAAACATGAAAAAGTTGTACAGCAACTGACAAAAAAATGGAACAATGTGCCTGAAGTTAGAGAAATCCATCTATTACTTTTCTATTTCCTACTCTTCCTTTGACCTAAATTTTAGAAAGTCTCCAGCTTAGCACACCTCCCCAGAGAACATACTTTTAAAAAATAGGATGGCTCAAATTACTCATTTTCTCATAATATAAATCACTTTTCAGCTGTGGACAAGCTCATAAATCTAGTCGACATGTGAGTAGCCAAAGTTTGATCATTCTAGGTTTATTAAGAGCATCTGACAGATATATAACCCAATCCAAACAAGTTTAAATAAAATATCATTTTTAACCTAAGTTATTTTAGACAATGTTACCATAAGGCTTAGTTTCTTGCAATAATAAACATTGAAATAAATGAAATTGTAAATGTAACTGCAGTCATTTATGGAGAACCATGCTAAGTTAAATGCTTTTCTCCTTCCTATGTCAAATAATGCTAATTTAGTTCATTATTTTTCATCTCAGGTGGGTTAATAAGCTGCATCACAACATCTACAGTATACAAAGAGGACAGGAGAGTGATTGTCTTCTTCTGATGCTTCCCAGCAATGGGCATTTAGGTAAGGCATACTGCTGTGATTCAAGATGCAATATTCGGCCACCAAATGGTCATGCATAGTCCATTTTTACATGATTTTGTCAATACCATGGAAATTAGCATACTTAGTGTATTGCTGAGACTGACAACTATATAATGCTACCGCATATTTCTGATATTAAGAATAAGAGGTTTTTTTCTGTGCAAGTTCCTCATGTATAATTGTGTTCTTATAGTATCTTCAGAGAGGTATCATTCATTTTAGAACTGTTTATTTCAGAAGATTTTTTTAAAAAGACATCTGCTTCTTATGGAGCAATTTGCACCTTCCTCAAGCAAAATTGGTGCTGAAATTACCTCAGATTACGAGATATCTGCATCCTATTAGAAGTGACACATGAAAATACCTTCAACATGCCAAATCTAGTTCTGTGTCAACAGCTTCAGAGGAAAATGGATAAATTGTTGTTTCCCTGTGAGCATTTGCAGATGATTCTAACTTTGATAACAGGAAGAACTTCTATTCTTCTCAAATGATTCCTGTAGGGAGCTCTTAGATGTTCTATTCTGTGAGAAATTAGGTTTGGCTTTCGTATACCCCAAAAAAGAATTTAAGAAGATAGCATATAGCCAATTAATAGCCAATTTAAGCTTCTAAATGTATAAATTCATGTGTCACTCATGTATCTGGGTGTTGTTTATTTTTACTACATTGAAAAAATGTATCTTAAATATTAAGACTATTTCACATCACAAATGCTCAACATTTATTTTTGCTAAGTCCTTTTCCGTGTACCTCATAAATGTGTCTAGTTTGCCACTTGAAATTATTGGGTCTGCCCCCTCCCCAACTTCCAAATTTTGCTTTCACTTTTTTTAAATAAAATGAAAGAAAAAAATGTTGATTATTAAATTCATGATTTCACATCAATTGTACTAACTTAAGAGCATTAAATGTATGGATAAATTCAATAAAATATTTATTCACTCATTCTACCTATATATTGATGAGGGCATCAGCAGAAGTTTTCAACATCCAAGTAAATAATGGTCAACAAATTTAAAGCATGCTCAGTAGTCACACAAACAACCAATTTCTTATTATTGCCACTAATAACAAAGCATTAACAGTAATAAATGAGGCCAGCTTTCCTTCTAAAAGGAGATTATGGATACAGCAGTGCACAAAAGCAGTCTTTCCTACAGATGTTTTTGACATTTTCAATATCAAAAACATTTAAGCATTTCTGTTCTATTTTTTCCTATCCTTGTTTTTGGTGAAAAAATAATTCTATTACTGTATATAATATCTACAAAAATATACATATTTCCAGACATTTGGACTCAGTGATTTGCAAAAAGTATGGCGTGCTGGTAAAAGGCATTAAAAATTAAGAGCGATCATAGTAGGACAAATATATATTATTTTGATTTACAAACCATAAGGGACATAAAACAGGCAAGGCCTGTTTTCCTAAGGGAAAAATCAGTTGTACCAGTATTTTAAAAGCTAATACTAACAACTAAAATCTTTTCTATTAAATCATTCAGTATGATGACAATGATCAAAATTTCAAAATTAAGAAATATTAATTCCTATCAAGACAAAAAAGGAAGTTAACTTTTAAAAAGGGAGTATAAGCAAAACAATTTGTTGAGGAAAAAATAACATAAGAGAGTAATTTAGGAAACCCATTGTTTCTATAAAAAACCTGCACGAAATATGTGAAATGCTGTGTTAATATAAACCCAAATTACATTTTGAGTCACAGAAAAGTACTTTTTCCATACTTTAAAAATGCCACAATAGCCCCTTTCAGTCATTCCAGTTTGCTTTGCAAATAAAGAGAAGAAGACTTAGCCTTCTAGAAGTTATGCTCAGACATGAGGAATGTTCATATGTAGAACATGATTTTTGACACTGTGGAAATGGTCGTGCTTACAGGACAATTCCATCCCAACCTTGATACCAAGGGCAATCAAATAGGTGTTCTGATCTTTTATTATTTGCCCACCATAAAGACAAATTGGAAAGTTTTTGACTATTCCAGTTCATCATTGTTTATTGGTGATGGGCTCAAGGGACATCTCCACACACTTCCTCATGTCTCATGAGGTCTGTTGGCACCTTCTATCCAGACAAATAGCCAAAAGGCTGCAGTGGCTCATGTGGTAAAATGCTGAGCTTGCGTTCCGCTGGCAGCTTGGCGGTTTGATTCCCATGAGCGAATAAACCACATAGGGACAGAAGAGGAACCTCCCCCGATTGCTACTGGCCTTCAGGTGTCGCACAGGTAAGATAACACCGTCCAAAAAAATTCCTTCCACAGAGGCAGCCAGCCACTTGGGTGATCCCTGGCTAACACGTGCCATATGCTAAAAAGAAATAAATATTGTTTGTTATGTTTAAAGTATATACTACCTGGCTAAAAAAATGTATATTTCCAGCACTTTGCCTCAGAGAATCTGCAGAATCAGGTAAAAAAATCTATTTCCAGTGCAAATCAGGGCAATTCAGAATATTTGCGTTCCAACTATAAGAAGTGTTGAGCTAATCCCATATTTTATAAAGTGAAGAAGGATTTTCCCCCCCTGGGCAGTCCTTGTTTCCCGGCAGACTTTTTCCTATATTGTGTTTCCCTATAACCAATGAAACAGAGAGATAATATTAACCCTTTTGGAAAGCGGAAACAACAACCGGGTTTAAATTTATGCTTTTCAAGGAACATCAAGCATAAAATAATGTGAGCATTCATTTCTGACTTATTGTTTGGGACTATAACAGACTTCAACATTTCTCCCACCAGTGTTAATTATAGTTCTCCTTTTCTTTCAAGACAATTACTAGCCAAAGGAGTTAAATTCCAATTACAAAATTGTTATTTTTTTTCTGCTCACTTGTCAGACCTCCTTGGGAGATAATGAATTGACATCATTAATGTGCCAAGCTGATAGAGTTGAGAGAATGTTCAAGGTTATCATGACTTCTTGTGGTGTCAATTGGGTTGATGTTCTTGTATTGTTGATGTGTTTTGTTGTCTTAAAGTAAGTAACCAGTGCTAAACAGCTGCTGTGGAATGGTTCTTAAGGGAAATACACTTTTAGGTAAATAATGTCACTGAAAATAGTTACAGATATAAATGCTATGTAATTGAACATACAAGGAGCAATGAGCACCCATCCTTTTCTTACGTTGCATTGTGATGTGAAGACAGTGATATCAGTGGAATCCCACTCCATAAAGGTCTAGCTCATTCTGAAGTCTTCATTTGGATGTGATGATGTGAACATAGCACCTGCACAGAATTCCAACAGAAGCAAATCAGATGTCCAGGAACTTCACTTATTTCTTTTATTTCAAAGTTCATGAACTCAGGATAACTTAAGGGTAAAGAATTATAGCCATGTTTATTAAAATAGCACTATTGATACTAGTATTATTTACTTTTGGATAGACCTATATATTATTTAGATTTATAGTATGCATCTACATTTATATGCATTATATGTATCTATATGTAGATTATACAACAGTCTTAATCTCATTTGAGGTGGTGATGAGTCTGCATATTGATGGGAAGTTGAACAACTGGCCCTGTTCAGCTGGACCAATCTGGGGCTGAACTTCCAGATTGGAACAATCTGGAGCTGACCTTGCTTAAAACTATAGAGATGAGAATGGATTTTAGAAACAGTCCCTCTATTCTACTACCTCTTACTACGGTATATTTGATAGCACAGTATAAGCAGTAGAATCCTTCACATTTTTAATCTTCCAGAATTTGAAATGGACATCTAACATTAGAATTATCATCAAAAAGCCACAACAAAGAATGTTCTCTCTGTGTCAATTTAGGAAGTTCAGACTGCCCCAGGAGCTGTTGATAAAGTTCTACAGAGAATATATTGAATATGTTATTTGTACTCCTATAACGCTTTGATTTAGTTCAGCAAACCAGGACAAGGACAGACTCCTGGAGATAGAAGTGCCGAAAAAACAATTGTAACAAGCCTGTCTTCCATAGAAGACCTATATATTGCACACTCATGCACAGGTCAGACTGAGGGCTAGAAAGTAACTGAAGACCTCTCACATCCTGTACATAAACTGTTTTAGCTTTTCCCCTCAGGACGTCACTAAAGCAACCAGTCACAGGAACATTTTTTCCTCATGCATTACTCTGCTGAACAGCTAATCCTCACAGTACTCTCTTATGTCTAAGGATATTCATCCATGTTGTATATAGCTGTATTATTATTATCATCCTCATCTTCTGTACTATATCCTTTTATTAGTATCATTATTATGATTATTATTATTCTGTTGCTTTGCACATACACTGAGAACTTCTGCACTGGAAACAAATCCTTTATGTGTCTAATCACACTTGGCCAAATAAAGTCTTGTCTTGTCTTTGTCTTCTCTTCTCTTCTCTTCTCTTGATTAGGCCCACCAAAATTAATGAATGCTTATCACATTTCATATAAAAGAACATGGTTAAATATCTGTCTCTGGATTCTTTTTCCTCTTCTTTTGATTATATAAAAAAAAGAAAGAAAAAACTGCAAAAAGAAAGAAGGAAAGGGAAATTCAGTGGATAAAAGAATAAAATATAAATAAATAAAATGTTTACAATTGTCATGAAATTTGAAATTCATTTACTTCATAAATTATATGGAACTAAGTTCATTGCATCATTTTTTAAAAAACATAAAAATAAATCTAATCTGAACACAGTAAATCATTATTATGTATTCATCATTATTTCAAAGATAAATGTTAGAAGAAAAAAAGAAGAAACGGAAAGAAAAATAATTAAAAACAGTAATAGAAACTATTTATTTTAAAATTCCTTCCAATTGTACCTTGACCCAATTTATGTCAAAATGTTTATAAATGTTGAGATCTATTCTAAGGATCTGATTTTTCTTTATTTTGTGACACATAATTTATAGGAGAGCTGTTCTTGCTCAGTTTTAGTCAAACTTCTGTTTGAAATGCATATTGTTAATGTTGCCATTGCTTCACATTTCCCAATATTATATTGTTGGCAAAGTGACTCCTTTCCAGTTTTAAACTAGGTTTGTCCTAATATTTATGTCAGCATAAATATTAACAGATTATGATTTTTTAAATTTATGTGTTTCAAACCATTTTGAATTTTTCAAAAAATAAGTTATAAATTAAACTTTGTTTTTAAAACTATTTGAAAATAATATTATGCTTTTCTTTTCAGTTCTTTTGAGTATTCTTTTAGTACTACATATGACATTTCCAGCATTTTTATTATACAATTTATCTATTTTTGAAATAACTTAAGGGCTTAAGTAAAACATTTTATATCAATTTTCTCTTAAGTAATAGAATGGGGTAAATTCAATGCAATGTTGAATTGTAATTGCTACTTTAAAATTATATATTCAGTTTATCGTATGATTTCTTTTTTCTTTTCCCATGCCATATTTTAATAGCAATTTACATATGCATCTTAGTAGGTGGTCTTGTTTCTGCATAACTGTTTCAAATTCTTTCATTTGTTTTAAAGATAAATATTTTAATTCTTTTCAGTGTAATATGACCAGTGTAATATTATGGTAAGTTCTTTTAGACTACTACTAATTGGACTGACTACAGATACATCAAAGATACAATAAGCTTTTATTTTTATCTTCTTTCAGTAACTGGGGCAGAATTTTATTGTAAAAAATAAATATGTTGTTTTAAAAATCAGAATTATTAATATAACCTTAATCAAACATACCAGACAAAACAGCAGATTTTCCTGTTTAAAAGAAAATTGAATAGACAATACCATTCATGCTATCCACTTATCCTCCATGTCTTAAAAGTATGCAATATTTGCTATATTAATTTCAAATTCATATTTCCTCAACAAATTTAGTACCATAACTATTTTATTCCTTACAGAAAAATGACTTCTCCTTGGCAAGATCAATTCTATGTGCTATCAACTAACAGTTCAGAAAAAGCTGATCATAAAATTGAACATTGAACATTGTAGATATATAATTCTAATGGAATGAATACATAATAATTATAATTCTTACATTGTAAACTTACACTTAAAAGTTTATATGATTAGTTTGTTGTTTTTACCATGTAGTTGTGTCCGACTCTTGGTGATTTTATTAGGCAATTAGTCTCCATTACTATCCTGTCAAGCACAGCTTCTTTCAAATGTTGGATGTTCAACTTTGCATCAGATTTGATGCGAATCTATTCTTTGCTTGACACTTCTTCTTTGTCCACTAACCATTCCTAGCATCATTCACTTCTCCAATGAATTAGCATGCATAGCAATCACAATAGCACTTAGACTTATATACTACTTTTTTTTTTTTTGTAAAATAATTTTATTGGTTTTACAATTTTATAGTAGGAAAGGGGTAAATAGGGTGTTTCTTAACAATATTTTAGAGTTTCCATATCAGTGCTGATGACCGCCTCTGAGGTCTCTTACAATATCAATGCAATTAAAGAATAAAAAAAAAGAAATTAGAAAGGGTACATACATTTCAAATCGCAAATTTCATAATCTAAAAATTCATACATTCAATTACTTTGTTTCCATAAACATCCTTAACATGGATTACTATATATAAGAAAAAAACCAAAAAAAAATCATTTTTGTGATCTGAGTCTCTTTGCTATTTTTTCTTCTTCTTCCACCCCACCAGTAGGCAGAGCTGTAGCCCCTCCCGTTCCCGTATCATCATCGTCTAGGATTGAGGAGTGCTTTTTAAGAAAGGCCTGGGCCTCATCTACCGTTTTCATTCTAACTCTTCCTCCCTCCCAGAACACCAACATTCCTTCAGGCATCAACCATTTAAACCAAACCCCCTTTTTATGTAATTTTTTAGATGAGAAGGAATATTTCCTTCTTATATCTCGTATTTTTTTCGGGATTTGTTTTAATATGGCTATCTCATTCTGCTGATATCAGGGGCCCTCCCCTTTGCACTCTCAGAACCTCATCTCTCGTTGACTTCTTGTAAATTTAATATGTATCTCCCTTGGTACATTATTTATTCTGGCATATGCTGAATTGATTCTATAGATTAAATCAATGTCCCCCCAAATATATTCTTTATTTTTTTTGTATAATCCGCTAAAATTGTAGCCATAAGTTCTCTTAGGTCTTCCGTGTCAGACTCAGGAACGTTCTGGAATCTCAAAAAAAAAGACATACGGTCAAAATCAATTTTAGACATATGACCTATAATATCTGTAATTTCATTTTTAACCTCCTTTATCTCTTCCCCCATCCTGACTGCCCCACCCTCCAACTCCTCAACCTTCTGTTTATTATTTGTTATTTCTCTCTGTGCCTCCAAAATTTCCAGCCTTGTGCTTAAATTGTCTTTCCGAATTTGCTGCATTTCATTCATTATTCTTTGAAACATCTCATCTACCGAGGGTGATGGTGTTAGTGGTGGTGTTTTTGCCTCTGTTGCTTCTGTTTCCTTCTGAAGGAGTTAAGTAATTTTTGGTTGTGAGATTGGGCTTGGTCTGGTAGATGTAGGAGCAGATTGTGATTTGCCTGATGGAGGCTTTCTTGCTGCCATGGTTAAGAGTGTTAAAACTTTTTAAGAACAAAGGAAAAAAGATAGCGCTGGTGGGCTGACAGTCTGTGAAGTCAGAGACAAAGGAACAAAGAAAAAAGTCTTATCAAAGTTCAATTTGCATTTGTAAAGATCCAAGGAAGAAATCAGTTGGAAACAGGACCAAATTAGAAGGTTTCGCAATAGATGAAGCTCTAAAAGTCACTGGGGTTAGGCTCTTTTATGTAGATTTTAAAATAGTCTTATTTAACTTATCCGCACTATCTCGGACCTCCGCCTCTTCTGCCAACGTCTTAAGACATATTTATTCCAACAAGCCGGCCTAGGATAGCCCCCCGTTCTGACTTTTTAAGAAAAATAATTTATAATTTGGTAATTGGTTTTAATATGGGTTTTAGCACGGGTTTATTAATTTAATATATTTTAATTGATATTTATTGTATTTTGTGTTTTTAAATTATGCCTGTGCGCCGCCCTGGGTCCTAACAAGGAGAAGGGCGGGGTATAAATTTAATAAAATAATAAATAAATAAATAAATAAAATAAAGGTGGTGGCCTCACCGCAGCCACTCCTACGGAAG
Source organism: Rhabdophis nuchalis (assembly GCA_039707465.1). NCBI lineage: Eukaryota > Metazoa > Chordata > Lepidosauria > Squamata > Natricidae > Rhabdophis > Rhabdophis nuchalis. The sequence continues at coordinate 41,767,926 of CM077648.1, read as the reverse complement.
GGGGGCGACCATGCCCCCCCTGCTCCCGAGGGAGCCCGTCAAAAGAACACAGCGGCGGACGAGCTATAAAAGCCGTCCGTCCGCGTCTGGAACCGGAAACACAAGTCCCGACTTATATACTACTTTATAGTGCTTTACAGCCCTCTCTAAGTGGTTTGCAGAGTCAGCATGTTGCTCCCAACAATCTGAAGGATGGAAGGCTGAATCTGGTGAGCTTCAAACAGCCAAATTGCAGGCAGCCAACAAGCAGCAGAAGTAGCCTGCAATACTGTATTCTAATCACTGTGCCACCATGGCTCATAACAAGGCCAAAGTAAATCAGACGTAGTCTTATGATTTTACCTTCCAGTGATGTGTCTGGTTTTATATGATTTAACACCTCTCTGTTAGTTATTCTGCTTCCATGGTATACATAGTAATTTATGCCAGCACAATTAAAAGGCATCAATTCTTCTTTGATCATCATGATTAGTTTAATTAATGATTAATATCAACACATTAAAAGTTTCATCTATTCAGTTATTAAAGTTTAGTTTAACTTTATTTAATTAGTGTCACTTCATTAAACAATTCTGTGAAATGATTTGATTGAATTTTTCATCATTATGAAGGAGTAGAATGACGAATATAACCAGAATAATAAATGAGTTCAGTAACTAATTACATGACTATTGGATCAATATGTTATGAGTAAAAAATATATTATTTTTTTTTACTTACAAAAGAAAAACGACTAATTTATCACTTTTCAGAAGGAGAAAGGAAGCAAATCAAATAAACAATTAAAAAATTGTATGTAAATGAGGCTGCAGAAAGAAAGAAAAAAGTATTTACTGAAGCCAGTGTTTGTAATAATATAGAATTTCTCATTGTCTTCCAATGTCACTGGATATTCATTATAGTAATTCTAATAGCTATGATCCTGCTATTTATTAGCTTTAACTGAATGCACATTTAGCTATATTCATTTTGAGCATTATTCTTCTTATGTTAGGGGGAGAAGAATGCACCACAATGCTAGGAATCTCTGTGCTGTAGTTTCAGAATTTTGCCCTGGAATTAACAATCCTCTGCTTGAAAGTACTTACTTGTGAAGCCCATAGAATAGTCTATACTAACTTTTAGTCTAAAATACTTTGCAATTTCTGAGAATAAAGAGGGAATGAAAATTTTCCTAATGAGGATAACTGAGAAGTTATTTCAAATAGTTTCACATCTATTTGCTTTTTGTTAATTTTTTATTCAAATAATTGTTATCCTGTAGTTATTTTTGAATTGGTTTTAGATGATCTTTGTTCTGCCAACTCAATATATTATAATATTACATAAATTTATTTCTTGTACTTATTATTATGAGTTGCTGGCCTTCAGTTTAAAGCATACATTATTGTGCTATGGATGGTTAGGATGAAATGTATATATTCTAGATTAGGAGTGTCAAACTCAAGGCCTGGAGGCCAGATCTTGCCCATGGGATGCTTAGATCTGGCCCACGGTGCCACCTTGGAAACAGCAACGGACTGGCCCGTAGTGCATCTGCCAGTGAAAACGGAGCTTAGGAGGTTCACCTGCAGCCCTCCCAGATTCCATTTTCAACTACGACAGCCTCTTGCAGCTCTCTGCCAGTGAAAACGGAGCTTCGGAGCCCACTTTGCGGGCAAAATGCTCAGGCTGTCGCTGGCTCCCCCCCTGACATGAATTATGTCAAGCTGGCCATGCCCACCTTGGCCAACCCTATCCCAGCCCCCTGAGGTCAACCACAATCCAGATGCAGCCCTCAATCCAATTTGACACCCCTGTTCTATAGAATCTTCTCAGTTAGGGAACTTTCGTCCTTCCAGACAAAATAGACTCTCAATATTAACAGTAATAAAAGTAATGCAAAATATATATAAACAATGTTTTAAATGTGCTTGTTAATATATGTAGTAATCTAGTAATAGGTAAGATTTCATGTCAGCTTTTTTCTGCTCAAGTTTTTTAAAATTAAAGGACTGTATAGTGGAGGAGGAGAGATAAAAGAAATGGACTTTCTTTTTTTCTTTCTATAATTGTATAAGTTCTTTTGCAATTTACACATCAAATGATTTATTGTATTAAAATATTTACCAAGGTCAATTATGAAAGATTATGAATATTACTACAGAAAAGGATGCTGCTGCTTAAATGCCAAATCTTTTCTTTGACTTAAGAGTGAGACAAGAGGAAACATAAGCTTTTTAGAGACGATGCCTTAATAAACACACCTGAAGATGAAGAACATTTACATAAGCAGTTAAGATGCAATTTTAAATCTGCTCCACTGTGGCATCAGCATTATCATCTGAACGGCTCTTAAAATACTTGATATGCTTCAATAATAGTCCCTTTTTGAGGAAGGTAGATGGATGCAAAATGTTATAAAGAAATAAAATAATAAAATAATATTGACATGACAATTACAAAATCCGATCCCCAGGGAAAACAAACATTACCCAATCTATACATTTTGCTATGGAGTGGCAGTGAAGTCTCAACTTTTTTTTAGTTGGAACTAAGTTGGAACTCGGACTACATAAAGAAGTCAGAGCTTACATTGCTAAAGAATATAATTGGAAATTTATATTCCTGACAGCTGAGCTTCAAACTGGACTGGTGTATATTTTCCACTAGTATAACCATGTGTTGCCAGTGTGTGCCAAAAATTACAACTCTTTCTTCAAAAAGAGCCACCCAGTCAGTCAGAGGAGACCCAAATTTTCTGTTTATTTGTACTACGGAGGTCTATGGACTGCTTCCTTCTTAGCTGATGAAACCAAGGCTGGGTGCCAAGAAGCAGTTCTTCCCATCATTACCATTTCAGTTTTGCGTGACTTTTTATGACCTAAATGGCACAATCATATACTTAACAAGTTTCAAAAGAAGATGATTGTTTCCTCACGGTAAAGGCTGATAGAGAAAATCCAGCTGAGTGAATCAAATATTCCAGATTTCTGGTCTTTTAACTTTAGAGGTCAGAAAGAGTTGATTGCTGTGCAGCAGAGTATTTACAGTACTTACATATCTCTAATAGAGCCTTGGCAAATCTCATATAACAAAATACACAAACTTACTCCCCCCTCCCTATTTTCAGAAATAGTGTAGTTGTGCATGAACTACACAAGGAACGTTCTAGTGCAGGGGTCTGCAAAGTCGGCTCTTTTAAGACTGGTGGACTTCAACTCCCGGAGTTCCCCAGCCAGCATAGCTGGCTGGGGAATTCTGGGAGTTGAAGTCCACCAGTCTTAAAAGAGCCAACTTTGCAGACCCCTGTTCTAGTGTATTTGTCTTATCCTATCCTTTATGGATTATATTTTTAACTTGCCCAATCAATGGGTTTTCCAAAAAGATATAGAGTTGGTCTTTTCACCTTTCAAATTATTCTGGAGACATGTTTAAAAATATACACCACTTTAAAGCAGTCGCATCTTTTTATAGGCCTCTATACATGATCATTGTGATTGCTTAAGTGTCACACAATAAAATATAAAACAATTAAAGCAATAAAATACATTAGAGTGAGTATTAATGTGCGAGAGGGCATGTTATATTTTGGATAAATAAGGAAAACAATCAATATAGCTTGTATTATCAGATTATATTATTTAAGGTATGGGGAAGGATTTGGAGCCCATTTTTAAAATGAGTTTTGAAAATGATTTTTTTTTTTAAAAACACTCCATATATTTTTAAGCCCAACAGACAATATTATTTTACTTCCTCCAATGAATTAGTAAAAGTTGTTCTTCTGTAGAAAATCACTCTCAAATTTGCACAAAGGTAGAGAAGTAAATTACATTGAATGTGGCAGGAAATATGCAAGTCCTGTACAAAGCTTCTTCTTTGTTCTACATCAGTGGCGGGTTTCTGCAGGTTCGCACCTACTCGCAAGAGCCGGTTGGTGAAATTTAGAGAACCGGTGAGAGGGGGTTCCACCAGCATACCTGGAAGTAAATCTGGCCCGCTGCTGCCAGTGACCCAACGGGAAGGAAAGGAAAGGAAGGAAGAAAGAAAGAAAGAAAGAAAGAAAGAAAGAAAGAAAGAAAGAAAGAAAGAAAGAAAGAAAGAAAGAAAGAAATTAAGAAAGAAAAAGAAAGAAAGAAAGAATTTGTCATCACAATTGAGTCCAAAATTTTGGTTGCTAAGCAAGAGCGATGTTAAATGAGTTTCACCACATTTTAAAAGGTGGCCATATGACTGCCAAGTCATGCCCACAAAATAGGCCACACCTACAGAGTAGGTTCCAAAAAATTTGAAACCCACTACTGTTCTACATGCACGTTTGTTTTGCGTTTTCCATCTTCTGACTAGACCTGTGTTATTAAAAATTTCCTAGGGAGTGATAGTGCACTCTAGGATAACTGAAGACAGCAAAAGATCAATAGTGATTCACTACCTCAGAATGGAGATAAGGCACAATTGTTCTGGAGCTGAAAAAAATTAAACTTGGTATTTAATGGGTTTTTAAATTTTTTTGTATTTTTGTATTTTTTGTATGTTATTTTAAATTCCTGTGCGCCGCCCTGGGTCCTTTTGGAGAAGGGCGGGATATAAATAAAATAAAATCTAAAATCTAAAATCTAAAAGTTTTATTGCAGAAATAAAATCTGCAGAGGAATATGATGACTGAGCACATTCTTGAATGTAGAAATTCTGATTCTGATTTAGTTAAAGAATCTGGACGAATGAGATGGAAGACTATGTCTGGGATAAATGACAAAATATGGTTTGACATGTCAGCTTTCCTTAATGTTTCAAATAGTAAGACATATATATTTAAGAGCTTATACATATTTAACAGGGTCATCTTATTGGTTGAGAGGGTTGGCATATACATTTAATAAATAATAAAAGCATCACTGATTTCTTCAGAGTGTATGTATAGAATTGTGTAGAATTTGGTAGCATGTATTATTTCATTTGTATATTCATATGATCTGTAGAATTAGATTTGAATAAAAATGAATTGAAATACTCATACCTTATAGTTTATGCAACTGAAGCAATCAGTATTAATCACCAGATGTAAAGCAATTGTGAAATAACTATAGACAAGGAGTATTCTACTCGCATAAACAAACTACAGCTTTATTATCAAATCCAATACATTTAGCTGATGTACATACCAAGTACTTGTTATGTAAATATATTGTATACAGTGCCATTTCCACTGCATTGTGTTACACTACTATTTGCTTGGCAGTAATGTCAACATTGGTATCAAATACCAAATGTGTTACATTTGGTATAGTTCAAGACCGCATTATTTCTTTTCAACATCCCAAGAGAACTGTAAAAGACTACATTGCAATCATGTCCAAGAAAATGAGCCAATCAACAGCATACATTGAAAGAGTGCCATAAAACATCCTAAGTATTTCTGCTCTTGTGTTTATAGTTAAAACTGTTATTCTGAAAGCTCACTGAATGTATAACCCCAGCATTAGAAATATCAACCTTTTGAGTTAGGCATGTTCTTGAATGCCTAACAGGATTCCTGCCCAGAAAGTTACAAAGCAAGTTTCCAGTCCCTGATATTGATGCTTCTGTGCCTGAAAATGGGTTTCTTATGAGATTTTTAAAAATGCCTGACCTCACTTTTGGACTTTGCTTGAAATTATACTTATCTGTTTCCTTGAAAGAAACAAAAAACTGGAAAAATGCAGAACATCCTATGACACTGAAGGAAATGGCAAAATGAACATTGTCATTGTGAATTGTTGTCAACAGATTATTGTGACAGTTTTGTCTATCACCAATTTCATTCGATAAGCCATATACTGTAGATATGTGAATATTTCACTGACACACAGGGCTTTCCTCCACAAAGAATCAAGAATTTATTGAAATGTATGGGTAGTCACGCATGGTAGCTTTAAAGATGTCCCTCTTCTCCTGCAGAGACGTTAATAAAATCTTTCTTAGTTCCTTCTGTCTGTTGAGATGATGCAGGACCCAAAAGGGGATATTTTTTTCTTTTGAGATATTTAATCTTCAGGATGGTCTTCCCAGGCAGAGTTACCAAGTTCAAATTCAGTGTGTTCTGTCCAGAAATGAACGCCAGTTTGCATGTGCCAGGCTTGTGAAGACATCATATATAGCATGGTTGGTGAAACTTTTCGGCACCAGGTGCTGAAAAGGGAGTGCACATGAGGGAGCACCGCAAACCGAAAGAAGAGAAACCTGGTATGCATGCACGTACCGGGAAGCTGTGTTCCATCTGGTGTTCCATCCTCCAGCATGCATGTGCATGCTAGAAACCAGAAAACCAGGAAAACCAGTTTTATCTTTATTAAATTTCTAGCTTACTTTTTGTCACAGACTTGCAGACATGACTCCACCTTCCAGTCCTTAAGTCCTTTTTCAGGATCTGGTTTGGCTTAAGGTCCACTAGTCTAACACTGCAAAATTACACTCTTTATTTCAGATCAAAGTAATGTTATATAAATACATAATATTTGTCTGCTAGAGTACACAAATATCGAAGACATTTTGTAGCAATGTTCTTAGGTTTAAATTCTACTTTTCCCACTTTTCCAAGTCCATAGATATTTGGGCAATATCTTGAGGTGTTAGATCATGTTTACTTTTCTATAGCATAGCAGTCACTGATTCATGTCTCACTCCTTATATTTTTCCTTTCCATTTTAATCCAAAACTTAGTTAATTTATTAGTGTCTTAGAATCAGAATTAGAAAAGCTGCTGTACAAACATTGAAGAAAGTTTGCTTTAAAACTAACTTATGTAAAAGAGCATTCTTGGTCAAGTTGACCCAAAATCTAAATTTATACAACTTTAATTTTTACCACACCTTGGAATAAAACTTCTAATGAAGTAATAAAAACCCCATAATCACAATCTTTCTTAATCTCTGTTTTTATAAATCTACACAAGCCAATACTTATTTCAGTCAACTCCTTTTTTGGGAATAAGGAATCAGAATGGACAAAAACTACCATGAATATTGTGATATGAAAAAAATCTGATATCCAATAATTTTTCTACAGTATGCCTACAGTTGTGAGCCACTGCTACAAAGGTTTTTTTGTTTGTATGTTCATTTATACAATTTATTTATTCACTCCTCTATCTTGCATGAGTGATTCTGGGTGACAGAGAGGGATAAAAACAGAATAAAAAAGCAATAAACAGCAAAAATACAAACATAGTGGACAAAACTATCAACATTAATCACTATAACACACAGGCTGACTTAATCTCCCAACCCTCACACCTGGAAGAACAGCCAGCTATTAAGGGGCCAATCTAATCTCAGAGAGCAGGACAGAATGCAGCAATAGAAAAGGCACACGTTTTTCCCAATAATGAAATCAGTACAGAAAAGAATGATATCCATTGAATAAATTATGGATCTAATGTCATGTTTGTATTTCATAGGAAAAAGCTTGAAGCATTTGCATTTATTCTGCCTTCTCAAAAGAAGAGTTTGTAAAAAAATGTTTCAACATTTCCTTTTCTGATGCATATAATTTAGCATTTTTTTCTGGCTCATAAATTATAGGACTGAATCATCAATATCATAGAAACCAGAAAAGTATTTCTTCTTCTGTGCTCAGTTTAAATGTATGTACACATAGCCATTTTACTCATTTCAATTTGAGTTCACACACAGTAGCAAATACATGTACATATGCCTGCAAATACCAAAGTATATTTCCAATTAGTGGTTTTGACTGAAGTTTACTGAGAATTCCTTATTTGCAAATACCAAAGGATACCTCCAATTAGTGGTTTTGTTTGAAGTTCTGTAGTTAGAATTCCTTATGTTCTAGCTCATGTATGCCAGGAACAACATTCATTGCTTCCTCTGTTATGCTCCATGCCTCACTGTCTAGTATAAAAAGTTAAAATAAGCATGAACCAGGCAGGGATAGTATGCATAAAAATTGTGAATTTTGTAACAATTTTGAATTGTACATATTTGATATTGTACCAAAAGATTCTACAAAAAGGAAAAATACTTCTCCAAGTATTCCAACATTTCCTTGCTATTTGAAATATTTATATGTTTTATATTATGTAAACATATTGAACAGCAGCAAACTGTAACATAACAATATTTTAAAATACTAAATTAAAAAATAATTTAATTATTTAATTTAATACATAATAATGCATTGTAGTAAATGACTGTAATGCCAGTATATATCTTTATGATAATAATTATAAAATATAATAACATATTTTGAACATGTACATACATTTCAACAGTAATTATGTTTGTTTACTTTCTTGGATGAAAATCCACCCAAGGGATTTTTTTGTTTTTGTTTACACAAATAGTGTATCCATCGATTGATACATGACATAGAGCCGTGATGGCGAACCTATGGCACGGGTGCCACAGGTGGCACGCGGAACCATTTCTTATGGCGAAGCATTGCCCTGTCAGCTCCAGTGCATATTTGTGCGCTGGCCAGCTGATTTAGGCCTTCTTTTGAGGCCGTTTTTCGCCCTCTGAAGGCTTCAGGGAAGGTCCTAAAGCCTCTGGAGGTGGGGGGAGAGGCTGTTTTCACTCTCCCCTGGCTCCTAGAAAGCCTCTGGAGCCTGGGGAAGGCAAAAAAAGTGTGCCAAAAGCAGGGGGTCGTGCACATAGCATTATGGGTATGGCACGCCCACACACAACCTCCCTGCGCTCCCCCTGCTTTTGGCACACGAGCCAAAAAAGGTTAGCCCCCTGACATAGAGTATCCATGATAATTGCAGCATTGGGAAAGTCTTATAGATTAATCAACCTGCCTTAGTTACAAACTGTAGTCAATGCAACTATTTTAATATTGAAGTTAAAAAAAAACCTTAAGAGGCAAAGCTATATATGTTACTGTTAGGTGCAAAGAATTATGTTTATTCCTAAAGTTACAGAACAGGAGATTTATTCAAGCCTATACATCTGGTCAACTAAAGGTCAACACTAAAGCGATGCTAGATAGGGGTCAATGAAATTCTAGGGGTGGGAGTGAACTTGAATATCTTGTGGGCTCTAAACTGATGTTTAACACCACCCCGCCCCCACCCCAGTTGTGCCTGCTCTTCTCCTATAGTTACCAAGGCCAATACAGATGCCAAGAGTTGTGTTGCATGCCATTTCTGAATGTGTTGTTCCTTAATAGGTTTTATACAAAACTTTTGACCACAGAGGTTATATATAATTTCTTTTTCAGGGCTCAAGCTACTCTAAGATTTTTCCATAGGTAAAGAAAGTTCCTCTCTTCAGAGTTTGCTCAACAATTCACAGAAAGTTATAAAAGTAAAAAGAAGAATTTTCTTCTTTTTGTTTCCCAGTATTCTATTCCAATCAACCACAGCAGAAGTAATATGAACCTCTAAGCCAGGGGTCTCCAACCTTTGCAACTTTAAGTCTGAAGGACTTCAGTTCCCAGACTTCTCCAGCCAGCAAAGCTGGCTGGAGAATTCTGGAAGCTGAAGTCCTTCAGAATTAAAGTTGTAAAGGTTGGAGACCCCTGCTCTAAGCCACAAGGTCTCATCCCTTATCAGCTGAGCCAGGGGTATGGTTGTTTTTCTTTTGCCAATTTATCAGCAAAAATGCAACACAAAATGGTGTGTCTGCCTGGGAGGCTCTTGGAGTGGGGCTGAAAGGCAAAAGAGAAGCAGTATGCTCCCTCCCATATTTGGGCATACCAGGTGCTTTGACAAAAGAAGTCTGTGTGTGTGTATACATACATATACATACAAACACACACTAAAATTAGTTCTATTTTTTTAAAAATAAAATCTATGTGGATATGCATATTTCAGAATGCTCCTTGTCAGCGTGCTAATTTTTATCCACATGCATACATGCAAAGCATGTGTGAAAATAAAATACTCTAATATATTGAGGAGAACCAGCTGAACTATATAACAATTTGGCACTGGAAATAATTAAGCCTGTTGCTCAGTTGCAATCAGTTTAGAAATAATCACTGAGAAAACATACTATCTCTTTATATAATTTTCCCCACCATAAAGCTGAAGCTTACTCAGATGCAATGGCTGGGACCTCTAAAATCTTGGGGTTTTCCAGCCTCCAACCATCTTGCAAAATTTACCCTTCCTTTGGTTAATGCACATCGCATTAGTGCCTGTGGTTAACTGAACTTCTACAATATGGCAAATTGGATTATAGCTTTAAATACTATAACAACAGGAGAATGGATTTTGCCTGCATGCTGTCATTGTAGTTTTCTTTGAAGTATTCTTCAAAGTGCTTTGTTTAAATGAAAGACAAATATCTTACTTCAAATAATAAATACACAATAAAGTTAAGGTAATAAATTCCATATTAATCTTAATCAATCTCATAAATGCCTCAGAAGATTCCTTATTGCAAAATCCTGCCTCCCATCAGATTTCCCGTTCCTATTATTCTGAAAAAAAAGTTCCCAGAATTTCCGAACTTTTCCAATTTCATTGAAAAAAGCCAAAAGTTCTTTTCAAATTATGCATTCTCAGTGGTTAAAACTGGCCTAATTTAACTTCTGATGCAGAAATGATTTGAATGTCTTGATCAAAGATAACCTCAGACATGAGAAATATATAATTTCAGTCTTGTATGTCAATCTACTGCTGAATACTTGCCCCAGTGTTCTCATGCAGCAGTGCAGAAGAAGAGTATCATGTGTTTCCTTCTCTGATCTATTGCTTTGTAATTATTTCCAGAAAAGGAAAAGTTACAAAGGTGGATTCCTGTGAGTAAAAGATCCATAAAAATGATATGGACTTGTGGTGTTTTGGCAGCTTCTGTCAATAAAAGCTTCAGGAGGCCAGTTCTCTAAAAGGCTGCTCAAGGTAAGCTTCAGATCAGGTCACTAGCAAACAATCCAAACTGCAGACATGATCTGGCATAAAGCAGAAGTAAAATATTTTTCACAACTTTCAGAAGGCTGGACGGAAAAGGAAAGCTTGGCTACTATTTTTTGTCTTGATTTACATATGACCCTTTGGATAAGAAACAAGGTATTAATTATGATTTAATTGTGGAAGAAAGGAGCTATACCAGTGGTGAAATTCAATTTTTTTTAGGCATGGTGTGACTTGGTGGGCATGGCTTTCTGGGCATTGCAGGGGGAGGATACTGCAAAATCTCCATTCCCCACACTCTGGGGCCAGCCAGAGGTGGCATTTGCCAATTCTCCAAACTACTCAAAATTTCTGCTACCGGTTCTCCAGAACCTGTCAGTATATCACTAGATCCAACTGGTCTCCAAAACACTCAGCAGAGCTTTCAGCATATTGTCACATGGTGTAGCTGATGTATTGAACTCCAGTGGCTCAGCATCATCAGTTGGATCAACCATGCCAAGAACTAACAGTGGCTGACAAGCTTCCTTATTTGGTATGTTAATGCTTTATTTTATTAAAACTATGTTATTCTTCTGTATAACATTTATTCTCACATATTTTATTTAGCATTTGTGCAATATGAGCAAGCTTTATTTACCGTAAGTCCAAAAATCATGGGACTGCATCTACATGGGGGGAAAGTAGGCAGTAGGGTACCCAAGACTCTGTCTTTGGTCTAGTACTCTTCAATATCTTCATCAATGTTTTAGATGAAGGATAGAAGGGGAACTCATCAGGTTTTCAGACACCAACAAGCCAACACTCCAGAAGATAGCCTCAATTTACAGAAGGATCTTGACAGACTTGAACGCTGGGCCCTATCTAAGACAATGAAGGTCAATGGCGAGAGTAAGGTTCTACATTTAGGCAAGAAAAACTAAATGCACAGGTATAGAATAGGTAGTACCTGACTCAATAATAGAGACTGTGATAGGGATCTTGGGGCCCTAATGGACAATTACTTAAATGTGAGCCAGTAGTGTGCTGCAGCTGCCAAAAAAGCAAACACACTCCCAGGCTGCATTAACAGAGAAATAAAATTAAGATCATGTGAAGTGTTAATACCACTTTATAATGCCTTGGTAAGAACACACTTGACACATTGCATCAAAGTTTTGTCATCACAATATAAAAAAGATGTTGAGTCTCTAGAAAGAGTGCAGAGAAGAGCAACAAAGATAATTAGGGGACTAAAATCTAAAACATAGAAGAACAGTTGCAGGAATTGGGTACCGTATTTTTCGGAGTATAAGACGCACCTCTTTTCCTCTAAAAAGAGACTGAAAATCTGGGTGCTCTTATACCCCAAATACAGCATTTTTTTGCCTCCTGAAGCCCCGCCCTTCTCCAAAATGGCCGTGCATAGCCTAAGTGTTTCAGAGAAAACCTGGGAACTGGGAAGGGCAGAAATGAGCAAACAATGAGGCATTTTTTGCTCAATTTTGCCCCCCAGTCCCCAGGAGCACTCCATAAGCCTCCATAAGGCTACGCATGCAATATTATTTTACAAAAAACTGGCTGTTCTGCAAGCCCCACCCCCCCAAGGCTATTCATGCCTTTTTTGTGGGGGGCTACAGGCCCATTTTCGCAAAAAACAGGCCATTTTGGGGAGGTTTGCAGAGTCCAAAAAAAAATTTCCCTTTCAGAAAGCTGTTTAATTAAAGGGATTGATGAGAATTACATTGGTCAAGTGCTGTGCCAGCAGTTTTAGGTGCTACAGGTTGGCAGCGATTTCCGACTCCAACACATGGGTAAATACATCTGGAAACATCTACCTACCTATCTACCTACTTACCTACTCTCTCTATCTCCCTACTACCTATTGTATTTCTCTCTCTCTCCCCCCCTCTACCTACCTACATACTCTCTCTCTCCCTACCTATCTACTGTATTTCTCTCTCTTTATCTCTCTATTTCTCTCTCTCTATTCCTCTACTTACCTACCTATTTACACACTCTCTCTCCCTACCTACCTACTGTATTTCTTTCTCTCTCTATCCCTCTACCTACCTACCTATCTACCTACCTACTCTCTCTCTCTCTCCCTACTCCTACCTATCTACTGTATTTCTCTCTTCTGTTTTTCTCTCTATCCCTCTAGCTATTTATCTATACTCTCTCGCTCCCTACCTATCTACCTACCTACTGTATATATACCAAACCAACAAGGACCTACTCACTCTTCACCTCAAACTCAGCAACAAAATCCACCCAGCATTCTGGAACAAATCCAAACAACTAGCCCTCTGAAGAGCTGAAACAGAAACCTTGCACAAGACAGACACATACACCAACAAACTCCACAGACTAGAAAAATGCCAGAAACCCCCCTCCAAAGCAACTCATGAAACAAACAATACATAACAAATCAGACAGGACCCTCACCATAGCAGAAACCAAGGTCCTTTCCAAAGGATTCAACTTTGCAGTTGCCCCCAAATGCATCCCCATGGAAAACATCATATGTGAAAATCAACCCAGATGAAGCCAATAAAATCAGACTTGAAGTCACCAACGTCCTCTGCTCCAGAATCCACCCAGAAGCAACTTAGAGAAAGAAGAACAAAAAGCACTCACCAACTTGAGGAAAGACAACAACATAATCATTCTCCCAGCAGACAAAGGTAATGCCACTGTGATAATGAACACATCTGACTACCAAGCCAAACTATCCAACCTACTCCAAGACCCCACTTACAAACCTCTAAACACAGATCCCACCACCTACCTGGAAAAAACCACCAAATCCAAAATAAAAGCCTCTCCCATCAGTGAAGATATCCAGAAAAGAATCATCCCCAGAGAAAAATCATCTAGATGCCCCAAGCTCTATGGCCTCCCCAAGATACACAAAGAACGAAAACATTCAGACCCATAGTCAGCTCCATAGGCTCACCTCTACAGAATCTCGCCAAATTTGTTGCCGAACAACTTCAACTCTACACAGAATCCATCACCTCAAATGTACAAAACTCAATCCACTACATAGAAACAATAAAGAAACAAAACCTACAACCCAGCGACCTACTTGTGAGCTTCAATGTCATATCCCTCTTCACCCAAGTGCCTATTAAAGAAGCCTTGACAGCTATCAAAAAAAAATACAACCCTCCCAAGCACATCCTAGATCTGACCAACCACTGCCTAACCAACACATACTTCATCCACAATAGACAAAGATACAAACAGATAGAAGGAGCACCTATGGGATCACCCCTCTCATCTGTCATCACAAACCTATACATGGAACACTTTGAAACCAACGCCTTAGGTAAATCTGAACACAAACCCAAACTCTGGCTTAGATATGTAGATCAGGGGTCCCCAACCTTTTTTGCACCAGGGACCGGTTTCATTTTAAAGAAAATTCTGCGGACTGGCTGAGTGGCTCAGCAGTCATGTGACTGGGTGGGCGTGGCCAACTTGGAAAATGTGAAACTCACTTAACAATGATCTTGGTTAGCAACCAAACTTTTGGCCTCAACTGTGGTCATAAGTTCTTTCTTTCTTTCTTTCTTTCTTTCTTTCTTTCTTTCTTTCTTTCTTTCTTTCTTTCTTTCTTTCTTTCTTTCTTTCTTTCTTTCTTTCTTTCTTTCTTTCTCTTTTTCTTTCTTTCTTTCTCTTTCTTTCTCTTTCTTTGTCTCTTTCTCTCTTTCTTTCTCTCTTTCTCTCCCTCTCTTTCTTTCTTTCTTTCTCTCTTTCCCTTTCTCTCTTTCTTTCTTTCTTTCTTTCTTTCTTTTTCTTTCTCTCTTTCTCTCTTTCTTTCTCTCTCTCTTTCTCTCTTTCTGTATCTTTTTCTGTCTCTTTCTTTCCTTTCTGTCTCTTTCTCTCTGTCTGTCTTTCTCTCTCTCCCACTTTCTTTTTCTTTCTTTTTCTTTTTCTTTCTCTCTCTGTCTCTCTCCTTCATCCGCCCATCTCTGTCACTCTGTGTGTGTGTGCGTGTGTTTGTCTGTCTTGCATTCACTCAATCACTCATTCTGTGTCTCTGTATATCTCTTTCTCTCCCTCCCTCCCTCTCTCTGTCTCTCTATGTGCGTCTGTCATCATCGTCGTCGTCCCCCCCCCCAGCCTCCTCAGCCCGCCTGCCGCACTTGGTCGCTCGTTCGCTCGTTCAGGCTCCGTGGCTGGGTAGGAGCCGGGCTGGAGAGGAGGAGGAGGGAGGAGGGGGCAGCCCATTGGGCAGAGCGCACGGGAGAATGCAGGAGGATGGTGGGGGCTCTTCCTCCACCCTCGTCGACGGAGGGACTCCTGCGCGCCGCTGGTGCAACCCTCCCTATGGCCGCCAGTTCCCTCCCCCGCCCGCGGAGCCTCCGCAACCCCTGGAAGTAAACGAGTGGCTGACATGCCAGCAGGGGAGGGAATCGGTGGCCGGTCCGGCGGTGCCCAGGAGTCCCTCCGTCGACGACGGTGGAGGAAGAGCCACGCTCCAACGGCGCGAACAGCCGTGCCTGCATTCTCCCACGCGCTCTGCTCAGGGGGCTGCCCCCTCTTCCCTCCTCCTCCTCTCCAGCCCTGCGGCCCGGCTCCCACCCAGCCACGGACCGGCACCGGTCCGCGGCCCGGGGGTTGGGGACCCGTGATGTAGATGACACTTTCGTAATTTGGCCACATGGAAAAGAAAAACTGGACAACTTCTTCACACATCTCAACAGCCTACACCCCAAAATACAATTCACTATGGAAATAGAAGATAACAACCAACTTAAATTTCTGGATGTCCTAATCTACAAAAAACCCAATGGCTCCCTAGGACACACCATCTACCAGAAAAAACCAACTGCTACTTAAATGCACAATCCCATCACCACCCTGCACAGATCAACTCTGTAGCCAAGACCCTCATCTCCAGAACCAAACGCCTAGCTGACAAAGACCACCTGAAAATTGAATTACACACCCTCACAAAGGTATTAATCTCCAACGGATTCCAAAGAAACACAATTACCAACCTAATCCAAAGGGAGACACCCCCCAAGAACCAAGACACAGAACAGGACAACGGCATCGCCCTCCTCCCTTACATCAAAGGCACCACAGATAAAATCAGCAAAATTCTCCACAAATACAATATCAAAACATCTTTCAACACTAACCAAAAAAGTAGTCAACATCTTAAGGAACCCCAAAGACAAGATCCATCTAGAAAACCAAGGAGTCTATGAAATACCATGCAAAATCTGCCCAGCCACATACATTGGAAAACTAATAGGAAAATAAATGCACGCATTACAGTGTGTGTGTATTGTGTTTATGCTGATAAATAAATAAATAAGGGAGACTAGTATAGATCTATTTCAAGCTATTTAGCTCTCATCAGCTAGCCATACCCTTACTGGGATTTGAATTTATCAAATTTTATTTATCAGCATAAACACAACACAAATGTAAACAAAGACAAAGAAACAAATAGCTTTCTGTCAGCATGGTATCTTGTGATGAGCTGAAAGACAGAAAAGGAAAGCAGCTTTGCTTCCTCCCATATTTGGGGCTTACCAGGGTGTTGTAACACAGTTTATATATATATTTCTGTCTCTCTCTATCTACCTAACTACTTTTTTTTTAAAAAAAAGCCTCTTCAAAACCTGGGTGCGTTTTATACACCAGTGTATCTTATACTCTGAAAAATATGGTATATCTCAGTGATGTCAAACCTTTTTAGGCTCACGTGCCATAAGGGGGGGAGTGCAGGGGGGGCCTGTGCGGGTGTGCCATACCCATAATGCAATGCGCAACCCCCCCAGTGCACATGCATGCACTACAGATCCCCCCCTATTTTTTACATGCTCTTTTCGCCCTCCCCAGGCTCCAGAGGCTTTATAGGAGCCTGGGGAGGGCAAAAAGAGCCTCTCCCCCCCCCCGGCCCTCCAGAGCGCTCAAAATGATACGCCACCGAAACCGGAAGTGACCTCTGATTGCTTGCAGCGTCATTTTGAGCGCTCTGGAGACTTCAGGGAAGCCTCCTGAAGGTTGCTGAAGCCTCCGGAGGGCCTCCGGAGGGCCTGGGAAGCCCTGATGCACCGCCAAAACTGGAAGTGACCTCCGATTGCTTGCAGTATCATTTTGATCTGTCCAGAGACTTCAGGGAAGTTCATGAAGCCTCTGGAGGGCCTTTGGGGGGTGAGGGGGGTTTCTTTTCACCCTCCCCAGGCTCCAAAGGCTTCATAGGGTGAAAAAAGCATGAAAAAATTCAGCTGGCCAGCGCGCGCATGCGCACTGGCCAGCTGACAGGGCATCGCCTCGCGTGCCCTGACAAATGGCTCCGCATGCCACCTGTGGCACATGTGCCATAGGTTCGCCATCACTGGTATACCTAGTTTAATGAAAAGAAGGATAAGGGGTGACATGATATCAGTGTTCTAATATCAAAGGAGCTGCCACAAACAAGAGCGGATCAACCTATTTTCCAAAGCACCTGAAGGCAAAACAAGCAGCAATGGATGATAACTATTCAAGGAAAGAACCAACCTAGAACTAAGGAGAAACTTCCTAACAATTATACAATTAACTAGTGAAACCACTTGCCTTCAGAAGTTGTAGGTGCTCTGTCACTGGAGACTATTAAGGAGAGATTAAACAATCATTTGTCTGAAATTGTACAGGGGTTCCTGCTTGAGTGGGATGTTGGACTAGAAGACGTCCAAGGTCCCTTTCAACTCTGTTATTCTGTAATACTGTTATCATTATCTGCCAGAAAACTCTTTGTTCTTCTCATACTAACTTCTTATTTCAGAAACCAAAAAGACCTTCTTAAATACAACTGATTCTAAATGTAACATGTAGTTTTAGTATTATTTGGTTCTGATTTCTTTCAATAATTTTGGGGGCCATGTCAACATTTGTTAAAGCCTTTGGCGCTGATAGGTGTGTCCCAGGGAATTTTGGAAAAGCTCAAAAATCCCATATATGTAAAGTAATGCTGTAGCATTCTAAGATTTCTGCTGTAACTGTTGGGTTAGCCTTATAACATCTAGTGTCATATAAATCTATCAGATCAAGCTGTGAAGTGTGAAAGTGTGTATCCATGCCAAATGCAAGGTTAGATTCCTATAAGTAGTATAATAGCATATTGTTGAAAGTGTAATTATTACAAGCATACTAAGATGGAGCTACTGCACTTGTCTTACACAGGATATTTAGCTCTTGATATAACTCCTACACAGAGAGAGAGGGGGAGATAATTTTTTTTGAATAGGTATAATGATTATTGTTGTGAAAAACAGTTCTATGTCTTATACTTATTTTTGGTGAAAGCAGACTAATATGTCTATTATACCTGCAAACTATTATTTAAAGGAAAAAGGATAAGCTACTCAGTCTGCAAAATGTAAATTTAATTTTAATTTCGATGTTCAGATAACACATTTTTCAATTTATTAGATCTTTTTGTCAACCACCTCGCTTAGAGTCAACTGTATGATAAATTTTAAGGATTTGTTTTAATAAATGGACTAAACAGCTAAATCAAATTCAGAAACCCTTCTAAAGAGACAGAATCTCTGGGTTATTCCGTAAGATTAAGCATTCTTTGTTTATAGAAAAGTGATACGGTACACTCCCATTTCATGGACATGCTTGCTAATGAAAATCACTTGTTAAATAGCATGCAAGAACACACCACACACACACACATGTACTGCCATGACACAGAGAAGTTTCATTCTTGTTCTGGCACCAGATAAAATTGTACAAGTTTTCTATTAATAGATAATATATTATAATTGTTATAAATCCATTGGTTTCCTGTGTGTCATTGTTATAACCTGAACAACTTAGCCTTCAAGGTGGGTATTTTATGTGTAGATTGACATGAAACTATTTAATACAGATGTTCTGCAATCTGCATGCATTAGCCTGGCAATCTACATTTTCAGTATTAATGTAAAACATACAGGAGAGACACCAGATGTCAAAATTATTAAAAAGTCTTTCTTGCATTTTCTTAAATGCCTACATTTCTGCAAGAGCTGCACTTATGGTTATATTGTTAATTCAGCCAAAGTTAGGAATGCAAAAGTGTTATTGGATATTTTTGGACATTTAGGATTTATGTCTAAAAGACTTAACAAGACTGTCCTTGAACATTGAGACTAGCATAAAATGAGAGATTTTGCACTATGGGGCTTACTATCAACAGATGGATAGCACATGAGCAGGTGAAAAACGTGTCTGTGAAAATTTGCTGACACTTTTGTGTGGTTACTATTGTTCTTAAACTTTGGAAGGTTAACGTGGGCAGCTGGTCTGCATCTAATCATTTTAAAATAGTGGTTATAAGGAAATTTTAGTGGGTGCAAGATGTTACATTTTACATTAAGGTCTTAAAGGCCCTTAATTTGTTTCTCAAATCTTTTATTTCAAGCTTTGTGTTTGACTGGCTCAACTTTTTCTCCTTTCAATCATTCCTTTTCTAGTTTTTGGTGCTATTTATGGATTCATTGATAATTGAGGTGCTTATGATACTAATAGCTATCACACAAAAAATCTTTCAAATGTTTTTCATGTTACAGCTTGAAATGTGTCTTACTAGATATTGAATGTAGCAATTTGAATTTTTGTCTAATGGTTAATGCACCATACTAGAATGCCAGAGACCATGAACCCTGAAATGTTTTGAATATTAGTAGTTCAGGTTGGTAATTACTGTTGGTTCGACTCCAAGCTTGGCAATTTGGTTGCAAATGTTTCATCACTATTTGAGGAGACATTATCAGTGTGATTTGAATTGTGCTCATCTGTCAGAACACAGGTCTTTAAATACCTTTTTATGAGATGTGAATTAGACTGAATGTTGTTTGTTTGGATATTTCTGAGTCATGGTCTGATTTGGGATTATTTGATTGCTGAGCTGTAGTTAAGTACCATGTGTGTGATGCAGATTACGGGGTGAAATTCCGCAGATTACGGGGCGGAATTTTGAGTAGTTTGGAGAACTGGTAAATACCAATTCTGGCTGGTCCCAGAGTGGGATGGGAATGGAGATTTTGCAGTATCCTTCCCCTGCAATGCCCACCAAGTCACACCATGCCCACCAAGCCATGCCCACAGAACCAGTAGTAAAAAAAAAAAAATATCCCCACTGGTATAGTTCCTTTCTTCCACAATTAAATCATAATTAATACATTGTTTCTTATGCAAAGGGTCATATGTAAATCAAGACAAAAAATAGTTGCCAAGCTTTCCTTTTCCGTCCAGCCTTCTGAAAGTTGTGAAAAATATTTTACTTATGCCAGATAATGACTGCAGTTTGGATTGTATGCTAGTGACCTGATCTGAAGCTTTGGTATATGACGCCTGATCTTTGGTTTGTTTCTGTCTGCCCTTTTGGTTTTGAGAGGGTCCGTCTGAGAGTTGAGGTTGGTTTGTGGGCTACTGTGAGGTCATGTTGGCATAGTAGTCTTGCTTCATTTCTGAGACATTATGTATGTAGTGGATTGTGATTCGTCTGGAAATTGTTGTTCCTGTTGTAGTTGTGATATTGCTTTGAATGTTTTTATTGTTTGTATGTAAGCATCTCCAGATGACTTTTCATGAGTATCTGTTTTTCTCGAACACTTTGTCTAAGTGTTTTTGTTCTGCCGATCTGGCACAGGCCAAGGGATTTCAACTTTCTGTCCTCAGAGTAGCCAATCAGATGTTTGTAGAAAACACATAAGCAGAACCATGAGTAGAAGTGCTACTATTGTATCCTAGTGTCTAATCTTGATAGATATGACATCTCATCTAATTCTGTTTTTCATGTCAAATCTTTCTCAGATGGATTAAAATTTGAGGAGTCAGAAATACATATGCACACACAAACATGAATGCTAGTGTAAATTTCAATGTTCATATATGTGCATAACAATACCATGTGTGATGCAGACTTAGCACATGGATCTTAAAATGCATTTTGTTGTTTATGTGGAACCAATTTACAAAGCTGTGTTGGCACTAGTAGATTTCATTATTGTTTGCCTGTTATGAATTGAATGTCATGGTAGATGTTATCCTGTTATTAGTAATAATAACTTTAATGACTAGATATTTTCCTTTATGAATTGGCTCCAGATTCTACCAGTACTGTATGGAAAGTATCTATTTACTTATTTATTTATTTTATTAATCTGTAAGTGGCCAGCCATCAGAATATATAGTCTACTGAGCCATGGCTCTCTGAACTTGGCAAGTTCAGTCTTCTAATTTAATTGAATTCCTGTTTTTGAATATCAAAGAGAAGAATATTTAAACATAACAAAAAGTTTTGCCTAAAACAAAGTAATTATAATCTATTTCAAACAAGCACAAATATGTGTGCTTTAGTGCTCCTCCAGTAATGATATGAAAAAAATGGATGAAAATATCCAAAATGAGTTAGTAAAGATAAATTATTATGATAAAATATATTTAAGCTCTGACTTTATAAAGTACTTGATAAGTAAATTTAGAAAAGAATTAATGGTAGAAGTCCATAACACTGGTAACAAATAACAATTATGTTTGAATACATAAATACTATTTGCATTTTAAGGAAAAGGCAAAGTGAATGTCTGTCATAGCTGAAAGAGCCAGGAATAGAATTCTAGCTTGTATCTAAGACAGAAAAAATTCCAAAGATATTATAAATATCAAGATGAACTCAGTAGATTTCTAAGATTGGAATAGAGCCCATAATGTCAGTGCTTTGGAGAAAATGTTGAGAACATTGATATAACTGCTTATATCATGGTTATGTGTGTTGTTTACTGATCTAAAACTACTGGATATAAAGATATCGAACATGCCCATACAGTGGTACTAGCTAGGCTCATAAAGATATAAACATAAAGACACCTAATAAAATTTGCAACATTTTCATAACAGTCAAAATTATTTTTTAAATGTAAACTCAAAAGAATAAAGTGGGAAAGAGATAAAATGGTGGTGCAGAGGTTAGAAGGCAATGCTGCAAACTAACTCTACCAACAGCCAGGAGTTTGATCCTGACTGGCTCAAGGTTGACTCAGCATTCTATCCTTTTGAGGATTTCAATAAAATAAGGACCCAGATTGTTGGGGACAATATGCTGACATTGTAAACCACTCAGAGAGTGCTGTAAAGCACTATGTATATAAGTCTAGGTGCTATTGTTATTGCTATTTTAGGGTATAAGCCAGTAGTGGGAATCATTTTTTTTTTTTACTGCCGCTTCTATGGGTGTGGCTTGGTTGGCATGACATGGCTTGGTGGGCATGGCTTGGTGGGTGTGGCTGGGAAAGGATACTGTAAAATCTCCATTTCCTCCCCAAGCCAGGAGAAGGTTACTGTAAAATCCCCATTTCCTCCTGATCGGCTGGTACTCAGGAGGCAGAGAATAGATGAGAGTGGGACCAGTCAGACATGGTATTTACCGGTTCTCCAAACTATTCCCAAATTTCCACTACCAGTTCTCCAGAACTGGTCAGAACCTGCTGAATACCACCTCTGGTATCAGCCAATCTAATTTTAGTCAACATGAAAATATTCAAACCTGTCACTGAACAACTGACTAAATGAAGAATAAAGTAACTGAAGATAACTGAAGATACCTATCAAATTAATTGTTTAAAGCACAATAAAGAGAAATCATGTCTACTATTCAAGAAATAAACAGAGCTTAGAATGACCTTAAGAAAACTACCTCTATCTTTAATGGAAAAGATGAGCTTCAGAAGTACATCTGTAGCTACAAGAAGATGAACAAAAGAGGTAGCAAAAAGAAGATTATGACCTGAATGAATTATATCATGCTGCAATATCATCTTTAAGAGAAAAAGAACAAAGTTGCTGAATGCCAATAATGAACTGGGAGTTTGGAGGAAAGTACAGTAGTACAATATGTGGTCATAGGAAGCCTGTGAGGATTTAAAAAAAAACATATACAGTACAAGATTCAAATAAATGCTTAGACTACAGTTTTTCTTCACAAATTTTATATAAAGTAAATAAAATTTTAAAAAGAATTTTACAAGTTGATGATCCGGTGGTGGGATTCTATTTTTTTTTTACTAACAGTTCTGTGGAGCGTGTCTTGGTGGGCATTGCATGGCTTGGTGGACATGGCAGGGGAAGGATACTGTAAAATCTCCATTCCCACCCCACTTCAAGGGAAGGTTACTTCAAAATTCCCATTTCCTCCTGATCAGCTGGGAATCGGGAGGCAGAGAATAGATGGGAGCAAGGGCAGTCAGAAGCAGTATTCCGGTATCCGGCTCCAGCGGCGACGGGCAAGCCTAGGGCTCGCTCGCCGCTTTGTTGCCTTTTCTGCCCCCCCACGGGGGCGAAACTCTCCGGTTACCGGAGGTTTCCCGTAGGGTCAGCTCAGAGGGAGCGTCCCTCGTCACGGCGGTGGGGAGAGCGCTCCTCTCTGCGACCTAGGTGGAGAGGAACATGCTGCGGGGGTTTTTTCCTTCGCCAACGGCTGTCGGCGCCATTCGCTTTAATGGAGAGGGCTGAACGGAGAGACCGGGCGGATCACCGAGGCTTCAGCTGCGAGGGAGAGTGAGTTTAAAAGAACACCTTTTTTTTCCTTGCTGTCAGCCAGGCTGAATGGACTGGGAGGGGGGTGTTTATTTCTAAAAAAAAACCCCTCGGATTTAAGCGGCACGTTAAAATGGCTTCTCTGCAAAGAGAAAGTGGAAACTTTCACTCCGGACGGTCTTTAACAAGGGAAAGTGGAATGCGATTCTTTGCAACATTGTTTCTAGGTCTGGCTGGTTTAAAAAATTCTTATTTTGCTACTCTCTCCCTCTGGCTCTGAGATGGCCGGTGGAAGTGGCTTTTCTTTGTCCCTGCCTGACTATTTCAACTAAGAAAAATTTCCAGCGTCTCTTTGAAAGCAGGACTCTCTCTGGATTTTTGAAAAAAAAAATTCTTTTGATGGATTTGTGATTTCTTCTCTGGAATACCTTCGTTATTACTATTTGCTGACCTGGGAAACTGTGTCTCTTTTGGTTTCTGAATTGTTTGCAACTTCACAGCCCTGAACTGAACTGAGCTCCTGATTTGCCCCACCAGCCCCACCCGGAAAACGCCATTTTGGTGGCAGTGACTCTAACTTTTAACCATGGCACAAGACGCAGCACTTGTAAATTTGGAACAAAGGATGGCTTCTCTTGAAGCCTCTATGCTAACTTTGATATCAGAAATAAAGGCCCAGAGGGCTGAAAATATTACCTTCAAGAAGGAGCTACTGGATACCCGGAAACAAGTGTTGGAGAACACACAGAAGAATGAAGAACTGGAAGGGGGGTTGGAGGGGGCTAAGGGAGAGATTAAAAATGTTTCTAATGAGGTGGGGGAAATAAATGGGCATGTGTCTAGGATAGATATGGAAAGAATGACATATTTTTTGAGATTTCAGAATGTTCTTGAGGAATCTGGTGAATGCCTGCCTGATCTTATGAGTACAATTTTAGCAGACTATTTACATAAACCTAAGGATGAGATCAGGGGGGACATTGACCTAGCCTATAGAATTAATTCTGCATATGCCAGGATAAATGAAGTGCCTAGAGAGATACATGTGAAATTTGTTAGAAGGTCAACCAGAGAGGAAATCCTGAAAGCGCAGAGAGAGAAACCTCTAACTCACCAACAAAAAACGGTCACTATCTTGAAGCAGATCCCTAGAAAAATTAGAGATGCAAGAAGGAATTTTTCCTTCTTGTCTAAAACCTTTTTTGATCACGGGATTTGGTTCAAGTGGATGACACCTGAAGGGATGCTGGTGTTCTGGGAAGGAGGAAGAGTGAGGATTAAAACAGTTGCTGAGGCGGAAGCCTTTCTTAAAAAATATTCCTCTGTCCTGGGGGAAGATCCAGGGGGGACGGAGGGGGCCACGGCCCCGCCTACGGGGGGCCAGGGAGGAGAGAAAGAAGATACAATAGCCAAAAGACTTAGATCAAAAAAATAACTTTGCCTTGATTTTTCTTGAACAATTTTGCATAATATTTCTATCTGGACTTCTTGTAAATGTCTGACAGCATGGAACGGAGAATTTAGGTAAATGTACTTGCTTTCATCTTGTAGTGGTATGGAAAATGTTTTCTATGTTAACTTTTTTATTGTGTATTTTGAGGTCTCGGAAGGTCCGACGACTCTAACGTGAATGCTCTCAAAATTTCTTTGTAACCATTACCCTATCCTGTTAAAATGTAAAACCAATAAAACTTTTTCAATATAAAAAAAAGAAGTAGTATTTACCGGTTCTCTGAACTACTCAAAATTTTCACTACTCGTTCTTCAGAACTGGTCAGAACCTGCTGAATACCACCTCTGTTATGGTCCAAGTGTGAGACATGAGATGTGCAACACTTTTACAGAATATATCATTGTGTTGTTTGTAATAATATAGAACTGGCCAAATGAAAATGTGGAAAGACAATAGATTATACAAAAAAAAGTTTTTAAAAAAAATAAAAACAATTTACAGCATAATAAAGAAGAGGTAGAATATAAATTTAAAAGTATAATGAATCTAATGAATTTAAAAACATTCATTTTTATGTACTAGCAATGCAATGACATTTACGTATTACTCATCAGCCAATTTTGAGAAATTAATATTATATTCACATTTGAACTTACAGGCATGAGGTTCTTTATGTTACTACTGGAAAAAGATACAATAAATATTTCCATAGACCTGAAAGAAATTTGGGGAACTGATCTGAGAAAACAAAAATTATACTTAAAAAATTATATCAGTAGTGTTTAATCGCCATATGAGCTGCAGAAATATATTATTTTTATCCAGAAAACCATTGGAAGGATTGTAAGCAGAAAGGAACATTGTCTTTGATGGACATGCAAAGGTTAACGGAACTTTTGGAAAGGAAATTTGAAAAATTGTCATAACTAAAGAAATAATTAAATTAGAACTACTAGGTATATTTGATAAAGATAATTAGTGCTACGATTACAGGAAATGTATTACATATTTACAACCGCATCTGGAGGGACTATATATGTTTTATAAAGAAAATAATAATAACATCTGTCAATCTATAGGAAAGTGGAAATTAAGCTAAGATCTGTAATGTGAGTAGAAAATTGTGATGCTAAACTGGTCAAATATCAAGAATTGTTATTGCTTAAAATAAAAAGAACTTTAAAAAAAGACACTGGTTGTGTGTGGGATTATAATGTAATTGATTTAAAAATAGAAAAAATTGGGGAAAGTGAAACCTCTCATAAATACTGTTACCAAAGTTGAACGCTGTCAAGAATAATTTGCATTTGTAAAATGCTCCATTTGGCAATACAACCAGGGTATACTTTATTTATGCAAATTACATTTCAAAGGGCTAATAGATAAGCAACCTCCATTTCAGTAACTAAATTTAAAGTTTCCTGTGGCATCAAATGAATGTAGATGTGAGGTCAGTTGATTAAATTAGTGATATATAATCTCCATGCTTCACTTATTTAAATGAACATTCACTATTTAATATAGATAACAGCCATAGAACCAAACACAGGATCCTTTTGTTGTCATCATCATCACAACTATTATATATAATATATTTAGATTATATAATTATAATATTAGTAATATATTATAATTATATTAAATTATTATAATATAATATTAATATAATATAAATTTATAATAATGTATTATTATATATTGAATAATAATAAATTATAATAATACATTATAATAACTACTTGAAAACATATATTTTAAGAAGATACTTAGGACACTGGCAGCAACCCGTATCAACCCTCAGTACCAGTCAATCGTATTTGTGAGGCATTTTTAAATGTTCAGAGTGAGTTTCATGTTTAATGAATAAAAGATCATAACAACAACAACAAAAACAACAAACAGCAGCAATAGTAATAATTTTCACTATGTAAAAAATACGCCCTACCTGTATCCGAAAAGCCATGGGAACACAAAATGGAAAAAGTTACCAAAAATGCGACGGTGAAGATCCTGTGGGACTTTCGAATACAGATGGATTGTCATTTGGAACACATCACACCTGATATCATGTTTGTTGAGGGCCTAAGTGTACAGTTTATTGATATCGCTGAATCAGGAGATGCCAGAGTCAAAGAAAAAGAACTGGGGAAAAAATCATGAAATGTCGTGACCTGGCCATCAAAACTACATGGCTACAGATGAAATATGCAACAGTGATACTCATTGTCATTGGGGCACTTGATACCATGTCCAAGAATTTTACAAAACATATCAATAAATTGCAGCTTCCTGCAATAACACCAACGGAACTGAAAAAACCTGTGTTACTACGTTACATCATATATTTTAAGAAGATACTTGGCCGATACCTAGGATGCTGGAAGCACTCTGTATCAACCATTAGCACCAGTCAATGGTATTTGTGATACATCTTTAAATGTTGAGTTGGCTGAGTTTCATGTTTAATGAATAAAGATAATAATAATAATAATAATAATAATAATAATAATAATAATAATAATAATAATAATAATAATAATAATAATAATAATAATAATAATAATATTCATGGAAACTTCAATGAATCTCTGGAAAACAAAACTTATGGCTAATGAAGAAGAACTAGGTGAAGTCGAAATTAAACAAGGCATTTTCCAGGGTGATTCCCTTTCACCCCTTCTCTTTATACTCTCAATGCTACCACTGACAATCATTTTGAAGAAGATGAACTGTGGATAGGACTGAAAACTTTGCACTTGATGTACATGGATGATTTGAAGCTGTTTGGTAAAACAAAAGCTGAACTGAATTTATTAATTGAAAGCACAAAAGAATTTAGCCAAGACATTGGTATGCAGTTTGGAATTGACAAATGTGGTCAATTCCAAACTGCATACCAATACCAAACATTGGCAACCAAAGCAGGCACGGTCATAGAAGATAATGGAATAGAACTTGAGAATGAAGAAATGATAAAGGCAGTAAAACCAGAAGAAGGCTACAAGTACTTGGGGATTTTAGAGGCCTCTGACTTAATGCCTAACAAACTGAAGGAATTAACTTCAACCAAGTACATTTGATGAATACGCAAGATATTAAAGTCCAAATTGAGTGGAGGAAACATCATAAAAGCCATAAATACCTGGGCTATATCTGTGATTCGATACTCTGCTGGAATAATTGACTGGACCCAGATGGAGTTGGAGAATTTGGACAGAAAAATGAGGAAGCTTATGACAATGAATCATGCTTTGCACCCTAAAAGTGATGTTGACCGATTATATCTACCAAGAGCAGAAGGTGGTCAAGGACTCCTGCAAGTAAAGGAGACTGGAAGAAGAAAGACACAGCTTGATTGATTACATGCAGAAAAGCGAAGAACCAATGATTAAGGAAGTAAATAAAAGAGGCCTTTTAAAGACAACTAAAGCTGAATATAAGAAAGTAGTAATTGAGAAACGAGCTGAAAATTGGAAAAGCAAAGCTATGCATAGCCAATACTTGAAAAGTATTGATGGCAAAGCTGACCAAAAACTAACTTGGAACTGGTTAAGATCAGGAGTACTGAAAAAAGAAACAGAGGGCTTTATTTTGGCAGCTCAAGAACAAGCCTTAGCCACAAAACTGCATGAAGGCAAAAATTCAACATGTTACCACCAACAGCAAATGTCGCCTCTGTAATGAGAAAGATGAGACAGTCGACCACCTGATCAGTGGGTGCAGCAAAATTTCACAAACTGACTACCTACAACGCCATGATCGTGTTGCTAAGATCATTCACTGGAAATTGTGCCAGAAGTTTGGATTTGAATACAGCAAAAATCACTGGGAACATCAGGTTGAGAAAGTTTTAGAGAATGAGAAAGTCAAGATCTTGTGGGACTTTAGAATTCAGACTGACAGGCACTTGTCCTACAACACACCTGATATAACAATAATTGAAAAGAAAAAAGTATGGTTTGTTGACATTTCAATACCTGGTGATGCACGAATTGAAAATAAGCAGCAAGAAAAAATCACAAAATATTGGGACTTGCAAATTGAAGTTGAGCGACTATGGAAGAGAAAGTCATGTGTTGTCCCGATTGTTATTGGAGCCCTTGGAGCAATACCTAGGGGACTGCCTCGCTATGTGGAGGTTCTAGGTTTGCCGGACTTGAGCATTCTGACTCTACAAAGGGCCACCCTGCTTGGAACTGCTTATATCCTCCGACATTACCTTGATAGTTCCTAGGTCCTTGGTTAGGACTCAAGCTGTTGAGCTACCAACCAGCCCCAAAGGGGTTGGCTGGTTCTTCTTCTTCTTCTTCTTCTTCTTCTTCTTCTTCTTCTTCTTCTTCTTCTTCTTCTTCTTCTTCTTCTTCTTCTTCTTCATACAATACAATAGCAGAGTTGGAAGGGACCTTGTAGGTCTTCTAGTCCAACCCCCTGCGTGGGCAGGAACCTTATACCATTTCACACAAATGGCTATCTAACATCTTTTTAAAGACTTCCAGGGTTGGGGCATTCACAACTTCTGGAGGCAAGCTGTTCCAGAGGTTAATTGTTCTTACTGTCAGGAAATTTCTCCTTAGTTCTAAGTTGCTTCTCTCCTTGATTAGTTTCCACCTGTTGCTTCTTGTCCTGCCCCCAGGTGCCTTGGAGAATAGTTTGATTCCCTCTTCTTTGTGGCACCCTCTGAGATATCGGAACACTGCTATCATGTCTCCCCTGGTCCTTCTCTTCTTCTTCTTCTTCTTCTTCTTCTTCTTCTTCTTCTTCTTCTTCTTCTTCTTCTTCTTCTTCTTCTTCTTCTTCTTCTTCTTCTTCTTCTTCTTCTTCTTCTTCTTCTTCCTTTTTCTCATTTATATGTGCACTTTGCATTAAGCAATCACATGTTTTAGCCTAAGGCCCTTTCTTCACTGATAGTTATACTTTCTGAACCTTGACTATATTTTATAGATTGAATTCCAATTCCTTTCACTACAGAAAAACTAAGGTGTATTTGGTATATAATTCATTACAATGAATCTCATTATACACTCAATCAGCTGCAATAGTTTATTGTTAGATATTTATAGAGTTTAAAAATGTCACAATCATTCTATGACCTTTAAAGAGAATTGGTTCTAGGTTAAAAACAGCATAATTATGCTTGCTAAATTGTATTATTTTCGAGAAAAGCAATCTTCCATGTCTGATAGTGACCTATCTAGTGATATTCTGGCTAATGAACTACTGCTATATTTCTGGAATCTACAACCCAAACAAATGGCTGTTTATAATTTCTTTCACCCAGCTAGCATTCAATGGTCCAATGGTATTCACAAACTTCTAACTACTCAAGGAGAATTTGCAACAAAATCTAAAGTGTACCAGCAAAAATTAAGATTTATTCAAATAAAAAATAATTATCATGTCCCAGATGCAGTATATAACTATGGTTGAGAGTCATCGCTGGATATTTTATAATTGTATGTTGGGGATAACAGTCCACAGTAGAGTGGGTAGATGGATAGTGTGTAGGTGGGTAATTTCTACTTCATTTTATTTATAAACAAATTAAAAGAAAATGTAGATTGTTCAGTTGCCATATTTTTAATGCTTAGTCATATTAAAAATGATCCTAGTCTCTAAATTTTTCAGGGCGTGCATATGGCCGGAAGTCTCTACTGGTACATCAATGCTAAAGGTTATTTAGAAGAGAACGGTAGGAAGGTAGATAGAAGAGGATAGGAAGATAGGATAGGATAGGATGGGATAATGATTTCCAAATTCATGTTTCTTTTGTTACTTCTACTTTCTATATTATATATTTCTAGTAAATTCCTTGACTATGTATTCATATCCACCAATCATTAATACAGTACATATTGAAATACTTCTTGTGGTTTTACTAGACATTTTTTAAAAATAATTGATTGCTGCCTTATTGACTACTGTATTCTCTGATACTCATACTTCCACAATAAGCAGAATATAAACTGTTAACAAGCAGACAGTTTCTCACCTCGCCTTTTATTAATGTGATCACCTTGCAGATTCTCTCTTGACAAATGTATTCCCATTATGATTTTTCCCATTAAGTTTCCCATTGCTGTTCTGATATAACTAATATAACTAACATTCTGAAGATTTTGGCAAAAACATTAAAAACCTGAGACTGAATCAAAAGAAATTCTTGCATAGGAATTCTATTTCATATGAAAGTAAAATCTGATATAAGGAACATATCTGTGTATCTGTAAAAGTCACCAAAACTATTGTATTTCATATTATCTAATTACATATTGAAAACACAGCTGCTTTTGTATTGTGTTAAGGAGATGCCATAAGTATGTGTGTGCATGCATGGGTGAGTCTCAGGAGACATATATTTTTTGCCATGGCGTTTACCTAATGGAACATTCTTTTTCTCCAAATTAGATTAACTCATCGCTTTTGACAATCTGAAAGGCCCTCAAGACCTGGTTTTAAAAAATGAGAAAAAGAAAAGTATCTGTCTTTATTCCAACCTGCTGAGAGCTTAATAGCTACCAACCACTTTGTTTTATAGCAGACTCCATTCTCTAGTTTGTTTATTTGTTTACTAAATTTGTTTGCAACCCATCTCACTGCAAGGCAATTGATAATTCTTAGGACTGAAACACAGTGCTCAACCTGAGACAATCCTGTCTTCACTCATAGGTCAATGTAAAGGTTCCCCTTGCACATATATGCTAGTCATTCCTGACTCTAGGGGGTGGTGTTCATCTCCATTTCAAAGCTGAAGAACCAGTGCTGTCTGAAGACGTGTCAATGGCCATGTGGCCAGCATGACTCAATGCCGAAGGTGCACAGAACGCTGTTACCTTCCCATCAAAGGTAGTTCCTATTTTTCTACTTGCATTTTTACATGCTTTACAATACAATACAATAGCAGAGTTGGAAGGGACCTTGTAGGTCTTCTAGTCCAACCCCCTGCATGGGCAGGAATCTTATACCATTTCAGACAAATGGCTGTCTAACATCTTTTTAAAGACTTCCAGGGTTGGGGCATTCACAACTGCTGGAGGCAAGCTGTTCCAGAGGTTAATTGTTCTTACTGTTAGGAAATTTCTCCTTAGTTCTAAGTTGCTTCTCTCCTTGGTTAGTTTCCACCCATTGCTCCTTGTCCTGCCCCCAGGTGTCTTGGAGAAAAGTTTGACTCCCTCTTCTTTGTGGCACCCTCTGAGATATCGGAACACTGCTATCATGTCTCCCCTGGTCCTTCTCTTCATCAAACTAGACATACCCAGTTCCTGCAGCCGTTCTTCATATGTCTTAGTCTCCAGTCCTCTAATCATCTTGGTTGCTCTTCTTTGCACTCTTTCCAGAGTCTCCACGTCTTTTCTACATCGTGGCGACCAAAACTGTATGCAGTATTCCAAGTGTGGCCTTACCAAGGCACTATACAGTGGCATTAACACTTCACGCGATCTAGATTCTATCCCTCTGTTGATGCAGCCTAGAACTGTGTTGGCTTTTTTGGCAGCTGCTGCACACTGCTGGCTCATATTTAAATGGTTGTCCACTAGGATTCCGAGATCCCTCTCACAGTTGCTACTATTGAGCAAGGTACCACCTATACTGTACTTGTGCATTTGGTTTTTCTTGCCTATATGTAGGACCTTACTTTTTTCACAATTGAATTTCATTTTATTAGACAGTGCCCAATGTTCAAGTTTGTCTAGATCCTTCTGTATCTTAAGCCTATCTTCTGGAGTGTTGGCTATTCCTGCCAGCTTGGTGTCGTCTGCGAATTTGATGAGTTCCCCATTTATCCCCTCATCCAAATCGTTGATGAAGATGTTAAAGAGTACTGGGCCTAAAACAGAGCCTTGGGGGACTCCACTGCATACTTCCTTCCATGTAGATGCAGTTCCATTGAGGACTACACGTTGAGTGCGGTTGGTCAGCCAGTTACGAATCCATTTGGTGGTGGTGCTGTCTAACCCACAATTTTCTACTTTATCTAATAGTAGGTTATGGTCTACTTTATCAAATGCCTTACTGAAGTCCAGGTAAATTATATCAACAGCATTCCTCTGGTCCACTGATTTTGTTACTTTGTCAAAGAATGCAATTAGATTCGTCTGGCATGATCTGTTTTTGACAAACCCATGTTGGCTTTTGGCTATTACTTTGTTTGCTTCTAGGTGTTCACTTATTTGTTGTTTAATTATCTTTTCCAGAATCTTTCCTGGTATTGAGGTCAGGCTGATGGGTCTATAGTTTCCTGGATCTGTTTTTTTTCCTTTTTTGAAGATGGGAACCACATCTGCTCTTTTCCAGTCTTCTGGCAGTTCCCCGGTGCTCCAGGATCTCTGAAAGATATAGTTCAGTGGTTCTGAGATCTCGTCTGCCAGTTCCTTCAGAACCCTGGGGTGTAATCCATCCGGTCCTGGTGATTTGAACTCGTCCAGGGCAGACAGGTGCTCACTTACCATTTTCTTCTCTATTTCAACTTGTGTTCCTAATCTGATATTTGTGGTGCTGTTTTTGATTGATTGGACTGTTTTATCCCTTTGTGTAAAGACAGATGCAAAGAAAGAGTTAAATAGTTCTGCTTTCTCCCTGTTGCTTATCATCTTCTTGCCATTTTCTCCCAGCAGTGGACCAATTGTTTCCTTAACTTTTTTCTTATTTTTAACATGTTGGAAGAAGCTTTTTTTGTTATTTTTTACTTTTTTGGCAAGCCTTTCTTCATTGTGAGCCTTAGCTTTCCTCACTTCATCTTTACAGGCTCGGGCTATTTGCTGATATTTTGCCTTGGTTATGTCCCCCTTTTTCCACTTTTTATATTTATCCTTTTTGTCTTTCAATTTGTCAGAGAGTTCTTTATGCAGCCATGCTGGTTTCTTTTGGGAACTGTTATTTTTCTTCTTCATTGGTATTGCGCTGGACTGGGCTTTTATAATCTCATTTTTCAAAATTTCCCAAGCTTCTTGAGTTGTTTTCCCCTTGAGGATTCTCATCCATGGAATCCTTCCCAAGCTCTCTCTGAGTTTGTTGAAATTAGCTCTCTTGAAGTCTAAGACTCTAGTTTGACTTTGTTCAACTACTTTTGTTTGCATAATGTTGAATTCCAGTATTTCATGATCGCTTGCCCCCAAAGTTCCTGTAGCTTCTACACCTTCTATCATTTCCTCTCTGTTAGTGAGAATTAAGTCCAATATTGCTGATCCCCTTGTTCCCTTCTCTACCTTTTGGGAAACAAAGTTGTCTGCTAGGTTTGTTAGGAACCTGTTGGATCTTCCACTTGGTGCAGAGTTTGTTTCCCAATTGATGTCAGGGTAGTTAAAATCTCCCATTACTATTGCAGTGTGCTTCCTACATACCTTAGTTAGCTGGTTAGCAAAAAGTACATCCACTTCCTCTGCTTGGTTGGGTGGCCTGTAGTATAGACCTATGACAATATCATTCCCCCCCCAACCTTTAATATTGACCCAAATACATTCAAGATAGTTCTCATCATTGTTGTGCTCTATTTCTGTAGAGATGTAATTATTTCTTATATATAGTGCAACTCCACCTCCTCTTTTATTTGGTCTATTTCTTTTAAATAATTTAAATCCTTCTAGCTGTATGTTCCATTTGTGGGTTTCATCCCACCAAGTTTCTGTAATGGCAACAATATCGTATCTGCCCTCATTTACTTGAATTTCTAATTCACCCTGTTTATTCCTCATACTCTGTGCATTGGTGTATAGACATTTGAGTCCATTTTGATTGACCCTGTGTTTTCTGTCTATGAAACCTGTGTTATGCCTGACTATGGTTCTCTTTGCCCCTATTTCTTTGCCACTTGTATGGTTCATGTACATGGTATGGCACCCACTTTCAAACTGCTAAGTTGGCAGAAGCTGGGACAAGTAACAGGAGCTTACTCCGTTACACGGCACTAGTTTGAAATAAGAGAATGGAAGTAAAAAGATGACTTTTTCAATCTATGCATGTTCTGAGCAGAGAGAACTATAAGCAATCTTTCTTTTTCCATATATGAGCTATTATGACTTACCTTGCTTCAAAACACAGAGCCTGGAGCCATCAGTCAAAATATCTTATGCAAATAGTTAAACTGTCATCTTTCCATTGGCGTGTGTATGTGTTGTCCGTAAATGTGTTAAGAATGAAAAATGGGGGGAAATTGGATTCACGTGGGAAGTTTGCAAATTAATATGTCTGGAAATGACTACAATTCTCAGCAGAAGGAAAACAAGTGAAGCATCTCAACTGTATTGCGAAGAAGCTGAACACCCCTACCCTTTCTTAATGTCTTAAGAAAAGAATTATTCTAGAGCATTCTCATGCTTGTAGATTATTAATTCAAAAGAGATAATGTAAAGTTAGGGTTTAATACTGTTCAATTCATTCTACAAATCTAAATAACACTGCTTTCTTTTGCTTATCACATTCTAATCATGTAATCTACAAGAGTGTACTCTTGAATATATTCAGTGGCAATTCCATGTTAATTCCATGTTAGCCTTACAAGGTTCTCAAATTAACAAGAGAAGTAGTTTATAAAATTCATACAGTAGTAATGAAAAACTTGGCGGGTGGGAGGCTAGATACAATAAAGTCACATGTTAAGAGTTTCTTAAAACAGTGAAAAAATATCTGGGCTCATATCTCATACCAAATGAGAAAAATAAAGCTGTGAATCTAGAACAGGATTGCTCCTTTCTGTGATAGTTATGGAGCTAAAAATCACCTTCCAACTATGTGAAGCTCTATAATTTCATAAATTTTGGAAACCTGAAGCTTTCTGGCTCAGCAGGTTGTTATACAATTTAATAAAGACAGCAGCCTCATTTTTGCTCAACATTTGTATCTATGTTTCTACTCTTTTACTTTATTATGCTATCCATAATCCACTTGCCAGATTTTTTTTTTCAGGTGAAGAAAATTCGAACCTATAAAAGTCAACCATTATACTATTAAACAAAAAAAAGAAGAACGTATATTACCTAAGGCTGGCCATAACGTTTGCATAAATGTTATTTATACCAACTGTTTCCAGTTAATGGAAATCCAGACCTTATATATAAAATTGGTGCTTCAATTTTGCTGGAAGTAGGGGAGGGATAATTGATGCCGCATGTTCTTTTATTGTTTCCCACATGGCAGAATCAAGCTGTTCACTGGATCATTGAAGTGTGCTCAGGCTTTGTGCCAGATCATCAGGAACCAAGGTCATATGTGATGAACATGCACTGCTTGAAATAGGAAGAGCATGGATCAGATCTTTGAAAAGGGCTTTCATTCCACTTCCCTCAGATTAAATCCAGAAATGGGATTTTCAGAGTGAGGAGAAGGAGGTTATCCTAAGTTTTAAAATGTGTACAAATCTCTCTAAGTTTGAAAATGGAGTGAAAAAGATTTATGAATATACATCATTAGATTACATGCTTACCGCCTGGTACGTTTTAAAGAGCTTTCCACACCAGCATAAACCCAAAATTACTTCAAGAACTATTTGAATTATTATAAGCATTATTATACATGTGTACATTTTCACTGAATTAGTTAAATACTATAGGAGAGATAATATCTTTTGCCCCTTAACTCCAATTTCTGTGGTGTCATTTTTGCCCAGGAAATCCAGACCCTTCATTTATTTTTCAGCTTTCAGAGACATCTCCTTTCCAAATCTAATGTTGAAAGATTTTGAAAAGGGGGAAAAATGCAATACATTAGACAAAAGAAAAAACACCTTCATGGTTTTCTCCCCAACTCTCTTTTAATATATGTATAAATTGGATCAAACATCTGAAAACATTTGGTTTTAACATTTGAGATTTACAGTTTATTTTTCTATAACTGCATGATATTTTAGAGGATATATAAGTTGTTGAATATCCACAGACATTAATTCTGCTCCTGATACCCAATACATTACAAAAATGACTACCTATAGGTTAATAAACTATATTTTTTACCATGAGACTTTAATGAAATTGATTCTGAAAATAATTTAGGAATGCAGGTTTTTTTAACTTGACACCAATCTGTAATAATTGCAGGTACATAGTTCAATTTAGGAAATTGAAGTTTCCTAAACATATAGAAATGTAGTGAGATAAGAATTCTATACCATGAAGTTCTGTGAATATCTCTACTCCACATATACATGTATGTTAGTATCCATTAAATAGGTCCTTCATCCTGGGATACAAACTTGTAAAAATAAGAAACAATCTACCAAACCATTAATCTACAAAATGTTCAGAAGGGACAGTTCAGAAACTAGTAGAAACTGAATTGATTGTCAGCCAGTAAAAGAAAGAATCATCCAGTATACATTTTATAGCAAATGATAGGGAAAAGCTTTAAAACTTTTAAAAATATATTACGCCTAATATATTAATTTAAATCTAAATTAATCTAAGTATTCCTTCTAATTCAATAAATAAGATATTATAACTTACTCATTCTTATATTATTCAGATAATTACAGTTCATATAATCAAAAAATATAAAATTCATATAAACAATAAAGCGTCTTTGTGGCACAGTGGTTAGAATGCAGTATTGCAGGCTAATTCTGCCAACTGCCAAGAATTTGATTCTGACCGGCTCAAGGTTAACTCAGCCTTCCATCCTTCCAAGTTCAGTAAATTGAGGACCTAGATTGTTGGGGGCAATATGATGAAGACACTGTAAACCGCTTAGAGAAGGATGTAAAGCATTATGAAGTGTTATATAACTCTAACTGCTATTGCTGTAATTCATCTTCAATATGGCCTAAAATTTAGAGTATTTAGAGAATTTGTACTCTTTTGACATTTATAGGGTAACAGTTATGGCGGACAGCTCTAACTCGTAAAACACAAATTTGGGAGCTTTGAGATGAATAGAATTCAACTCTCCAAATTCCCAGATTTCTGGCAACCCAGAAATGGAAGGATTCTATTTCAAAATGCATTATGGATCCAGTGAAGCTATCCATCCAAGTTAATATACTGTACTTTAAATATTTATTAGTGATGTTTTTTCATCCCATTCTGCAAAGGAGGAGGAGAAAGACAGAGGTGAGAAGAGAAAGGAGGAGAAGTAAGAGACTATCCATCATTGCAAATGCCTGAATCTTTTACTGAAGTTAGTTTTAAAATCAAATCATTCTGACCTAAATTTAATTGCTTTTCAATGATATTTTCTAATCCCACAATATTACCGGTACTTTCAAATCCAGAATTCAAAGGAATTTGTACTATATACACTCCTTCTTGCAAATACAGCACTAAATATTCCTACACATTCTGAATCTATTCAGCTTTGTCTGTTGAGAAGTTCTGACACAGGGAGATAGGATATTTATACAGGTGCAAATTTTACAAATATGCGGCTTCTTCACTACAGAAGGAAGGAAGTCATTAGTATGTAGAATCAAAAAGAATCCAGTCTTCCAAGCTACCTTCCAAATAAATTAGTATTTATATTTTTCAAAACTGCACTGGCATAGTCCAGACAATGTTAAGCAAATCTACATTGTCAGTTCAATGAGAAAGTAAAGAAAGCTATGCTCTCGTCTAGTGGGATGAATGGTAATACCTTTGGTAGTTTATATTTTATGACTAAAAAAGAAAAATATGGTTATATACGTAATATCAGGTAGAATTTTAAACTACTGATTAAACCATTGTTATACTTTTTTAACAATTTAGATTTATCCTCCAATTAATCGCACTTTGTATTGTGCTAATTTAGCAGATAATAAAAAAAACAGTGATATTATTTCAATCATATTGCCAATTGAAAAATGTAGGTTAAAGTGCACTATTAATTCCAATGGTATATATTTGTTGTTCTTCAATAATATAAAGAAAAGTAAATTGTCCACAATATGGAACTCTATTAAGCAATTTGTTGTATTATTCCACATCCCTGAATAGACCCACATTAACAAAAAAATAACATGAATTACTATACCAGTTCTGAAAGCCTTGACATTAATCTGTACTTCATTGTAAATCTGGATAAAATTACCATATTCTCACGCAACCCTTTTTCATAAGCTTTTGACATCTTGACTTGTGGTTTCTTCACAGATGAAATCAAGTTCCTGAAAGCTTCATCATTACTACCAAACAATAACAGAAGTTGCTTTGGGTAATTTTATACAAGTTGAAACTGTCATGTGAAAAAGCTCTGAAATTTTGAAATTCATTTTACATTAATCAGGTGCACTTGGAATCGGTCTGGGAGACTATAAGTTATTTCAAGTCACTCATGCTAAAAGAATTGCCACAAACTAGGTTTTCTCAAATAAAAACTTTTCTCAAGCATATGCCTTTTCCTTTCTGCTACATTTATTGATATTTTATCTTCTTATATTAAATAAATTTATATGGAAAAATATTGTCAATATAAAAAAATTGTTTACATGTATAAAAGTAATTCTTAAATTAAAAATTAAAATTAAATTTAAAAAATTAAAAAATTCTCCTCTCAGAAACCAAAGAAGATCTGGAAGATCTGATCAAGAAAATCAAGGAAGAAAGTGAAAATTTTGGTCTCTTTCTGAACGTCAAAAAGACCAAGCTCATGACCCTGCAAAGAATGGAAAGATCAAAATAGAAATTAACAGTAAAGAGATAGAATGTATGGAAAAATTCACTTTTCTAAGATTGCAAATAGCTCAAAGCAGTGAATGCAGCACAGAAATAAAATGCTGGATTTCACTAGGTTGCACAACACTGATGAACATGAGCTGAATATGGAAAAGCAAAAATGTAGGTTGCAACCCAATGTAGGTTGCTGTATTTCTTCCTGTCTTGCTTTTTTAAGGTTCAACTTTCACAACCATAGTTTGAACATTAAAAAAGCAAGACATGAGGAAAATTGACTGTTTTGAGCTGTGGTGAAGAAGGCTCCTACGAATTTCTTAAGCAACCAAAGTGACTAACAAACAAGTACTAGAATGTATAACATGTCACTAGAGATGTAACTAAAAGGCAAAATCACAAAACTGTATCTCAGTTACTTTGGCCATTTCATGGATTGAATAACAGAGCTGGAAGGTACCTGGGAGGTCTTCTAGTTCAATCCCCTTCTTAGGTAGGAAACACATATGTCATTACAGACAAATAGTTATCCAATCTGTTCTTAAAAACCTCCAGTGTCGGAGCATTTATAACTTCTGGAGGCAAGTTGTTCCACTGATTAATTGTTCTGTCAGGAAATTTCTCCTTAGTTCTAAGTTGCTTGTCTCTTTGATTAGTTTCCACCCATTGCTTCTTGTACTGAAGTCAGGTGCTTTGGAGAATAGTTTGACTCCCTCTTCTATGTGGCAGCCCCTGAGATATTGGAACCCTGCTGTCATGTCACCCCTAGTCCTTCTTTTCTGTGAGGGGAATTCACTGAAGAAAGCAATTATGTTTTGAAGAATTAGTGTTAAAGGAAATCACGCTGTCGAAGAACACAGTGGCTATACAACATCAAAGCTGACACCAGCCAGAACATAGAAAAACGCAAAGTAGGGTGAGATTGTAAGAGGTGGAGAGACCTGACCCACAGAATCACCAAGACTCCGACTCAAATGAAAGGATAACATCATCTCTCTCTCTCTCTCTTCATCATCATCTATTCCTATCTCTCTATCACTATCTATCATCATCTATCTATGTCTCTATCTCTCAAGATCTATATCATCTATCTACCTATCTCTTATCTGTCTGTCTATCTACCTACCTACCTACCTACCAGAGGTGGGTTTCTCCGGGTTCGGGTGGGATCGGGCGAGCCCTTTCGTCAATTTTCCCGATCCCCAGCGATCCCTTTCCACCGGTGGACCCGGAAGTAAGTAGGTCCACGCCCCTCCCCCGCCTAGCCAGCGCTAAGCTCCCTGCGATCCCATCCGCCCGTTTCCATTAAGCTCTCCGGTAGTGTTGTATGACTCAAATACAAGGTCAGCTATCTTCCTTTTCTTCTCCGTGAAAAAAGACTTGTATGGCTACATATCTTCCATTTTAACCTTTTAAAGCAGGGGTCCACAACCCCCGGTCCGCGGACCGGTGCCGGTCCGCGGCTTCATAGGAACCGGGCCGGCGAGGAGGAGGGAGCAGCGCCCTGGCCAGAGGATGGGCGAACGCGCCTCCACACCTCCTTCCGACGGCCACCGCAGCGCTTTGCACTTTCCGGAGCTTCCTGGAGGGGCCAGCATTCGACTGGGGAGGTTATCTCGCAGCGGGCGGGCGAAGGATCCAAGCTGCGTGCCGCCAAAGCCATCCGGGCGCCGCACGCCCAGCCTCGGACGGCTTCGGCAGCACGCAGCTTGGGTCCTTCGCCCGCCCGCTGCGGGATAACCTCCCAAGTCGAATGCTGGCCTCTCCAGGAAGCCCCGGAAAATGCAGTGGTGGAGGCGCACTCGGCTATCCTCTGGCCAGGGGCTGCTTCCTCCTCCTTGCCTGCAGCTCGGCTCCTCTGTCCGCTCGCTGCGGGATAACCTCCGCAACCGACATGCTGACCCCTCTGCTGCTTCCCGGGGGGGGGGAGGGAGAGAATGGCAGATGCACAGAGAGGCAGACTTAGAGAGACAGAAAGAGAGAGGGGGGGAAACAGACACACACACACAGAGTGACAGATGGGTGGGGGGGGAGGAGAGAGACAGATACAGAGAGAGAGAGAGAGACAAAAAAACAGAGAAAGAGAAAGAAAAATAGGAAAAA
Organism: Rhabdophis nuchalis; assembly: GCA_039707465.1. NCBI lineage: Eukaryota > Metazoa > Chordata > Lepidosauria > Squamata > Natricidae > Rhabdophis > Rhabdophis nuchalis. The sequence goes on along the minus strand of CM077648.1, from coordinate 41,726,447 downwards.
AGATGAATGGAGGGTGGGAGGGAGGGAGTGAAGGAAAGAAAGGGGAGGGAGGAGTGAAAGAAGGAAGGAAGGAAAGAAAAAGAAAGAGGGATGGAGGGTAGGAGGGAAGGAAGGAAAGAAGGGAGGAAGGGGGAGGGAGGTAATGGAAGGAAGGAAAGGAATGGAAAGGAAAGGAAAGGAAGAGGGAGGGAAGGAAGGAGAGAGAGGGAGGGTAGGAGGGAAGGAAGGAAGGAAGGAAAGGGATGGAGGGTAGTAGGGAGGGAAGAAAGGAAGGGAGGAAGGGGGAGGGAGGGAGACAATGTAAGGAAAGAAGGAAAGGAAATAATATATTTTCCTATTTCCTTTCACCTCAAGCTACCTGTTTGGTTAACCAGGTTAAAGATCTATTTTTCTCCCAGTGGTTATTTCAAAGGAATCACATCCTCTGAGTCATTTCCTGGATTCAAACCAGCATCCCAAAGAGTCATGGGCTGCCTTTATATATAACGAGTGCCCATAAATCCATTTTCACCATCTTCAGAAGACCAAAGACCAGCCAGAAATGTAAGGAAGAAAGGAAGAAAGGAAGAAAGGAAGGAAGAAAGAAAGAAAGAAAGAAAGAAAGAAAGAAAGAAAGAAAGAAAGAACTTATGACCACAATTGAGCCCAAAATTTTGGTTGCTAAGCAAGACTGTTAAGTGAGTTTCACCACATTTTCCAAGTTGGCCATGGGTCACATGACAACTGAGCCACTCCCACAAAAAAGGCCACACCTTTTGGCTCTCAAAAGAAATTTCAGTAGTGGTACTGTTGATATTTGGCTCTATTGACCAAAGTTAATTAATTCATATAGTAACACAGTAAGAAGTATCCTTGAGAATTGGGAGAGTAAGACATGTTCAAATTATATCTATATGTCTATCTATCCATCTATCTCTACTTACTTACCTACCTATATTTTGGAACTGTACTCCTAATTAAACTATTATAACTAAATTAGTTGAGTTGAACATATAATTATGAAAACATTAAAGCAAGTTGACAGTTTGATTATTGTAATTAGAAAAATGTTATAAAACATTAAAAATCAAATTATGAGGCACATTCAAGAGAGAATATTACCTGTTTCTTGCTAGAGTTTGGGTGAGTGAATGTAGATGGCTAACGCAATTCCCCTTATGTCACCTCTGTAAATTTCAATGTGGATTTTATAAGGGATTTATATATATATATTTATTTGTATGACTACTCAGTTTGTTGACTTTTCAACACTTGGCCAATCATGGAAAGCAGAGTGTCCTGATTGATATCTGGAGGGGTGGCCAAGGAAATTGCTTGATTGTAGGCTTTACTAGAAAGGTGAGATGAAGAGGGCAGTGGCAAAATACTTCCAAGAAAACTATACCAATATGTCCATGAGAGAACTTGTTAAAGAAAACATTTTTGGTTGTGGTTGTTCTAAATAAGTAACTTGGTAGAAGCCTACTGGTGAATAACTAAATTGAATTATAAATAGCAATATCTGCTATTTTCTTGTAGATGTGTGAATTCATCATTATTTGTTTTTTTATTTTATACAAACCTCAGGTATCATTTGATCTTTGTTATTTATTTGTTTATTTCTTCATATTTCTAGTAGACCTGTTATAAACAGATGGCAAGGACACTGAATAAACGTTGCTATACAAAATAATTCAGGCTGCTTTGGGGAGCCAACCCTGTTCAATTTAGTGGAACTTCTACCCAGTTCATTTAGTGATAAGTGTTTCATTAGTTTTGAAGGGATCATGGATTCCACCATGATTAGGATGTTCCCATGGCAACAGGTAACTCATTTTGCATTCCATATACTAATGCAGCTGTGGTTAATGTACCATTCAAATTTATAGTGATGCATGAATATATCTATTTCTATGTCTGTCTGTTTGTCTGTCTGTCTGTGTATGTATGTATGTATGTGCACATTGTAGTATTTATCCATTTTCATATCTGTTTTTCCACTGTTGTACAAACATAATTCCAGCAGCTGCTAACATTCCCACCCGGTCACATGGCCGGCAAGCCACTCCCACCCGGTCACATGGCCGGCAAGCCACTCCCACCCGGTCACATGGCCGGCAAGCCACTCCCACCCGGTCACATGGCCGGCAAGCCACTCCCACCGGTCACATGGCCGGCAAGCCACTCCCACCCGGTCACATGGCCGGCAAGCCACAGAACCTGTTCCAAAAATTTTGAAACCCACCCCTGCTACCTACCTACCTACCTACCTACCTACCTACCTACCTACCTACCTACCTATCTATCTATCTATCTATCTCTATCATAATCTATCTATCTCTCAATCTATCTTATCTATCTATCTATCTATCTATCTATCTATCTATCTATCTATCTATCTATCTATCTATCTATCTATCTATCTATCTATCTATCTATCTATCTATCTATCTATCTATCTATCATATATATCACACTTCGTAGCAGCTATTTCCCTCACAGAGAGGCTCTGTATAGTGATTCTTCGGTAGGACAAATAAACAAACACATATGCAACAAAAACATGTTACACAAGATAGCAAATTTGATACTGTTTTCTTCTCTCTCCCTCTCTTCTTTAGACTTTGTCAGCGGGCGACACCCAGGGGAAGGGCCTTCTCTGTGGTGGGCCCAGCCCTCTGGAACGACCTTCCCCCCGACATTAGAACAACCACGGACCTCCGCTCCTTCCGTCAGAAATTAAAAACATACTTTTTCTGCTTGGCCGGCCTAGGTTAGTCTCTACCTTTAGGGTTTAGGGAACACTAGTTTTAATATGGGGATTTTAGTGCAGTGACAATTAAGTTTAATTTGTTTTTACTCTATTGTATTTATTTTTGTATATATATTTTATATGTTTTAATTTTTTCCTGTGCACCGCTCCGAGTCCCCTTGCGGAGAGGACGCGGTATATAAAAATAAAATATTATTATTATTATTATTATTATTATTATTATTATTATTATTATTATTATTATTATTATTATTATTATTATTATTATTATTATTTTAGTAAACCTAGATTGACCCTAATGTTTCAAAACAATCTCTATAACAAGCCTATTTGTGTTTTTATATCGAAATGTTGTCTGACAGTAAGAAAAGTATCTGCCATGATGAACCTGAACCTTATATTCAGGTTCTAAGAAATGAGGTCCCTAACCTAAGTAGATATTTTTGAACTGTATTGTCATTAGGCTTTATTAAAGGGAAGAAACAGAACTCCTTTTCCACAAGAATCCTCTGAAGCAGGTAAGAGGAGCATTGTGCTAAATCAGATCAATGATCCAGCACCATGTTACCACAACTGTTTCTGGAAAGCAAGTAATAGTCAAATACATATAATGAATTCAGATACATTGTGTCTCTATCATTTCTTAACACAGTGTAGTTGGAAAGTAATTAAACAAGAACACGACACTGCACCACACTAATATCTCAGCAATGAATATATCTCTCCCGGATTCAACACTTCCAGATTGCATCTCAAGAGGACTATCAATTACTGTCATTTCTTTGTCAGCTGTTTCACATGATAAATGGATAAGCTCCACATTTCTATACCTCTTACATCATGCCCAGTCTTCTCCCATCTGTTTTTATTGGTGCTAGAGAACAAACAGTTTCACTTCAGGTATCTTGACAAGAGGGTTATATTAATATCTCACAAGAAACCTCTGTTCAAATAATAGCAAAATCCTTTGGATTATCTCAATGTGATGAAAATGAAGACATAAAAAGAAGTTGCTGAAGGAATGATTTAGTGGAAATGCAAAGAAGAACACACTACACGTGAAGTATGCTGCAATTATAGAAGTCTTTTGGCATTAATGGTGCATGTACTGAAAGTCTGCCATCCTGTCTTCATACATAGGGATCATAAATTTCCACCTCCATGGACTAGGGTGCACAGGGTGTGAAATGAGCCTAGAGAACTATTGGGAAAATCTGGTATTTGAATCTTTTACAAAGTAGTTTGAAGTAAATTGAATTTACTATAATTCAGTAGTTGAGAAATGTGCTGCTTGAAAAATATTCTCATCCAATTTAAAATGGTTGACTGTATACAAATGTTCTGCATTTACCAAGCCACTATGTGTTTGCTCTTCTCTCAGGTTACTTGAAAGTAACTGCTTCTATCTAAGTGGCTACATCGCTTAGCTTTGTTAGAAAAGGACGTTAACATATTGCAGAATTCCACAGATAATTCTGATGATTTTGGTTAGAGATGCATTGAGTAAAGGAGTTGTACCCTTCATTAATGTTTAACAAAGGAGTATTTTGATTACATGTTAATTCTGTAATGATTTTGGAATAGAACACGGTTAGAGTTTATGTGTCTCCCTTTTTAAAAAAAAATCAAAGATTTATGAACTATGTTCTTCCATTCTTTTTGCTCACCTAATATATTTAAAAAAAAATTAACTATACTTTGGTCTCTTCACTGTATGAACCGATTCAATATATCCTGTTGTTTCTTTTTCACAGCACGTTAGTTCCATAAGTTATTTCTGTATCAGATAGGTTCTTTTTCTTATCTCATTCCCTTCTCAGTTGCTAGACATATCCATTTTTCATGATTTTCTCTTTTTTCCTCCTAGCACTGATTGTAACCACATTTTCATTGGGAATAAGCCCCTTTGAACTCAGTAGAAGTTACTTCAGTCTTCCAGCAGTCATACATCTTTTGACTGATATAAATGAATTAAACTATATGGCTAACTGACTATAATGGTCAGGGATGAATAAACTTTATAATAAGTTCAAAATGTACCAATAGGTCTGAAGGCAAAAGCCAATGGAAATATAGTGATTTACAGATTTCTCTTTCTTCCATCCTTACTTTAATTGGCCTTTGTTAAGTTTTTGGTAGTCTTACAGATTTGGTAATATGTTCAAGAATAGAAACTGGAATTTGTCTAGAAGACAAATTGTCTAGAAGCACATGTTTTGTTTTGTTTTAAAAGCATATCTTGGTAATGGGCACTATGAGCAAGTTTGAAGACTGCCAGAATAAAGTTGAATAGCATGAGAACCTTGACAGACAAAAAGAGATTAAAATATAATATTTTACAAGGTGTAGTGGCAATTAATTTTTATACTATTGATAAAATCCCTACAGTGTTGGCCTTAATAGTTGGGAAGAATATATTTCTAATAAAATTAGAATATGTTTGATGTCTTGCTTAAGGCACTGGGCTAAAAGCCAGAAAGTTGTGAATTCTAGTTTTCTGCTTTAAGCACAATAATCTTGGGCCAGTCATTCTCTGTCATGCCTAGGAAGGAAGCAAGGGCAAATAATTATGAAAATCTTACCAAGAAAACTAAAGGTAGTCCATTCAGTTACTATGAGTCAACAATGAGTTATGGCACATTAACAGAAAAGACAGTGAAAACACCAAACCAGGACAAAAAGACTTTGCATACATTTAGCAAAAAAGTTTTGAATTGGAGCATCAATATTAATGTTTTTATTTTCCACCTTTGAAAATAAATATTAGTTGCCTAAGACTATATAGAAACTTAGTTGATGGACACAAAATGGAATGAAACAATTCCCTTCACAAATGGATGACCTCCCCCCAGACCTTCGTACTATCACCGACCTTCGCCTCTTCCGCCGGACACTAAAAACACATTTCTTCCATATGGCTGGCCTGGCATAGCTGCTACAGCTATGTTATTATTAGAGTTGAGTTTTAAATTAATTGTTTTCTTTTTTAGCACGGGCTAAATTATTTAATTTTAGTTTTAACTTTTGTAGAATTTTGTATTGTTTGTATTTTTAGATTTTTAAATTCCTGTGCGCCGCCCTGAGTCCCATTTTGGGAGATAGGGCGGGATAGAAATCTAATAAAAGTGAAAGTGAAAGTGGATTTACTGGACGTTCAGTATTAGGTATTAACTTGGACAAATAAGGGCACTTTCTTTTAAAAATAATGTTTGTAAATATATATATATATATATATAAAGACCATGTATATATTTACATTGTGCTATCTTTAATAGCACTGAAGCTGTGCTTATCAATTTAGTTCCAAAATCAAGAGCAGCTGTGGATTTACCTATAACAAATCAGAAAGAGAATACACAAATCCTAAGAGCCATCTGCAATCAATTTTTATTTGGCTTTAAGGGAGGGGATGTGTATTTTTGTGACTCTGTTTTTCTTCAAATTGATGAGGGAGGGATTATAGGTGGAGAAAGAGTAGCCAAGGCCAGTTGCACTAGCTAGCTAGAACTGTTCAGTTTTTGGCAGCAAACGAAGTCTGTGCTTGTAGGCCACTTGGCGCAAGCAAAGAGCTGCCGGGGCCTGTTCTGAATTTTTCAGGAAAGCATGCCTAGCTGAAGAGGCTGTGTTTACCCTTTTTCAATTATTTAGCAGAAAGCTTTTGAAGCACTGACATTCTGATGACAATATGAATGACAGCCTTGAAGTCCTGACTGTTGCCCTCATCTTGTCTGGCTAGAATAAATGTCTAATTCAAAACAATGAAAAGGGTGAAAAAACACAGCAGGTCTTGGCCTTGTTTTTATTGAAAAGGACTCTTTTTCATACATATCTGGATCTTATTGCTGAAGGTATTACTGGGGATCGTGAGGAAAACAAAAACGTGAATGTTCCTTTTTTTTTTTTTGACCTGCAATCCAGATGAGATACTCATTCAAGTATGAATTGTATTAACCTTTCAGCTAGCTTTCACACACTTCAAATCATCACAGAGCAGTTTGTCTTGAACCTTTATTCTTGTTTCACTCTAATATGCTGAACTGTTCTCTGCCCCTGGCAGCAACTCAAGTGGAGAAATAATAGGCAATTTCCATCTTGTTCTCTGTTACTTTAATCTTGGCAAAAAACCTGATGTGTTCACAAAAAAACTAATATAATAAAATATTACTTTAATGATAAATGCTTTATTTCTGAAATCATGTGGGTCTATCATTGTGGCTCAATGGTTTAAAATCTGTGAACTTTACCGTTAAAATCCTATTATAAAGAGTTTGCATTTTGCATTAGTTTTATAGGCATGATGGTTTTGTGGAAAATAAATAGAAGACAGCTCTATGAGTTATAGAACTACATATTGAACTACAATATTACCATCGTCCAGTGTTTTACTTTTTTCCTGTCACTAAAAGAATGGGCTCACATTCAGGAATCACTCAGTTCAACTTTGACCCCATTTCCTTACTCAGCCTGGACTGGTTTAAAGCCTTTAATCAGAAACCTTCCTGCTTAGAAGAAGTAACAGTATCTTGATTCTTTAAAAGTACTTGAGATTGTCTGCAACTTCTTCCTAGTTTATGATACTGAAGCTTAACACCAAATTTCTATGGCATCTGGAAGAATGGAATATTTCTGACAAGAGGCTATCTATTTTATGGTTACCCTTACTTACTTCATTGAATTTGTGAAGATAAGAATACCATATTGTGAAAATTGCCATATCTATATAAATATGGATAGAGAGAGAGAGAGAGGAAAAAATACAGTAGGTAGGTAGATAGGTAGAGGGATAGAGAGAGAAAGGGAGAAATACAGTAGGTAGGTAGAGGGATAGAGAAAGGGAGAGGGAGAAATACAGTAGGTAGGTAGGTAGGGGGATATATAGAGAGAGGGGGAGAAATAAAGTAGGTAGATAGATAAATAGGTAGAGGGAGAGAGGGAGAAATACAGTAGGTAGGTAGGTAGGTAGGTAGGTAGGTAGGTAGGTAGGTAGGTGGATATATATAGAGAGAGGGAGAAATACAATAGATAGATAGGTAGAGGGATATATATAGAGAGGGGGAGAAATACAGTAGGTAGGTAGGTAGGTAAATAGGTAGAGGGAGAGAGGGAGAAATACAGTAGGTAGGTAGGTTGGGGGTTATACAGTGGCTGTGTGTATGTGTTTGTGTGTGCAGGTGTAGATCTACACACAGATTGGTTGGCCATTTAACCAGACTGGGCCACAGCAACACATGGCCGGGTATGACTAGTATCGAATAAGATTATTGGTTTATTTTGTTAAGCAGTGACTACTGATTATTCTTCAGGTTTTCTCAATGTTTTAAATAGGCACTTTCTACTTCTTATATACTTGTTTCATCTACAGTTAAACAAGTGGCAGAAGTATACTTTGATACCCGCAATAACTTCATACCTTACAAGTAAATCTTATATACAATGCAATTCTAAATTTAACTTAATATATTGACTTGTACCTTAGCCAGAATGTGGCTCTTTCTATGTACAATCTACAGTATATTTTATGGAATTGTCTAGTTTTATTAAATTCTTTTTAAAAGGAGAAGAAAAGCTAGAAAGAGCAAACTTTGTAGTATAATCCTGTGTAAATGCAAATATTCTCACAAACTAAAAAATAGTTTGGAATTTAATAATAAACAGTGAAAAGCCAGGAAAAAAAAATAAAGTCCAGCAAGGGATTATAAAATAGGTCAGAAGCCAACTAGTCATACATCAAGAGATTGCTTCAAAAAATCCAAGTGTGTTTAAGAAAAATGAGCAGGTAAAAAGGTGGCAAGAGACTAGACCTTCAGATCACTCCTTACCAAGAATTGCAGGTACTCCTGTTCTCCATTGTGGTGAAGAGTAGACTAGGATAGACTAGGTCCCTTCCTAGTCTACCCTTAAAAAACAGGGACCATATAACTAGCTTTGGTAACAAAATCAGCTGAAAAAGAATTGACCATCCATTCAACACACCATCATGGGGGAGGATTTCAGTTCTGACATATTTAGATTTCTCCTTGACACCCATATTTTAAGATATTATCTATGATGATGTATCACTACCTGATGATATACCTAACTCTTGAGTAAACCTTTACCAAAGTACCCTGTTTTCCCCAAAATAAGCCCTCCCCTGAAAATAAGCCCTATCCGAGGTGCTTCCTGCACCTCAAAAATAATAAGACCTCCCCAAAAATAAGGCCAAGCGCTTATTTCAGGGGTCAAAAGAAAATAAGACCCTGTCTTATTTTCAGGGAAACACGGTATATATGGTTAAAGTAGGTTATTCATTTATGTTAGTCATTTCTTCAAATATAGCTATTTTATGATGCTTTAATTAATGGAGAAACTCTAGTAAACTAGGATTAAAACATAAACCACAGAAGTAATAAAATCCAAAACAGATATAGCTGTTCATTGAGGAGCAAAATAATTTGGGAGGGGGGGAACCAGGAGTAAACTATAAGGAAGTAAATCACTTCAAGGTGAGAGCCAAGTTTTTACAGCTTTGGCAAAGCACAATAGAATTTTGGCCATACAAACTTTTATATTCTGCAGTCTTTTTCTCCAGCCGGGCTTTTGGTCTAAACTAATTAATCTCCTGTCAGACTCAGATCAGGAAGTGTAAGAATACTTTTTCATCTACTTCAGAGAGAACTCATGGCAAAACAGGGAGCATCTGGCCAGGCTATATTATTTTAGATTGCTGATTTTTCTGCCCAATTTCTTTTGTCACTGGAGAGTGATGATAGAACGCATGTCATGCAAAAGCTGTAATCTCACTGTTTTGTAACCTAAGTAGAAACCAAGGGTGAGGCATCACCTTAACTGCCTGAAAGATAGATGCCAAACAAGCAGAACTAACAAGACACAGAGAAAGTGACATTTTATGTCAACTATCATTCAGTACCCTTTGACTAACTTGTTCCAGTTTTGCTTTTTTTCTGCATGTGAATTCTGAAACATATAATGACTTAGTATTATTAACTTAGTGTTCCTGGTGCAAAATAGATTAAATGTTGCTTATGCCAAAGTATCCTTGGCTTCTCAGATGAATCTTGACTGGGTACAATATTATCAATATCCAGCATCATTTACAAAACACAGAGAATGATTAGTAGAATATGTAGTTCCTTACAGTTTAGATACAGTTTAGATAAACTGGATATTATGAGACATGACTAGTCCAAAAAGTTGATTTTCCCATAGATTCATCATCTTGGAAATATTAAAAGTTCAATTCACAAAAGTGAATGAATCAACCCAAGATATATTCACTCACTTTTGTGAATTGAACTTTTAATATTTCCAAGATCATGAATATATGGTAAAATCAACTTTTTTTTAAAGGGCAAATTCATTTTTCAAGCTGCATTAAAACATCACCTATTCTTTGGTGTTCTTTACAAATTATAATTAAGCCTGGAGAACAAATACACAGCTTTAAAGACTATTCTCCTACGTCTAAATCTGTCTTGTGCTATAGAATTGTTAATCATATTTATTTACTTAATTTATAAGTGCATCCATTTTATTAAGTTACTCTGGGCTGCAATTTTTTAAAATGGAAGCCATCATATTAATATAAACAAGCTTTTGTATCTGCACAAGGTTACCATTAACACTATGCACATAAAGTCTGTTTATGAGGCAAGTGCAGTCCTTCCTGCAGTTTAACACTGAGCAAAACCCTTAACTTCATCTGAAATCCAAGAATGGCATCATTAGATTCAAAGGTGGAGAACTCTTGTGTACTGCGAATCATGTGTAGCTTGCCTTCAAAATGCTATGAGCACTTCACCACTGACTTCAAAATGGTTTAATCCCTTGAGAACGTTCCAAGTAATTCATTGAGGATCAAAGCCATGAACTGTAGCTGGAAAAAACAATTCATTCCAGAGTATTACAATGTTTTGAATAGTATAAAATGATTGAGAAAATTAATAGTTTGGAATAGAAAAGTAAATGTTAAGATGGGGGTGGGGCTTAAAAACATGAGGGTTTGGTTTATTCTTTTTTATTTTCTGAACAAGATTCTTCAGAAATAGCATGACTTCATTGTCTATTACTGCTACACAGAATTCTTGAGAGTATCTTTTCGTTGAGTTGTTTTAAAATATTTGCTGATGCTCACTCAAAACAACATGAATTCACAGTCTTCTTTGGGGGTATTTTTTTTTAATGATACAGACCATAATAATTGCTTTGTCCCTGTTTCATGAGACATGTCCATGCACAATTTTTTTTGCTTAGTTCTGGAATTGCTGTTAGCGTGTTAACAAAGGCTTCTGTTTAAGTTGCCGCTTCGCCTAAGTCATTACCGCCAAATCCACATATTTAATAATAATTAATTGACTTATTATTGACAAAGTGACAAATGATACCTGCTAAATTCAAATGAAGTTATTCAATCAAGTCAGTTGCTATCAGTTTTTCAAAGGAGTAATCCCATGTGTGCTGGTAAAAGCAATTACCAGTTGAATGTTCATTCCTGAAGATCTCAAAGCTGGGCTGAAAAAGCAGGGAATCTCAAATTACTTCTATGTATAAACAATAGCTTTAATATATCTTTGGTCCATTTTATATTGGTGAACTTCACTTACAGAAAAAGCTGAAATATTCCATATAATTGGATGAATAGGTACAACAATTCATTGATAAACTCCTCCATCATGCACAGAGAAGAACAAATAGAACACTTCAGTACGAAGTTTTTATGGATAATAGCATTAAGGTATATCTTCTAGAGCCAGAACCTTGACTGAAAGAGATTGTCCTGAAATAATGCCTTGTATCGTTTTATCCAGATTATTATGGAGTCAGGAATGGGGAAATAATAGTGATCCCTCTATTCAGGAACTAGCACTGTTCATACAGTTGTATCTATAGCTAAAGCAAACTTACTAATTACAGATTTTGGTATGAAGGTTCTGAACAAAGATTCTTCAGTGAAAATATCAGCTAATAACATTAAACCTTTAGGACACATAATTGGTATAAGAAGAGATGAAAGAACCAAGCAAGAAAAGCAGTACATACAGTGTCTGTCACGTTTTTCATCAATACAACACACCAGTTCACCTTATTGTCTTGGGTTCTCCTCATAATTAACTTGTAACATAGAGAAATTTAGAATATATGCATTATATAAAGTTAAATATATATCTATAAATAAGTCTATGTGAATTACTCATCTTAAAATAGACCCATTTTCTTTTTTTTCCCCCTCCAAAAATCCTAATTCCAGTTCATTTTCCAGATCAAATATTTTCCTCAAACAGCCTAGATGACACACTAATGCCCATTTATGGAAAGCAAATTACCAATTACAACAATAATAACAGAAAAATGAAATTTAATGCTACAGCCAGTACATCTAATGATTACTTCATTATGGAGATTAAATAGATAATTGTTCAGTTTTTATTAGAGTACAGTTCTGGAAAAGTTTATAGGAATTAGAAGATATTAGAATAAGGTTTTTAAATTAGGTTTTATTAGAATATTTTTTTTAAATTTTATATATTTTGTATGTATTTTAACATCCCTGTGCGCCGCCCTGGGTCCATTTGAAGAAGGGCGGGGTATAAATTTAATAAAATAAAATAAAAATAAAAAATATGCATCAGAATTTGTGGGCAAATTGCCATTTTTCACTGCTTTGGGGTATTTCAGATTAGGTTTTGAAGTAAGCCTTTAAGAAATGATTTAATATCCATGTTACAGGAGACAGCGTGGAGTAGCAGCTGAAATAATTATTTAGAGTTAGGGAGAGCTAAGTGTTTCAGAACAAGTTGGGGGGGGGAATGTTTATCCTGCATCAGATTAAACATGGATGTTAATACAGATTTTTTTTTGGTATAAATCTAAGATTTGCTATAGCCAAACACAAGGGCTGTTAAGACATAAAATATATGTACGGAAGAAAGCACATGGGTTATATTGTGTATTACTTAAAGAATTAAATTTTCAAAAAACAGGATTTCTTTAGAGCAGGGGTGTCAAACTCATGTCATCACAGAGTTGCCATGCAACATATCATGACTTCCACCCCGCTAAAAAAAAAACCCCGGGCATTGGCATGGCCAGCACATGATGCATCCAGCCCGTAGGCCATGATTTTGACATCCCTGCTTTAGAGAATATAGAATGGTACCTTTTATTTTCAGTCATGAATCACCTTTTCATGCAAACTTTATCCACACATGAGAATTCAAGGAATTACTCTAATAATTAAGAGAAGCTGCTTGCTGAAAAAATAATAAAGTTAACAAATTATTCTTAACTCACTTTTAGTCTTCAAAATAGTAGGTGTTGTTTTTTTTACAGGTATGAGAGATTTATTTCAAAAGCCTTATTCAAAATTGTACAAATTTCTTTAGGCTAAAAAAAATCCTAGCAATATAATTATATATGTCTTTGTTTAATCAAATGTTGGATAATATTCTGAAATTAACTTTTCATTTTGTTTAACATTTACAAATATTGAATTAGTACTAATGCTAATGTATTTTAACACCTTTGAACACTTTAATAAACAGACCATTCTTAGGACTGCTTCTGTTTTGCCTTGCCCAGGAGCAATCAGTGCTGTACTTCCAATTACATTCAAACAGTGAAGATTGTAAGTCTCCCTAGGAATGCTATGGTAAGAGAGCACTGTTTGAAATAGAGTCTAATTTTGATATAAATTCTGAGTTCATTCACATATTTTAAATAATAGCAAGTGTTGCTTGAAAAATCATGCTGACTAGTGGAATAAAATCCTACTCACAATTTTAATGTATTAAACTTAAGAATTTCCTGTATTGTGAAACCAGCCTAACAAATGCACAGAATACAATATGTTCTCTATCAGAGCTACGCAATGCTTCAGCAACAGTACCAAAAAAGTGCTTCAAGTGTTTGATGGCACAAATGTTGTCTTCAACTATTTAAATCAGCTGCATCTTTTTCCAGGATTGTATGTGTCCTGAAATATATGTGTCTGCTCTAAAGAATTTCACACAAATAGTACGTTTGCACCGAATGCCCAAAGTAAAATTTTGAAAATTTGAAAATTTCATAAAACGGCTCCAGTTTTTTATACTTCTGAAATGTCTCCAGAGTCAATCAATCCAGGCCATTTAAAAAGCCTTGCTGAACAGGAATAATTCTAACTGGGAAATGTTTTAGAAAATTCATTCTTAATCTGAATTTTCTGATGTATTAGGCTACAATTCCCAGCATTAATAGCCAAGAACATTATCTACTTTAATCACACAAGTTTGAGTGCCAAATTGAGAAAAGCTAGTTTAGGGGTTTCCAGTGATTTTATACCAGAATCAGGACAAAGAACTGAAATCTGTGTCCTGTGTCCTGGTTTCCTTAAACACACTAAAGCAGGGGTCTCCAACCTTTGCAACTTTAAGTCTGAAGGACTTCAGCTCCCAGATTTCTCCAGCCAGTTTTGCTGGCTGGAGAAGTCTGGGAGCTGAAATCCTTCAGACTTAAAGTTGCAAAGGTTGGGGACCCCTGCACTAAAGCATGAACAAAAAACAGCAGCCAACGGAGATACTCAGTCTGGTTGATCATGATCATCTTGTAATTTTAATCTTTGGTATGTATACTAAATGGCCAAAGAGATAATGGTTTGCAGGTGCTTCAAATGGGGCATCTATAAACACAGTTTCTGATTTTTGTCTATCACAATCTTCCCCTTCTAGGAAAATAGGTGACCAAACAGAAGAGTTCTAACAAATTTTATAATGGGTATGAATTTGACCAGATCTGTTCTAACCTCAAGTTGCCTGTCCTCTTTCCAAAACCATGTCATGCTGAAAACTACAACTGAATTAAAGTTTTACTATATGGAAATAGAGAAAAAATATTAATTATGACAGGATTATAACATATTTTAATAATAAACTTCCCAATTAAAAATAATGTTTTGATTCATCACGACATGAATTATTTTCATTCCCACCTCACTGATCATATAACACTTTTGCTTTGAATAGAAAACCCAAGAAAAGAATTGTCTATATAAACACTTTTAAAAATATACAGTCTATATTGTGTATTTACTCATCTGACTGAACTCTGGAGTTAGAAACATACAATGGAAACACTACACACTTTCTCGTTTAAGCCAAAATTAGCTGTCAGTTTCCCCATGGACATTTTCCATGTGTACTTTGAGGTAGTCATTTCTTGTAAACTTTTTGTGGCATAGCTGGCATTCAGCCATGGGCCGATTGGGATTGTGAGTCAGCTTGTGCCGGATCAGCATTTTCTTGAGGCTGAATGACAAATCGCAAACCTAAAATGCAGGGGCAAAAGAAAAGAGCAAAAATCAAAGTCATTAATTGCCTAAAACAACTCATATAAAGGTCTCCTAGCTCCAAATAATATGAATAATCTTGAATAAACCAAAAAACCATTGAGATATTTTAAATTGTTTTCTTTCCCATAATCATCTAAGGATTGCTAGCTAAACTGATACAAACTGAAACTTTTACAAATACATTTGATTCAATTAATTACATTATACAAGACAGTCAAGCAAATATACATAAAATAAAAATGAACAATTCACCATTCAAAAAAAGAAAAAACCACTGAAACACAACACAGAAAAAACAAAAGTGTCTGTAATACAAGCATATTCTAAATTAATATGGTTTTATAAATATCTGGAAAAGGAAACCTGTTTTACTGAAGTCTTGCAGGTAGTAATTCACATGTTCATTAATGTTAACCAAAAATTTCATGCAAGGAACTAACGATAGATGTCTGTTCCCATTGCTAAATAAAGAAGGAAACATTTTTCTGATATGAAAATATAGACATAACTTGATTTTGAAGTGACCATCAAGATCTTGCCTTTCCATCTGAAGGTTTTCAGAAGCTGGAAGCGGGGGGAAAAAACCAAACTGTGGTTGGGGAGGATGGGCTCCTGGATAAAGCATTTTCTACTTTTTAGTTCTGGTTGGGAGAGCACTTCTTTGGGAATGCATTTGGGGGACCTTCTTGGACTCTCAGTAACTGCTTAAATGAGCAGGCAGCAACCATGCTGAAGGACCTTCCCACAAATCCATCTTGTGTGCCAGTTGTGATCATTCTGGATAACGAAGCCCCCATTCATCATCAAGAACTGATCTGGGACACTTTTTTTTTTTTTTAATTGAAAAAGTTTTATTGGTTTTACATTTTTCTATAGGGTAGGGTAAGGGATACAAAGAAATTTTGAGAGCATTCACGTCAGAGTCGTCGGCCCTTCCGAGACCTCAAAATACACAATAAAAAGATAACAAAAAAAAAACATTTTTCATAACACTACAAGGTAAAAGGAAGTACATATACCTAAATTCTCAATTCCATGCTGTCAGACATTTACAAAAAATCCAGAAAATATTATGCAAAATTGTTCAGAAAAATCAAGGCAAAGTTATTTTTTCGATCTAAGTCTCTTGGCT
Source organism: Rhabdophis nuchalis (assembly GCA_039707465.1). Lineage (NCBI taxonomy): Eukaryota > Metazoa > Chordata > Lepidosauria > Squamata > Natricidae > Rhabdophis > Rhabdophis nuchalis. The sequence goes on along the minus strand of CM077648.1, from coordinate 41,710,238 downwards.
ATTGTATCTTCTTTTTCTCCTCCCTGGCCCCGAGCGGGCGGGGCCGTGGCCCCCTCCGTCCCCCCTGGATCTTCCCCCAGGGCAGAGGAATATTTTTTAAGAAAGGCTTCCGCCTCAGCAACTGTTTTAATCCTCACTCTTCCTCCTTCCCAGAACACCAGCATCCCTTCGGGTGTCACCCACTTGAACCAAATCCCATGATCAAACAATGTTTTAGACAAGAAGGAAAATTTCCTCCTTGCTTCTCTAATCTTTCTAGGAATCTGCTTCAAGATAGTGACCGTTTTTTGTTGATAAATTAAAGGGTTCTCTCTCTGCGCCCTCAGGATTTCCTCTCTGGTTGACCTTCTAACAAATTTCACATGTATCTCTCTAGGCACTTCATTTATCCTGGCATATGCTGAGTTAATTCTATAGGCTAGGTCAATGTCCCCCCTGATCTCATCTTTAGGTTTTTGTAAATAGTCTGCTAAAATTGTGCTCATGAGATCAGGGAGGCATTCACCAGATTCCTCAAGAATGTTCTGAAATCTCAAAATATATGTCATTCTTTCCATATCAATCCTAGACACATGCCCATCTATTTCCCCAACCTCTTTAGTAACATTTTTAATCTCTCCCTTAACCCCCACCAACCCCCCTTCCAATTCTTCAGTCTTCTGTGTGTTTTCCAGCACCTGCTTCCTTGTGTCCAATAGCTCCTTCTTGAAATTGATGTTTTCAGCCCTCTGGGCCTGAATTTCGTTTACCAAAGTTTGTATAACAGTTTCAAGAGAAGCCATCCGTTGTTCTAAGCTTGCCAGTGCTGTTTCTTGAGCCATGATTAACTGTTAAAGTCAATGCCAGCCAAAATGGCGTTTTCAGGGTGGGGTTGGTGAGACTAACCGGGAGCCAAAAGTTCAGATCAAGGTTGAAACGTTGTAAAATTCAGGAACCAAGAGAGAGACAATTTTCCAACTCAATAGTTATAATAACGAAGGTAATCCAGAAAGGAATCACAAATCCAACAAGAAAAAAAATCTTCATTAATATCCAGAGAGAGTCCCACTTGTAAAGAGACGCTGGGAATTTTCCATAGTTAAAATAGTCAGGCAGGGACAAAGAAAAGCCACTTTCCACCGCCCATCTCAGAGCCCAGAGGAGAGAGTAGAAAAATAATTTTTTTTTTAACCAGCCAGACCTAGAAACAATGTTGCAAGTAGCCGCATCCCACTTTCCCTTGTTAGAGACCGTCCGGATTTAAGATTTCCGCTTTCTCTTCCAGAGAAGCCATTTTTAAGTGCCGCTTAAGTCCGAGGGTTTTTTTTTGAAAACAAACACCCCCCTCCCAGTCCATTCAGCCTGGCTGGCAGCAAGGAAAAAAAGTCTTTTTAAAACTCACTCTCCCTCGCAGCTGAAGCCTCGGCGAGCCTTCCGATCTCCTCCGCTCAGCCCTCTACATTAAAGTGAATGGCGCCGACAGCCGTTGGCGAAGGAAGAACCCCCCGCAGCATGTTCCTCCTCACCTAGGTCGCGGAGGGATCGCTCTCCCCACCGCCGTGAGGAGAAACGTCTCCTCCGAGCCGACCCTACGGGAGACCTCCGGTAACCGGATGTCTCGCCCTCGTGGGGGGGCAGAAAAGGCAACAAAGCGGCGAGCGAGCCCCAGGCTCGCCCGTCGTCACTGGAGCCGGAACCGGAAGCCCGATCTGGGACACTTTCAAGCATGAAAATAATTAGTTCAATTTAATCATGGTGATTCTATGGCTTAATGATTTTGATTCCATACTTTATCCTACTATCTTTTGAGATTAAAAAGATTTTCACATGATATAGTAGTGAGGTAGGAGTACTATTAACATATTTATTGAACCTAAAATTAAAAACTTGGTTTAAAAAAATAAAAAAAAACCTTGTACATAACACTATATGTTAAGATATAGATTCTAGAAAATTGTGCCCCCAAAGCTGTAAAAGAGAGGCACTTGTTCTAGCGCACAGGTGCTCCTCAACTTATAACCATTCATTCAGCGACTATTCAAAATTATGGTGGAGCTGAATGAAAGAAGTTATAACCTGTAGGGTCATTGCAATGCCCCCACGATCACATGTGCACAATTCAAATGCTTGGCTGACCACAGAGACACTGTAACTGGCTTCACTTGAGCCTTCTTCAATCCAGCTAAGATACACACCCTTGTACCTCCTCTCTGCCCTGTCATGCCTTGCTTCACTTACTTCTTCCAAAGATTGTTTTTATGAAACAGAATCAGCCAATGTGCTGCACAGTCTCCCTATACAAAATGGTGCCCACTTCCAGGATAAAAAGAAACAGCTTCTGTATAGAAAGGCCTCGTGGAAAGTCACCTTTCCAAAAGAAAATCAACCAATATGATGCATTTAGAGGCTGCCTTGGGCCATTGTGGAGGTGTATATCATTCTCACAATCTCTCACAATCTCTCTTCTAAGAGATTGTAAGAATGGGTCCCACTTCCAGAATGGCTCAAGATGGCTTCTGCAGGAAGGCTGCATGTTGCATTTGCTGGGTGCTCTTTTGAAAAAGCAATTGTTGGAATAGGCCAGTAGAACAAGGTATGATAGTTTGGGGAGGAGACCCCAAAATGTGGGAACCAGTGAACCAGTGAAAAGCAATCTATGCAAAGGATACCTCAGACATGTTGCAGTGAGGGCCTAAGCCTGCAACAGATTTCCCAGGGCCTCCATCATCCTCTGAGGCATTCCATGCTCAGAGTAATGACCCACATGGTCACTTAATACTAAAACAAAAAAAAATAGAGCCAGGACTGTGGTCCTTGAACAAAACAATCATGTGGATTCTTTTTGCTGATTCTGTAGCTCAGGAGCCCCCAACCCCAAGGCCACGATCCCCTACTAGGCCTTGAGCGTTTCAGAACTGGGTCATAAAAGTGTGCATGAGGTCCATTTGTGTGAGTACATGTGGGCATACCCGCTGCTTGCACAAATAAAGCTGCATGTACATGTGTGCTTACCTGCCACACATGTGGAACCATCCCCTCTAACCCCGGCTGATCCACAAAGCCAAAAAGTTTGAGGAAGTACAGGGACAGATTGATAGCCATGAATAAAATCTTATTCTCATCATCTATATCACTGAAACTTAAACTCCCATTTGCTTGCTTCTATAGTGATCCCAACAGCCATTTATACCAGCGAGACTTGGAAGAGACTTGATGTCTTCCAACAAAGATACCTTCACCAAACCCTAAGGTTCATTATTTTGTCCAAATTGCTAATGAATAAGTTCTCCAAGAGTTTCTCCTGCAGATTACATAACATTGCCTCATGCAGAAGACTCTAACTCACACATCATAATCTCTGGATGGAGAACAATAGAATCCCCAAGATGGCAATGAGATGGAACCCCCAGATGCCAAAGGACCAAAAGGATGCTCTTAAAATACATGGTGAAGAACATTCATAGAAGACTTAAAAGACTCCAAACATCACAGGGGAAGAGGTTGAAGTATCCGCTCAAAACCAAAAAGGTTGGAGATCCCTTGATGTAGAGATATGCTACATGGCATGGGAAAAATCTAATGCTTAAAAAAATTAATCCAATGATAGATGACAGATCAATATATATTGCCTTCAGCTATGTATAGGTTCAGGAACAGGGCATATATTAATCTGTCAAATTTTAAGATGGTATCATCTTCCCACTGTTGATATTCTCAATACAGTCAAATGTACCATGTGAGCCATTAGACCATACTGATTAAACACCTAAATGGAAACTGTTAAATTTCCCTTTTATTAAAATCATGAAACGATAACTCCTACAATATACAATAAATATACATAAATATACAAACTTCAGTAAATACTACAGACAATCATTTTTGCATATACATGTATGTATGAACATCACAGATGCCTCATTTATTTTACTGGAAATCATTTTTAAGAGTGCCATTCAACAGATACGCTATGGCAAACTCTGCTACAAGTAAGCAGTTTTTAATGACTTTCAATCACTCAGTGATGACAGTTTAACAATAATGCATTAACTTTTCAAAACACAAAGAATAAACTCTTTGCAGAGGCACCTATTCCTTATTGAGTGATAAATTCTTCTTAATATATTGTGATTGTAGCATTTCAAAAGCTTGCAAATAAATAAACTTTGCCAAGGTTAAAACAAAACAAAAAAGCAGCATAAAGAGTCTGTAAAATCTATATACTACTAAAACTCATGTTTTTAACCTGACGTTGGGTGAAACAATGCATCATAGGCTAACAGTTTTGATGATGCCGCTTCTTGCTCTAACAGCACTCTGAAATGCTTTGCTATATTCATTCCTGAGATCTTTGTCATTTTGTCTTTTCTTTTCTTCTTTATAGTTTCCACAGTTTCCATCCAATGAAGGAACTACCAACTACCACAATATTTACTTTGTCATTATTATTATCATGACTTCCACAAAATATAAGATGGAGGTCTACCCGTTCTGAATCTGACCGGACACAAGTAAGAGCCCATTTACGGACTTACATTGTGGCGCTGAGAGTGGCCAAACGTCATCATTGTGCCACTCTCATAGCATCCGCAGATAACCGCCCTGCAGCCCTGTTTAGGGTGACCCGCTCCCTCCTTCAACAGAGGGTGCAGGAAGCCCCATTACAGGGTAGAGCAGAGGAATTTGTGATTTATCTGCAGGAGAAAATCGCTCAGATACAGAATGAGTTAGCCCCCATTGATGGCCCAGTGGGATTGCACGAGGCGGATCTTGTTTGGGAGGAGTTTGACTCCGTTACTTCTGACGATATGGACAGGTTACGTGGGCGACTGCGAGCCACCACATGTTTATTGGACCCGTGTCCCTCCTGGCTTGTACTGGCATCCTGGGAGGTGACACGAGGCTGGCTCCAGGAGGTTGTCAACGCTTCCTTAAGTGAGGGTTTCTTGCCTGCCTCCCTTAAAGAGGCCATGGTGAGGCCCCTCCTGAAGAAGCCCTCTTTGGACCCAGCTTTATTAACCAACTATCGTCCAGTCTCCAACCTTCCCTTTTTGGCGAAGGTTGTTGAGAGTGTGGTGGCACAACAGTTTCCCCGGCACCTGGAGGAAGTTGATTATCTAGACCCGCGCCAGTCCGGCTTTCAGCCCGGGCATAGCACCGAGACGGCATTGGTCGCGTTGGTAGATGATCTCTGGAGGGCCAGAGATGGGGGTTGTTCCTCCATCCTGGTCCTATTAGACCTCTCGGCGGCTTTCGATACCATCGACCATGGTATCCTATTGCATCAGCTGGGGGGGTTGGGGGTGGGAGGCACCGTTTTACGGTGGTTCTCCTCCTACCTCTCTGGCCGATCGCAATTTGTGTTGACAGGAGAGCAGAGGTCGACCTCGAGACCCCTCACATGTGGGGTGCCTCAGGGGTCGGTCCTCTCGCCTCTCCTGTTCAACACATATATGAAGCCGCTGGGTGAGATCATCCGTGGTTTTGGGGTAGAGTATCACCTCTACGCTGATGATACACAGCTGTATATATCTACCCCAAACCACCCCAACGATGCCGTAGCAGTGATGTGCCAGTGCCTGGAAGCCGTGCGGGGCTGGATGGGAAGTAACGGACTCAGGCTCAACCCGACCAAGACCGAGTGGCTGTGGTTTCCGGCTGCCCGATTCAACCAGCTGATTCCACCGCTGGCCATAGGAGGCGAACATCTTGCCCCTGTGGATGGGGCCCGCAACTTGGGTGTCCTCCTGGATACTCGGCTGTCCATGGAAGATCAAGTGACAGCCATGGCCAGGAGGGCGTTTTACCAGGTTCGCTTGGTACGCCAGTTGCGCCCCCTATTGGATCGGGATGCCCTTCGCACAGTCACTCATGCTCTCGTGACATCCCGACTGGACTATTGTAACTCTCTCTACATGGGGCTCCCCTTGAGGTGCACCCGGAGACTTCAGCTGGTCCATAATGCAGCCGCGCGAGCAATAATGGGAACCTCAAGGTTTACCCATGTAACACTGCTCTTGCGCGAGCTGCACTGGCTGCCTGTCATCTTTCGGGTGCGCTTCAAGATGCTAGTTGTCATCTTCAAAACGCTCCATGGCTCGGGACCTAGCTATCTGCGGGATCGGATCCTGCCCCATACATCCTCACGGCCGATTCGCTCCCACAGAGAGGGACTTCTCTGGGTGCCGTCCACTAGACTGTGTCAGCGGGCGACGCCCAGGGGAAGGGCCTTCTCTGTGGTGGGCCCTGCCCTCTGGAATGACCTTCCCCCCGACATTAGAACTACCACGGACCTCCGCTCCTTCCGTCTGAAATTAAAAACACATCTTTTTCGCTTGGCCGGCCTAGGATAGTCTCTCCTGATTGTTTAGGGATTTTAGTAAATATATTTGGGGAATTTTAGCGCAGGGTCAGCTGTTTAATGTGCCTTTTAGTTAGTTATTTATGTACATTTATTGTTTTAATTTTGTATTTTGCCTTTTTAACCGTTTTTAATTCCCTGTGCCCCGCCTCGAGTCCCTTCGGGGAGAGAGAGCGGGTTATAAATAAAAAAAAATTCATTCATTCATCAAGCACATCATGAGCCTAAAAGATTGAGTAATCTAGTTAAATCCAATCCATAATTGGATTTAAGAAATAATAGACTCACATTATCCTTAGATCATTCAAAGAAAGAAGGGGAAATGAGAAACACAGTATGTTCAAATATCTTCTAAAATTCTGCTTTCTAGTGAAAAGCCTTTTTACAAAGCTTTTTCATGGACACAGCTTGACAGTAATTTCCTCCTCAACAAGAAGAAAACAAGGTTTAAAAAAACCAATACATGATGCAATCTCCCAAACATTTTTAAAAATATATATCCCTGGCATGTTTACAGACTTCATACATGTAATTATGGACACTAACCTTTACAAAAATTGCTTAGGGAAAAAGGCATAGGTTTTACAAATAATCCAAAAATGAAGGTTTATAAACCAGCTCATTCCAAAAGAGAAAACCAAATTCCTATTATATTTTATGGACTGGTATTTTATTGTCATTAAATAAAGTAACAGTGCAGTTGATCAATATTTCAATTGTAGTTTCCTTGCTGGGTATCAGCTTTAATGAGAATGAAGTCCCGAAGGCACGAAATATGACTGTTTGCTCTCTGAATTATTATTTATATTTGAAAGATTCTGTGATTCTTGGTCATTACCTTAAGGCAGGGGTGTCAAACTCTATTTCATTGAGGGCTGCATCAGAGTTGGGTTTGACCTTGGGGGGCCAGGGGGGCTGGAGTGGGCATGGCCAGCTCGACATCATTAATGTTGGGGGTGCCTGTGGTGGCGCTCTGTCAGTGAAAATGGGTTCCCGCAGCGTTTTCTGCAACCCTCTGCCAGAGAAAACAGAGCTTGGAAGGGCTGCACAAAGTTCTCCTGAGCTCCATTTTCACTGGCAGAGGCACCACCACCCAATCCTTTGCTTTTTCCAGAGCGGCCCTACAGGCCATATCTAAGCACCCCACAGTTCAGAACCAGGCCAAGGGTCTTGAGTTTGACACCCTTACATTAAGAAAATACTTCTGATCAGATAGACCATTTGCATTGATTTGGTCAGAAGAATCTGCTGGGTTGGTGGGAGGGGGGGGGGGTTAAGAGGAGAATGATGAACCCAGAGATGGAGAGTGTAAATTCCACTACTTCACGTATGCATTGTGATGTCCTATGCAGATATAATGTAAAAGTAATAGATCGTAATACTATTTCATTGTTTGGATAAAAGCAGGAGACTCTGCAGATGCCTCTTATTTTGGATAAAGGTTTGTAAACTACACAGTCGGCCACTCCCTGAATGAAGTTAATTTACGGTAACTCTCTATAGCAGGGGTTCCCAAACTTGGCAACTTTAAGACTTGTGGACTTCAACTCCCAGAATAGCTTGCTGGAGAATTCTGGGAGTTGAAGTCCACAAATCTTAAAGTTGCCAAGCTTGGGAACCCCTGCTCTATAGGATTAGCCTCTTTAGATTAAAGCTAGTATTCTCAAAGTACCCAACTGAGCCCAATACCTCCTTGAAGTTTCTCTGAGATGCTTACCATCCCTTTCTTTACCCCCTTAAATATGTTGTGGGAATAAAAGTTCAAAATATTTTCTTTGATAGAGTATTTAATGGAGCTTTATTTATAATGAATGAATAATATTAGTAAAAGCATGTGCGCTACAGTACTTTGCAGTGACTTTCTTTAACCTGTGTGCAAGATTTTGACAGACTTGAGACCCAGTTTTTTAGCAATATTCTAATATAAAAAAGCAGACAAGGTAATGAGCCAAATTAATGGTATAATAAAATGTATGTACATTCAATTCCTGAGCACTCTCTCATGCTCTGAATAGTGCTTTTGAGAAAGGAAAAATGGTTTCCTCAGGAAGTAAGAACTGAACAGGATGCAGAAGAAAAGTCTTCCCCTTTATATGTATACCATCCATAAGAAAATGTTGAAAATCGATTAATTTTTATAAATGCATACATATATATTGGTGCTGTAATTAAGGAGGGGCTGGCTTGTACTCATTTTGTTTTTTAAATAACACTAATATTAAGAACTAAGTCTATCTATCTATCTATCTATCTATCTATCTATCTATCTATCTATCTATCTATCTATCTATCTATCTATCTATCTATCTATCTATCTATCTATCTATCTATCTATCTATCTATCACCAAGCAATTATCCTAATAAAGTAGTTGATCATAATAGCTGTAAAACATCAAAAACTGTAATTTTTTGCTACAAAGATTATCAATTAAAAATGCTCCAACATAATAAAATAGTGCACGCACACACATCACACACACACACACACACACACACACACACACAATATGGTAATAATATGAATATTTATTTGACAATGAAATAATTTTTATTCAAGTTTTAAAATATTTAAAAATCTCTGATAAAACAGCTGATAAGAGTTAGATATAGCTGTTCAAGTTCCTTGAAATAACTTATACAAGCCCAGCTCTGTACACACTTACCTGGGAGCAAGATCAACAAAAACTGGGAGCAAGATCAACAAAAACTAATAAATGTTCTGAATGAACGAACACAAGAATACTACTATATATTTCACATCTATTGCACAATCTGTTCAGATTCACCCAACTCTTATTCTGAAACTTACATTCAATACAAAGTGAGATCTGTTTCAAATAAACTAAACTATCCACATTCCATTTACTATGGTGTAAACAATATTTTAGGGAAGATTGCCATAAAATAAGTATACTGTATGTAGCAGACTATCCATAGCATAACAAAAACAAACCTTGAGCTAACATTATTAACCTCTTAATGATCAAAAAAAGACTGCAAAATCAGTTTATGGAACAATATCAAATGCTGCAGTTGCAGGAAAGTAATTAGCAGAAGAAAATCCTAATGCTTTACAACAGGGGTTTCCAACCTTGGCAACTTTGCTAGCTGGGGAATTCTGGAAGTTGAAGTCTGCCAGGCTTAAAGTTGCCAAGGTTGACGACCTCTGCTTTACAACTAAAAAGTCAGTATGTTTAGGACACCCAATTTAAAGGGAAATCTCTTTGGGTTTCATTTGTAAATTAAACATAAGTATATCAAAAGGAAACTTAACCCACATCACATTGGAATGGCTTCTCTCCTGTGTGGGTCCTCATGTGTTCATCCAGGCCACGTTTCTGACTGAAAGCCTTGTTGCACTCAGAGCACTGGTAAGGCTTTTCCTGTAACACAGGAACAAGAGATGGATTGGGAGTGAGCCAATGCAGAATACGAGCTGTTAACAGATCAGAATTTCACACAGGATCATGCATCTTTATATCACAGCCCCAAGAGACATATGTCAGAACAAAGCTAGTTAAAGTAATTCTTGAAAGATGAACTGAAAGTGGGTGGGAAAATTGTGGGCTAGCACCTTCCGCTTTAATATAGAGGTATTATTTTTCCCAGCCTTTTAGAAGCAGTGCTTTTGAGGGAAAGGATCTGTGTCTGTTTTTCATAAACCCTGCTACAAACAACTAAATAACATGACATCTTAGGAAGCTTGATTTACAACATATTAAAGAGACATTTTGATCAAAGCCATTTTTAATCTTCTTAGCCATAAGACTAAGAATCACAAATACCTTCCTCAAATATACATATTAAAAAGGCAAATATCAGTTCTTGCACATACAGTGAAAAGGAATTTTGGAAAGTATTTCAGACTGCAGATAGCCTTATGCAAATAATAACTGAAAAATCATGGAGAAAAATCACTCCATGATGTCTAATGCTGGTTTAAATTCATCAAGTACACAATAAAAAGAATGATTCATGCACAGAGCATGAAAATTACCCCCTGTGATCTTCAATGAGTCTTGCGAGTGGAACTCCTTTGCATGGTCAGCCTTCCTGTGAAATGTTTATCCACGTTTGTGTGTTTAAAGTATTTCTTTTATTTTAATGAACAAACATAATAGGGCTCTTAGTCAGGAAACTTGTGGCTCTCCTGCCTTTTAAATATTTACGTCAGTGATTTCTTTTGTGTGTGACTATGAATTGAAAAAATATTCCATGTCAGCCTCCTGTAATTTTTACAGAAATGTATGAAAAACAGGAATTCACAACACACCCTTAATTTGTTTTACATTGTACCTTATGAAAACCACATTCTTTATAAGTCTTCTGAAAATCCATTTTACTATATGTATGTGATGTTCAGTGGAAAGTTGAAAATAAACCAAAATAATTCCATATCGGAAAATGAATAAATATAAATAATTGTATAGGAAATCATAGCTATGTAACTGCTGATCATCACAAATATTTAATTTAGGGTTCTTGTGCTGTCATTCAAAGATGGTGTTAGGTTTATTCTTAATAATGATTTACCAGGTGAAAAGAAATAACATTTGTAGGAGAAAGTCCTTGAAATAATGACTGCAGAGTGCATTATCAGTAGCTTACTCTTGTAAATAAGGGCATGATGGCTTAGCAGTTAAAGACGATGAGCTTGTCAGCTGGAAAAATGACAGCCCAGGTTCGACATCCAAGTCTTCAACAAAGTGTTCCTTTCCAACTCCTGCCCATCTAGCAGTCCCAAGGTAAGAGTATCTAAGAGTGATATGCAATCCTAAGAATGGTTGATTGCTTGAAAACACTTCCTGCACCTCTTTAATTTCTCAACCTTTAAATTTCTTTAAATTTCTTCTCTCTAATTTTAATTTTGTTCTAACTCTGTTTTTAATTTTTTTTTACATTGCCATCTTTTTTTAATTTGCAAACCTCCCAGGGTCAATAAGGTGAGATGGACAGTGTATAAATTTGATAAATATATTGACAAGGACAGCTATCCATAATCTAACATATTTTTATGTCTTTGCATTCAATAAATGTAGTTATTATTTTCTTTGGAAGATGAAAATTATTTCTCTGTTTTAATAGATATATACCATAAACAAGTTGTAAATTAAGCCCAGGAGCCCTTTAATGCCTGTGAAATCTTTTTCCTTAATTTTCCAAATGACTATTGATAATTAAATCATTTCCTCCCTTGCATTAGTTTTTTATTTATTTTAATTCCTTCAGTATTTTGCTGAAGGGATTAAAAAATTGCAGTAACTGTATTTTCTCAAGCTTTTATTATAGCTCATATTTATCTTTTGTGCATACAGTATTTACTATAGTGGAGAACATATAACAACCTTTTTTATAATATTATTTATTATTATTTATTATTTCTTAGACTTATATAACCGCTCCCTCTCCCCAAAGGGACCCGGGGCGGTGCACAGGAAATTAAAAAACACATAGATATCACAAATATAAATAATTAAAACCGAATTAAATAAATTATCCCTGCGCTAAAAATTTAAAACATTAAAACTTAACCCCATCTAAAACCCAATTAAAACAATTTAAGATACAGACTGTAGGCTAGGTAAATAACTTAGGCCAAACCGGCCTAATGGAACAAGACAGTCTTTAATACGAATGTACATTTTCCTGATAGTATCTCCTAACTAATCATAGAAATAGCACTATTATTTTTATTTCCCTGCTTTTTTCTTCTGTAGAATGGTTTAAGAAAAGTCAAGTCTGAGGGTAAAATTTATTCCTCTTTTCTTACTTTGAGAAAGTTACAATTTTTATTTTGCATAGTGTATAATCTTCTCAAGGAATCATTACAAATTTAAATCTTCATGGGTATACATGTAAGTATCCCACATCAAAAGTGTCCTGTATGGAGAAAATATAGTTGACATGCTTATGACAAACGAACTGGTCCTGAAGGAAGAGGGAAAGCTGGTTAAAGCAACAGGCAGATCTGACTTTGAAGAATTACACTCTAGAATCAGAACATGATAGGATCATACCTAACTGCTCCTATTTATGCATTTGTGGGTTTTTTCCTGAGCTAGATCTTGACTGGTTATCTTCATAGAACATTGATGCTGTTGGATTGAAAGCAGAAGGCAGAGAAATAGACAAGCATCAAGTTAAGTGGTAAGGTGCTTTGCATAGCCAGTTGGCTTAGGTAGTATCAGTTTGAAACAGGTTAGCATCTGCAATCAGTGTTAAGAACTTTCAGCTATGAAGTTTCACATGAGTACTCTTAGCACTGAAACAATTACTCTGATGCCCAACATACCGCTTCTATGATCTGACACCACATTATGCTAGTCTGGGGATAAACCTCCATGCAACATACTTTGCAGAAAAATGTCCCAAGTTTAATCTCTAGAATATTAGGATACAATTTTATTTTTTGAAACCTAAAAAAAACCTCCACTGCCAGTCAGTATATACTTAGCTAGATTAATAATATATGATTTGTTGTAAGGACTGCATTTTATTTCTATTTACCATCACATGGAAAGTAGTAACTATATCACATATGGTTCTCTTTACAATATGAAGATTATATTTATGAGATCACTGGATTTTTTCCCCCATTGGCAGTTAAAAAGTGAGCTACCAAAATGTTCAAAATATCCCTAAATTGTTTTTTCCTTGAACTTTAACATTTAGTGGGAATAAAAGATGCAGAAAAAATCCTGGTGAGAGTTTTATTTTTAGCTGGGAAGATTGGAAAGTCTAATGATTACTTTAGTAGATGGGAAAAAAGATTATAACCAACTGGACTTTTAATCTGTAAAATTAGACCTCAAAATATATATGTGACTTAAACCCACAGCATTACTAAAAGCAGTGACCATAATCTATATTTCAGTCAGAAGATATTGTAAAATGTTCTCTTTCTTCTCCATGGATTGTTATTTAGCTATTAAACTAATGTACTCTGGATGACATATTTAATCTAACATCATTTGTCCACCCGGTGGTGGGTGGCCTGATTTCTTCTGTGCAGCAGGCAAAGCATGTTTTAAACACAACAGTTTGTTCATTAAAAAACAAAATACATGTTCTACATAACTTTGGCAATGGCCATTATGTGATAAATCAGTGTGTGCATGCCTGCTTCTTGACCCAATATTGGAATAGCATCATGTAGAAGCTCAATTGCATACTGTGTTTTATCTTGGTTTGTGGAAAAACAAGTTTCCTGGAGGTTGTGGCCATAATTCCTTTTTCAAGATGCTGCTCCAATTTTCAGTAAAGATCCAAATTTGTTGTAGAAATGTAACCCATGGCAAATGGTGCAAACAGGAACCATACACCATCAAATCTCCTAGTATTATTGGCATTACACATAATAAAAAACACTGTATCTTGTGTGTAATGGCAAAGTAAGTATATTACATACATATTACATGATATATGAGAGAGGGGAGTATATGCACCTGTGAATGGTTGTATGAGCCTTTGAATACATATATAATATATTGTGTAGGAAACCAGGCTAAATTGTTATTCATTTTCAGTTTGCATGTTGAGATGAATTTGATGGCCTAAATTGATATTTCTTGATGGTTCGTTTCATTTAACTTTGCTCATTTAAAAGGGTGTAGCAGCAGATAGAAATCAGTTTTGAATACTGTTACCATGAGAGAAAAGGAACTAAAACAATTTAAACACTTTCAATATTTAATCTGGATAATATTAGTTATTATAGCATTCTTGTAACTGAATTCAGCAGATGTTTTCCAATCATTATCAGCCAGACTAATCCCCTCCAAAGAGTTAAGGTGAGAGAGTTCGTATTCCTGGAAGGGCAGGCGGGTAGGAAAAACGCTGAATAATAAATAACTTCCGGGTCCACGGTCCAAAGGGATCGATGGGGTTCTGAAAATTTGACGAAAGGGCTCGCGAGAACCCCCGCGAGCCCTGAGAAACCCAGCCCTGAAGGACACCCTCCGGGTTGGAGAGATAGGCAGGATATTCTCAATGCCATTTGCAGGGAATCATAAGCAGGTGAAGACATCTGCTTGGGAATACCCTGAAGCAAATGGTGAGCCACTGTGTGAGACAGAATGCTGGACTGGATGGGCTGTGGCCTGTTCCAGCAAGGCTATTCTTATGTTCTTAACAGTAAGTTCTTACAACTGTCTCTATTCCAAGAAATCCATAAAAACTATCTGCTTGTTCCTGTTTGGCCAAAGTTAAAAAAAAAAAATCCTTTCATTTTCCCAATGATTGGGAAATAGAAACAACAAACTAGTGAAAATATTGGGGGGAAATACATCACTTGTTCAGATGAAAGACCAAATTGTATGTATTCGTTAACAAAATGACAAACCTAATTGGTACATTTCATTTACAATTCAAGCACAACAGTACAATATTCGAGTTATTCTACATCCAGGATAACAAAACTGAATTTAAAAAATACATACTGATATTTCTACAGTGTCGTATTTATATAAAACAAGGATCTCATATTCGCTCAATTAGAGCAGTTTTATGAATTCATCCTCAGTTTAAAGCAATCTGCCTAGAAACATCATTTTCTTTTTCTTTTCCCCAATTTTCTTTTAAGGTGGCAGATCATGGCAAAATCATTAAATGCTCCTACTTACTCTTGTATGGGTGCGGATGTGCATTTTTAATCCATCATTCTTGCTGAAAGCTTTGTCACAATAGGGACACTGATAAGGGCGTTCACCTGAAAACAGTACAATCAGTCTGTTAATGTCTTATGGCATACATAGGACTTTTCAGATGATTGCCCAAATAGGCAGTGATGAAGCCTTAAATTGCTTAGCTACAGCGTTATTGTTATATGTTTTCAAACTGTTACTTGGGACTAATGTTGCCTGAAGAAAAAGAACATCAAAGTAGAACAGCATGTGCATTTCCCAAGAGACAGATCTTTCTGTGGGCCACTGTTCACACAAAGAAGGTCTTGTTAACAGTGGACTGCCAAATGCATGGGAAAGATCCAGCTGACTGGCACTATTTACATATGCACCTTGCATTGCATAACTGCACCGTATTGAAACGATTTTCATGGGACAGCTTTTGCATTGCGGGAGACCAGAGACCAAAGAATCCCAAGCTTTGAAGAAACTATCCATGTAATCATAAGCAGCACTAAATATGTTCATTTGCCCACAATTGTGTTTGCTGCAATAGACCAATGCAGCTACTTCCCTGGAAAAATAAAACAAAATCAAAAGGACAACAATTCTGTCTTACCAAATAATTACTCCCTATTCTAGCAACAAGTTTACTGGTTTAAATGTATTTTATTGTTCTCAATTTGTAGGTTTTTTTTTTACACATGCTATTGCTTTTCGATGTAGTGTTTGCTGGGATGGTATATGAACGCTCATTAAAAAAATATATCTATACATTTATTTATTTTATTTTATTTTATTTTATTCAATTAATATAACCGCACCTATCTCCCTGAAGGGACTCAAGGCGGTGCACAGGAAATTAAAAACGGAAATACAAAACATAACAATAGACAAAACTATAATAAATAGGACTACAGACTAAAATCTCATTAAATTTAGAGTACCCTGTGCTAAAAATTGCCTAAAACCTACCAACCCATTAAAACCAATTAAAACAATTTAAAACTCAGTCTACGAAAGCGGTTGCGGGGACTAGGCCAGGCCGGCTAGATGGAAGACATGTGTCTTCAAATGTTGGCAAAGGAGCGGAGGTCCAGGATGGTCCTAGGTTCGGGGGGTAGGTCGTTCCAGAGGGCTGGGCCCGCCACAGAGAAGGCCCTTCCCCTGGGAGTCGCCAGCCGGCATTGCCCGGCAGACGGCACCCGGAGAAGTCCCTCTATGGGAGCGAATCGGACGAAGGGATGTGTGAGGCAGGATACGGTCCCGCAAATAGGTCTTAAGTAACCCTAAAAGCATGCATGTTTTTGGTGAACTCAGTGCATTACTAATGATCTGCTCAATGAAAATGCATATTATATGCAAGAAACTTAACTAATGAAAATGTCATGCAATAATGAATAAGATGATATTCCATCTCGGGCTAGCACTATTGGGTCAAAGATGGAACAAATAAGGCACAGGTCACAATAATTAAACTACTTATTTGGTGGATGAAAGTATTATGCGAAGTCGGTATCCGAAGATAATGTTCTTGAAAACAGTAAAAAAAATATTAGTCCAATTATTCATTTTCCCCAAGGGGTGTACTATATTTTAATAATGCTGATTTTAACTGACTTCTGGTCTAAATACATTGCTCTGCTTAATATTATAAATCATAATAATTAATTCAACCATAAGTCAAACTTTTCTCCAGAATTGTACCCTATCTCCTAACATCTTCACTGCTGCTTTCATTCTGAGAATGCTTCTGGCCATCTACATCTTACTCATTCAGCAAAGGAGGTAAACCGGTAAAGCATATTATAAACTCTATTTTAATTATTTTTATAATTATTTTTATAAATTTGATTTTTTTCTTTATGTGTGTAATAACTGAACAATTGTTAAGTAATTGAAAGTAACTATTATAAATTGGATCCTGTGGTTGTGTGTGATGAATGAGATGAGTAAATCAGAGATTGGGATGAGAGAGAGTGAATTACAGCCTACAAAGATGAATGAATTATACATGCAAACAAACAAACAAGCAAACACACCTCTAGACGGTGTGATCCAAAGAGTAATTGGTCTTAATAAATTAAGTTGGGCTGATGGGAAGATGTGTTTTATGCCAGAAGTTCTATCACAACTTCTGCTCAGGTTCTGCAGTGTAATGATGCAAAGATAGGAACAGGTATTTGGGCCATTTGTCCAGGGGCAAATTAAGTCAACTCAAATATTATGTGAATAGCAACATCTGTGAAGAATTTTTAACCACTATGCCACAAGCACAAGGGTGTTTATGTCAGTGTTTCCTAAAGTGTGGTTTTAGGAGCCCTAGAATCTCCCAAGGACCTCTTAGTGATCTCCAAATCAAAACCATTTACTAGCCTAGGTTGAAAAACGATATAGTATTAAAACCCATCAAACAGTCATGAGGACCAGTAGTGGTAGTGAATGTGTCAATTTTAATTTTTAATGTGGTAAATATATGTAAATAGCCAATACAAGCAAAGGTCTTTTGGTGCAAGTTAGTATATTCTAGTACACTCTTGTCCAGCCCACAGACCAAATGTGATCCTCGACAGTTAGTAATGCAGTCCCACAATACAATAAAAATATAAACAAACAAACAAATAAATAAAAGGTGTTTGATATTTATATGCAATAACTATATATAACAATTATATATGTGCCCCAACATAATTCCTCTTCATTCAAATTTCCTCAGACAAGCCAACTCTGGACAACCATGTTCTAGAGTCTAACATGAGAGCTAACATTCTATTTTCCTCTCTCAAACCAGTTTAGAGCTACATGTATTCAAGATATGCTAAGATACATATAATGTACTTCTGAATGCTCAGTTTAATATCATTGCAATGATCTTGGTGCCCCAATATAATTTAATTACTTCAACAAATTGTATCCATGTGTCTCATTTAACTTTAAAAAATAAATCAATTGAATTCTGAATAACATCTAATTTTTTTCTTTATTGGACTCTCCCAGATAAATGGACTTAGTCTTACTATATCAAAGCTACAGAAATGTAGATGACCACAAGATGGGAACAACATTCAGGAGTGATCAGTTATTTTAAAAGAAAACTTGTGATGAAATGATGGAATATTTGAATTTTACTAAAATAAGGGTAAAGAGACATGAAGTTAAGAAAAGAAGAGATAGGTTGAAGAGGAAGTCCATAAAATAAGGAAAGGAAAAAGACTGTTACTTTGAAAAGACCTATCAGACTTCTCCACAATTCACATTATATAGAGGTGAAGAAGGTCTCTGCCTGACATTCTTTGACCTCTAAAATTTCTCTGTAAGTTTTTACCCAAGAAACATTATTAAATGAGAGAACAACCATGCTATTTTTTTAAAAAAATACTTTAAATAAGAACAAATTTAGGTTTTTTTTTCTGGTGCTACTGAGTTGAAGGTATATAACTCCTAACACGTGTTTCTCAACCTTGGCAACTTTAAGTCCTGTGGACTTCAGCTCCCAGAATCCCTCAGCCAGCTTTTTGAACTATAAAAGAAGTTGTTCTCCCGATTTAATGTTATAAAGCATTCAATTCACGCAGCAGTGACAGGTGGAGCATACAGGAAATATGGGGGGGAGGGCATGGTAGTCCAATACTGCATGCTAACCAGTATTGAGTTACTGCCAGTAGTTCTATCCTGACCAGCTGAAGGCTGACTCAGCCTTAAATGCTTCCAAGGTTGGTAAAGAGGACCCAATTTGTTGGGGACAATATGCTGACTTTGTAAATCATCCAGAGAGGGCTATAAAGCACTATGAAGTAGTATATAAGTTTAAGTGATATTACCAGTGCTATTGCTATTGCTATTTTGTAAAACGGCTTGAAGATCTCTACCCTAATCCCATTCTTTCTTCTTTGATGTTTTGCTTTGTTTTTCTTCAAGATAACTTGACACAAGTACAATCAAATCAAGAATAATATGGACACACCCAGAATAAGACAAAGCAATATAAAATGCAATTAGCCAATACAGTTAAGAGCCTAGGCCAAGGTTAGCAAAAAGAAGATTTTCTATTAAGTCCCTAAATGAATTAAATTACCAGTTACATGTTGGTTCTATTTAGCACTTTAGTTTTGATTGAGTTATTTTGGAGTATACATTATGTATTGGTCAGTGATGGGTTTCAAATTTTTTTAGAATCTCTTCTGTAGGTGTGGCCTGCTTTGTGGGAGTGGCTTGCTGGCCATGTGACCGAGTGGGAATGGCTTGGCAGTCATGTGACTGGGTGGACGTGGCCAACTTGTAAAATGTGGTGAAACTTACTTAACAATGCTCTTGCTTAGCAATCAAAATGTTGGTACAGAAATTCTGGCATTTGAAGCCCGCAAGTCTTTTTTTTTTCCAGAAAATTTTTTATTGGTTTTTAACAAATTGTATTGTAGGAAAAGGGTATAAGGATTTGGTTTTACATTGTAGAGCTTCCATGTCAGAGGTGGTGGAGTCATGTGGGTCTTCGTTCAATTATTTTGTTAAGTAGAAAATGGTCGGAAATACATATATATCACATTTTTCATTTTAAGTTCATACATTCAATCTTTAGTTCTGGATTCACATCCGTTTCAAGAATTACAGTATTTCAAAGTGTACTTATTTTTGAGACCTAAGTCTCTTTGCTATTGCACCCTCCTTTTCCCTCGCCCCGGCGGGCGGGGCCGTGGCTCCTCCCGTTCCTTCTTCTTAGTCACCCAGGATTAAGGAATGTTTTTTAAGAAAGGTCTCAGCCTCCCCTGTTGTTTTTGAAGCACGCAAGTCTTAAAGCTGTCAGGTTCAAGACCGTTGCACCCCTAACCCTTTAGGGAAAAAAAACCCCAGGGGTGTTCAAACTTGACAGCTTTAAGACTTGTGGACTTCAACTCCCAGAATTCTTCCTCTCGCTCTTCATCTTGATGATGTGCGGACCGGCGGGGGAGGGAGCTGGAACCAGTCTTAAACGGCACTGTAGATTTGTGGAACCTCTTCTATAGAAGAGGTTAGAACTGGCAGGAACCCACCCCTGCTATTGGTACCCTTCACCAAGGGGTTATCTGTCCAGAAATATGCTGCAACAGAAAGTTTTTCAATTCTGAAAAAAGATACAGCTGCTTTACAGAGTTACTGACATTGCCACGTGAGCATGCTTTCCTTCATTTCTTCACATTCAAAGTGCTAGAGGAGCCTGTTCTATCTCTCACTTGGAAAAAAAATTGGGGGGGGGTCTTGTTATCTTGCTAAATATTCTGCAGTGGTATACTTCTGGAATACTTGCCAAATGTTTCAACAGTTTATTGAATTTCCCACTTATGTGTCCATTCCTCCTTCTCCTTTTCCTCTTCATTCTCTGTCAATAGACTTTGACCTATCATCTTGGGCTTTGTTATCTATAGCCCTGATGGCGAACCTATGGCACGCGTGCTACAGGTGGCACGTGGAGCCATTTGTTATGGCACATAAGGTGTTGCCCTGTCAGCTCCAGCGTGCATGCATGCATGCACTAGCCAGCTGACTTCAGCCTTCTTTTGAGGCCATTTTTCACCCTCCGGAGGCTTCCCTGAAGCCTCTGGGGCACAAAAAAACAGTCCTATGAGCAAACCGGAAATCCAGGAACAGACTTCCGGTTTGGCCATAGGGCCATTTTTTGCACTCCTGAAGCCTCCAGAGGGCCTCCGGGGGGGGCAGTTTTCACCCTTCCCAGGGTCCTAAAAAGCTTCTGGACCATGGGGAGGGCGAAAAAAGCACGCCAAAAGCGGGGGAAGTGCTGGTTGTGCATGCATGTGCACAACGGGGGTAAGCGCACAGATGTGTGAATGCCCGTGCACGACCCCTCCCCCCAGCACTCCCTTTGCTTTTGGCATGCGAGCCAAAAAAGATTCCCCATCATTGATCTATAGACTGAAATACCAAAAAGTGACAAGGCTTCAAGCTGGCATGTTTTGTTTTAAGTATTTTTTTTGCATATTTATTTTCTTTACTAATTTCCTTCTCTAAGTGTAGTTCTTAAAATTCAAATGTTCAGGTTTTGTATCAAACATCTTTCTGAGGAAGGTGGCATTAAAATTATTTTACTATATACTGTGTTTCCCCAAAAATAAGACAGGGTCTTATTTTATTTTGACCCCTGAAATAAGCACTTAGACTATTATTTTTGAGGTACAGGAGGCGGTGAGCTTGGATACCTCATGGCTGCTGCTATGTTGCAATATTTTCGGGGAGGTCTTATTTTTGTAGAAACATGGTAATTTACATACGGTATATTTGTTACATCAGTTACTTACAGACCTAGACATAAATATACTGTAAACATGAAACAATTGCCAAATGGAGCTTCTAAGAAACATTTGAATACTTTGGGAATAGGGCCACTTGAAAAGACAAACATGATAGTGGAGGGAGGGCAAATAGCAATATGCTTGCCAAATGAATTGTTTCTTTCTTCCTCCCACTGACATAGACCATTAGCTCTCAATGCAAAGGTTTAGGCAAGCATTTTAACAAGGTCTGCAAGTTGTTCCAAATGCTCTGATTTATTAATTCCACATCTGTTTGAAACGTGACACTATCTCTCATGACCCCCAATGTCACTAAACCATGCTGTCATCCTTTGGACACTGCAGGAGCTATTTGGACTCAAACATTTAATTAATCCAGTTGACATTTTTATGTTGTTTGGTTTTTGCACTTCAAGAAAAATGTTTAGAAAGGTTTGAAAACAATGGAGTGCTGACAGCCTAATTCTGAGACTTTCCCCATTCTTTTATTCTTTGTTGATAGATAAGAGCCTTGTTAACTGACTTAGTCTGTTTTTAGCTATTAAAGAATATAGACTGGATCACAAACTATTTTTCTGTTTATTAAAGGAAGGACACTTCATACCATCCTAAACTCTACTTTTGTCTCTCTGAATCAGCCTTATACAATTGGAAATAGCTTTTCCATTTCCTATAGCAAATTTCCATAGGCTTGAAGAAAAGCAAGAAAGTGCCATCCCACTTATTTGATTTTACTCACAGAAGGGAAGTTTGTACCTACACCAATATAATTGTGCAGTTAAGAGACAGTGCTGGTAGCTAATTATAATAAATCTAAAGACTTGCTTTAGATTATAAAACAGAAAGCTTCAACTATCAAAGTAGGTTTTAATTAAATTTAAGTTCATTTGAGCAAAAAAACCATTAATATTAACTGATGCATAGTTTGCATTTCAAGTTTGCTATCTGATATTCTTGTATATTTTCCAGAATTGTAAGATTTGGGCAATTCAGAAATTATATTCTAGAGTAAATTAATTAATTAATTAATCATATGGTGGGTGTATATATGTTTGTGTGTATTTATATATTTATTGAGTCATAATTATGTTTATTTTTAATCAACTGTTATTTTTTAAAAGAAGTATAAAATATAAAAAGGAAAAATTTGATAGTGAAGGTATCAAAAATAAGGGAGGGGGAACATATGCATAAAAATATGGTATATGTTGTAGTACTTATGTATGGTATGGTATATGTTGTAGTACTTATGCACTATGTTTAAAGGGCGCAGAAAATAGGGCCCAGAACAGAGGTGGAATTCAGCAGGTTCTGACCAGTTCTAGAGAACTGGTAGCAGAAATTTTGAGTAGTTCAGAGAACCGGTAAATACCACCTCTGACTGGCCCTGGTCTGATCTATTCTCTGCCTCCCGAGTCCCAGCTGATCAGGAGGAAATGGGGATTTTGCAGTACCCTTCCCCTGGAGTGGGGAGGGAATGGAGATTTTACAGTATCTTTTCCTTGCCATGCCACCAAGTCACACCATGCACACCAAGCCACACTCACAAAACCGGTAGTAAAAAATTTTGAATCCCACCATTGGCCAAGATGCTACGAATACTGCTTCCATATGGGATTGATCCTTCAGATTAGTACAATGTTAATCCGCAATGAATTTGTTGATGGCTATTTGTACCCTTCAAAATATTCTTTTTAAGCAAAAGTTTGTTTTTAATATTGACAAATTGTGTTACAGTAAATCACCATTAGAGATATTTTGAAACTTATATAGTTTATGAAGCTTATAGTAAAAAGCTTTTCCCAAGTTAAAATATGTAATATTTCAATTGTATCAAGCATATTGGATAAAAAGATAGGATTGCTTTAAAAGATTGATTTAAGTTTATTTTAGTTTTAACAACTTTTAAAGTTAATTCTCAGCTGTTAAACATCTTAGATTATGGCTTTACAACCAGATTGTGGATTTGAATATTTGTCCACTCTTTGAAAAACAGAAAATGTAGACATTAATTTCAATAGATTATCTTTCCAAGTCAACATTTTAGATAATAACTTTAAGCTTATTTCCAATATTAACACCAAGATGGACCAAAGTATGTTGCAAGCCTTCTAATCTTTTAAAATTAAAATGTGTTTGATTGTTTCATTTCCTCTGAGATGATCCATGTTATAATTTTGATATATAATTAAATAATAGAGACAGTTAAATATATTTTCTATAGGGGACTGGTCTGATATTAGTTCATTTCATCACGCCCAATTAATATCATTGCTGAAAGAAAAGAGCAGGATAATAAAAATCCTCAAATGTCCTAAATCAGATTAAGGCAAAAAGAAAATCTTTGATACTGTAGCACTACAAAAAGTCAACAATTTCAACTGGAGTTTGCAAAATTCACCTTATTTGCAAAATCAAGATAATTTTATTGGGCATGAGGTCATGAGAGGTGAGACTGACAAGAAGCCATCTGGATTGCACATTCAATGCTTCCTGCCAGATGACCAATGCAGCAGTTCACAAAAGAAGTTGTAAGAGGGTTTTTCTAAGCAGAGATAGTGTGATCGATGACAACAGTGACTGGCAATCACAACAGGCAGCATGATTAAAGGAAAAGCAAATAACATTGTAAACTATGAAGATACATTCAAAGAGATTAGAAAAGGCAATTAAACTAATGGAGCTTCTGTGACAATCATGAAGAAATTTGCTAAATAACATATGGTATATTTTTTTAAGAGAAAGAGAGAGAAGAAAAATAAGAAAGAAGAATATCCTCTTCAATTTAGAAGATTGAGGATTCGTCAAACTTAGCTATTTTCATGATTATAACCTACTACTGTATTCTATGTTGTGTGCATTTTAATTATACTATTGCTTAGCCCAGCTATCTAATAATTTTCTACATTGCTTATCCTAGAAATAGCAAGAGTACAGGTGATGTGGAATACAAAAAAAAAAGATGCATAACATTTGCTATTATAAAACAGGTCAGTGGAATAACATTCAAGTAAGGAATTTGTGATTATAAAATGATCAGTGGAAAATATAATAATATTCAATTAAGACAATATTTACAAGCCCAATATAAATAATATAAATCAATTCCAGATAACTAATGAGTCTTAAATGATTTGGCTTAGAACACAGATTTAAAAAGGGCAGGTATTAGAACTCAAGAATTTGCAGAGTATTGGTGTTTAGATGCAATAAAAAGAGGCATCAAGGTGTAACATTGAAACCTGGGAGTACAGCAATAAACAATATAATAAAATCAACTGTAAGGCAAATATGGTCCAGTGCAAGACTATGGTATAAATCATACCACTTGTTGAGAAAGATTTTAAAGAAATAAAGAGCAACGAAACTCGATGGGGCTAGGAATACACTTGGGAGCCCAATCAAATGCATATTTATTTAAAAATCAAATATTTATTTTCATACTACCTGTTTAGATTAAGAGCCGAAATTGTATTTTGGGATATAATTTAAAACAGTGTATGGTTACTCAAAAGTATTAACAAAAGCATATTTTATGTATATTTGAAGGAAAGAAATCAGTTGCACACATAAAGCATTAGAATATTTGATCCATATGAAGTGCGAGTTCTTTTTATAGTTCCTCCCAATCAGGAGGTTTCCTAACCTATTAGGTGTTGTTATTCATTGATCTAAAGAAGACACTGGTAATAAAGCAAGATTTTTTTTTAACAGTATGAATCTCTCCCATCACTAGTTGCAAACTAACAGGAAGCTGACAGTTTCCTGAAACTTTACAGACACTTTTGAAGATTTAACTGTCATGGAGTGATAAATTAGACAATGATAAATAACCTGAATAGGTTAGGAATGCAGAAGTCATAAAGTGCTCTGGTTTGTTACAACAACAGCATTTTTATAGACAACATACATTCCTCAAAAAATGGAGGTAATATTACCTTTGGTTTTTTACTAAAGTAATAAGAACAGAAAAATCTATTTCATCCTTTGTACTGTGACTAACTGAACTCAGTAATTCAACATTTTAATATCTACTGGTTTTTACAGTTTTATAACAGTAACATAGATTAGCTTTATGTAGAACATATGACAATTGACAAAGTTTAGTTCAGATAAAGTGAAAGATTAACTTTTACTTATTTTAGTTTTATTTGTTGAAGTTCATTAGCTTTCTGACAATATAACTGTTTTTATGTATAATTATTAGATTAGATCATCATCTTCTTTTAAAAATCCCATAACCCCTTGTGGAGTAGAATCTGGGCAAATGAATTGAGCTAGCAGAGTTTTAATGGCTAGATGCCCTTCCTGTTGCCATTGCATATCACCAGATATTTTGATCGCCAGATATATTCTCAGTGTGCTCAGAGACAGAAATATCTGCTTCTACCTAGAATCAAACTCACAGCCTCCTGATTGTGAGGCAACAGCTTCACCTTTAGGCCGCAAGTCCAATTATTAGATTAGATCATTCCACCTTTGTAAGTAATTCAAGGCAGCAAATATACACAATACTTCCCCCTCCTATTTTCTTGTGAGGTGGGTTGGGCTAAAAGAGTGACTGCCCCTGGTCACATAGCCTTATTTCATGCCTAAGCCAGTACTAGAACTCACAAACTTCTGGTTTCTAAACCAGCACCTTAACCACTACCAAACTGAATGAATGAATGAGTATATGAATGAATATATTCTTTTGTACATCCAATGAAACATCCTTTTCTAATTCCTTCTTTTGGCCTGTTAGTTGTAAATCCACTTTTGATACCATCTCTAGCTTTAGTTCAACTCTCCAAATATTTCATCTGTCATTTATTCAATAACATCTTTTGGGTATGGTCTTCCTATTGAAGCATTATTATAGTTGACAAGGTAGCTAATATTTTCAGGCATTTAGACAATAGAAGCCATTACTCAGAGTTTATTTCTAGTGGAGATATTGCAGGAGATACTAACCAATCATCTGGGATGCTTTAATTTTGAGTCTTGCTCTAAGCAAGAGATTAATTCAATGGCTCCTCCCAAATATATGATTCTATAATTCTTTGAGTTTATGAAACTTCAAAGGGGGAAGGAATACTGAGAAAGTTTGAAGCACTAGGGCAGTTTTTGACTGATTGGAGAAGAATTTCTTTTACTTGAAGTATAAGATTAGTTTACAATGAACCATTGTGACAGAGTGGTTAAAATGCTATTGCTATTGCTATTGCTATGTTAACATAGTGAATTATCTATTTGAA
Source organism: Rhabdophis nuchalis (assembly GCA_039707465.1). NCBI lineage: Eukaryota > Metazoa > Chordata > Lepidosauria > Squamata > Natricidae > Rhabdophis > Rhabdophis nuchalis. The sequence goes on along the minus strand of CM077648.1, from coordinate 41,683,758 downwards.
ATAGATAGTAGCAAAATAAAGACTACTACTAGTGCAATAGAGTGTTGTAAGTTTGTACCAGCATAGTGTATATAAATATTTCACATTTACTTCTCAGTAATGTGGATCTAGACAGAACTTAAAAAGGATCAAAAAAATGAACAGCTTTAATCTTAACAAGTGGTCATGTGAGTTGAAACTGATTAAGACTCAGTAAACATATTAAACAACCAAATGATTAACTGCACGTTATATCATTTTTCTGAAAGCCAAATTTATTTATGCAAAACTGAACAGAATGTTATAGAAAGACTATTTGTTAACAAATACTTTATATGTCATATGCCAATTCTTCTCTTTTAAATTGGCATATGACCCAACATTACTGAAACATTAAGCAATTTGCCAAATACTAGAATAGGTAGTCTGTGGTGAATATATTGGTTTAGAATATCTATTTCATTCTGGAAATATTTCTGTGTTATGTACAATGACATTGGAATGCTGTAACAGTTATAATTGTGAAAAACTCAAAAATGACTAAGTCATTTTTTTCAGTGCCATTGTAAGTTTGAATGGTCACTAAATTAATAGTTGTAAGTTGAGGACTCCCTGCTACTTCAATACCCAATAAATCAGGGATGTCAAACTCAAGGTCTGTGGGCTGGATCGGGCCCATAAGGTGCTTAAATCTGGCCTACATAGCCGGCCAAGAAATATCAAATGACGGGCCTCTGGTGCCTTGGCCGGCCAAAATTGGCTGCGCAGAGGCCTCACGAAGCCCCCATGTGGCCCATTTTAAGCCCCCCAGCCTTCTGCAGCACTCTGCAGGCCATGTGAGCCCCCCCCCCACAGCATGTTTTCAGTCTCCCCACCCTCCAGCAGCCGTCTGCTGGCTAAACATGGGCCATGTGGAGGCCATGTGAGGGTCCCACGCAGCCTGTTTTTGGCCTCCCCAGCCTCCAGCAGCACTCTGCCCATCAAAAACTATATCTGCATAGTTTATCTATAATCAAACAAAACCTCAAGTATAGTCTGATACAAAATAAGGAATTGGCTCAGTTCACGCTAGAAGGGTACTGATTATTGAGCATGCTGTACCTGTGTGACTTCGAATATGGACTCTCAGAGTTCCATTACTTGCAAACTTCTGCCCACAATATGGACAAATTTTCTCTTTTTCACCTGTGTGAGTCTATAAAGGAGAAATATAAATTAATTCTTCATTTTTAAATTTTATTCTTTTTTAATTGTTCATCTACATCACATGATACATTATTAAAATTTGCTTTTAAAAGCTTCAAATATTTAATAAGTTTCACCTAGCAACAATATAAAAATTTCTAAACCAATTTGACTTTTCCTTGAAAAATAAACCATATCTATAATCAAACAAGTCTTCTATTGCACATTTTGGTTCATAAAAATTAAATTAATGCTTACTGAGATGTTAAAATGTTTACAGTTTTTAAACATGAACCTTTACTTTAATAGCTACTTCCTTGACATTTTTCCAAGTTCTGAAATACTCTTTATTACTATGTGATAACCATAGATTCTATAAACTAGCGGCACTAGAGCTTCTATTAGGGTGTATTCTTAAATCAATTTGAATTGGAAAATATATTTGTTCTAATATTTTTCACATGGTTTGTGCAATCTTTTTCTTATATGCTTTTTAAGCACATAATAACAAAATTAAAAAGGAGTACCTTTGAAAAATAAATTAGAACCAAGCATAAGCAAAACATAAAGAAGGATCAATTCATAGTTCCATTTGAAGCATTCGATAACTGAACTATGTATTAAATCCCATTCTGATCAAGTGCATTTAGCAACTGTTATACAAAAAACCACATTCAAAGCTTTTGCTAGATCTCTAGTGAAGCTGTTGCAACTCCATAACAAACGTCCAGTGGGTGCTGGCACACATAAATGTCAAGGTTCCCCTCGCACATATCTGCTAGTTGTTCCCGACTCTAGGGGTGGTGCTCATCTCCATTTCAAAGCCGAAGAGCCAGCGCTGTCCGAAGACGTCTCCATGGTCATGTGGCCGGCATGACTAAATGCCAAAAGTGCACGGAACGCCGTTACCCTCTCATCAAAGGTGGTTGCTATTTTTCTACTTGCATTTTTACATGCTTTCAAACTGCTAAATTGGCAGAAGCTTGATCAAGTAATGGGAGCTCACTCCATTACATGGCACTAGGGATTCGAACCGTCGAATTGCCGACCTTTCTGATTGATAAGCGCAGCATCTTAGCCATTGAGCCATCATGTCCCTTATGCTGACACACATATACATAGATTATTTCCACATGACTGGGCCATATTAAAAGGGAAATATGCCAACTCACATGATCAGCAAAAGGAGTTGGTGTGCAAACCAAGTTGTTTGACAAAATAATAAAGGTTACAAAAAGGTCCAAATTCAAGTAACTGGAGTTAAATCAGATTAAGTAAAGGAATTTGATTTGAAAGTGACAGATTCAAGGAGACAAAAAGAGATGTTGCTGTTACAGACTTAGAATTGACTGAGAAGATTACGATATCTTCCTGAAGTTCAGGCTTGCATTCCTTTACAACCACAGAAAACTGACTGACTGATAAGTAATGAATTGGCTTTCCTTAAGAAGATTGAAAGAGATTGGGGAATGGATTTATCATTCTCAACTCAAAAACAACTTAAGAAGGCCTTTTGGGGAAGACAGATCAACTGTGGAGAATAGATATATTATATTTAATCAGACAACAATTGATAATATGTGGTATTAAGAAACACTTGTGGATATTTGATCCAGGATGAATCAGAATTAACAGTTGGGATGATTTGGAATAGATAACTTTCTACAAGTTGACTATAATAATAGTTTGTTAGCAGAGGGCTTTGATACTCTACTCTTGCCTTTTTGTTTGTTTGTTTGTAGTTCTATATGTTAACTATTTTTCCATTAATATAGTAGATAGATGACAGGTTAATAATTAGTAAACATAATTAGAAGTCGGAAATTTTTTCAGGCCTGTTTTACAAGGGGTGAGAAAGTAATATTTTGTAATATATTTATCAGTATTCAGCTAGGGAAGATAATATATGTTATGTTTGTGTCTTTTTTTAATGCACTTTTAAAAGTTTTATTTTGTTTCTAGTTTGTTTGTTTCTATGATTTTTGTCTTGCAGTATCCAATTTGGGTCAGTCACCAGGACCAGAGGTTTTCTCTTCTGAGCTTTTAGACTCGTGCTAGAGCCCATCTTCAGGGATCTTCTCTCTAGCAGAATGTGTGCTGTTTGTGCGTGGTATTCATAGTGCCTATTGTATGAGGATCTGTAAGTGGCATACAAGGACAAATTATGCATTTTAAAGATTGCTTGGAGTTAGGAGTAATCTACTAAATCCCCTTCATTAATTGCCCCTATGACTATGTAGGATAGACCGGGAGGAAGCTAACCACCAGATTGCAAGAACACAAACAAGCTATCAGGCAAGGAGACCTGAACTCACCCTGCAATGAACAAGGGCTCACATTCTATTTTGCAGCTACTAAAATTGTTGGATGAACTGGCACAAAAACTGCCAGGGAAATGATTGAAGCATGGGAGTCAACAGTTACCACGAGCCCATCACGTACTTAAAAGGTGACAGCTGAGCAGCACCAGCAAATGACAATCAACAACTTAAAAGCCAGCCATCAACATACACCAATCAACATCTAAAAAGCCACACACAACAGTCACTATAAAAACCACACACAGAAAGTGTGTGCAAAGTACACTTTCTTCTAAAGAGAAACTCCCTGAATATGGTCTCCAGATTGAGTCTGAAAGCCTCAAGGCAGACAAAATCTCTGGTCCCAATGACTAATCCAGAACATTATCCCAGGACATGTATATTTGCCTTTATTTGTAATTTTTTTCTTTTTCAGAGTTTTGTATTTTAACTTTTTGTGGTGAAAGTTGGTGTGTGGCCAACATACAGGAGGTTCTGGAAAATATTTGCAATGTTATGCAAAACCTTTTAGGTTCATGGGAAAGAGAACATCAATTAACAACAATTAACAATTTTCAATTTCTACCTTTAATTAGAAGCCAGTCAAAGTGAAATGTATGTTATAGAAATGTTATGAACCTTTTTTATTCATTTGAATGAGTATACTCTTTATAGTTCTCTCTAATTCTTTTTGTTTATAATTACTGAAAGAAAAAGTAAAAGCATTGTCTTCTTTGTACATTAAATGTGAATCAGAGGTGAGTTCCCAATTTTTTTACTACCAGTTCAGGCGCGCTCCCACACATACCCAGGAGGGTGGGCGGAACCTTCCGCCGCCACTACTACCAGTTTGGATGATTCAGGCTGAACCGAGAGCACCCCATCTCTGATGTGAATTATTTAAAATAAACTTTGTGCAATAAACTTATTGTCATGTTTTTTATTATTTTTATGAAGTTATTTTTTCATTATACTTACTTTTTTATGGCTCTTTAAAACAGATGGTGTTACGAAGGCTTTGTCACACAGATCACATTTATATTTCTTATGGCCATCATGAACGACTTGTATGTGAACATTCAAGGTATCCTTCCGTTTGAATGTAGCATCACAGTGATCACATTTAAATGTTCTTTCACCTAAGGGAAAGAAATATATGCTAATATTATCTATTGAACATTATAAATAAAGGAATACATTATTCTCACTCAATTCTTTGGCTGAAAGAAGCCAATCTCTTATTTCTTGGTTAAATAGCAGTTTGAATGTATTTACTGAAAGATTCCCAATCTTACTAGGCTACAGAGTAATGGTAAACCTAAGAGACAAAAGTGATGGTGATTGTATAATCATGCAACATGGTTTCTTGTCTTCCACTGCAGCTACAATACTGCTAAAAGTTATCACCACAGGCTTCTTGCTCTACAAACCAACATTAGTGCCTTGTGTTGTTGACGGAATATTTTTAATTGCTACAAGCTGTTTTTTGAATGCTTATGCATTTGCAGTGACTTATGACTGTAATTTCCAGGCTCAGTTACAGTTGTAAATTAAGGATTATCTGTATAATATCTTGGAAGTAGCGAAGCATCTACCAAGTAACTATCAATAGAACCTTACTGCATGTAATGTACTTTATAGCAGAGAAATATAATCAGATATTTGCCAATAAAAACTTACACTTTATATATAAAATAAAAACTGAATGTGATGATAAAATATTTTACCATAATATGCAGTATTTTCATCATAAACATTTTCTTTGCAATAAAATTTTCTAGTGTGTGTGCGCATGCGCATCATTATTCATTATATGAATTCCAATTGTTTACAAACTTGTGAGCAACTGCCAATAATTTATAGTAAAGAAAAACCACAATTCATTTCTTGAAAAGTTCTACATAATTGGTCAAAACAAGTATTTTTTACCTGGACAACTTATTTTCAAGTCAACAACCTACCAACATGTTTATTGAAATATATTATAAAGGAACAAACCTTATCATTCTAGGTTAAATTGCAATCCAAGGAATTTACTATTCAGGCTAGATTTTGATCACTAAAAAAACCATTAATAATTTCTGAAACTCATTTTATTTGTTTGATTAAATTTATGACACCCATCTCACTGTTGACTGACTGGGAAGCTTATAGCATCATTTAAAAAGCAATATAAAACAATCAGAACATTAAACATTAAAAATCTTGAATATTATATTTGTTGCAAAGACTCTTGAAAATAATTGTCTATTGTCTACATTATCTTCATCTATTAAAGACCATTTTTCTACTTAACCAAATAGATGCAATGAATCATTAATTTACAGACTAAATGCAGATTTCATATTAACTGAATTTTACTATTTATATTTTATTCAACACGTCCATAGGTGCAATTCTGTGTGGATGTGGGTATATAAAGTCAGTATACATTTTATATAAAATTCTAATATATTAAAGCTGTTTTGTTAGATCAGAATGTTAACATTATTCTCGCAAGTATTGAGACTTTGATGATCTGTGAACCTCTGTATCATCTTTATTTCTACTCACTATTATGAATCAGAAGATGTCTTTGTAGAGAGAATGGCGTTCGGAATAGAGCTTTGCATTCCTCACACTGAAATGGTCTTTCTTCAGAATGTGTCTGTAGATAAAAAACATACTGTATATAACTATGGCTATGTTTGCTGACTGCAGTCCAAACAAAAACAGAAAGTTTGATTCTGCATGCTTAAAAAATGAAAAGTTAATGATTTGAGTAGATAAATCTAATAAATAAATATCAATAAATTATACATCGGAATGCATAAAAAGGCCATAAACTTCACCATAGGTTTTGTTTGGTGTTTCATAAGATGCCAAATCTCAAAGGTATTCTAAATATTATAGGTATTCACATAAAACAATCCTTTACTAATTTTTAGTTAATACTTTAACCTGCCTTCTAAAATGTTGAATAATTTAGGATGAATTTCTTATCTCACAAATTAAATGTTATTTGGCACTAACATTGGAATGTTTCGAGGAATGGATTCCCATGTATGATAAATGTGTATGTCACAAAATATTCTTTTTCTTATTTTTTTTTTAACATTCAATGTTTTAACAGAATACTTTAGCATTAAAGGATTTAAAAGTTAAGGGAATCATGTTATCACAAGGCTATGTGCCTTTAGTACATACTGAATTTACTTATATTGAAAAGCAATGTTAAAGATGAAGATATAAATAAACAAATAAGAAGAAAAACAGTGAGATGCTATTAAATAGAAGTGAGAAAAGAACATATTTTTGAAGGTCCTATCTATGACCTCAGCTTGCACCTTTAAAGTCTGCCTTTGCATTCTCAAAATAGCTTTCTATTACCTTTAAATTATTATCTGAAGTTCCCAAGCTAAATACAGTACAAGACTTTTGGGCAAAAGCCTTTCCCTATTTGAATCATTCTTACAGATGTATCTACAGACATACCCTATTTACGTCTAACTAAAACGCGAAAAAATTAGTTCTGCTGGTTTGGTCCAAATTTTTTTTAAAGTTTAATAATATCAAGCTGCTAAATCTTAATTACATTAAAATATCAGTAAACAATAGCAATAGCACCTAGACTTATATACTGCTCTAAAATGTTTTTTAGCACTCTCTGAGCAGTTTACAACTTCAACATATTGTCCCCAACAATCAACCTTAGAATGTTGGAAGGCTGAATCAACCTGGAGCCGATCAGGATTAAACTCCTGGATGTGGGCTGAGTTGAAATAGTGTATTCTAACCACTGTACCACCACAACTCCTCCTCCTCCTCCTCAAATTTATGGAATCATAAGGCAAAGAAATTCTCTTTATGAAAAGATTTTTTTCTACCATTTTTCTACTGGATTCTTCAAGTAACAGATCTCAAGACACATTGACTAAATGGAAACTGGGCAAATTTGGTCTCTATTATTAGTGAATTAATTTATATAGCAAATAGCCCTTCCCAAAAAAATCTTTAACACCTGATGATGCAATAATGCTTACCAACTCAGCTGAAACTTAAGAGAGATGGAATCAAATAAAGCTCTCTAGAGACATATTTTTCTAACATAAAGACTGAAAATACCATGTCTTGAATCTCAGTCAGTCATATTCCTGCAAGTATTGAGAAGATTGCAAGTCTCCAAATCTGACTGCAGGCTTTAGGATTCCTAATACATTAAAACTTTGTACAGAAAGAACAACCCTTGAACAGTATCAAGAAATGAATCATAACTACTCTCTTCATACTTAAGTAAATGTTTAATGTTGCTTTTGGAGTTCCAAAATTGGAATTCTTAATGAATAGACTAAAAACAATAGGAATAGCACTTAGACTTATATACTGCTTCACAATGCTTTACAGCCCTCTCTAAGTGGTTAACAGAATCAGCATATGGCTCCCAACAATCTGGGTCCTCATTTTACCTATCTCAGAAGGATGAAAAGCTGAGTCAACCTTGATCCTAACCCTAACCCTAACCCTAACCACTGCACCACCTCGACTTTTTGCGCCACCTTGGCTCTTTTAAGGTCTTTTACAAGGCAGCTCTGGCAGATCATTTCACCCCTCATATCTATCTTCCCATGGATTATACAACAAATATTTTCCTATTCTCAATTAATATTTATCCAGATTAGTTTCAGGAACACAGACTGCAAATATAAACTAGGCAAACATTTATGTATATTTGAGTGAATCTAGAATTCCTCCTCAGACATTCCTCACGGTTGGAAGAGCAGGATACTGAGAAAATTGCAGGCCCTTGTGCTGCCTTTCTGCCCCCCTATTTGAGACTTCTCCCCTTGTGTTAACACAACACAATATCTTATAAAAGATGTAACCTTGAAACACACAGGGGAGAAGATGTGTGGATATTGGAAGCTGTGCAACAACAGCAAGAGACAAAAAAGCTGCCAAATGAAAGGAATGTTTTCTTCATAGAGACTGAGAGCGAGGCTAAAAAAGAAGAGGCACAACAAAGCAAAGCCAAGTGCAATGTTGGAAAGCTGCCAGTGAATAGTATGAACATCTGACAGGTCCTTGTCCAACCCTGCAACTTTTAAATTCCAGTGCTACTTTTTTACGCTTCGGTGTCAATATTATTTCCAAGAACATTTGTGAATTCTTCATAGGCTAATATGAATTTTTAGATAATAAAAAAATGGGACCAATCCAGGCTTTGTAAATCACCAGCACCAGAAAAAGAAAAACATCCACCAATAGCAGTAAGATAGGGGTTGATTTGGTTATTATAAGAGGACTGGCAGTGTAGCAGGAAAACACCCTATTTATCTTTGGATTATATACATTTCAATAATAAGCAAATAAAAGGCAGTATTTTGTCGCTGGCTTCATCCTTCTTCATAATCATTTTGAGAATGAACACCCTCCCTCCAATAATTAATGTGCCATTAAAATGTCAGTTGTGTTCCTTATCTAAAACAGATTGAGGTCCCTGTTTTAGAAGAAGACAAGACTTTGCCACTTGCCCTCAACTGCAAATAATACTCTCTGTTCAGGCTGAAAAAACTCTAGGCAAGATACACATGGATATACTTTCTCAAATTCCTTGTTACTGTATTTTTATTCTATATGCACAACTCCACTTCCATAGTCATGTCTTATCACAAAACTCTTTCTTTCTTCTCTTATTGTCCAATAAGCATGAATGATAAGGATTCTGAGCATTGTATTAATATATCTGGAGAGTGCTCAGACCAAAAGATTTGTTTTAGTTTTTGAAAGGTTCCATGTTTCTCCAGAAAGGGAGGGGGGAGGGGGAGGTACAGGGCAGGTCTTCTGCTCAATTTTTTTTTAATGAAAGCATGTCATTCTTAATTTACAGCCAGTCAGGAATCAGCCCTAATCCTGATAGCCTATCTGCAATGAAAGGTTCATAATTTCTGAGAAGAATCGTGAGATTTATAGTTTTCTCAGCCTTCTGGATTGAATTAGGAGACCAGAGAAAACAGGTATCCCATTTTTCTCAGCTGATATTTTCTGCTAATGCTTGGAAAGTGACTTCTGATACAGAAAGTGCACTGTGCTGTGTTTCCAAGTTGTCCCTCAATTACATAGGCAAACATTATGTCAACAGTGATGTCCAGGGGTCTGCAAAGTTGGCTCTTTTAAGACTGGTGGACTTCAACTCCCAGAGTTGAAGAGAACTCTGGATGTTGAAGTCCACTAGTCTTAAAAGAGCCAACTTTGCAGACCCCTGTTAGACCTTTTTTTGGAAGCAGTTTGTAAAAAAGCCCGGGATGCTTTTATGCAAAATCTGCATCAATAATAGGGTTGCTGCCAAGAAAAGCCAAATAATGTCTCAGTAGAAAGAGACTGAGCTACCTTCTCACCTCAACTGATGTATCCTCCAGAACAGGGCTGAGACATTTGGATGAGACTTTGCTGTGGGGAAGCTTGCACTGCTGCTGATTGTGCTGTACCTGTTCTGTGGATAAATATAAGGGTTCAGTCTCTAGGGCTGTACATCTGGCACATGCATGAGTGAAAATTTCCCCCCATTTAATAAAACACTTAGGATTTGACTTAGGTGAATAGCTATCCTGAGTTTGGAACTCCTTAATAACTTCTGGATTGTTTTTTTTTTAAATGCTTATTTAGTATAATGCTAAGTATGCTAAGCACAGAACATTCATTTTGTTAATTAAGAATCTCTGATTTGACTCTTATGTCAAGAAATGATTGAAATAGCAACACAAACATTACCTAAGACGTAGGTTGGTGAAATATGTACAAGAAAACATAGATTTCAAAACGAAATATATAGGCTCGGCTATATTTTTGCATTCAAAACTGTTAATTTAGCATATCAACTTTCAAAAAAACCAGCTTTAGTTTATGATGTTTATTTATGTATTTATTTATTCTGTTTAGTTGCTAATATTCCCTTTGCTTTACCATTTAACAAATTTTGCTAGCCTTTTTAATTCTAAACTACTGACCTAAGCATTGTAAAAATAACAGAAGGAATCGCCAGAGGCAATTTGGATTTAACAACCTTTATATTGCAAGCCACTAAAAAATTGGAATAATGTTTAAAAAGATGCTCATTCTATGTATTTGCCAAAATACATATAGCTCTTTCACAGAAGAAAGAAGAGCTACACACAACTTTGATAATTACTATTCCCAGCAAAGCTGAGTTATTATGTAAGTTTCAAATCAATAAAAGAAGAGCTATAATTCCTTGGTAAGAATGGTGGCGTCTGCATATCTATGTTGGGGCTAGATTCAAAGTTTATGGGACAACCATTCTTTGTCTTTCTAACTAACATTCTGTGCTTTTAAAAAACTTTCCTAATGCTCCCTTCTCTTTGTTTCACTGCGCATTTCTATACCGAAGTAGCAGACCAGGACATACTGCATCACAATTCTTTGAACAGAACATATTACAACAGATCAACTTAGGTATAAGCTGTGCAAGAAAATTACTTTGAGATGCTTTCAAACTGTACATCATCTAGAGAGCTATATTTAGTGGCCGATAGCAAGCAGCCTTTTCTGCAGGTTGTAGAATTATCTGTCCTCCAAAAGTGAGGTCAGTCTCATCGCTCCTGAACTTCTGAACATCCTTCAAGACCTGGTTATGTCAGCCTGGGGATTGAGGGGCTGGTTGAACTCAAGAGGTGGGTCCATTATTATTTACATCCCTTCATCTATACTTTTCCTGGTTTTGTTTTACTTTTATTTATTTATTTATTTATTTTATTTATTTTATTCAATTTATATCCCGCCCTTCTCCAAAAGGACCCAGGGCGGCGCACAGGAATTTAAAAACAACATACAAAGATAATACAAAACATATAAATTTAAAAATCTATTAAATGGCAACCTGTGCTAAAACCAATTAAAATCCCCCAATTAAAACTATCTAAAATTAATCGCAGTAGAGGCTGAGAAGGCCCTCTCTGTGGGAGCGTATAGGTCTAAGGGATGTATGGGGCAGAAGACGGTCTCGCATATAACTAGGTCCCAAGCCATGGAGCGCTTTGAAGATGGTCGTCAAGACCTTGAAGCGCACCCGAAAGACCACAGGAAGCCAGTGCAGCTCGCGCAGGATTGGTGTTATGTGGGAGCATCTAGGGGCTCCCGTAATCACCCGCGCGGCTGCATTCTGCACTAACTGTAGCTTTCGAGTGCACCTCAAGGGAAGCCCCATGTAGAGAGCATTGCAGCATTTTATAATTGCAGCAATATAATTTATAATTATAAATAGAGAGCATTTTATAATTTTAGATACCCTTAATAGCAAGAGCAAGAGCACTTAGACTTACAGTCCTCTCTAAGTGGTTTACAGAGTCAGGATATTGCCACCAACAATCTATGTCCTCATTTTATCTCCTTTGGAAGGATGGGTCAACCATGAACCAGTGAAAATTGAACTGCCAAACTGCAGTCAGCAGAAGTAGCTTGCAACACTGCATTCTAACCACTGCACCACCACCACCAAGAATAATTATATAAGGGTTTTAAGTAATTATTTTTTTATTGTTTTATTGTTTTATTGGATTGTTGTATGCCACCCAGAATCACATTCCATGAACTGCACACATATATATTTAAATAAATAAACAAAACAAAAAAACTAAATAAATAAGCAATAAACATTTCCCAGAATTCTAAGTGATTCTTGTTTTCTCAGCTTACCAGTCTTTCAAGTTTAAGTTTCAAGTTTAACAAGGATCAAGCATATTTAGTATTTATGAAATCATTTTAGTCTAGATTCAGACCACCAAAACAGCCTTGATTCGTCAGAGAATTTTTGTTTGAAAAATGAAATAGAACATCACTCTATCAGTCCCCTAATAGCTTCTAGGTTACCTTATTTACCTTAAATATTTTGAGTTAAATAATATATTAGTTGTTTTTTTTAATAGAATCATGCTGAAGTATTGAAAAAGTAAGCAGAGAATGATCCATAGCCTTATCTAGTAACAAGGTATTTTCCTTATTATCTAACATGATATACACCTCAATTCACAGCTAGACTTTTCACACCGGAAATAAACTGAGTTTGCTTGTCAAAGCTTTCACTACAAAGCAATCTATGGTATTGGGAACACATGTAGTGCAAGCTCCTTTTTGTATGTGTGGCCTCTCTTTGTATTAACTAAGTGCAGCGACATGATTACTACAAATCAGAGGTGCTGTTTCCCACTGTTATGAGGCAGCAGACACACTAAATGTAGTGTTAACCCCAAACTAGGATTAATACAACACAAGACAAGACAGAAGTGGAAAGGAATTTCATACCTCCACCGCTCAAAAAAACTGAGAATCCTCTCCTAAACATTCCTATGTGCTACAGTCTATCCATTTTTCATCACCAAAGCGGCTTTCCTTACTCATGACAAAACGGAAAAACAAATGTTAAGACTGCCTATCCTTGCTTTAATTGAAACTTAAACCAGATTCATTTCAACCTGGGATGCCTGAAGCAGAAAGTTGAATTCCACTGCTGAAATACTTGTTCAGCTCTGCATGTAAATCCCATCACTTGAAACATCTAAGGTGCCTTAGTTAACATCTGCATATGGCTTTCCTTTTGAATTTTCCTAGAGTTTTGGGGTAGACTGCTTCAGGCCCATAATCCACATATTTATTTAGATGGTCTACATAGCATGCAAGACCCACTGCTTCCAAGGCCTGACATAGCCATTCCTTGCATCTCATTTTCTCATGTCATCTGCCAAATATGTTGTATAGGTTGATCTGTCTAAGAAAGAAAAGATTTATCATGCTGCTTATGATAACCTTATTTTCCCATTACTCCTATACCTGTGCTGAGTTAGATAGTACCTATCTTGTTCATGTAAAAAACTATAACACAGTTTAAAGTTTAAATACCAAATAATGTTCTATTGTTTGTTGAACACTCCATTAATCCTCATGAGATGTATAAATCAAATCTGTCATCTGAGCAGGTGAGAACCAAACTGGTTTTTATACTAAGATGAAAAAATGGACCTATCTGATTATTTGAGCTACTATATTGCTTCTAAAAGTATCTAGATTGATCCATGCCTGATGATACAATTATATATTGGTATCTCCATCCACCCAAACTATCATATATTTATGAAAAATGTTCCGAAATTTTCACATTTCTACTATCGCTTCTCTCCTTAATTTGCAACATATAAAGAGTCCCTTGTTTACTATCTGAAAAAGGGATCCCATTCAAGTGGAATTTCAATGCTAAGCATATTTTTATATGTTTATATGCTTTATATGTTTCCTTAAACCTTTTCCTTTACCTATTCTGCCACCCAGATTTCATATATGCATCATATCGCTAACACTTTATTGTCTAATGTTTCCTTGTACATTCCAATCCAGAGATCTTCCATTTTATCAATAAACTCCAAATAGCATGTGGAGTTTGTGATTGTTTAAGAAGCTAAACACACGATTATTGAATCAACTCAAAGGAGATCAGTCCTGTCACCTTTTGGCCTGCAGATTCAATCTATAATGATGATGCATGCGATTTTCTCCCATTTTCTACTTTTCTCTTACACACCTGCCTTACCCTTTAAATCTGAGCTATCAAGCGAAAGCTGTCCACCTATAGCCTATTAGATATAATAATGTTACAAACATCAATCTTAGGTGATCAGAATCTCAACAGGAGATTTATCACAGCTGACAATTCAAACCTGAAAATAATTTCCACAAACTTTTTCAAATCTCTCAAGATAATCTGTAAACCTTTTCAACAGCAATGTTTACATTCAATTCTGTTCCTATTCTGAGTCATTCATATTGACCTTTTTATCCATGCCCTCTATTTAAGATGTTTGAGTTGAATTTCTTGAAAATAAAAATGACCGTTTAGAGTATATTTCAGTTGCTTTCCCTACAAACAAATCTTTTATGTTCTTTTTTTTTTAAGGTTTTATATATTCAAGTTAGATTGTGATATGCGTGGTAAGCTAATCATCTTTCACCCGACTCGTATGTTTGTCTTAAAAAGAACAGTTACAATTGTTTCACCATGCAAGAATTATTTTGGTTATTATTACTTTCATATGATTTATGTATGAAAACACAAAAGATGGTGCAAAGATTCAGTGCCAAATTCCCAGATGACATATAACGTGAGCCAAGCTGTGAAAAGTATGTTGAAGTTTTAGTGTATCTCTTTCATCAAAGTATTGGTGGCATGGGGCGGGAGAGGGGGGGAGAGCAAAGGATCCCAAATGCTAAGCAGGAAATTTTCTCTCTCTCTCTTTCTCAACAATCTTACCATTCTGAAGAAGCAGCAGCAGTCAAGGGTGCAGCCATGCCACTGAAACTATGCCCCGGGGTCAAAAGTAATGACAGGCATTATCTAAATTAGGGTAGGCAGATTGTCACTTAAATCACACAGCTGGGGGTCTCAGTGTAGGCTAAAAAGTGAAGTTACTCTATATTTTTAGGGCAGAGCTCTTTCTTTTAACTAGAACAGAGTACAAATTGTAATGTTTCTCCCAGTAGTCATAATGATATAAAATGACTACAATTTTACTAGAGTTTATTTTTATTTTATACAGTTTTGTTTGTTTGTTTTAAAAAAAAGAGAGAATAGAATTTCCTACAGGAAGAAAACCCAACTGAACTAGCTTGGGTCAATTAAAGAAACACCAAACAATAACCAGGAACCTGCTAGTTCTATAAGTTAGTGTACTTAACATTATTATTTTGCAAGATTTAAAGCTGATGTTTATAAGCATGCCAAAGCGTATTGATCTATCAGTGAGCAACAGCTATAAATCTAAGCAGAGCTGTAAACAACAACAGCACGTTTTGGGTTTTTTGTTTTGTTTTTACCTTCTTGTGATTCTTGTAAACATTTCTGTGGGCAAATCCCTTTCCACAAAGCTTGCATTTATAGGGTTTATCTTCATTGTGTATTATTTTGTGTGCAGTCACTTGATCAAGTCGTTTGAAGGACTTATTGCAAACCTCGCAGGTGTAGGGGCGTTTTTCTGTAGAAAATGAGTGGGGGGCACATTTAAGCTCTTGTTTATATTGGGCTAGAAGATGAAAGGCAGAAACATTCATCTCCTCAGAGATTTCTGCAATGAAGTCAACCCAATTAACATTAAACCAATTAGAAAGACATCTTATGCCCTTTCGTTATACAGTTAAGTCGCTTCCCAAAATATAAGCCATGGCGCATCTTGAGAAATTGGCACGTTCTTTGCAACAATCACAGCAAAAACTAAACTCTGGTTAATTAGCTTAAATCAAAAGAGAATGACTTCAAAGAGGCAAAGCTTGTTGCAGACTAACAACAAGAAAGAGGGCATGACAATTTAAACATTTTAAAACTTAATTAGTAATACACATAGCATATTCATTTCTATTAAAATTCAGTCGATATGTTTACGTTTTCAGCTTTCAGTTGTTAGCTGAACTCTTACTGCTATACCATTCTAATCCGTAGCTCAATAAACATCTAAAAGTCTCCGAAATTCATTTTGCTTCTTTGTTTAAACCGGTGCACCTGGAACGTGCTCTGAGATGAGGACAGCAGATAACAATAAAACTATTTTGCAACGCTGGAAATTGTTTTAAACGAATTGCGGGTAAAGGAAACAGAACATAATTGAATTTCTACTGCCCATGCAAAATATGGTTTGATTTAAGGATAACAGAAGCATTTTGCCTTCTGTGCCCTGTGTTAGTCCACAAAAATACCTATCATTAAATATTAGTCTTTGCATCACTTGCAGGCAATGATATTAGTAAGGTAACAATCAAATGGTTAAATGGTTTGTTGTTTAATAAAATTTTAAGAAAAGTGATCATGTTGGCAAAAACATCCAAACTATAGGAGGGATAGAATTGCTTTCTAGGAAGTTATACACAACCAATTAATGGTAAAGCATTAGAATTACAGTATATATGTAGCCTTAAACTCATAAAGCCACTAAAACCTGTCCCTGGATCTAAATCATTTTAGGCAGCTACCCACTCAAAGTATACTCTTTTCAAAAGACGTGTGGACATATACTGTTTAGAAATACAAGGCATTCATATCAAAAGAATTGCACCCCAAAAATGTTATCTAGGCTATATATTCATTATTTGATAGTTCTACTTTTCCAATCTTCACATTAGAGATGAATTTGATGACCTTCAGGAATTGTTAAATTAATTATGAAATAATATGGCCAGAGGAATTCTGAAAGTTGTAGTGTATATGTTGTAGTGTATTATATTTGAAGTCTGTTATGCCAGGAAAGGCTGTAATGACACTATGATGTATTTGTTTATTAGCATTTAACACCATTCAATTTTTGAAAACTCTAATATAAAAACAATTTAAAATAATCTGAGCTGCTTTATTTGACAGGGGAGAAAGTCTGTCTTTACCTGAGTGAGTTATCATATGGCGTTTTAGCTGATTAGATGAAATAAATTTCTTGTCACATTCTTGACACTCAACTATTTCATGAACCTGCAATATGAATATTTAATATTAATTTAGTACATTGCAAATATATAGTTATCTTCATCATTTATATTACAAATAATGTTTTTCAACATTATAAAAACAAATCCTAATGTAAGCTACAAATAAATGCAATTTACAATAAATTAATTAGATCACCTGATCAACTGGTACAAATGTTGCAGGACTTTAACAGAAGATAAATCTTTTGTCCTCTCATCAATTAGTTGAATATGAGAGGCATTCATTTTAACACACAATGAAAACTGCTAAGTTTCTCTGCCATGCTTAAATCTCACCAAATCATTACTCAAGCTCCTGTCACAAAGCTGAATGTGATCCTGATATCCTGTATCATAAATGATTATTTAGAAGGAGCAAAACAGACAGGCCTATAGTTCCTATGTACACCCAATTTACTTATTCTGTACTGTAACAATAGTGATTTTACTTTTGGAAGAAGCTTAACTACGGTAAGTGGCTTTTCTTTTTTTGCTATACCTGATTTTCTTCCCAATGTTAGTCTTGCCTATTAGTCTAGAATGAAGTAAGCTGCCTGACATAATCAGATCCAAAAGAGGATCAGACGCCTCTTCCCATATGCTTTTTCAATAAGATCACTTGTTTTCAATTTGCCATAAGCTTATATTTGTCACATCTGGTTTTGTCCTATCCAACTAATTTGATGAACACAAAGGGATTTCTTATCTGTATAAAGTCAAGAAGTGATCTTGAGTCCTGCTGTCCACATGTATATATATATATATTAGTCAAGGCTACTGCCAACTGTTGAGGCGCATATATGTACTTAGCAAACACACAAGCTTGATACAGCTGCATGTGTGAGACTTAACCAAAAAACATTTCCTGATCTGGAAATAAAACAATAGAAAACATACCACATAACTGCCTTCAACCTGTCCGCTCCCATAGGGAGGGCCTCCTGAGGGTGCCATCAACCGGTCAATGCCGGCTGGCGACTCCCAGGGGAAGAGCCTTCTCTGTGGCAGGCCCCGCCCTCTGGAATGACCTGCCCCTCGACCTCCGTACAATCACGGACCTACGCCTCTTTTGCCAGGCATTAAAAACATACTTTTTTCATGTGGCCGGCCTGGCATAGTCTTTTATGATCGATTTTTAGTCAGGATTTTAATTGTGAATTTTAGCACGGGTTGTCAAATTGATTTAATTTATTTTTAACCATGTTTGATTGTATTTATGACTGCTGTTTTTATTATTCCTGTGCACCGCCCTGAGTCCCATTGAGGAGAGAGGGTGGTATAGAAATATAATAAAATAAATAAATAAAATGATATTTTAAAGAGAAAGAAAGAAGTAAATGAACCATAAAATGTTATTTCTTAGTCAGGCTCCTTCCTGGTGAATACTGATGTATAGTCCATAAACTTGCTGATAGTTTTTCCTTAATACTATAAGCCTCTAAAAAGATTATCTAATCCAAGCACTGTGATCTGATCTTTAAAGACAATTCTAAATACTTGGCTAGACTTGGAGGTTATGAAGGAATTGGCTTTGTACTTCAACATCTGTGGGAAAAAAATATTTTGCTTCTTACTGTTATAGAACGTGGGCCAAAACGTTGAAATAAAGTTGCTTAGATTTCATGAAGTACAAAGCCTTTTATAAAAGATTATACCTTCATGCCTATGGACACTCTGGACATAGATAAACTAGTCTACAATAAAGTTCCATTTCCACTGGAAAATAAACATATTTTTATATAAGAATATCAATCTTGTCCATCACTCACTTTAAAAGTACAGAAAGCAAAATATCATACACATTTTTAAAAAAACTTCCAAAAACGAGTTCCTTGTAATAAAAATTGAAAATTTGCTTGAGATTAACTGCATATTTACTGTAGCTGTTAGGATATCATAAATATGATATGACAACCTGCAACGGCTTATCTTTATATATATATTAAAAATAGCACATAAAAGAATAGTACATAAAACTCAAATTAAAATGAGAAAGTGAGTTTCAGGCAGTTGTCAAATTTTAATTTAATATACGTTAATATATTAATTATAGTAATATACTTATGTTATCAGATAAAATGTTAACATAAGCAATAACTCCTGTTTATTTCACATGTAAGGCAACTCCCAAAATGTATCTGTAGCTGCCTCAATCAAAACATAATTGGGAGTACATCAACTGCAGAATTTGGAATTTGGAAGTAGACTCTACTCTACTTAGCAATTTAAATGCTATACTTCGTTCTGAAAATAAACATGCTTCCAATTCTTAAGAGCTATAATTTGGTGTGGATAACATCTAATGATATGTCAGCCACAATAACAGATATTTTATCCTGCACGCTCTCTGTCATTGACGGAGGTGAAACAGATACTTCTTTTCCTTAAGATCTATAATTTATCTTCTTTCAAACAATGTTCATAGACAAAAATATTTAATTATCAAGGACACAAGGGCTTAGCAGTTAAAGACACTGACAGTCCAGGTTCAAGACCCAAGTGCTGCACAATGGGGTGCCTGCCCCAGCTCCTGCCTATCTAGAAGTCTGAAAGCATGAAAACGCAAGTAGATAAATACCATTTCAGTGGGAAAGTAACAGCTTTCTATGCACCTTGGCATCTAGTTATGCTGGTCACATGACCACGGAAATGCCTTCAGACAAAAGGAGACGAGCACTACCCCCTAGAGTCGGACACAAGTGAATGGGGGAAACCTTTAACTTTACTTTTGCTTTCTCTTTCTCTTTCATTGACAGGGCTGAAACAGATACTTCTTCTCTTTAAGATCTGTAATTTGACTTCTTTTGAATTATGTTCATGGACAATTAAATGTAAATATTTTAGTGCAGGATAAATGCACTCAAGTGCATGACTAACAGTGCTAATAATATTTAACAAAACAAATAATGCAAGAGAGACATTTGTTACAAGAAGAATCATTTGATTTAAATGGCTATTAAATTATTTCTATTTATTTACTATCTATTCACAATTTTAAACATTCTGACTATAAGGAAAAAGTAATATATATATATATCTAACACTAAATTGCTATCTCTAGGACAGGAAAGAAATACAAAATAGTGTTCTGCTTTAACTTTGATTTAACGTGGCAATGAAAATAAATACTTAGGTTTTAGGCTACTGTGTTCTTCAGCTGGAAAAAAAACCTGGATAATTTGTGTTTTAGCAGCTCTCAAGGGGCTGATCTCTCTGGCCTCTACCCTAGAAAAGTTGAAGCCTACTGGGGGTCAACCCTCGCTCAACTGACCTTTCGATGCTCTTGAAGATTTGCTGCTGAAGAGCACCTCTTATTGCATACTGAGCACATCAGCCTCTTCCTAGAGTTTCCTAAAAGAGAAACAAAAATACCACCGACAGCTTTAATAAAGAAGTACAAAGGACGGGGCCAAATGTTTTCACTGCCTGTGCCATTTTTCACAGGTCATTTAATGGATACAAGAATTTTACACTCTTACTCCATTTCTAACATATTAAGTTACAAGCAGACTCTGTAGGTGTCCTCCAAAGATTTCACCTATGAAATGTAGCCCAAGAAAAGTTTCATTTCTCTGAAACAAAGCAACGTAATATGGTATCTGTGTAGAACTATTTCCATGTAGGGTAGAGGATGCCTACATAAGATTACATATAGTAATTACTGTTTTCAAGGAATATCATAAATATTTGCATAAAAGAAAGAATTAGCTGGAAGTTCAAAAGTTGCTCTGATTTTTAGTCTCATGGATATCAATATTAAGGCATCCAATTTTCAAAGACTGCCTGTGCAAGTCACTATTGTTTTCTTGGAAAGTTTTTCAGAAGTAGTTTGTCATTTCCTCTTTCCTTGGGCTGAAAGAAAGTGACTGTCACCAGCTTTGTGCCTAAGTCAGGACTAGAACTCACAGTCTCCTGGTTCCCTAACCACTACACCAAAACTAGAAGAAACCTCAATATCTGTAACCAATTCCAGATAATATCTGACTCAGAAAATATGTTCAACTTTATTATAAACACAGTTACAAATTCACTGAATAAAGACACGGACAACTTGAAAATATTTCAATATAGCCATTTCTTTAATAACCTAAATAATTTGTGTGGCATAAAGCAACTTGCATCACAGGTAAAGATGGTAAAAATGCTAAAAGCAAGCAAGTTAGCATGAACAAAACATCTCTTCTCAAAGTGTTGAAGCAGCTGTGTCCTTTGAAAAGCTTATGTAGTCACTTCAGAGGGTATCCCCAGCTGCCTTCATATCTCTGATCATCAACAGAAGCTTGAGTTCACTGGTGGTCCCTGCACAAGTATTGTCTGTGTAGCCACAAAGCATGAACATAAAATCCAGGCAAGTATTCAAAGCAAATATTTGACTCTTCAAAGTTTGCAGCTACTTTAATGGTAGAATGAAGGATGCTTCCTTCATATTAACATATGTTATGAAGGACTTCTCTGCTTTAATTAGCATTTTAAGAGAACTAACTACTATTATTAATTAAACAAAGAATCATATTCTGCATCTTGCCTTCTGGAAGAAACATAATGGGTCATTTCTTTGTGACAACATTTTGCTGCTAGTTGAAGCACCCATGTATATGGATGTGATTTTACAATATTTTTGTGGCAGTTATTAAGCAAACACGGTAGTCATAAGTGGAAATCCATGCATTCAAATGGACGGTTTTTTTCCAGAAACCAAGAGGAAAAAATGGTTGAAACTGGCAATAACATTGCAAACTGTGGTCATGCGACTTCAGAACACTTTGACCAGTAGTAAAGATGATCATTTGCCAAGCATCTAATGCAGGGGTGGGCAAACTTTGCAACTTTAAGTCTGAAGGACTTCAGCTCCCAGCTTTGCGGGCTGGAGAAGTCTGGGAGCTGAAGTCCTTCAGACTTAAAGTTGCAAAGTTTGCCCACCCCTGATCTAATGTATCCCATGACCATGGAAGGAGTATAGCGTGACCATTTGCAACAGCCAGGGGGTGCTTTAAAAACCATACCTGTTTCATGGCCATCATAAATGCAAATGGTCTTTAAGCGACTAAGTTGTACATTGAGGATTATCTGTAATTTTTTTCAAGGCTTAGTATATCCAATTCTTTAAGCTCTTTTTATACATTCTAATCTTCCAATTGTCTTTATTACCCTTTTTTGGAACTCAGGTAATTTTGCTGAACCAGTCTTAAAATCTTTAAAATTTGGGGTGAGGTCTGATCAAAATAGAATAGATGGAACTACTATAGCAGAAACATGTGGGTTTTTTTTTTTAAAGTGATGCAAATACTTTTAGTGCATAATTTTAATTCAATTTAAAGTTGTACATACCCTATTTTAGCAACATCATAGTGCTGGCTCATAATCGGTTTGTAAGTAAGCATCCTCATCTTATACGTGTATTTTATTTTTATTTTCTAAGTGGGTTTTATATTTTTTTTAACTTAAATTTTATACTGCATTTTTAATTGCTTCTCCTGTCAACATAATTTTGAATTTTACTCCTATCCTCTGTAGAGCTGTATCATTTGCACATTTGATAAGCTCTCCTTCACCTCTTCATTAAAATGTTAATGAAAATACATAACTTTGGCGCCAACTTGTTTTACTCCAATTTAATGAACTATCAGTGAGCAATCTGAGTGTAGTACTCCAAATTTAGTTTTAGTTTTGTTTAGTTTAGTTTAGATTAAGTTCAGTTCAGTATTAGAGTATAGCATAACATTGCATAGCATTAGTATTAGTATAGTAATTGTATTAGTATTAGTATAGTTCAGTGCTATTAGAACTGCAATGTTTTAAGTGAACTTACAGATTGATCCCTTTTTTATTAACATTAGAATATTCCTAAATATCAATATCAGATGATCAGTTTGCAAATTGTTCATCTTCACTTTACCCATTTTTGGGGTTGGAAGAATATTTTCTCTCTTCTAGCTAACTGGCATTTATCAAACCCTTTAGTTCAGAGGTTCCCAAACTTGGCAACTTTAAGACTTATGGACTTCAACTCCCAGAATTCTCCAGCCAGCTCTGAAAATTCTGGGAGTTGAGGGTCCACAAGTCTTAAAATTGCCAAGTTTGGGAACCTCTGCTTTAGTTCTTGAAGATTTCTCAAACATCAGAGATAATTGATTGACCACTCCAGTGTTTCCCAATCACAACACTGTGTGGCAACCTCATCAATTTTATATGTGGATTTCTAGTCTGCTGCCTAAAGAATTGAAGTAGTCCTGAATATTTAGATTCATTCTGACCATGTTTCCGTCAATCTGATGGAACAGATTTATGTGTTAAGAGAAGCTTCTTTTCATCTCAATCTTTGCTATCCTAAACAAATTCTAGATTTTCCCTTTCTGGACATTAGTTTTTCAGTTCGACTACATGGGCATAAACCTCCTTTTTGACATGATCTTCTTTACATTTTGCTTATATGTTCCTTTTCGTTTTCAGATCTTTCCCATGATGCTTTCTAAATAAGGATAAAGACTTCTCTTGTGGCAGTCCATTTTTTGCTCCTTACTAGAATTGTTGCAATTTGTAATTTAAGATCTATTTCTCTGCAAACTTCCATCAAATTGAAGCTTTTTTTCCTATTAGCTTTTCATGTCATTTATTGAATTTATTTTACTACATTTATATACCAAACTGAAACTAACAGGAGGTGACATTATTAATGAGTGTAGTACATAACAGAATTGGCCCAGATCACTTAGATATTGTGGGGAAGAGCTGCCAGGTGCTTCCCCTCTTCTGAGAGACCCAAATTCTAATCTGTGTCAAAGAACAATGACGTATCATTGGAAATCAGTTCAAACATCTCCCTAATTTACTACTGTTTAAGGACGAGATAGTACAGCAAAATCAGACTTGCAAGATTCTTTTTAAATAGTAATTTATTAAAAATTAAATTACAGTGATAAAAATACAAATTAAAAAAGATGCAGAAAAAAATTGAAAAAAGAAAATATATATAAAGAAAAATATAAATTACTTTTCCCTTCATCACAATATAAACAATATTAATGTTATCACCTTTCTTTAAAATATAACAAGCAACTCTCCTTCTGTAGGGAAGCAGAGTATCTTAAAATTATCTTCTGTCAAAAATATCTTTCAATATATCCATCGTTAAAAAGCATTTTGTTACTTTATGTATTTTTAAATAGAGTTTGAGTATTCTTCTCTTTTAATTGTAATTTTTAATTCCTTGCAGTTTTCTCTAGTGTACAACCTTCAAAGTCCCATCCTGGTTTTTTTTAAGACCTCAAAATAAAAGCATTTTCTCATGGGAAGGATTCTTTACAATTAATTCCAAAATGATATTTCAAATCCATGTAGATCCTTACTTGATTTGCCTTGTTATAAAAATCAAAGTTCTGACTACCTTTTTGCCATTTATTTAAAAAAAAACCTTATAAACTTCTTTTGCTAAGGAAGAAAGCTCACACAATATTTTCAAACGTGTTGATCCAAAGCTCTTCATAATTGAAAAGCAGCTTGCAAAACTGATTACAAAAAGAAGTATGTGAACCCAGTGTCCTCCTTTTGAAGGTGCTAACTATAGTATGAGTAGGATGGCTATTCCCTCTTCTCCCACAGTTCTAAACCCATCAGAGACTGTCTTGTGGTCTCCTTGCAAATTGCAACTGTCTGGAACACTTTTGGGCAATCTCCTATCGTATCCTTTTTCAGAGAGGAATTGTGAGTAGCCAGTTCTTCATTCTGCCATTGTCTAAAGGTGGAGCCATCTTCAGTTTATCAGTTTTTTCTCAAAGACTTCAAGATTCTGGTATTACAGCCAATCGTCATAAAAGCAAGTTTATCCATCTTGTGGAATTGATTCCCTGGTCTGTTATACTTAGTAGGATAGACATATTTTGTACCTGCAGACCATCATTTAGATATGATCTAACAAATTTATCAGTTTTCCAGAGTCTGGAAAAAAATAATAGAGGTTCGAAAAATATTACAAGGGCACAATATTTGCATATTTTTTTTCATCCAGAAAATGGGAGGCAACTCTCCAATCCACCAACAGGTACTTCACAGGAGGATTGGGAAATCTCCATTTTAACAAAATTATTGGAATATATAAAATATAAATAAATGTAGTTGTCAAGATTGCTGTACCCAAAATGACTTGTTTTCCCTTTTTAAAAAAAACTACTTAAAAAGGCTCCAGGAATCTAATTTTCTTGATTGTATTTGTTGACAGAGACTATGGTACCTGAAACCAAATATCAACACCTTTTGTGTAGCTAATTACTGATTTCCAATACTACATTCTGGACCTCTTCTTTTGACTGTAGGAACAGGTAATGCTACCATCATGTTCTTATACACAGGAAAAATCATTTTTGATTGGATTTGATAAATTACGGATGTTCTTCGGTCATGTTCTTGATTCTTGCTTTCACAGATAGCACATTTCACATGCAGTTGTTAATTCAATTTCTCATAGTAGAAAACTAAAAACTACCATGACTTGTCTGTCTGCTGCATCCTTTAGAGACCTTCAATCATAGAGTCTTTTCCTTCTCCTAAGTACACAGCGCCTATTTCATCCATGTAATTAGCTTCTAGCTGTTTATTCACTGGGCTTGCTCCAGTTTTTCTGTATCTTCTTGAATGTGGATAGATGATATTCAATTTGTTGTTGACCCCTTTCTCATGAACTGAAATATTGCCACTTGTTGATATTTGTTCAAGGATATATGTGTATGTGTATGTGTATATTCTGGACTGTTTTGTATCAAGAAAACGTGCTTATTACTGGCAAACTCCTGCTAATTCTGTCTATTCATTCCACAAGCTTTTTCCCTGAAGCCAAGCTGCCTTGCACCCCTTATGATTTCTATTTATTCAGGAAGGGACCCTATCACTTAGGGTGATAGCTTCTTGCTGGGAAGAAAATGGTAAGTGAGCACCTGTCTACCCTAGACGAGTTCAAATCATCAGGACCAGGTGGATTACACTCCAGGATTCTGAAGGAACTGGAAAACAAGATCTCAGAACCACTGAACTATATCTTTCAGAGATCCTGGAGCACCGGGGATCTGCCAGAGGCCTGGAAAAGAGCTGATGTGGTTCCCATCTTCAAAAAAGGAAAAAAAATAGATCCAGGAGACTACAGACCTATCAGCCTGACCTCAATTCCAGGAACAATTCTGGAAAAGATAATCAAGCAGCGTATTAGCGAACACCTAGAAGTAAACAAACCAATAGCCAAAAGCCAACATGGGTTTGTCAAAAATAGATCATGCCAAACTAATCTTATTGCATTCTTTGACAAAGTAATAAAATTAGTGGACCAGAGGAATGCCGTCAATATAGTTTACTTGGACTTCAGTAAGGCATTTGATAAGGTAGACCATAACCTACTACTAGATATAGTAGAAGAATGTGGGTTAGACAGCATCACCACCAGATGGATTTGTAACTGGCTGACCAACTGCACTCAACGTGTAGTCCTCAATGGAACTGCATCTACATGGAGGGAAATATGCAGTGGAGTACCCTAAGGCTCTGTGTTTAAGTACTATTCAACATCTTCATCAATGATTTGGATGAAGGAATAAATGGGGAACTATTCAAATTTGCAGATGACACCAAGCTGGCAGGAATAGCCAACTCTCCAGAATGTTGCAACACATAGAAAAGAAGTAGATCTTGCACTGCAACACTACAGTCACAAAAGAAACATATGAATTGGGGAAAATATTCCCATTTGAAACTTGCACGTGACTAATGCACTACTTATGTTTTGTCAAGTTCTTTAAAAACAATTTCAAAATGTGAACACAATCACTAAAATCATCTGATTTGTATATTAAGGAATCAATTAGCCGGCCTAGCGTAGCCCCCCGTTTTTGACTATATTTATAAATTTTAAATTTTTAGGGGTTTAAAGGGTTTTAGCACGGGTTTTAGGTTAATTTAATATGCTTTTAAGAGTTTGTATTGTTTTGTAATGGTTTTTAATGATGCCTGTGCGCCGCCCTGGGTCCTAACAAGGAGAAGGGCGGGGTATAAATTTGATAAAATAAAATAAATAAATAAATAAATAAATGTATACTTTGGGGGGGGGGTCTAAAACAACATATGGTAATCATAAACAGACTCATATTTAAGTGGGGCAGTGAGAGCAACAACACACCTATTATTCTGAGCAGAAATCTTGCCACAGATTTACCTTCCCAGAAACTGATCCTGGGAAATCACCCTCCATTTTTCATTTTCTAGACCATGCTGTTCATTTTGCCACATGTAGAAGGATGAACAGGCCTTGATATAAATGCTTGTGAATCTGTGATGCTGCTTCAGTATCAGCAACTGCTCAACCATCACAAGTGAAGATGATGACAACGACAATGGATTCTTATGGCTTTTTACAAAACCTAGTATTCCGAATTATCTTCCTCTGAATTTGAACCTTCACTTGTAGCTCCCAAAATTTGTAAGTTTCCTTAACTGTGTATTAATGCATTCTAAAACTGGTGAGATTTCTCCTTAGTAATGACAATTCCAATATGTTATTTACCAGTGTGGACATTTTCCTTGTGCTTTTTCAAGGCATCCTTACTCTTGAACCTCTTCCCACAGCTGATAGCCTTGCAAACGAACCTAGCATCTCCTCGGCATGCTTCTTTGTGTTGTTCAAAACTGATGTCAGGTGATTGAAGAAGAGAAAAATAAGGCATCAAATAATCTACTCCTGGAAATGTAATCTTGAAAGGCATTTGAATGCACATGCTGGGCAGCAGACTTTTAGCCTACTTCATGCATAACTTACTGCATGTTGGGACAAAAGCAGTTTCCATCTCACATAATTAAGTGTTCACAAGGCAACTATGAAATCTGAAAGCAAGCAAACATGCAAAGAGGAGTCAGCAGCAAGATGAGAGTAGTCCAGTAATTAAGACAGGGAACCTCAACTCTGAGCTGAAGGATATGTTGCAAACAGAACACTGAAAACTTCTTGAACAATTTCCTGGATTCACATTTTCTGTGCACTGAAGGACACTGTTAGGAAAAAGAAAAAAGAGGATATTATTATTATTGTTGTTGTTGTTGTTGTTGTTGTTGTTATATTATTATTATTATTATTATTATTATTATTATCATTACTATTATACTTTATTCATTAAACATGAAACTCAACCAACTGAACATTCAAAAATGCATCACAAGTACCATTGTTTGGTGCTAATGGTTGATGCGGGTTGTTGTTATTCTATGTATGATGTACACTGAAAATGTCATTTAATTTGTATGGGATTATGTTTTAACCTTTAAATTTTAGCACAGGGATAATTTATTTAATTTGATTTTAACTATTTATATTGTGATACTGTTGTGTTTTTAACTTCCTGTGCACCGCCCCGGGTCCCTTTGGGGAGAGGGTGCGGTTATATAAATCCAAATAAATCAAATTAAATCAAATCAAATTTCATTGTACGAGGTGCAATGTCAATAAAAATCCCAGGTCAAACATATCAGTCTTCAACTTTTTTTGCGATGTGACTGATTTTGCTCATATATAAAGAAACACATATCTATTCTGCATTTTACTTATACAAAAATGCTTACACTAATTATATATATACAAAACTGAGTCAGTCATGATGGAAAGGCCATCCTAACATGAGGACTACCTGTCATACATCTGAAAATGGGCATGGCCTTGATTTATTTGCTTACTTATGCAAAATATAACTGTTTTTTCATAATTAACAGAAAAACCAGATCCCAAGTTTAAAACAATATAGAAATAGTTTTTAAAAAGTAGTTCAAGTAAAAGAAAGTAGTTCAAGTAAAAATTGTTAAAAATAAAATGCTAAAACTATAAACACTTTAACTCCTATGATATATAATAACTTGTATTTTATAAAGATACCATTTCAGACTCCAAATAAAATATATTTTCCCCCAAAAAATAATGGATCCTGCCATTAGACTTGCATAATTTTCTTGAATTAATGTACAACATTTATTTCAGATTATTCATTTCAGATTTAAAAAAAAAACATTTTCAATATATTTCCAAATCCAAATTTTAAAATAACTAGAATGTTTATAAAATGCCACTATCAATTTTTAATGCTTATTGTTTTTAATATATACACTTATAAAAATATCTTGCTCACTCTGTTTATGACTATCTGTATCTAAAATCCCCCAGCATCCACAATACTGGATAATATTACGTTGGCTTAGATAACTTTGATAAAGGAGCCATAACAGAATGAAGTGGTGCTGATTAAGCATGTCTTCATGATGTTCTGTTTATACATAGTTTTTGTCCCATTCATATTATATGTTTATTATATATGTCTATGAAACACCTAGCAAAGTTCAAAACTAAATTTGCTGTAGTTCGTAAAACATTAACTGGCAAAAAATACTTCTGTATGGTATTATTGACTTCATAGTTTCAAATGCCACAGACTTACTGCCTCTGTAAAGCTTGCTTTATTGGGAATTTCTTTCCACAGTTCCTGCATTTGAATTCTTTTTCTTCACTGGGTTTTTGATGCAATGTCTGAAGGTGTTCAGCTAATATTTCCTGGCTTGCAAAACTGGATTCACAGCTTGGACAAGCATGGTCCTCTTTACAGGGAAAACAATCTACATAGTAGAGAAAAGACAGAAATTCCAGAAAGAAATTAGTTCTTTGTAAAAGCATTGCAATAGGTTTTGTTCTAGGAGAACAACACAGTACAGAGATCAACACAGTCATAGAGGCCAGACTGCAAACAAATGTGAAAACAAGAATAAGCTAAATGTCATTGCTTCTTAAGATATAGATCTTTCATAATTTCTTATTATGTTTTATTAAGAATTACAACTGAATGACAATGTTGAGAATGCAAATAGCTTAAGATTCTAGAAGTATCACTTTTGGATAGAGGAGTATAATATTTATAATAACGTTTTCTGTACAGAAACACATACATTCTTACTATCATACTATGTTATGCAAAGAACAATAAAGAAGAAACATTTATCAAAAGTAAAGTCACGATACACTATACCTTTTAACATCTTTCTGACCTTACAAATCATTCACAGGTAAAGCTAGGCAAAATCACATTAGATACCTGTACAATTAGCATAGGAGCCCCCCAGGCTGTATGCTCTCTCCACTTCTCTCTATAAACCAATGACTGCATCTCAAAATATCCCTCTGTTAAAGTACTGAAGTTTGCTTATGATACAACAGTGATTGGTCTTATTCGAGACAACAACAAATCTGCATACGGCGGGAGATTGAACCACTAGCCTTGTGGTGCAACTGGAACTATCTTGAATTAAACACACTCAAAACAGTAGAAATGGTGGTAAATTTTAGAAGAAACCGTCCTATACTACCACCTCTTACAATACTAGACAACACAAAATCAACAGTAGTGTCCTTCAAGTTTCTAGGTTCTATCATACCTCTAGACTTAAAATGGACACCTAACATCAAAAACATCATTAAAAAAGCACAACAAAGAATGTTCTTTCTGCACCAACTCAGAAAGCTCAAATGTCCAAAGAGCTATTGATGCAGTTCTACAGAGGAATTATTGAGTCTGTCATCTGCACTGATTTGGCTCTGCAACCAAACAAGACAGACAAAGACTTCAACAGATAATTAGAACTGCAGGAAAAACAATTGCTACCAGCCTGCCTTCTATTGAGGACCTGTATACTGCACAAGTCAAAAAGAGGGCTGAGAAAATATCTACAGGTCCCTCACATCCTGGACATAAATTGTTTCAACTTCTACCCTAAAAACAATGCTATAGGGCACTGCACACCAGAACAACTAGACACAAAGACAGTCGTCCTCCCCGAATGCCATTACTCTGCTAAACAACTAAGTTCCACCACACTGTCAAACTATTTACTACGACTTTATTACTATTATTCTTCTCTTTCTTCCTATTACCTATCTCCTCCCACTTATGACTATAACCATGTTACTTGTAGTTTTACAATTTATATTGTTCTATTTGTTACCTGTTGTTGTTAATTGTGAAGTCATGTCCGACCCATTGTGACCCCATGGACAACGTTACTCCAGACCCTCCTATCCTCTACCATCCTCTGGAGTGCATTTAAGCTACTGCTTCCTGTTTGTTTCCTAGTATGATTTGATTGCTTATTAGTAACCTATGACTATCACTAAGTGTTGTATCTTATGTTACCTATCTCCTCTAACTCATGACTATAACCATGTTGCTTGTATTCTTACGATTTATATTGTTCTGTTTCCTAGTGTAATTAAATTGCTTATTAGTAACCTATGTCTATCACTAAATATTGTAACTTATGCTTCTTGAAAAATGTATTTTTCTTTTTTTTCCTTTTATGTTCACTGAGAGCATATGCACCAAAGACAAATTCCTTGTGTGTCCAATCACACACACTTGGCCAACAAAGAATTCTATTCTATTTCATTCTTGATTCCACCATATTCATATATGAAGTCATATATTAAGGTTTGTTCTTCAAACTTCTAAACTCTTTCTTTTTTAGATTATATCATCTCCAATCAAACATAATTATCTTCCCTTTTCTTTTGACTAATTCATTCTTCTTTGAAATTTTTGCTTTGTGATTTGAATCTCACTCATTCTGCTTGTAGCCTAACCACTTCAACATATATCTTTTGTACTGGTCACTCATTTTTGCATTCAATGGACATTCATTCAGTATCCATTCATTCTTCTCACTATCAAGAGATGTTTTAAATTAGAAATTAAAATGATTTTAACATTATTCATCATACCTTTTTCATTAGTTTGTTGCAATTCCTTATGAGTGCCATTACTGTTATTGTTGCTATCCTCTTCTTCCTGGTTAATAATGGCTTCCTCTTCATCTTCTTCCTCTACTTCTTCCATATCACTATCAAGGTAACCAATCAAGAGTTCGGTATCTGTTTCAATATCCTCAATAGCAAGATAGAAAATGTTTTCTCCTTCCTGTTGGGAGAAAAATTTATTTTAGAAATTCATTGTTATTAAATCTATTTCTAAAACAAGAAGTTATTTGCATTATCAAGAAACAATTAGAACTTACTGAAATTAATCACAGTAGATCACAGCTTGCCCTCAACTTACAACCACAATGGAGCTCAAAATTTCAGTTCTTAAGTGAGACATTTGTTAAGTGAGTTTTGCTTAATTTTACGACCTTTCTTGCCATAGTTGTTAAGTGAATAACTGCGGCTATTAAGTTAATAACTCAATTGTTAAGTGAATCTGGCTTCCTCACTGACTTTGCTTATTAGAAGGTCACAAAAGGGGAACACATTACCCCAGGACACAGCAACAGTCATAAATATGAACCAATTGCCAAGCATCTGAATTCTGATCACCTAATCATGGGGATGCCGCAAAGGTTGTAACTATGAAAAATAGTCATAAGTCACTTCTTTCAGTGCCACTGTAACTTTGAACAGTCATTAAATGAACTGATGTAAGTTGAGCACTACCCATACTAGATATGATGTGGGTTAAACAGCATCACCACCAGATGGATTTGTAACCAGCTGGCCAACCACACTCAACATATAGTTCTTAATGGAACTAAAACTGCATTGAGGGAAGTACTGTAATGAATGGAGTACCCCAAGGTAGTATCTTAGACCAGTACTCTTTAGTATTTTCATAAATAATTTAGATGAGGGAATAAAAGAATAACTCATTAAATCTGTAGAAAATACTAAGGTGACAGGACTATTCAACACTCCAGAAGAAAGGCTCAAGATCCAGCAGGAACACTGGGCCTTATCTAACAAAATGAAATTCAGTGGTGAGAAAAGAGTTTACACTTAGGCAAGAAAAAACCAAATCTACTTGTATAGAATAGTGGAATCTATCTCAATAGGAGCAAATGCGATCTAGGAGTCCTAGTAGACAACCATTTAAATATGAGCCAGCATTCTGCAGCTGCCAAAAAAGCCAATGCAATCCTATGCTGCATTAACCAAAGGATAGAATCAAGATCATACGAAGTGTTAATACTGCTTTATAATGCCTTGGCAAGACCACACTTAGAATACTGTATCCAGTCTTGGTCACCACAATATAAAACAAATGCTGAGATTCTGGAAAGACTGCATAGAAGAGCAACAACGATTAGAGGACTGGAGA
This sequence comes from Rhabdophis nuchalis, assembly GCA_039707465.1. NCBI lineage: Eukaryota > Metazoa > Chordata > Lepidosauria > Squamata > Natricidae > Rhabdophis > Rhabdophis nuchalis. The sequence goes on along the minus strand of CM077648.1, from coordinate 41,650,661 downwards.
CTAAAACAAACGAAAAACAGTTGTACGTCTAGTGTAATGAAAAGAAGGACATGATAGCAGGTGACATGACAGCAGTGTGAGGCTGCCACAAAGAAGATGGGATCAACACATTACCCAAAGTACCTGAAGACAAAAAAAAGAAGCAATGGATGGAAACCAACCATTGAAAAAGCCAATCTAGAACTAAGGAGAAATTTCCTGACAGTTAGAACAATTAATCAGTGGAACAACTTGTCTCCAGAAGTTGTGGGAGTCAATACTGCAGGTTTTCAAGAACAGATTGGACAACCATTTGTCTGAAATGTTATAGGGTTTCCTGCTTGACCAGGGGGTTGGACTACAAGACTTGCAAGGAGCCTTCCAACTCTATTATATCTTCATGGTTATGTCCATGGTTTGAAACTGGCACAATCACAGGCATTTTAAAGAACCACATTTCTACACATATATCATGAATATCTCAAAGATGAAACATGACAGCAAAATTGTGAATTCCAATATGTTTATTATACAAATAATATAATTATGAAACTTAATATTCACAAAGTTTACTTAAAATTACAGTTATATAATTCTGTTTTATAATGACATAGGACAGAGTCTGCTTCTATTTAGGTTAATGTTTAATTGCTGCATTCATATATCAATAAAAATGATCAAAACTCACAGACTAAAGGAGTTTGATTTTATAAAAAGATTTCAATTTAAAACATATCACAATTTTGCCTATATGAACTGTAAATAAATTATCTTTAAGCTGAAAAAATAAATTGCTTATGTGGTCTTTGTGGCCACTTACACTGCTGTCCATCATTCCCTGACATCCAATCTATTTTTTCAATCTAAAAAAAGGAATCTTTATATTTCTAAAATTATAAAGAAAGTTGTTATTCTTAGAAAAGTATAGCCAAAATATTGTTTTAAATTTACTCAAGTTCCAGAAAAAATAGTAAAGTAAACTGCAGGAATTGTTTCATAAATTATTGTTTTGTGAGTGGACACTCTTTGTGATTATCATTTTGTAAATATATAAATTGTAGCCAGGACAGCCACCTTCATTATCTTATGACATGTTTTCAAATCTAAATTTGCTCGTAAAACAACATACTTGCAAACGTACTTTAAGCATTATAAAAACAGTTCAGAATGACACCTCCCTCTGCTCCTAACATAGCATTATTGACCCTTCTTTGCAAAATATTTTTTCACATTGCTTATTTTGATGTCTTTTGTCTCTGTTCCAGTGGTTCTATTTTATACTTGGAGTAACAAAATAGCATTTGCAGTAGCAAAAAGACACCAAAAGGAAACCACAGTGAGAGATACAAGGAACGTCTCCTGGTTTTGGAAGGAAAGGAAACACAAATTAAAATCTGTTTCGCATATCATGCATATTGAATATTTGTGACATGTAATTGCTCAAAAATATTGTCCTGTCACGGCTTCTGGCTTGTTTTTTGTTTGTTTTTGTTGCTACCAAGGAAATTTGTTTGTGTGAAACTGAATCCTATGTTGATGGGACAGAAACATAGAACACAAGTAATGTTACTAGGCTCCAATTCACAAAACCTATGAATTCCCTAAAGATATTATTCAATTCCAAGTGCTATTATTCTCAGTCAGCATTCCAGATCACCAGGAATGATCTGTGCTGTGGTCCTACTAATCAATACAGCAAATACTAGTTACCTACCATGTCATGGTCAGACCACTCACTTCTCCGGCTCGACTTTCCGACCGCTGCTCCCCTCCGCGGGGAGGCGGAACCAGAGTCACCAATCTGGTACCGCCCCAGGCGCTTGATGGACCCGGATGGGTTCCAGACAGCGCTTGGGCCATTTCCTGTATCCCTGACCCGCGCCCCGATGGAGGACCTCACGGCCGCATGGAATAGTGCGGCCGTGGGAGCCTTAGATCGGGTCGCGCCCTTGCGGCCTCTCTCGCGGCGGCGAACCACCCTGGCTCCTTGGTTCACTGAGGAGCTGCGGGTGATGAAACGCCGCAAGAGATGCCTAGAGAGAAGATGGAGGGCTAGCCGCTCTGAATCTGACCGGACACAGGTAAGAGCCCATTTACGGACTTACATTGTGGCGCTGAGGGTGGCCAAACGTCATCATTGTGCCACTCTCATAGCATCCGCAGAAAACCGCCCTGCCGCCCTGTTTAGGGTGACCCGCGCCCTCCTTCAACAGAGGGAACGGGAAGCCCCGCTACAGGGTAGAGCAGAGGAATTTGTGATTTTTCTGCAGGAGAAAACCGCCCAGATACAGAGTGAGCTAACCCCCATTCATGGCCCAGTGGGATGCCACGAGAGAGATCTTGTTTGGGAGGAGTTTGACTCCGTTACTTCCGAGGATATGGACAGGCTACGTGGGCGACTGCGAGCCACCACATGTTTATTGGACCCGTGCCCCTCCTGGCTTGTACTGGCATCCTGGGAGGTGACACGAGGCTGGCTCCAAGAGGTTGTCAACGCATCCTTGAGTGAGGGTTCCTTGCCTGCCTCCCTAAAAGAGGCCATGGTGAGGCCCCTCCTCAAGAAGCCCTCTTTGGATCCAGCTCTTTTGAACAACTACCGTCCAGTCTCCAACCTTCCCTTCTTGGCGAAGGTTGTTGAGAGTGTGGTGGCACAACAGTTTCCCCGTCACCTGGAGGAAGTTGACTATCTAGATCCGCGCCAGTCCGGCTTTCGGCCCGGGCATAGCACCGAGACGGCATTGGTCGCGTTGGTAGATGATCTCTGGAGGGCCAGAGATGGGGGATGTTCCTCCATCCTGGTCCTATTAGACCTCTCGGCGGCTTTCGATACCATCGACCATGGTATCCTATTGCATCGGCTGGGGGGGTTGGGGGTGGGAGGCACCGTTTTACGGTGGTTCTCCTCCTACCTCTCTGGCCGATCGCAATTTGTGCGGGCAGGAGAGCAGAGGTCGACCCCGAGACCCTTCACATGCGGGGTGCCTCAGGGGTCGGTCCTCTCGCCTCTCCTGTTTAACGCATACATGAAGCCGCTGGGCGAGATCATCCGTGGTTTTGGGGTAGAGTACCACCTGTATGCTGATGACACCCAGCTGTACATATCTACCCCAAACCACCCCAACGATGCCGTAGCGGTGATGTGCCAGTGCCTGGAAGCCGTGCGGATCTGGATGGGAAGTAACGGACTTAGGCTCAACTCGACCAAGACCGAGTGGCTGTGGTTTCCGGCTGCCCGATTCAACCAGCTCTCTCCAACGCTGGCCATAGGGGGCGAACATCTTGCCCCTGTGGATGGGGCGCGCAACTTGGGTGTCCTCCTGGATACCCGGCTGTCCATGGAAGATCAAGTGACAGCCGTGGCCAGGAGGGCGTTTTACCAGGTTCGCCTGGTACGCCAGTTGCGCCCCCTATTGGATCGGGACGCCCTTCGCACAGTCACTCATGCTCTCGTGACATCCCGACTGGATTATTGCAACTCTCTCTACATGGGGCTCCCCTTGAGGTGTACCCGGAGGCTTCAGTTGGTCCAGAATGCAGCCGCGCGAGCAATTATGGGCACCTCTAGGTTTGCCCACGTAACACCGCTCTTGCGCGAGCTGCACTGGCTACCTGTCGTCTTCCGGGTGCGCTTCAAGGTGTTAATTACCATCTTCAAAGCGCTCCATGGCTCGGGACCTAGCTACCTGCGGGATCGGATCCTGCCCCATACATCCTCATGGCCGATTCGCTCCCACAGAGAGGGACTTCTCCGGGTGCCGTCCACTAGACTTTGTCAGCGGGCGACGCCCAGGGGAAGGGCCTTCTCTGTGGCGGGCCCAGCCCTCTGGAATGACCTTCCCCCCGATATCAGGACAACCACGGACCTCCGCTCCTTCCGCTTAAAATTAAAGACACACTTTTTTCGTCTGGCCGGCCTTGGGTAGTCTCTTTTTAGGTTAGGGGTTTTTAGGGGTAATTTTTAGTTTAGTTATGGGTTTTAGCGCAGGATCAATTTAATCTATTTTTAATTTTGTATTTTGTATTTGTCTGTGGTTTTATTTGTATTTTTAATTGCCTGTGCCCCGCCTCGAGTCCCCTTGGGGAGAGAGAGCGGGATATAAAATTAAATTATTATTATTATTATTATTATTACTACTTTGCTAAGACTTCAGCAGTTTATGGCCACCATCCTACAGTCACTTATTAAATGATAAGCTATACCATGTAATGAGCAGACATGGAAGACTGAACTAGAAATCTAATAACTGGATAAATTTACCTGGATAGCTGCCAGATTCTTTTGTTCTTGAGATGGTGCTTCATGTACAAATCGCAACCAGTTAGAATGCCTTGGATTGCTAGCATCCAGAACATAAAGCACTTCACCTTTATTTCCACGAACCTGAAAGGGTAATGAAATGTGAGCAAAGCTAAATCTTTTTAAAAAACAGAGAAAGATATAAAGCTAACACTACAAAGATGAAAAAACTCCAAGTTTTCATTTTATTATTCGCTAATAAATCTCTGGTTGGATTCATGTATCATGTGAAAATTTGATTTATTAAATAAGTCAAAATAATTGAGTTCAAATATCACGCTAAACCATAAACAACGTTTAACAAACCACAAAGCTGAATTTACACAACAGGCTGGCCCAAAATTCAAAGTAGGGATTAGAGACTGTCAGAGCTAGATTTACTACAGAGAATGACAGTGGGGTGCTCTGTTCATATGAAAATGAGCAAAATTTGCAGGAGTGGCAATTTGCCCAACGTCAAATATAAGTTGAGAAAAGGTAAACACATCTGGGCTTCTATTAGCACTTGCAGCTCCTCATATTCCCCTTCATTTGCCTTTCAAAACCAACATCTTATTGTTCTTCACAGCATGTAGCTACCTCATTTTTCCAGCTGCTGCTTGAAAACATATACCTTTTATGATTTTATATTACAAAGTAAAACATTGAGCTTCTTTTTAAGGGCCTCTAAAGAGGAAAATTTATGCTTTAATAACATTAAATGGCATGGTATATTAATACAGATATTTTATGCATTTTCATTTGGATCTTCTACCTTACATTTTTCTTGGGAAAGTTAAGAATCAGAAATGATATGGCAATGAAATATATTGCATATGATCTGATATTCTAATATATCATTCCTCCTTAGCATGAATATTCAAATTACTCAGAAAAAAAAGAGAATTTAATCCATTAAAGCTACATTTTCAAATATATGGCATTTTCTTACAAATGGGAATAAGCATGTTAGGAAAATATTAGTATTTTTTATCTTTGCAAGATTTAATACATTCTATGAACTCATGTGCAAAGGGTTCTGTGAACAGTATAATGCTTAAGAAATAGTGGTGCAAGATGGGAACATTCAGGAAAGCATTGGCTGAATAGACATAGCTTGCTAAATCATGATTTGCTTAATCACACTTAATTTCTATTTTATTAATAAGATATTTTTTTAAATTGCAATGCTTAAAAGTCTAGTGGGATGAAAATTATTCGTAATTGTCACAGTGGGTAAATATTTAATTCTCAGGTGATCAGTAAATACATTAACTTTCTGATTTCCATCTTTAGGTAGCTAGATCAATCTCAAAAAATCCAGATGATTTCTATATGGCAGAAAAGTTGTAGAGCAGGCTAAGAATGGCCTTCCTGCCATTCTAGTGGTCATGCATTTTTGTACCCCAGATCCATCTGCCCTACCCAACTTGGAATTTTAGTACACTTCAAATGTTTTCAATTTTAACACTGTCGGCTAGAATGGTCTCAATGTGGGAATTATGGATTGGGATTGTGAAATAGTAAACACAATAGATTTGAATATGCTATTTTAATGATGATGTCCAAAATAAACAGGCTGAAATAAACATTTTTTAGGGCAGGGGAAGACAAAGAGCCAATTCTTGAAGTTTAGCAGGGATTAAATCTCCAAAATTTACTAATCTTTTTTTTTAAGAAGAATTTGTTCCCTAAAGAGGTAACTATAGAAATGTAACTTACAGGACCAATATAGAACTGGAGGAGGAAGGAGGGGAATGGCCCATACACTTTATTTTAGATACATTTGACTTTGCACAGACAAGCAAAGCCAGTGTTAATTCCGATATGAATATGGATGAAATTAAAAATATCACATTTCAAAAAGACTGACACTTCCACAACCAGAATAGGTTACGCTGTGTTTTCAACATGAAAGATTTAAAAGCCTGAAGGGACTGCTTGAGTATACAAAATTGAATATTATACTAAGCAGACAAGTAATGAAATTGTTGAAATTGGAACCTTCTTTTGGAAAATGCTATGACTACAGTCCAGTATAAAGCAAGGTTGCTTGAAACATAAGGAACTTAACAGAACGTAGGATATCTTACAATTTCTTAGTTTTCTTGATAGCTCATTAATATTCCATTTATGCAGATGTACTATCTATAATGTAATAGTACATACAGATCTGTACTATCTGTATGTACTATTTGTAATGCAAATCAATCTGATTTATTCTTTGACATATATGTTTTTCTATATATGTTAGATTTTTAAGGGCTGAAAATATATATATATTTGTTTTTTCATTTCTCAAATTTTAGCAGCCTCTCTACTAAATGTACTATTACTGTTGTTTGCATAATATTCTCACTAGCATACTTTTTTCCACATGTTTATATAGAGATGAAAACAAAAGAAAATCTTGCTGTTGCAATAGAATTAAAGTCACTCTCCATAGAATAAGTGCTGAAAATTCAGTTTATCTGTGTTAATAAGAACTTAGAAGAACATAATACAAAAATAACTTTCAACGAATTAAATTAGACTGATACTACTTGTTCCACATGTAATCTCTGCTTTGCAACCAGACTCTTTTTTTTAAAGCTTTTCTAATTGACTGGTTGCACTTTCTAACTTCATATATTTTGGTTGTTTTCCTCCAGGTTGTTAAATTTTTAAAGCCTGCTGGCATGCTATGATATTAATGGCCAGGTTCAAAATTCTTCTGAAGAAGTTACATTTATCAAACAATATAAACATGATCTTTGAAGTTAGTTGTTTCAAAATGGAACACGCCCCTCTACTCAAGTTTTGAGTATCAGAAATATTAATTGCAGTGATGGAAAAGGTGTGAAGATCTTTAAGAGCATGTTTTTCAACATAGTTCAGGTAACTTATGTGATAATTGTCCTTCTTCTTGTGGCTGTAAAATGAAATCACATTTTTATTTGACTAAAGGTATTACACAGTGGAATTTATTTTGTTGTACTACTTGACACAGGGATATGAATTGAAGTCAAATACTTTGCAGCCAGTCAAGAAAAATGTCAGCACAACAATGAGGATAAACAGATGGCTTTCTCTGCACTTAATAAACACACTGCTTGCAATTCTGAAAAGCATTTGTTAGATTGTTATTTATAAAAACTGCAAGAAACCCTGTAAAAAGCAGGGAAAAAATATTCCGTGACTAGATTGTAATTTAATTTTGAAGCATAACATACGAAGCCTTATACTGCTCAGCACTAGCCTTGCATAGATCTTGAAACCGATGGGACAGAAAATTGTATTCACTTCAACAAACTTTAGGCAGAAGTGATTTAAGGATAAGAAACGCACATGAAGATAAACTATTAAAAGCTTTTTATTTTTCTGACATCCTAGTAAAGGTTAAAATTCACTGCAGGTTCCATACATTTATGATGGAGCTATTCCATGAACCATGACTAAACTTAACACTATAAAAGGAATGTAATTAACTTAACTTGTGACATAAAATCAACATTAAATATTAAAAGTCTTATCTTGGCTTAACCTATCTGGGAGTAAATTTTTCCATAACAACATAATTCTTACGTATTATACAGTATAGAATTTAATTTCTGATCACTTAAAGGTATTTGGCAGGAGGGATTATGAACATAGCACCTATCTAAGAAAAGCTGCCCCTGAAACTAGTCGTCAAGCCAAAGAATCCTAAATAGACATGTTTAAATTCAGCATAAAAAAGCCTATCTAGTTGTACAAAGTAAAGGAAGCTAACCTAAATCTTCTGCAAGAATTTAAAAAAATGTCTTAAAGGTTACCATATTGATGTCAAATAAATATTTCAAAATAAATTTTCCATTAACAGTTTCCATTTGTATAGTCAAACCCCCAGATTAATGCTTCTTTCCATGGGATGAATCTCATTGTTGTACCTCTGCTATTACTGGATGGTTTGAGTCCCCCTGGCATTTAATCAGAAAATGCAAATTAGGTCATATGAATCTGTTAAAGACAATAATTGGAATGGCAAAGAAACCAAAGTACACAAATGGTAAACATGACTAAATATGTCTATTACAAAACAAGGGAGAAATGGCGGTATACAAATGTGATTAAATAAATAAATAAAATAAATATGCATACAAGAAATTCATGCATTTGAATACCAACATTTTTAAAAGAATCTGAAAATTTAGGATATTGAATTTGAGCAAGATTTTTGTTTTAACCACAGACACAATCCACATATAAAAGTTCTTGATGGGAAATAACAAACATAAAAATATTAAGAGATAGCTATTAAAGTAAAGTCTATTGCCAGAAGACTAATCCACGGACTTGAAGAACTATCTATTACTATGCTGTAAATCAGGGGTCACCAACCTTTGCAACTTTAAGTCTGAAGGACTTCAGCTCCCAGCAAAGCTGGCTGGAGAATTCTGGGAGCTGAAGTCCTTCAGACAAAGTTGCAAAGGTTGGGGACCCTGCTGTAAATGAATACCTTTATTGATATTACAAGAACATTTTCCATGGCTTTTCAGAGATTACAACTATAACCTCTTTGTCACAGGAAAAGTTAACAAGAAAAGAAAAGCCAAATGTAACTCTATTTTTTAAAAGAGGCAAGAATAGAAGAATCTTTATTATGGTCAAAGACCAGCATTAGATATTATTTTTTACAATATATTAAAAAACTACTGTTTAAAAGTACTGACATTAAAAGTGGATAATAACATCCCTGTTGAGAAAATGCATGTTCTCAAACCATTTGGGTTTGGGTCCCTGGTTTACCTGGGTGAAAAGCCGATAAGTATGTGAGTAAATATAATGATCCAGAAATTGTTAGAGATATCTCCAAATAATTGGTACAAGATGACAGCTATAATTCTGTAACCTTTTTTTTTCTTGTGGACATTGAAGCAACACAGAATTTTGCCACTGCGTGCATGGTAGACGGGTTTGAGTCCTGGAGGAGAAAGCTTACCTAAAAATTGTCTGCCCTCCTTGGCACTCTCTCTAGTAAGGGGAAAATATATGCTGACCTATGAACTCTGTATAGCTCACAGTACAATAAAACATGTTAGATATCTTCAACTTCTCCTTTACCACATATACATATCCGTTCTAAAAGAGGCAATAATTGTTAGGCTGGCACTTGAAAAAGAATTGTACTTTGTCTATATTTATTTAGTTATTTTACAAATATAAAAGGCCTTGCAAATGTCAACGCCTCACAATACTTTCACAAAAGGGTCAACTTTTAAAAAAATATGAAGCTCAGTTATGTGGAAAATACCATGGAGGCAACTCATTCCCTGAGTGTTATTAAGGTCCAATTCACGCATCATAGAGTGACAAAGTGTTCTTATATTAAAGCTGGTTTCCATAAAATGTATTAAACATGGTAATAAGACGTTGACTGTCTAATTCCAAATGGATCTTGCTGACATAAATCAAACCTTTAGTAGTTACAATCAAGTAGCAACTTTAGAAAATATGGCAAATATTGGCAAATTATCATGATGTAATAGTTTTTTTCAGAAACTGAAATTCACAATTCAGCCAGTTTGGTTTACTTGTTAAGGCAGGGGTCTCCAACCTTTGCAACTTTAAATCTGAAGGACTTCAGCTCCCATAATTCTCCCATAATTCTCCCAGAGAAGTCTGGGAGCTGAAGTCTTTCAGACTTAAAGTTGCAAAGGTTGGAGACCCCTGTTTTAAGGCACTAGGCTACAAAAGAGGAGGCCCTGAGTTTAAATCCCACCTTAGCCATGAAACCAGCTGGGTTACTTTAAGCGAATCACTCTCTCTTAACCCAATTCACCTCATAGACTGGTTATTTTGAGGAAAATAGGAAAAGGAAAGTGTGTTGGATGTGTTCACTGCCTTCAGTTATTAGTAAAAATTATAAAGGTATGATAAAAACAAAAAAATTGGCAATGTTCTGATGGGAAATCTCCCTGTCAGGGAAGCATCTTTTACAGAAGGTAATAAGAGAAAACAGGTCCAATATTCTTAAACTTGTCCCTCATGAAGCAATGTAGCAGATTTTCCTGCTTCAGCTTATTGCATTAATTTTTGTGCCTTTTTGACAGTCATAGCTTCCTAGCTAAAAAATGGAAAAAGGCAAGGACTGAAAATATGGTTTCACTAGCAGATCCAGCCTGATACGGAACTCATCAAGTGGTTTGTCTGAATGCTGTCACCAAGGAAGTCAGAACATAGTGAATTTTGTATTTGGAATCTTACTTTGTAAGCCACTTACCATGAGTGAGATGGGCAACAATATAAAATTCTTAAATTTCATAAATTTAAGAATTTCGGCTGGATTACTGTAACGCTCCCTACATGGGGCTCCCCTTGAGGTGCACTCGAAAGTTGTAGTTAGTGCAGAATGCGGCCGCGCGGGTGGTTATGGGTGCCTCAAGGCAAGCCCACGTAACACCTCTCCTGCGCGAGTTGCACTGGCTGCCTGTGGCCTTTCGAGTGCGCTTCAAGGTGTTGACCACCATCTTTAAATCGCTCCATGGCTCGGGGCCTAGCTATATACGAGACCACCTCCTGCCCCATACATCCCTTCGTCCGGTCCGCTCCCACAGAGCGGGCCTACTCCGGGTGCCGTCGGCCGGGCAATGCCGGCTGGCGACACCCAGGGGAAGAGCCTTCTCTGTGGCGGGCCCGGCCCTCTGGAACGACCTACCCCCCGACCTTCGCACTACCTCGGACCTCCGCCTCTTCCGCCAACGTCTTAAGACGTACTTATTCCAACAAGCCGGCCTAGGATAGCCCCCCGCGTCTGACTTTTAAATATAAATTATAATTTGGTTACGGTTTTAATAACGGGTTTTAGCACGGGTGAATTAATTTAATATATTTTTAATTGATGTATATTGTATTTATGGTTTTATATAATGCCTGTGCGCCGCCCTGGGTCCTAACAAGGAGAAGGGCGGGGTATAAATTTAATAAAATAAAAATAAATAAATAAATAAATAAATAAATGAGTTGCGCATACTGGTCATAAGGAAGTAATCTTTCTTTTCAAGTGAATATGGTAAAATATTAAAAACCTTTACATCTATATAATGATAATACTATTTCTTCATTGCACAATGACAGAACTGGTGTGATAATCAGTCTTTAGATCATCTATGCTATTTATACGTCAACATTTTCCTAATATCATATATACTATTCCAATCAACTTCAAAAAAAATAAGGTTAAGTTTGCTTATCTAAATGTTTACCTAGTAAGGTTCAAAAACCTATACTTTTATTCCTGTATTTGCACATATCTAATCAAATATAGAAACATGCTTTCAATGTGGCTAAATTAATAATAAATATTGTAGAAACAAATGCCAACTTGGCAAAAAGAAGTTGTCTTCATACTTTCTGGAGAGACTATCTATATCAGGGATGACAAATTCACGTCGTCACATGGTATCACATGACGTATCGGGACTTTCCCCTTCATTAAAGCAGGAATGGGTATGGCCAGTTCATAATGCATAACACATAATTTGACAGCCCTGATGTAAATAAACTGGTCAGCTACTTTCTACTTTACATACTTCTAGAAACAACATGACGTGTAACTTATGACTCTTCTATTCAGATCATCACATTTAAACATAAGCTGCTTAGGTTCAAGCATTCAAAAAACCATCAAATCTGGCATGCAGCAATCTCTGCATGATCCAAAAACTAGGTCAGGGAAAAGAAAAGTTAAAATATTGTGCCAAAAGTCATAAAACCCGAGGTTATGGCTTGTTTAATAAATACACTACACATCCTTATGAGTCAATAACCAAGTTCTCAAGACAAATCATGTTTTTTAGCAAAATAAAAGTGTTTAATTAACAAAGACCAGTGAAATATGAGAAGTAATATACTTATGAGAGTAAATAATCAAAATGATTAATTAACACAATTCCTATCGGCTTATGTGTTTAATTTGGTCTATTTCAAGAATATGTTACAACAAGGATCTAATGATGCTGGAACACACCACATTCTCTGAGTACTGAAAGACTCCATTATCCTTTTCCAGCTTTTGAGATGTTACTAATAAAATACTGGGGTATTTCAAGTTGTTCAAAAATAAGAGGTGAAGCTTTCAAGATAAACTTCTCGAAAGCAATCTATGCAAATTATATCTATGCAAATTAAAACAAATAATTTAGAATTTCAGAATTACAAGAGCCCCATTTCATTAATTATATGGATAGACAGAATATAAAGGTAAACGTTTTTCTTGTCTGACTCTACTGGATGGTTCTCATCTCTGTTTCTTAGCTGAGAGAACCGGCATTGTCCAAAGACATTTCTGTGCTCATGTGGCCAGCATGATTATATGCCAACACGCACAGAACACTGCTACCTTCCCAACAAAGTGGTACCTATTTATCTGCTATGTTGGTAGAAGCTAGGGAAGTAACGGAACTCACCCATTGCACAGTGCTTAATGTTTTGAACCCAGCAGCTTTAACTACTGTGCCATCGTGCCATCGGACAATATATAAATCTTTTCAATTATTTTTTAATGAATAAATTACAGCCAATGACAAAGAAATTGAGTTGTTACTTGACAGCTACGTAGCTATTATAAATTTTGGTAACTTGTTTTCAACATTAAAGAAATGTTCCTACTGATTCATAATATACTGATTCATATTATATACTGTACTGTAAGGTTGTTTGGTAAATTGTTTATCTTTTCATAATCTCAACTCTTCTTTACAACCTAATGCAAATTTTGTATAGGTTTGTTGTCATTTTCTTTATCCTCAACAGGACTAAGTTTTCTATGAATCTATTTCTACAAGTTCAGGAATACAATGCAATGGACATTTCTTCTTTCCAGTGTTTGCCTTCATCCTTTATGGCAGGGGTCCCCAACCTTTGCAACTTTAAGTCTGAAGGACTTCAACTCCCAGACTTCTCCAGTCAGCAAAGCTTAAAGTTGCAAAGGTTGGGGACCCCTGCTTTATGGAACTGGTGATTACATTTATGTAGGAAATTGGGAAGATATGTCAATTATACATTGAAATGAAATTTAATTCTTTTTCTTTTCAATTTGTTCAGGTAAAATTATGTGGAAAAGTATTAACAACGCTTTAACACTAAGATCAACACTGGAACATGTGGATGGAATTTATAATTTATATGCTATAACTTTCTGAGAATTTCTGAAGCACTTTAGAAAATCATAGCCTTAATCTTAAAACAACTACTTGCACAAGCATTTCCTTATGCTTAATTATCATAGCTTATATTTTTATGAAAGTTCATCTCATTCTATGAATGAATTTATGAATGAATGAATACTAAATAGATAAACACATACATTGTATTGTAATTACAAGTTGTTAGTCTTGATGAAAGCACCAGTATCTTTATAGTTGCCTAGCTATCTTTTCAGCATAGACATTTGAGAACGAAACATCTGCCACAATTCTTAAGTTTTCATCTTCTACATCATAAAATGTTTTAGCACCATAAACATTAAATGGATAAATCACTCATGCTATGGTTCAATTATAGCACAAACATGGTTTGTTAAACTATACATTACATTAAAATAAATCAAGTTTATGCATATTGCATAGTCATCTGTCCTTACTGGTGTTGACAAAATGTACACTATCAACACTATATTAGGGGGGAAAATGAAGCATCAGAAATTCCATGCCTCCTAATTGCTCCAAAACAATTTATTAAAGCATAATAAATAATGCTTTAGAAAATTTCTTAGACAAAGTGCTGGAATTTTTACCTCCCACATTAGCCTGCAGTCTGTATTTTCATCCAGTTCCTGTGGCATTCGCTTTTCTCCTGCAAATGGTCCAAACTTTTCACCCTAGCAACAGTAACAAAATTGGCATCTTTTGTTTAGAAAAAACTATTATTAATTGCTGAAATAAAACTGTATGTTAAAATTTACAATACAGGCAAAAAGAGCAAAAATACTTGTATGTCTGAGAAGACTCTGTTGCTCAATTATCAGCTTTGAAAGTAAGGATTCATAATTCATATTATTAATAAAATCAGTTTAATATAATGATTAAGGTACTAGGCTAGAAACCAGAAAATTGGGAGATCTATTCACACCTTTGGTATGAAAGCTGGCTAGGTGACTTTGGGCCAGTCACTCTCTCTCAACCCAACTCACATTGCAGGGTTGTTATAGAGGCAAACATAGAAGGAGGAAGGACCATTATGAATATCTACCACTTGAGTTACTTGTAATAAAGACTGGATAAAAAAAATCCAACAATGCCAATACCTTGGGCAGGACTTCTTAGGCATTGGACAGAAATTCTGGATTAAGTCTAAATATCTAGTTGGCTATGCTGCATGTTGAAAAAAAGCAGACATGAACAGTTTACGCCGGCCCAATGTCTGATTTTTTCAACATAGACCAACCTGTCCTTGAATGGTTGGATGGGTTGGACATTAACATTTGAATCATTATAAGTCCATATATTTGCCATATAGTAAATTAATAAATAAATCTACTTGACTGTGCAACAAACCAGCTGAAGAAACATTGCACAGACTGATTACAAACAATGGCAGCATTGGTAAGTAGTAGCAATGGTGAACTGGAAGTCTGCAAGAAAATTATTTGCCTACAAGCAAGAACTGGTGGGACAATGAAAAAAGGGATAGTAACAGAAAAAGAAGAAGCTAAAGTGCTCTGCAATTTTAAAATGCAAACAGATAACCACCTGTCACCTAATACACTAAACTTAAAACTATTGATAAGAATCTGGATGGGGTTATGGCAGGCCTTGGAGACAGCAGTATAGAAAAGAAAGAACTGGAGAAGACAACAAAATTCAAAGACCTACAAATAGAAACAGAATGATTATGATAAAAAGAAAGCAACGATAGTACCAGTAGCAATAGGTGCCTTGAGAGCAATCCCAAAACAATCAGAGCACCACTTGAGCACCATCTACAATGACAAATTCACCATCAGTCAACTGCAGTGAAAGCATTGGATCAGCTTACATCATGTGACAATATCTATAAAACGTCAAACATCCACATCTATCCCAGGTCCTTGGGTAGGACTTGATAGGCAGACAAAAATGCCATCTTTCTGACAGTGCAAGGAACCATAACAATAAATGATTTCAGAAACACAATGCAAAGAAAGAGAGAATAACCCATCCTCTAAATACCCACAGCCAATGAAATCATTCTCCACAAAACTTTCATTTGAGATAATATTAAGAGCTATGATGCATAGTATCTGATGTGTTTCAGGTTTGACGGACTTGTTAAAATTTTCTTTTCCCAATTGGCTAAATGGCACATCTGAAGTATAGCAGAAGCCTAGAGAAGCAGAATTACTAAGGCCTCTCTGCAAATATTGTCCATCTCAGTTGGCAATGACTTTTTAACAATTACTGCATGACTATAATGATTAAGTAAATAGCCAAGACTCATAATGAACCATGATGAACTGCCTCCAACTGACTCTGGCTTTGGCATATGGCAGTCTTCCACAGCTTCAAAGCCCCAAATATGCCACAGGTAATTTCCAAAATTCCCACCTGAAAGCTATGCCAACTAGGAATTCTAGAAACTAAAGTGCCAATACTTCTGGCTGCCAGAAGGACCAGTATAAGTGCTGGTACCACCAGTATAGAGACTCTTGCATTATTCCCAATAAACTGTTAACCTAATCCAATCTAATCAAACTAATGTAATCTAATGCAAATGTTGTTACAAACAAAAAGAATTGCAGATGCAGGAACAGTAGCTTTCTCTTACACTGGCATCTACTGTCCTTCATATATGCAAGTGTATGGAAAACTTGATTTTAAGTAATGTGAATTAAACTTTAGTTTTATCAAGGAATGCAAGATAGTGCAGTAAGGAAAACAGGAATCAAGAAGCAACATTCTGAATATTTTCCATGAAGAATATCATTTGGCTCCAAATTTGTATTGGTTTCAAGTACATAGAACAAGGACCACTTTTTGCAATGAAAGTGAACAACTGCACGTCCCAATCCATCTTTGAAATTTCTTCAACTCCCTGGAAATTGGTTCAAAGCTATAGAAATATTCTGCTGCTATATTCTGCTGTCTTGCTTCTCCTTGGTTTTCTTTACTTTTGGTCCATCTTTTTTTTAAAAAACAAGAAGAGGGCAGGAAACTTTTCCGTTTCAGTTTCAGAATGCGAAACATCAGCATCCACTGCTGAGAAGCAGACGGAAGTGGAATGAGAAATGAAAAAAAAAAAGCGAAGGGGTTGGGACTTCAAGAACTTAAAGCTGCAGGCAGAAGCAGGGAGGCAGGCTGTAATACGTGGCAGGCGTTCCCAGAACACAGGGAACTTAACCGGGGATGGGCGGGGATGGGGCGCTTGAAAAAGTTTTTAAAACTAAAGGTTGCCAGCCGTCCACCCCGCCAGCTCCGCTTGCGCCTTACCTCCTCTGCGTGCCCCTCACCTGAATGGGGCAATAACAAAGATCACCCACCTTTTTCACTCTCCGGGCCGTAAAGAGCCCCATCCCGTCTTGAATTTTAGATGACTTCAGGGCGAACCTATCCGGCACGTACATGCCCAGCATTCTGCCCTACCTGAAAGGAAGAAGGGATTGTAACCTCCTCCCGCTGTGGGCTATTCGAGAGGCATTGCAATGCCAAAGGCAAAAGGGGATAGATGAGACACCATGAAGGAGAGCTTGCTGCTAGAATACCCCCCCCCCAGCTGCCCCCGCCTCCTGTAAAGTAAGGGCGGCGCCGTTCTTCTGCCACAGTTCGGGTAAAGCTCCGCTCTGATTGGCCGAAAGTTGGTTGAGATCTAAATGGGGGGGGGGGGGGGGGTAAGATTCCACTGAACAGCAAGGCAGAGGATTTCGGATCACTAGTGAGAAACCGAGTAGGCGAGTTAGGAACGGTTCTTTGTTTCTACCTAAGGACGACGGACTCTGAATATTGCTGTCTAAATATTGCAAGGCCCAAATATAAATGAAAGGATGAGATTTAATTCGCCTACCGATTGCTTTTCCCACCTACACTGCTGTTTAGAGACCTAGTTCAACTTTTTTTGATCCCAGAGGCAGAAGTGAATTTACTAAAATTGTGAATTACAAAAGAACCTTTAAGTAAGGCTTATATAATAGAAAGATCCTCAATATAGTGATTAAAAGAACTAAATATGCTTTCCAAACAATCCGATTAACAAATCAATATTCGGTATAAATACCTAAATGAATCATTAGCTTAATCATTGACCTCTAATACTACGTCTAGACCTTTCTGTGCTATCATTTCATTTTTAGCACATGAAGATTTCCATATTTTAGGAAGATAATTCAGCATCACACTGTGATCCTTAAATCTAAATCCACAAATTATATTGACAAAATGTATGAATACCAAATGTATTCATATGAAACCAAGCCAAAACAAAGCTATAACAGAACCAAAGCAAAGCACTTGAGTTTGGTCTTACATTAATAGCATAGGAAGATGAGGATAGCTCAGTTTTTAAATATACTTTTAGTAGTCTAATAGATCCAAAATAATATTTTCTGATGACTTTTATTTAAAAATCCTAGGAAAGACATTGCAAGTTTTCTAACACCTGGTCCTGATGATTTTCCATAATTGGATATTTCAATTCTTCCTTCCACAGATCAAATATATATTTGATGCTAACCTTCATTTCATCTTTTAATCCTGCATAAAATTGAACAGATGGCTTCCATTCAAGCGCAGCATTTCTTAAAGCAGCAACAATTGGAGATACCATACAGGCTGCTAAAACTTCTAAGCCATAATATTTAGTTAATACATGTTTCAGTTGTATATGTTGCAACTTTTTCAATTGTATATTGAAGGTAAGGAAATTTGGAAAGGCAGTCTCCCAAAAGCTTTAAAACAAAGCAATATGACCTCAACATACACTTCATCATATTACCAGGGACCCCAATATACAATATAGACGAAGGCTTGCCCCAAAAGCTTGGACACTTCACAGAAGAGATTGCATATTGTATCAATTCACCACTATAGTGTCTCCAGAAAATAAAAAATCTAAAAATAGAAGACAGTCAGTTAATGTCACAGCACTTTTATGTCCATAAATCTGGAACTAGCAAAAGAATCCATAGCAGCAGCACTATGTAATACACCCAACCTAGACAAATGCACTAAGATTAAAATACCCAAATTTAAATTATTCATCAGGGTCCGCCTCACTATTTTGATTGACAACAAGAAAATCAGAACACCCATTGGATCACCGATTTCAGGATTCATAGCATCTGAGAGCTATAGCACTCCCACAAGTACAATCTGGTATGTAGACAACACCTTTGTCATATTAAAAGGAGCATCTAAAGATACTCCTAGAGATACATGAAACAATGAATAACATCTTCAAATCAATGTATTTCACGAAGAAAGAAGAAAACAATACGCCACCTTTCCTGGGTCCTCATCCTAAACAACTCACACTAAGTGCTCCATTACCAAAGCAGCTACCCAATCTCCTACAAGAGAAGCTGTGTAAGACCTTTATTCAGACGAGTAAAAATGTTCTGCAGACTGCCCATATATTTTTTCAAGAAAAGGATTGAGTTTTCAACCCATTGCCCAACCCAACTTTACCAGAAAGTGGCTGACCATCAACCTATTACAACACAACCAACACAAATTATGAAAAGAATAATACTGTAATATATCAAAACCAACTCAGAAACAACCAATAGACTATTAACAACTACATGGCGTCACTGAAGCACACAAATTCTCCAAAACACCTCAAATAACCCAAAAGACCCAGGATCCCAAGAAGAAAAAAACAGAAATCATCTATAACATACAGTATAAGACCAGTAACAGCTAATATTAGGACAGACTGGCAGAAGAGCCCATTCATGAACACCAAATAGCAGTCAAAAGACATAATGAAAAACTCGTTAATCGCGCAACATGTGGATAAACTCAGCCATAGTTTCAATTTAGAAACTGTGAGCATCCTACATTAAGCTAAATCCAAAAATGCTATTGAATTCCAGGAATTTTGAATTCCATTGCATTTGGCAAACAGATAAATCTACAGGTGTCCTCCTTTTTTGAATCATGGAGAACTTCTCTGGTGTGCTGTATATAGAAAGAAAGAAAAATCCCCTGCTTTTGTGAAACTTTTCAACTCTGCACACAAAGACTTAGGTGCATATTAGAGCCATTCTACGTGGTCAGGATTTTTACAGAAAATGTACTCCATCTGGCAGGCAAACAAAAGAAACGTTACCTTCAAGCTTTGGGAGAGAAATATAGCATTGAATAAGGCACTTTATCTTACCACACTTAACCAAGCAGTGATCTGTCCATGACAAAGGAAACTTGTAGTTTGGCAGTTCGAGTCTCACTGGCTCAAGGTTGATTCGTCCTTCTATCCTTCCAAGGTCATATGATCGGTAAAATGAGGACCCATTGTTGGGGGCAATGTGCCGACTCTGTAAACTGCTTAGAGAGCACTGTAAAGTACTGTGAAGTGGTATATACTGTAAATCTAAGTTCTGTTGCTAAACAATTGTATGCATGTATGGGAGGGGTGTCTATGTGTATTTACAGACACATGACAAATCATTCATTGCTTAAGATATTTTTAGCATTTCAGTTTTCACATTACTTTAGACCTAATACTCTGGAAAACCTTTTTGCTCAGTGCTTAGTTCTATATAGTAACAGACAAAGTGAACCCAGTTGGAACATTTCATTTTAAATAATATTATATTTAGTACCACTCTGAACACCACGCTTTAAATCACTTTTGATTATTTTGTTAATATTATGTATTATACATTAGCGTGTTTTCGAGAAACCAGAGGATCTGAAAGTGAACTCTCCTCTGTTAAACAGATCCATTTAAGTGGGAATTCAATCCATGATACGATGGAGTTAGACTACATTCAGTTTATCAGAGTGCAGATTGGAGCAAGCCAAAATGTTTTTGTTTTTTTACCTCCATGGAGAGAGGCATTTGTTTAAATCTGATTATAATGCTGAAAGGGGGAAAAACATGCATTTGAAAATGTTAAAAAGCTGGGGGGAAGAGAATTGAGAATAAAAAGCAAATGAGAATTTGACAAACCAACCAGTATTTAAAACTCTATATTTAAATCTGTATACTTAACTGCTTATAATTTTAAATACTAGCACCAGTGAATTTGTGTGTTTAAAAATGCCTTTATTAATATTGCTCCCTTTCTGGAAAGCCAAAGAGTATAATTATGTTATTCTGTGCATTGTCATTTTGAAAAAGCACTCTTTAAGTTACAGTCATTAGTAACTGGGATCCTTGTGAGTTCTCAAGTCGAAGGCAGAAACAACAGCATATAATTCAAAAGACAAGCTTTTTGAGATTGAACCAACTACTATATATAAACCATCCACACATATGAAGTAGTAATCCAAGTAGCAGGGGAAAGAGTGCTGGATTTTGCCTTTATATTAAAATGAATTGTCATTTATTCATGCTGAAATACTTCCACTTTGTTGTTGACCGAAGTATTACATAAAAAGAAAGCACCTATTATCTGATTTGTTGTGCATTGTTGGTAGGCTTTTCAAATGGACCATTTTCCTCTGTTGAAATATTTTTCAGCTAACTGAATGATTCCTTTAAAAGCTGGAATGCTATTTATTGTGGAATACATAAAAACAATTGGTCTGTCTCCTGTAATTGACAGGGTCACTATAATAATCTAATTTAACAGTGCAAAATAACATTTGGAAATCCCCAAGTCAATTCTTCTGGGACCTGAAAGACAAGGATTAATTTAGTATGAATTTGTCATTAGAACACATTGCTAATTTCTTGCTACAGATCTAAACTCTTACGGTCAGCCAGACTAAGATGACAGCTGTTAAAGTCTTGATTTGTTTCATGTTTTTATTTATTCTTCATTTTTTTAAATGTTCCTGAGTTTGAACTTTATCATTTGCTGGGAAGCTATTTCATAACTCATTCCTAGACAGATAAATGAAAGTTGTATCGAATTCAGTAGGGTTTGGTCCCAAATATATGTGCTTAAATCTGCAAACTTATCTTAAAAGCCAGGATTGAAAGTTGTTGTATCACCATGGAGACAGCTAGAATACTAGAAGAACTTGGTACACTTAGGACTTTTCTCCTGCCATGAATCACTATACCAGCTGTGGATTAACGTCTGCATTTTCTCAGCCTGGTGTATGTTAGGTTTTATCTTCCACACTTATCTCTCAGAAGACTAGGGATAAGACATGAATAGTGTTTTCCAGCTTACAAAAATAAGGTGACGGAAAAGGTTTATTCCAAGGCACATCTTCCTTATAGATAAACTTCTGCCACTATTTCATATTACCGGTGTCTTAAAATACATAGAATCAGATTTATAATGCAATGGTGGGATATAAGAAACGGGAAAGAAAAGAGATTGAAAGAATAAATCCAGGCTGTTTGTATCTAATACTTTTTAGACAAAGTCATATGAAATCTTAATTGGGAATATACTGCTTTCTTTTTGGAAGGAAGGAAGGAAGGAAGGAAGGAAGGAAGGAAGGAAGGAAGGAAGGAAGGAAGGAAATTACGCTTACCACAAAGTGATCCATACATGCTCCATCAATATCTCAGGATAACAATTTCCTTCAAGGTTTTTAATTAAAATAATACAATATCATGTAACTGAAAGTAAAGTTCTTGTTCTGTGCTTCCAGAAAAAGAGAAGAGGGTGGTGGTGAAATATCTGCTGATAAAGCATGAATATATTTCGTTTTTTCTCTTTCCAATTATTTTTCTGACTGCTGACCTAAATATTTGTACTTTACATTGAAAAATACACACTGAAGGTTATTGGAAGTATCTGTCACAATTATTTAATCTGTTATTATTGATCGATCTAATGTATGTTTTGTAGAAAACTTTTTCCAAATATCTAAATTTACCTTGCTGAGAGATATGTATCATCAATCAATCAAAATAGAGCTAGAAGGGACATTGCAGGTCTTCTAATCCTGCTCAAACAGGAGACCCTATAGTATAACAGTGCAAAATATGGTATAGGGCCATGATGGCGAACCTATGGCACGGGTGCCACAGGTGGCACGTGAAGCCATTCTGAGGGCACACGAGGCGTTACCCTGTCAGCTCTAGCGCACATGAGCGTGCTGGCCAACTGATTTTTGGCCTTGGTTTTCAGCCATTTTTTGCCCTCCTGAAGCCTCCAGAGGGAGAAAAATGGCCCAACGGGCAACCTGGAAGTCCATTCCTGAACTTCTGGTTTGTGTGTTGGGCCTTTTTTCGCCCTCCGCAGGCTCCCAGAAGGATTCTGGAGCATTGGGAGGGTGAAAAATGGACGTACCGGGCCCACCGGAAGTCAGAAAATGGGCTGTTTCCGGCCTCTGGGGGAGGCCATTTTTGCCCTCCTCAGGGTCCAAAAAAGCAGTGTGTACATGTGCTGGACAGCAGGGGGTGTCACACATGTATTCTCGGGGGGCACGGCATGGGAGACATTAAATTATGGGGGGGGTGCTTTAGGTGTGCACAATAGCACGAGTGTGCACAATAGCACGAGCGTGTGTGCTTTAGGCACCCAAGCCGAAAAAGGTTCGCCATCACTGGTATAGGGCTTATACCATTTCAGACAAATGACTGCCCAGTCTCATCTTAAAAACCTCCAGTGATGAATCTGCTACAACTTCTGACAGCAAGCTGTTCCACTAATTAATTGTTCTCACTGTTAGGAAGTTTCTCCTTAGTTCCCAGTTCCTTTTTCCTTGATTAGTTTCCAGCCATTGTTTCTTGTCCTGCCTATAGGTGCTTTGATAAATAAGTTGACCCCCTCCTCTTTGTGGCAATCTCTCAAATACTGGAATACTGCTATCATGTCCCCGCTAGTCCTTCTTTTCTCTAGACTAGCCAACCCAAATCCTGCAATTGTTCTTCATATGTTTTAGACTCCAGACCTGTAATCATCTTAGTTACTCCTTTGCACTTTTTCTAAAGTCTCATCACTTTTTTTGTAATATTCTGACCAAAACTAGATACAGTATTCCTGGTGTGGTCTTACTAAGGCTTTATAAAATGGCATTAATACGTTACATGATTTTGATTCTATGCTTCTTTTTATTCAACCAAGGATTGTATTAGCTTTTTGTGGCTGCCATCGCACACTGCTGACTCAAAGTCCCCCCCCCCTCACAGTTACAATTTTTGATCCAGGTTTCGCCTAATCTGTACTCGTACCTTTGGTTTTTCCTGCCTAAGTGTAAAACCTTGCTTTTCTACATATTAGATTTTATGTTGTTGGATAGCGCCCAGTGTTCAAGTTTGTCAAGATCTCTTTAAATCCTGAGCTTGTCTCTGGGGTGCTGGCTACTCTTGCCAGCTTAGTGTCATCTGCAAATTTAATGAGTCCCCCTTCTATTCCCCCATCCAAATTATTTATGAAGACATTGAAGAATACTGAGTTTAATATAGAATCCCGTGGCACTCCACTGCTTACACGCCTCCATGTAGATGTAGTACTATTTATTTTATTTTATTATATTTCTATACCAGCCTCTCTCCTCAATGGGACTCAGGATGGTGAGGATTAAGGATGACTCGTTGATTACGGATTGTCAGCTAGTTACAAATCCATCTGGTAGTGATGCTGACTATCCCACCTTTTTCTAACTTACTAAATTTGGTTAAACTTCTGTTATGGATCCATACTGTCAATTTTGTGATTGCTTCATACACTGCAAAAAAAAATGTTGGCTATTTCAAAAAGGGCAAAATATCCTGCTCTAGATAGAAATAATGTGAACAATCTGGTACTATAGGCACCATGTTGTTGAAGATTGTATCAAAGCAAATAAGGTACCCACATAGAATATATAAGAATTAAATGTTTCAAAAACTCATTGGATTTCTCAAAAGCACAAAGTTACAAGATTTTATACATTATACCACACTGGGAAACTAGCACCTTCTATTTACCATATCTTCTCTTTCTTCTGAGGCCAATGTTACCATAGGGCTCAGGAAAGTTGGAAGCAGGGATCCAGAACAAATTGCATTCAGATCAATTAAATATGAAACAGATGTTGCACTACTGATTCTAAATTTAAGTTTTTTACAAGAAATTAAAGGCATGTTTAATGTGCCTGAACAATTACTGTAAGTAGCTGTTGTGACATATTACACTATTCTTTTCTCTTCCTCTTTCTTCCAGATCTATCATGTCATTTTCTTTCTCTAGAGTTATAGTTATTTAGAAATATTTGCTGTATATTTTTCAATATCATTAAAAGTACAGTTCTTATATTTGTTTTGATAAGAATCATGTTTGTTCTCTTTGAAAAACCTTTTGCTGTTAACTGACATTTCCATCACATTTAGACATTAGTCGAAAACATTTCCTTTATCAATCAATAAGAAATCCAGTTAAATGTGTGATTATTTATGTCAGAATACAGCTTGAAAATATGTGAAATTATATAAAACAATGCAAGAATTGCATTATCACAAGAAGGTGATTTGAAGATGCCACTGAGTGGATCCATTTTACCGTAGTGACCAGATGTAACAAAGTAAAGGTTGCAAAATAAACATACATTAATATAAATTGATTTCTTATTAGGGGAAAAAATAAAAAGTATTTGCTAACTATATTTTAGGGTTACCAAGAAAATATGCAGTCTATCAGCTGGTTCTTTCATATTACTCTATATATTGATAAACATAATTTATGGATATTTCTATGAAAGTAGCAATGGCACTTAGCAACAGTACTTAGACTTATATACCATATTGCTTTACAACACTCTCTGGGCCATTTAAGATGTCAGCATATTCCCCTCAACAATCTGGATCCTCATTTTACTGACCGCCTTAATAACAGTAGAAATTAAGAAGAAAATGGTCCTTTAGGGAGCTATATATGTTTTGTGATTAATTAAATGTTCTTTCTTGCTCTGATGTAACACATTAACTTATCTGCCAGAAAAATTAATGTAGCTTGTTTGGTTCACCAACCACCATCTCCTTTGAACTATTAATACTAACCAGAAAACAAATCTAAAAAAAAAATCTGGATTTTTAAAAAAGCTTTTTCCTATAGGATTGTAGAAAGGAGTGAAATGACATAATGGCATTCACACTTATTCATAAACTTTAGTTAGCATGCCTTCCATCCATTCACATATAAATTATGTTTAGACCAAAAAAAACCCTAACCCTTTATTATTATCCGTAAGAGTGGTCTTTTCTTCTCTTTTGGCTTTTTTATAGTAACAACTTTTCCAAAGATTCAGCGTGTAGTACAGTAGCATAAAGATTTTTGTCCTTGCAGAAAAGTCAGAAATCCTCAATCATTAGAAATACTGCCATGGTCATCAAGTTTGAGGGATGCTTGAGTTAAATAGTATTGTACTTGCTTTAGCCTCTTAGAATATTTTCAATCCATTATTTATAGTCAGATGTAAAGGCAGGATGTAGGAATCACAAAACATAAACTAGGACATACACTAATCCGGTGAAATCATAATGCAGTATCAGAGTGTGAATGTTAAAAGCTTTAAAAACATAGAACAAATTTCAATGAACAGAGATGATACAGAGTAAGCAAATTGATATTCCAGTCTAAATCTAAAGAAGGAAAGAAATATGAGAGTTTTCTCATCAGCTAAGAATAGCATTTTAGTGGTAGGGCACTACCACAGAGAAAACAGTGATGAAGTTTCTCCAAAATGCTTTGTAGAACTATCACTGAACCAGGGGAAGGGCCTTCTCTGTGGCGGGCCCAACTCTCTGGAACGACCTACCCCCCAAACTCAGAACAACCACGGACCTCCGCTCCTTCCGCCAAAAGCTAAAGACCCACTTCTTCCATCAGGCCGGCTTGGCCTAATCTACCTCGCCAGCCTTCAGTCTGAATATTTAAACTGTTTTAATTGGGTTTTTAAGGGGTTTAGTTTTTAAGGATTTTAGGTTTTTAGCGCAGGGTTATAGTTTGTTTAATTCGATTTTATATATTTATAATGGGTCTATGTTTATATGCTTTTTAATTTCCTGTGCACCGCCTCGAGTCCCTTTGGGGAGAGGGAGCGGTCTACAAATTAAACTGATAGATTCATTGATTGATTGATTTTTATCCCAGGAAGGACCAAGGATAGTTTTTGTCTAGTGAGTAGAAGGCTTTAGGGAAAAAAGTCCACGTAGAATAGGTCCATTCTTACTCACATACTATGATTGATTCTGGAGCACATCCTCAAAAAATTCAAATAGTTCCCCAAAAATGTATTCTTCTAACATACCTCCATTTCTGTACATAGTGGACTCAAATAATTACAGAAAGCTATATTATTTTTGGAGGGACATCTTAAATCATAACTACAGAGTTTTAATTTAATTTAATTTCTAAGTGTCTAAAACAATAACTTAGTAACTTAGTTTTAACCTAGTGTTAAAAAAAACAACTCCTTATTATGTCTTGGGTAATATTGCTAAGGATTGAAATTAATATACATTTGACATAGGAAGATAGTTGTTTTCAGACTAAGATGAAATAAAATCCTGGCTCAAATAAGATCCTTTGTTAATTGAATTATAATTTGTAGTTGGTAGATGGAAACTGTTAAGCCATTTTTGTAACAAATAAAGATATTTTAATGTGGGATACATTTTTTAACATTCTTGATGGTCTTTAGAAAATTGAAAAAAGCTGTTTTGAAGATCTGTGATATTCTTTCATTTTGTTTATAGATATGCAGAATGCATTCCTTACGTGGTATTTCAGCATCCCTTAGGAAAACTCTCTAAACCAGGGTCTCCAACCTTTGCAACTTTAAGTCTGAAGCTGGCTGGAGAAGTCTGGGAGCTGAAGTCCTTCAGACTTTAAGTTGCAAAGGTTGGAGACCCCTGCTCTAAACCCAAGGAGCAAAACTTGCAAATGCAGTTTCTCATATTGTTTCATAGATTCTTGCTTAGCCTGGAGGATTATTGAGGAGCGCGAAAGGGTAAGAACCAACCTAGTCCCAGAGAGATAAAATGTTAATGAAAATAATATTTATTGCAATTTACAAAGGCATACAATAAAGAACTACTGCAGTTAGTATGTACATGTAATGTCCCATTTCTTTTCTGAGTGAAAGCACATGGGAGTATTTAGGTGTAAGCTTAACAGGGATATCCTTTGTATATTATTAAGCTCTTCCTAAAAATTGTTTAAAGATTCTCGAGTGTCCAATCCACTTTTGACTTCCCCTTTCCAACAATAGTTTATCTAATAGGAATAATGTAATTATATAATTAAATATAATTATGTATAAATGACAAACTTGTTATTGCCAAAATGTATAAACTTTGCTGAAATATGAGACAGAATATGAACAAGTGGAGGGAGGGAGGGAGGGAGAGAGAGAGAGATACTATTAGTCTCTGGGAGATAGTTCATGCGGTTTTCTTTGCAATAATTTCAGAAATCATTTCTAACACAATTTCTATCTACTTTCTTGGCTTGCCTAAACTTATCCAGCTAGTTTTCTACACAACCGTGGTGGGTCTCATAACTGGAGGGGACGAATCAGCATACAGGGAAGAAGTCCAGAAGGTATCCACATGGTGCTCAAGAAACAACTTACATCTAAATACTAACAAGACAAAGGAGATGGTGCTAGATTTCTGAAAGCACAGAGAGGAACCTGCCCCACTGTATATTGAGGGGGGCTGTGTGGAGAGGGTTTCCTCTTTTAAATTCTTAGGAGTGCTTATTAGCCAAGATCTCACCTGGGAAAACAACACGTCTCTGGTGATTGGAAAAGCCCAACAGAGACTTCATTTCCTTAGAGTCCTGCAGAAAAATCAGGTGGAACAATGGCTGATGACCTCTTTTTATCGGTCCACCATAGAAAGTGTCCTCACATATTGTATCACAGTGTGGTATGCTGGTTTAACAGTTGCAGAGAGGAAGGCACTACAGAGAGTGATCAATTCGGCACAAGAAACCATCGGTTGCCCTCTGATATCACTGGATAACATCGCCAGATCTTGCTGCTTTAGCAGAGCAAGGAAGATTCTCAAAGATGATTCACACCCTGGTTGGTATCTCTTTGCACTTCTACTATCAGGCAGGAGATATCAAAGTATAGCCAGCCGAACAAACAGGTTTAAAGATAGCTTCTATCCTTGGGCTGTGAGACTTTTAAATTCAACCGCAATCACTCCATGCACATGCTAGTTTTTTCTTTTTTTCTTTTCTCTCTCTCTCTTTTGTTTCTGTTATAATTTTGCACCAGTGAAGTTAAAACCTATTTCATTGTAATTTTAGTACAATGACAAAGATTATTATTATTATTATTATTATTATTATTATTATACCTGAGAAAAGATGATAAGTCATGTTTTTCCAGATCCTAGTGTAGCATTACACCAAACTCCCTCTTTGCTTGGCAGGCATACATCTTAAAGTATTGGTCTTGGAAATAAATGTCTTGCATGCTAATATATTGCACTTGGTTATTTTAAATACAGCAAGGGAGAGAGGGAAGAAGGGAGGATCTCTGCTTGAGTGACATTTCAAATTCAGTCCCTCACCATTCACATTTCCAGCATCATGGTGATGTAGACCATGTTTGTAAATCTGAGTTCTTGCCATATTAGGCAAGCTGAAGCAGTTACCTGTTTTGTGGGAGGCAGAATGTCTGTTCATTGAGGAACATGTTGATTGTAGTCCCTTACAATGGAAACTGCTAGATTTATAATTATAGCATTGAATGGAATTACAAGATATCCCTGGTAATAGGCAAGTAAATCTTGATCTAGGTGCAGAATGTGGATTTTTATCCTGGAAAGGTGCAAGAAAACCTGAAGTTGTATCAAACACAACTGATTGCTAGAATTATTAATATTTCATTTTGCCTATTAACATGAATGTTACATCCAGATGAATATCATGAATAAGCATTAATTTTAGAAGCTCTTTTCTTTACCTTTATTGCAAATAGTTCATGCAGACATATGGCTTATAGCTTTAGTAAAATACTTAAGGCATGGTGTGCAAAAGCTATTCCAAAATAAATGTCTGCTTTGGCAACTTACACAGCACTATATCACATTTGCTGAAATCTTTATGGAAACTGCTACCCACATTTTAATGAAGATTTACTATTTTACTTCACCAATGCCAAATGAAGCATTTGTTCTTTGCTTTCTATATTTCATAAGATATAATACTATAAATTTTGTTTCTGCTTGTTTCTCAGAAGTAGAGGAGGAGGAGAAAAGGATGTAACAAATGAAAATTAAAATAGATGTTTGAAAAATAGCAGTCTCTTGATGTACAGATGAGAAAAAAATCTTATTTGATCAAATAAAATAAAAGTAAAGCCTGCCAGAATGTCTTCAGGGCACAGTTTTAAAAAATCAAAATGGCAGCTAGCGTGGTATGATAAAATATCTGATTGTTATGTCCATTCCTTTTTTCCTTTTTAGTTGTTTGACCACAGCCTGGCTGGGTAGTCCAGGTCCAATTCTTCTGAGCTCAAACAAGGTCAAACAATGTTGCCAGTTGTTGAAACCATCTAGTTCAGGGGTCTCCAACCTTTGCAACTTTAAGTCTGAAGGACTTCAGCTCCCAGAATTCTCCAGCCAGTTTTGCTTCTCAGAAGTCCTGAAGGAACTGAAGTCCTTCAGACTTAAAGTTGCAAAGGTTGGGGACCCCTGATCTAGTTGACATCAGCTAAGAACATTTACATACACAAAATACAAATAAAACGTTACAAGATTGAATGTTGTTGGTTATCTGAAAAAAATTGGTTTGTTTCAAATGCCGGGATTATTAAGGGTTTAGTTTCTAAAAGGTGTAGAACAGTTATAGAAAGTGTAGTAATTAGGAGTAACTGATAAAAGAATGAGAATATTTCTTAAGAGTAATGGGATACCAAGAAATAACTGCACTAAATGACATATTGAGATTGTTCAGGAAGTTGTTCCCTTTCCCATAACTACTGACAGCCGTGGCCAGGAGGGCGTTTTACCAGGTTCGCCTGGTTCACCAATTGCGCCCCCTATTGGATCGGGACGCCCTTCGCACAGTCACTCATGCGCTCGTGACATCCCGACTGGACTATTGTAACTCTCTCTACATGGGGCTTCCCTTGAGGTGCACCCGGAGACTTCAGCTAGTCCAGAATGCAGCCGCGCGAGCAATTATGGGGACCGCACGTAACACCGCTCTTGCGCGAGCTGCACTGGCTACCTGTCGTCTTCCGGGTGCGCTTCAAGGTGTTAATTATCATCTTTAAAGCGCTCCATGGCTCGGGACCTAGCTATCTGCGGGATCGGATCCTGCCTCATACATCCTCACGGCCGATTCGCTCCCACAGAGAGGGACTTCTCCGGGTGCCGTCCACTAGACTTTGTCAGCGGGCGACGCCCAGGGGAAGGGCTCTCTCTGTGGCGGGCCCGGCCCTCTGGAACGACCTTCCCGCCGATATTAGAACGACCACGGACCTCCGCTCCTTCCGTCTTAAATTAAAAACTCACTTTTTCTGTCTGGCCGGCCTGGGATAGTCTCCCTGTCTTGGGGGTTTTACTGGGTAGTTTTAATATAGTTAGTTTTATGGGAATTTTAGCACAGGTTTAGTTTAATTTGGTTTTAGAATTGTTTGTATATTTCTTATTGTTTTATTCTGCCTGTGCACCGCCCCGAGTCCCCAATGGGGAGAGGGAGCGGTTTATAAGTATTAAAATTATTATTATTATTATTATTATTATTATTATTATTATTATTATTATTATTATTATTATTATTATTATTATTATTATTATTATTACTTACAAAAAAGTTGTAACTAAATCCTAGTTTGCTTTTGTACAGAAAATCCAAAGATTCGGAAAAAAGAAAATATTGGGAACTGAAATTCTTGATAGAACTTGATAACTTTTATTGTGAGGCAGTTATCTTCATAAAGTTCTGTATTTTTTTCAATAAGCCATCTTTTACATAATGCTTTTGAGCAATCATGTGTCTTCCAAAGGAGTTCTATCCCTGAAAATTCAGTTCTCAGGGAAACAGGAAGCACTGGCAGACCCTTCAAAGTTCACATAGAGGGCAAGAATAAGTAAGCTATCTATTAGTTTTTATGTTTGGCTTGGAAGAGATTGTACTGACTGCTATATGAGAACAGCCTTTTGGTGATCTTTCCTCCTTTTTCTTACAGAACAGTTTAAAAAAAGTTAAAACAAGTAGTGAGAGGAAATGAACTTTTCATAACTTAATGGCACCATATTGCAATAATAAGGTGCTAGAAGAAAATAATTTTGAACTTCTTTAAAGATAATCATATTTATCATACATATTTATTTTAATGGTGTATAGAATTATATTTCGTTTTATTGAACACACAAGTGACTTGGTATTAGCTGGCAAGTTGGCCAAACATCAGCAATCTCTTGACAGTCTTTTAGATAATATTTTCAATTATTAACTGATAACTATAATTATTTGCACCAGAACAATAATAAACTTTTTACTGAATTGTTTAGCCTTATTTACTAAACATTATTAAATAAAACTTTCTTCTTTCCTCAAATATGGAATATAAAGGATGTCGACATAAGTTGCTTTTCTAGACTTAAAGTCAGACATACAAAAAGCATGACAGTTGATAACTGAGCAAGAAGAGACAATTGGTGTTCAAATACCTGTATTTTTCAGAGTATAAGATGCACCTTTTTCCCCTCAAAAAAGAGGCTGAAGATCTGGATCTGTCTTATACACTGAATACAGCATTTTTGGCCTCACGAAACCATGGCCCCTTTGCCAAAATGGCCATGAATATTGTTTAGTAGGCTTCCAGAGTGCTCCTGGGGGCTGGGGAGGGCAAAAATGAGCAAAACCCAGGCTGTCCCCCCCCGCCAGCCCCCAAGAAGCACTCTATAAGGCTTCTAAAGGCTATTCATGCCTTTTTTGACAAAAAATGGGCCTGTTTTCATGAAAAATGTACCTTTTCTGCTTGTTTTTGCCCCCCACCCCAGTCCCCAGGAGCATCATACAAGCCTCCTAAAGGCTATGCATGTCCTTTTTTGACAAGAAAGGGCCTATTTTCATTTTCAAAAATGGGCCATTTTTGGGAGGTCTGCAGAGTGCAAAAACTTTTTAAAAAAATTTGCCTCTTCAAATTCTTGGTGTGTCTTATACTCCAGTGCGTCTAATACTCTGAAAAATATGGTAGATTGTTATTTCATGCAAAGCATGAGTTTGCATTGTGAGCTAGACTGGTATTAAATGTTTATAAACACTTTAAAGATTGATTTGAGAAGTGGGCTGGACTGTTTTCAAATTGTATCACTTGCTAACCAAAGCAGGCATTTGTTTTTTTCCTGAGATTTTAAGTATCCTGTAAAATCTGTATTACTGCCAAAGAAGAAAATGAAAGCTTTCCCTCAATAGCAACTATAAACATAAAACTACTGGAAAAAATTAGCAAAGCCTAGAGCCAAAATAAAGAACTAAAATGCATTACCTAAAATGCCTGCTTGTGGTGTTCATCCTGCAGAACTAGATCAAAAAAACCACTTGAGAGAAATGTAAAAAGAAGTAACTGCTCTAGAAATAAATGTTCACTTTAAATTTAAATGAATACATCATATTTTCCTATGTGCGAACGCTGTAAACTTTGCTCAGTATTTAGTTCTCAGCAATTTAGCTTGTTTATTTTGAAATAACAATTGCTTGCTGCTGTATACTCTAATATATCTTTATTTGTATTTTAGAAATAACTCAAGATGACAAACATACACAACACACCTTTCTCCTATTATTTGTCCTACAACAGCAATTCTATTATTTGGGTTGAGCTGAGAGAAAGTGAATGCCCCAAAGTCACCCAGCTGGCTTTTATGGCTGGTGGTAGAACTCATGGTTTCCCAGTTTCTAACCTAGTGCCTTAACCGCTAGATCAAACTCTCTCTGTCTCTCTCTCTGTCTCTCTCTCTGTCTCTCTCTCTGTCTCTCTCTCTGTCTCTCTCTCTCTCTCTCTCTCTCTCTCTCTCCCTACCTACTACCTACCTACCTACCTACCTACCTACCTACCTACCTACCTACATACATACATACATACATACATATATATATATTTGTTTTCGTAGATTTTCACGGGTGTAGGTATGCTGGCATTGCTGGCTTCGGGGATTTTCCCGTGTATATAGCATGGAGATGTTATTGCAACGTTTCGACAAGATCTCACTTGTCATCATCAGGCAGGCTTCTGTCTGTGAAAATATTCTCATATATATATATATATATATATATATATATATATATATATATATATATATATATATATATATATATATATATATGAGAATATTTTCACAGCTCCTATTTTGAGGCCCGTTTAAGGGAGGAGACAAACTGTCATACTTCTCTGCCCTTCGACTTAACCTAGAGATCATCCAGACAGAGACCCATTAAGATTGCTGCTGTTTTTTAGATATGTGTTAGATTTTTAAGGGCTGATTTAATATAATATATATATGCTTGTGTCACAACACCCCAATTAAGGGAGGAAGCATACTGCTTTCCTTTTCTGCCTTTCAGCTCATCGCCAGAGATCATCTAGACAGAAAGCTATTAGTTTCGTTGTCTTTTTTTTACATCTGTGTTAGGTTTTTGAGCTGATAAATAAATAAATAAGGGAGACTAGGATAGATCTATTTCGAACTATCCCAGTAAGGGTATGGCTAGCTGAAAAAACCTAATAGCTCGAAATAGATCTATCCTAGTCTCCCTTATTTTATTTATTTATTTATCAGCTCAAAAACCTCACACACACACACACACACACACATATATGCAGTCAATAAGTACAGAATATTGCAGGCAGGATTTTGCTGCTGCTGCCACCACTGCTGCCACCACCACTTCTTATGCCGCTGCTGCCACTGCTGCTGTTGCTACAGACACAATAAATTCCTAGTCTCAGAAGCCTATTTGACAAGCAAGATATTGGAGTATGGAAATTGAATTTTAAGCCTAAAGTCTGCCATGAAAGTTTACCAAAGAAGTCAGATTGGTATACCAAAACTACCTTACCTTAAACTCTCAGAACGACAGATACAAATATACCATTATGTCATGATATCTGTATTTCTCCCTGAGAACTTAAGGGAAAGTGAGCCATGTATACCATTCTGATAGCTTCTACTGAACGGCTCGATGGGCAGCAGGTTGAGCCCAAGCAGAAAGAGCTGCAGCAGGTTAGGCTGGAAGCTTCAGGTGAGGAACAAAAGTAGCTGCTGCTGATCAGCAAAGATGTACAGATTAGTCTGCACCTTCTCCCAATCCAAGGATGTGCAGGGCAAAGAGGAGACAGGTGCAATGTCAGTCGGCCAGGCTACTTGTGAGGAGGCAGCCTTGCTCATCATGAAGGCTCATATCAACATTGTCTATTTAATCCCACCCAAAAGATGGGGATTGCTGCAACATGTTCAGTTCCTTGCTCCGTGTTCCTGTTTCATGTGTCTTGCTTCTCAAACTCGTGTTTTGACTGGACTGACTTTAGACTGTTTACTGCATCTTTGTGGATTGAGCCTTTCCGAGAACTCCTGCATTACTACAATTTTGTTGAGCATTGCAACTGGACCCATTCATCATGTGGAATATCTTGGAATCACACACAGCTTTTAAACTCAATGTGGCGTGTGTGTGTGTGTATGAAGAGAGAGACAGAAACAGAGAGAGTCATAGACACAGAGAGAGGGGGGTGGGAGGGGGAGGGGCGGCACAGAATGTCCACAAGTTCAATTCCCATTAGAGGTTTGAATCCATAAAATAGGTTACTCATATCTAAGGAGTCCCTGTAAATGCAAAACAAGCCATAAGATGCTTTCTGATGATCAACATAACTGAAGATATAGTGAAGCCAAAATCATATTTCCCATTCATTCAATACCAAATAGCAATTAACAGTTAGTAGTGTAAAATCTACACATTTAGATATATTTGCACATAGCTACAACATATAAAGTACATCATAAATTAATATCCAAACATAGGCTGTGTATACTTCCCTTCCAAGGCTTATCCAGATTCATTCTCAGAAAATGGGTTAATTCAATATCCAGACTGACTTAAACGTGTGAATACTGTCTCTTTAAAAGATACCCATTAGCCAATAATGCATTCAACTTTTGGAAAACATGAAGAAGCTACTCTCCATCCCCCCTCACACCATATAGTTTACAAGAATATAAGAGCCTACATTCCAGGAATATTTAAGCCGGGATATTGATTGAAATTACAAGCAAAGTTATCCCAAGAGAATAAACCTGCAACAGCAATTATAAGACTGATCTTTTTAAAGAGTATATTTCCTTTCATAAAACAAGCTGAAAAGTTTTCCAAAGCCTATTCCTTATTTGAAATTATCTTTGATGGTCAGACCCTTACAGTACTTGTCAGTTTGGAAAATATTTTAATGGTAACTAAAGGTAATAGTACAAATTTCGTTGTAAACAACTACAATGACAATAAAGATTATACTTACTTAGTAAAAGCAATCTTAAATTCCCACATTAATAACAAATCTATAGAAACCTATGTCTCTGCTCTCCCTTTCCTATCTCACATCTTACCACTGCTCTGCTTGCCTCTCTGACTTCCAATTTCTAATTAGCTTGCCTTTCTGTCCTTAACATACTCAAGACAGGTGGTAATCTACCATAAAAATATTACAAATTACAAAGAAAACCTAAACAAACATATCAGATCTTTCCTGCAGTTGAAGATCCAAATTCACAATAATAGTAACAATTGTTGATTGATGAATTTTCCCTGTTAGCCACATCTTATACCAAAAAAATCTTCAAGGATTATTTATAAAAGACTAATTATTTTATATTTCATATCCTATCATAATCATAGATCAGAAGATTAAATTTTATGAAATAAAAAAAGCTTAATTATTCAACATTGTTCTCCACATGTATAAAACTGCATACTAAGGGGATGCGTACATACATGCACCAGTGGCATTGAGTATCAAGTTTTTTTTCAAAATGAAGATTCAGTTCAAGAATTTTAGAGCAAATTAAAATATCTGGTGGACGTCTTAATACAAATCTTAAAAGCAGAACTTTTAACAGTAGAACAGTATTTGGGGTGCTCATTAAATACAACTTCAGAGGAAGTACATTAGTTTGGGAGTAAGGCAGAAAGTCTTATTTGATTTGAGTTTCATAGATTATTTACAAAGGTCTGAGTATACCAAATCTTCCATCTGAGAATGCCATAATTCCTTAGACATTTGGAATGTCATCTTTTAACTATATTTATATGTTTCAGAATAATAATCAATTGTAATTGATATAAACTATAATCAAATCATTAGAATAGCATGCTAACCACAAGGATATTTCACATTAATCATACAAAAACCATGAATGAAAGTGAATGAAATAATGAAAGTGGTTGTGTATGAGTGAATGCTTTTGCCCATTTTGTTGTTTCTTTGTTTATATGGAAATAATATTTCAGTATGTAGGGGAAAATTTTAAATTAAGTTTAATTAATCAGGAATAGATATTTAAGAACTGTGTGCAGTAGAAGAGAAATACAATCAAGAATTTATGCATACTGAATGAAAAAGGATTCAACAACAAAGTGAGTTACAGTACAAAAGAAGTACATTGAGATAAAACTCAGTCATGCAGTGAGACTGAAGATCAATTTCATAGGAAATATACAGATTCAGATGGTTCAAATTAATAATAATTGACCATCCAAGGAAGTGATGGTTCTATGGAATTAAGGATCCTTAAAACAAGAGGCAAATATTTAAAGGAAAAAAATAAACAATGAATAAATTGTAATTTGTAAAGGTAATTAATACATTGGTGTATTGATATATTTAAAGTCATAATGGTTTGCAAAAATAGAAAAATCTGGAAGAGTTTAATGAGCAGCATTGCTGTAGACTATATTTAGCTATAATTCTTTTTCTTCCTTTCAATCTTTACTTCACTATTTTTTTACTCTTTGTCTTTATTTGCTTATCCAAAATAAGAACAGCATGGACATATGGAATTAATTAAAGCATAAATGAACTTAAGTCCTAAGATGCATTTCTGTCCTTACTAAATTTACATATTGGTAGAAGGACCTTCTGTTAATATTAGCATGCTAACGTTTATAATATATTTTCTTTGAAAAGACCATGCATTTTTTACATTTTAATGGAAAGCTGTTAAGAATGCTGACACTGTATAGGTGGAGCCAGGAGGGAAATAGAGAGAACAGTGTTCAGATAAATAGATAAGTAATGTAAGTTTCAAATGTACTTTTTAAATCACAATTACCATTTTGAGTATTACAGCGTCCAAACAAAATGTGTACATTTGGAAAAATTTTATTTCAAGGTCAAAAGAAAACACTGAATCTATTTTGAGAATTGTTCCATCAGAACACAGCCAATTTAATCCTTTTCGATGAAAAGTTTCAAATGAATCTATTTTGTTCCAAACTTGAAGCAAAATACATTTTGTACATTTTTAAACAAAACATTGTGTAAGGCTAAGGCAAAAAGATACATTTTAATAAATAGTTTGAAATTAGGTTTCTGGCTAAAGCTACCATTATGTGAACAGGTATAATCACAATTCCTTTCACTTAATAAGGATTCATTGAACTGTCAATTTCCAAGTGAACCCACTGGCTTACAAATGTTACTTATCTACCTAAGGTAAGCTATATATTACAGTAATATCAAGTCATTTTTTGTCTTTATTCAAGAGTTATTCAAGAGTTGAGAAGTTTGACAAGAGTTTTAAAAGCCATGAGAATTGTAATTCCAGCCATAAACATTCAGTCACTGGACATCATATGGCATATGCATTTAATTTGTTGTTGTAGTTCTGTTCCAGTCTTAGATCCAGACCAAACATAGATGTCCACAAGGACAATGAAAGTAACTGAAGACATAGTTGTGTATTCACATTTCCTTCCATTGAACTTTTAATCTGCATTTAGATCTGAGCAGATCCTTATTATATTAAAATTGGGGTTAAAATAATGTTCCATTATCTTCTTTCTTGCATAGATACCTACCAAGTCTGTCACAAAGATTCTGAACATGTGGTTTTGTTACATATGATATACTGTAAAGGCTGTAATATTTAATTTTAATATGACTGAACAATATGTACTATCCTCAGGCATCTGGAAGTATGTTAACAATGTTAACCATATAGATATCTACAGAAATATTTCAGAAACAAGTTTAACTATATTCAAATGAGAATTTGTGTATTTGGAAAAAGATCCAGCTGCAAAATTACAGACTACGCAGACAGGAAATTGTTGGAAATGTCAACTGCTTTTATTTACATGCTTTACAAAGTGCTTCTCTAACACAGCTTCCCATCATATCAACATCTTGATTGCCAGAAAAATAGGGAGTTTAAAATCATGGAGTAGGGTGGTGAATGGATATTGTTAAACAATTTTTTATAGAGTGAACTGCCAAAGCTCCATGAAGTAGGGATATAGTTACAATCTGCTGAGCCTGATCTTTGCTTTTCCCAATTCTGGTCCTCCCTGCATATCACATATAATAGAAAACATATAATCTTTCTTGCCATTTCTTGCCAATTCTTTCTCTGCCCATTTTGCTTCTGCTCATCTCCCAAAAAGTGGCTATATAATTAAAGTACCAGAATGAGTTGGACTTTCTGCTCTGAAAGTAAAAGTAGGAGGTACCCAAACTCTCTGAAAAAAGGGAAACTAGATCCTTAGAGAGTTACAAGTGTAACACAAACACACACACACAAACACACACACACACAGCATACATACATACATACATACATACATACATACATACATACATACATACACAATGTATATGCGCACATATTCATTTTTGTATTACTACAAAATGCCATTGGCCAGCATTTGATCAGAAGTGTTTTCACACCTATGCCCACATTATTCTTTATCATAATCAGCTTTGTATCTTTTGCAGATTTTATTTGCCACTAGAGAAAATATTATCATTCCCATATATTTCATTCAATTTGGCCTTAAAAATTTAAATCTAGAGATGTCTGGGTAAATTCTATTATTATGCTGTTTTAAAAAATACTATGAAAACAATTGCTATGATTGCTTTGTTTTCAGAAACAAATGAAAACAAAAAAGGAACTGCTTGATGAAGTTATAACTTCTAATCTTACTTCTATGAAAATGCAGAAAATAATTATTAACAATCCATGTTTGTCTTCCTTTCATTTGTATCTTTGAAGCGTTCAACATGTAGTTCACATAGTACAATCCAAAATATAATTACAATGATATAAATATATAAGGGAATCAGCAAAATGTAAGAAAGAAAACCTGATTATGCATTGGATTTTGCTTACTATATGATAGGCCAAGCTATTACCATAAATTTAAAGGAGGCATTTATATCAGTTTCTTCAATTTTAAGCACAAGTAGATTATTTTATGTTTCAATAGAGATGAAAGGATTGATCTGGCAAATTGAAATATATTTGAAATATACTAGCAATTAATGATGTTCAGATAATTATTAATTAAAGATGCTCAAAATGTATTCAGAATTATACAGATGTGTGTATATGGCTTTGTAGATATATGAAACATCAATATGAATAGGAATGTATAATCTAATATTTTAATTTTATATACAGGAATATAATGAATGACAATTTTGTACATTAAACAAGTAAACTTTTTAAGCATTTAAAATTCACCAGATAGGAATTTATATTAACAATAAAACTGGAAATCCCAGTTAATATTTAATTTATATCTATGCTTTTAACAGGAAAAGATTTTTCATAGTTTACAACATAGAAACATAGACATATTAAACAAGACAGTAAAAATAATTTACATAAACCGTAGTCTATGAAAAGAGATTGGATGGAAGTTTTGGTTCTTGTCTTTGCCTATGACTAATATGTATGTACTGAATGATTTGTGCTAGCCTTTGATATGATAAAATAATTTAGAAGCACTTCATGCAATATGGAAGCAAAAAGGGTAGGTTCTCCAATATTCCCAGCTATCTTGATTATTTACTGATCATCAAACATACACCACCAGATGCATGATAATGCAACCGTCAGATACCAACGAAGAGCACTAGTCTCAGTCTTTCTGTAAACATAAATATAGATGTTAATATCTCCTATACATAATACCAATACAGTTTACAACTTCCATTGTGTATGTTAGTAGATCCAGTAATGTTCTGCAGATTTTTATGTAAAAGATCCCTAACAGAATTTTCTTGTTTTCACTAATTTGCTTTGATATTTGACCGAATACCCACCATGTCCTATGACATAAACATCCAGAACATAGGATTTGCCAGGCTTTAGACCTTTAATTGTCTCTGTGGTAACTGCTTTTTGTAGAATTTGACTGTGAAAATACTTACAGAGGACTTTTTCTGATTTTTTTCTCAAGTCTGGTCCCAGACACTGATTTTGTTCTCTTTTCTTTTTCTCCTCATTATAATTGTCATCTACTTCTTTCTTGTAGATGCAAAACTTGTTTCTTTCTTGTGTACCTAGCCATGCCACTGTGACTGAGGAACATGTGCGAAGTTTATCAAAGGCTTTGATTCTTGTATCTTCAGGAAGAGATGGAAATGACTGCTTATTGGGCCTTGTTGTGGCTAAAAACTTCAATATGGAAGCTCCCTTCTTATTTCCTTTCAGTCGGACAAGGTATTTGGCTTTTGGTTTTCCCCTA
The DNA here is from genome assembly GCA_039707465.1 of Rhabdophis nuchalis. Taxonomy (NCBI): domain Eukaryota; kingdom Metazoa; phylum Chordata; class Lepidosauria; order Squamata; family Natricidae; genus Rhabdophis; species Rhabdophis nuchalis. Next base: position 41,609,646 of record CM077648.1, on the reverse strand, counting down.
AGTTGAAACTGATGGACACCCTCAACGTTTTGAGACAACAGAAGTTTTCCATCTCTTTTGATTTGCATTTGTATGTCATTGAGACATGAGTGAACCAAAAATGTAACTTTTTGATGTGATGAAACAGGAGCAAACCGCAAAAAATTAGTGCCTTTTCCCTTGACAAACACATCTGTAACCTTCCCGTCTTTTAAATCAACTGTCTTCTGTTTGGCCTCTTCTTTAGTTCTTGCAAAAGTACCAACATAGGCAGTGCTCATATTTGTATTGACATTTACAGCAAATATATCAAAATAGTACTGCGTACCAGGTTTCAGTTCAGATACAGTAAATATATTCTTGTTTCCAATGCATATCTTTTCCAGATCAACCTTAGGCTTTGAATAAAGTTTTGAATAAAGCTTTGGTGTTGGTTTTAAGAAGCTGCGTTCTTTCCCAGAATTACTGTTGGAAGAAAATCCAAAATGGGCAAAATCAAAAGGGCTAAAATCCAGACCAGGTTTAGGAGCCTTCATAAATGTATCATCAGCAGTCTGTTTAGTCTCAACAGCACAGAGACTTTTGAAATTGTGTTCTTTATTAATAACTACACAGTATTGTATTGGCTGTTTCAATACTGAAGCTGTAGGGCTAGGTTTCCATGCCAAACTGACAGTTGTACGACCAAAAGAAGTAACATCAACTCTTGGATCATAAGGTAGTTCAGGATATGGTTGATCTGACTCTGGAGTTGTACTAGCATAGACTTTAAAGTTTGTATCCTTTTCTGTTGACCAGAGTTCTAACTGGTATATCCCGGAAGGTGAAGTAGAAGATACAAAATACTCAACATCATTTCCTCTGTATGAAAATAGCTCTGTGTTTTCTTCATGAATAATCTGCTGATTTTGTTGTTCAAGTGGCTCCGGTTCACCTAGAAGAGACAAAAATGAGGAATTTTGAAACAAAGCAAACACAAAAACACAGTAAGGTTTCTAAAGGGAGGGCCTAAATGGCCTCTTAGGAAAACCAGACAGTAAATATGTTTAGATGAATAAATACTCCTTTACTGTAAAGCTACATTAAAACAAATGTTCAAATTTGAAATTATAAATTTCCTGCTGCTTCTTTTACTTTCCTAATCAACTAAAGAAAGCTTTTTCTCTGACAGTTAAGCCACTTGGCTGTCTCTCCTCCTTTATCTGATCATTTCATCTGCAACATTTCTTTCCCTTGTTCCTCAGGTCATTCTCATATACTATTACAAAATACTGTAGATCAATTGGGATGCAAAGATAGGGGAACCTTATTGTTTTCCTAAGCAGGTTTAATTATTTTCTCTTTTTTTCCTCATTGTTTTCACACCCACCCACCAATAAATAATACCGTAATACTATGCAGATCTCAGTATTAAATATCAAACAGAAAATGCAATGAATTTCACAAAAGTCTATAATACATATTTAGTTGTACAATTTGAGCAACCTTGTGTTTATTAACATTCAAAATTATTGAATTATTAGGTAACATTGTTAACAACCTTGTTCCTGAAAAATGGTTTAGGTATTCTAAATTAATAAAGTTAGCTATTTATAGTTTACACAAATACTGTTGTAGTCATTAATATATGTATTTTATATTATTTGCATCTCATAACATAGTAAAACAGAAGAACTTTATAAACGAAAACAGAGGAGATTTTGGAAAAAGATGTTTTTATATGAAAAACTAAACTAAACGGCTAAAATCAACTTTTGTGGACACATAATTATAAAATGACATATGGACATGTTTTCAAAGCATTCAGTTATTGTATAAATAATATTGGATTCATATTACAGCATTCAGAACAGCCACATACAGTAGGAAAAACAACAAATAGTGCCAGCAATCCAAAGTGAAAGAGAATTTTATGCATTTTATTTATAGACTTGAGGAAGAAAGTATCATAAAAGAAGAAGAAGGAGAAGGAGAAGAAGAAGAGGAAGAAGAAGAAGAAATATTTTTTCTGCTGCTCAGAGTCATTTTCTTGCCAATAGATGGCCATATTAATTTTATAAATAAAAAATTTCAAATGTTGCACAGGTAAATGATGCCATTTTATATATAATGCTTCTGATAGATAAATCCTATCAAGTTGCCATGAAAAGGCAGGTTACTGCTGTACCTTGCATAAAGGCCCAGATTACTAGACTATTTTTCTGTGTTATTTTAATGTTAATGTTTAATTACTATTTCATGGCATTATAGGCACTGTGGTGAACATCTTTTTCCTTTCCTATTTGTATTATTGAGCAGTTACATTCCAACAAAATCAAACAATCAGACTCTGAAATGTTGGGCTTCGCCCAGGACTCCAATAACAAATTCAAGCTTTTGGACCTTTCGGGATCTAGTTTCACAGCCTGGGAATCACATTTCTGTTAACATTTCTGTTAATCTTTGGATGCCAGATGACTTTTTAATCTTTAAATCTACGTTTAAAACCTTTTTGGAATTCTAAAAATAATGGTACTACGAGATTGAGGATTTAAGCTTCTGGACTGGCCTTGTCTTTCCTGACTTTTTTGTATATTGCTTCCTCTTATTTTACTAGTTATAATAAAAAAAGTAGTTTTTACATGGTCTAATTTAATTCTTTTAGAATTAGAAATGTCTCAGCTTGTAATATAACTACTGTATTTTTCAGAGTATAAGACGGACCTTTTTTCCTCAAAAAAGAGGCTGAAATTCTGGGTGCATCTTATACACTGAATACAGCATTTTTTCTTCCCGAAGCCCCGTCCCCTTCACCAATATGGCTGTGCATACCTTTATGGAGGCTTTTAGACCATGTAAAAACTACTTTTTATTATAAAGTAATAAAACACTTAACAACTGTAGCAAAAAAAGCCATAAAATGGGACAAAACTCACTTAACAGCTGTCTCACTAAGCAACAAAAACTTGGGGTTAAATTGTGGTTGAAAGTTGAGGACTACCTGTACTTTTTCTGTTCGTGTGATGTAAAAGCTTGCGTATTTTAGCAGTACGTATTTATATATGTAGAATACATATAAATAATTATGGCTACACCTAAGATTTGTGCTGGAGAAGAATAGGTGAAATAAGATATCCTGAATGGTCACGCAATTGACAACTCCAAATCTCAACTAACAAATGCCTTGCTTTACACATTGGCAAAAAAATCAGAACGCAAAATACAAGCTGGGCAGATATGACCTTGCAGATGACCCCCACTCTGTCAAAGACCTTGGAGTACTCATCTCAAATGATCTAAGTCCGTGATGGTGAACCTATGGCAGCATTTCTCCTGGCACACAGAGCCATCACCACTTGCTCTTCCAGATTCGGGCACAGTAGCCAGCTGGTCTTCACGCTCATTGGCGTGCCAGAAAGCAGAAGTGGAGCCACCTGGAGTGCATGCGCATGCCAGGAAAATGATCTTTTTGTTTCCAGGGTGTACATGCATGTCAGCCATTTGGTGATGTGGTTCCTGGCGCGCATGCACAAGCAAAAACCAGCAACAGGAAGAGCAACGGCCGCATGTGCCAAAAGATGCAGACAGGGGTTCTCGGCCATCGCTTCTTAGGACAGTAGAGGTGTGCTTTGGGCTTCCCTCCCTCCCCGCCTGAGCGGGTTTCTTGCATGGCCCCAGCCTTCCAGCCCATGACTCATCTGCAGTCCAAAGTGCCTGACTGGCTCGGGTGCCCCAGAAAAGCAGCGGCAGTGGCAGCCACAAAGGGAAGGGCAAGAGCAGTTGGCCGGCCCCTGCAGCCACTCTCACACCAGCAAGAAGCAGCACTGTGACAGCCGCCGGGGGCAAGGGGGTGGCAGCGCCAAGGATGGGCTTTCCTCCCTCCCCACCTGAGCGGGCTACTTGCACAGCTCAGGTGGGGATCCATGGTCTGGAGTGCCTGGCTGGCTCGGGTGCCCCAGGAGAGCAGCAGCTGCAGCCACAGGGGGAAGGGCAGGAGCAACCGGGCAGCCACTGCAGTTGCTGCCACATCAGTGAGCCAGGCCTTGGGTGGCATCTTTATGCAGGTAGCTCACCTCCCCGCCAGCAGCTCCTCCATCAGCATCCCGGCTAGAAGCAGCAGTGCAACAGTCACTGTTACCAGGGGTGAAGGGGTCATGGTGGCAAGAACAGGCGATGGCCACCCCATCATCCCTTCCCCAACAGCAGCTGTTGCACTTCCGCTTCCAGCTAGGATGCTGGTGGAGGAGCTGCTAGCGGGGAGGTGAGCTACCTGCATAAAGACGCCGCCGACGGCCTGGCAGAATATATTTCTGGCTGGAAGTGGCAGCACTCTGGACAATGGATCCTCATCAGAGCCACGGGCTGGAGCTGTGCAAGAAGCCTGCTTGGGTGGGGGGCAGTAGGGAAGCTTGGGACTGCCCGTCCTTGCCACCACCACCCTTTTTCCCCCAGTAGCGGCGGCTGTAGTGCTGCTGCTTCCAGCCGGGATATATTCTGCCAGGCGCTTGGTGGCGTCAAAGCCACCAAGGGCGAGGGGTGGAGGGGGTGGAGGATGGGTGGGCCCGTTCTTCCTTCCCCACCCCTGCCCAAGCAGGCTTCTTGCATGGCTCCAGCCCGCGGCTCTGATGAGGATCCGTAGTCTGGAGCGCTGCTACTTCCAGCTGGGATATATTCTGCCAGGCCCTCGGCGGTGACTTTATCCAGGTAACTCGCCTCCCCACCAGCAGCTCCTCTGCCAGCATCCCGGCTGGAAGCAGAAGTGCAACAGCCGCTGTTGGGGAAGGACAATAATAATAATAATAATAATAATAATAATAATAATAATAATAATAATAATAATAATAATAATAATAATAATAATAATAATAATAATAATAATAATAATAATTTTAATACTTATAAACCGCACCCTCTCCCCACAGGGACTCGGGGTGGTGCACAGGGAGAATAAAAACAATAACTATATACAGCATTTCATATTAAAAATAAATTAAACAATACCTGTGCTAAAATTAAAACTAACTAAACTAAAAATCCCCAATAAACCCAAAAACAGAGGAGTAACTATCCCAGGCCGGCAAGGCAGAAGAAGTGTGTTTTTAGTTTAAGACGGAAGGAGCGGAGGTCCGTGGTGGGCCTAATGTCGGGGGGGAGGTCATTCCAGAGGGCTGGGCCCGCCACAGAGAGAGCCCTTCCCCTGGGTGTCGCCCGCTGACAAAGTCTAGTGGACGGCACCCGGAGAAGTCCCTCTCTGTGGGAGCGAATCGGCCGTGAGGATGTATGAGGCAGGATCCGATCCCGCAGATAGCTAGGTCCCGAGCCATGGAGCGCTTTAAAGATGATAATTAATAACTTGAAGCGCACCCGGAAGACAACAGGCAGCCAGTGCAGCTCGCGCAAGAGCGGTGTTACATGGGTATACCTTGTGGTACCCATAATTGCTCGCGCGGCTGCGTTCTGGACTAGCTGAAGTCTCCGGGTGCACCTCAAGGGAAGCCCCATGTAGAGAGAGTTACAATAGTCCAGTCGGGATGTCACGAGCGCGTGAGTGACTGTGCGAAGGGCGTCCCGATCCAATAGGGGGCGCAATTGGCGAACCAGGCGAACCTGGTAAAACGCCCTCCTGGCCACGGCTGTCACTTGATCTTCCATGGACAGCCGGGTATCCAGGAGGACACCCAAATTGCGCGCCCCATCCACAGGGGCAAGATGTTCGCCCCCTATGGCCAGCGTTGGAGTGAGCTGGTTGAAACGGGCAGCCGGAAACCACAGCCACTCGGTCTTGGTCGGGTTGAGCCTGAGTCCGTTACTTCCCATAAAGGGGTGGTGGTCGCCCATTTTCACCACCACCACCCCTTCACCCCTGGTAACGGCAACTGTTGCTCTGCTGCTTCCAGCCGGGATGCTGATGGAGGAGCTGCTGGCGGGGAGGCAAGCTACCTGCATAAAGATGCCGCTGGGGGCCTGGCAGAATCTATCCCGGCTGAAAGCAGCAGCGCTCCGGACCACGGATTCTCATCAGAACCGAGAGTTGGAGCCATGCAAGAAGCCTGCTCAGGCAGTGGGGAGGGAAGCCCGAGCCTGCCCATCCTTGCCACCGCCATCCCCTCGCCCTCGGCGGCTGTCATAGTGCTGCCAAGGTCCTGGCCGCGGGCTGGATGCCCGGCTGTCCATGGAAGATCAAGTGACAGCCGTGGCCAGGAGGGCATTTTACCAGGTTCGCCTGGTCCGCCAGTTGCATCCCCTATTGGATCGGGGTGCCCTTTGCACAGTCACTCATGCCCTCGTGACATCCCGACTGGACTACTGCAATGCTCTCTACATGGGGCTCCCCTTGAGGTGCACCCGAAGGCTTCAGCTAGTCCAAAATGCAGCCGCGCGGGTAGTTATGGGAGCCTCTAGGTTCTCCCATGTAACACCGCTCCTGCGCGAGCTGCATTGGCTGCCGGTCGTCTTTCGGGTGCGCTTCAAGGTGTTAGTTACCATCTTTAAAGCGCTCCATGGCACTGGACCTAGCTATCTGCGGGATCGCATTCTGCCCCATACATCCCTGCGGCCGATTCACTCCCACAGAGAGGGACTTCTCCGGGTGTCGTCCACTAGGCTGTGCCAGCGGGCGACGCCCAGGGGAAGGGCCTTCTCTGTGGCGGGCCCGACCCTCTGGAACGACCTTCCCCCCGAAATCAGAACAACCACAGACCTTCGCTCCTTCCGACAGCTATTAAAAACACATTTCTTCCATTTGGCTGGCCTAGGGTAATTCAAATTTTAAATTGTTAAGGGATTTTTAGGGATAGTTTTAATTTCATAGAAGTTTTTAGCGCAGGGTAAGTTTAATTCGATTTTAATTTTGTACTTTGTCTGTTTTAATTGTTTTTTAATTCCCTGTGCCCCGTCTCGAGTCCCTTCGGGGAGAAAGAGCGGGTTATAAATAAAATTATTTATTATTATTATTATTATTATTATTATTATTATTATTATTATTATTATTATTATTATTATTATTATTAATATTATTATTATTAATATTATTAATATTATTATTATTATTATATCCTAGCCAGAAGCAGCACTGTGACACCGAATGCAAATGCTTCTGGTGCATCTGATGGAACAGGCGGAATAATTACTGGGACCTGAGATGGCAGCGGCATGGACGTAGGCAACATGCCCGGCAAAGGCAGTGGTGGCAACAGCATTGTAGGGGGCAGAGGATAATGCCCAGAGGTTGCCCCATAACCCAGGTCGGGAACATGGAGCTAGGGCGTCGGCTGGCCAAAGTGCGGGCCTTCGCAGTCCACAATAGAGACAAAGTCTGTGTGCTGGGCAGGTTGATTGTGAAGCTTGGGGTGCAGTGCAGGCCAGCTCGGCCACCCCACCAAGAGGAGCAGTCTGCTCTGTTGCCTCCAAAGGTGGCAGGGCATGGCAGGCATGGCTGCTGTGGATGTAAGTGGAAGATGCTGGGCCCATTCCTTCCAAAATGGTCGTTATATTCCTTCCTGGATTCCATCTCCCAGGTAGGTGGAGAAAGAGCCCAGGACCAAGCCCATCAGTCACAGCCTCTATTTCCAAGAGCAGGCTGTTCAGTTGCCCCCAGTGCAGTTGTGAGACAGCAAGAACTTCAGGGGAAGCTATTTTCGCCCTGTCCAAGTTCCTTGAAAGCCTCTGGAGCATGGGGAGGGCAAAAAATTGGTCTATCGCGGGCCAAAAGAGGTGGGGGTTGCGTGCGCATGCATAGGATGTGTGTGCGTGCACATGTGCAAGGGGGGTCACACACATACCATTATGGGTATGGCACACCCACATAAGATAACTTAACTGTTTTTAGGGGTTTTTAGGGGTTTGTTTTAGTTTAACATGGGATTTTAGCGTAGGGTTTAGTTTAATTCTTTTTTAATACTGTATTGTTTGTGGTTTTATACGCATTTTTAATTTCCCTGTGCCCTGCCTCGAGTCCTTTCAGGGAGAGAGAGCGGGTTATAAATTAAATTAAATTATAAAAATTATAAAACTGCAAACTAGGGCACACAAAAGTTTTGCTAGACCAATTCTTGAATATAGCTCATCTCTGGAATCTGCACTGCATATCAGACATAAATACAATCAAACGAGTCCAGAGATATTTCACAAGAAGAGTACTCCACTCCTCTGCTCGCAACAGAATACCTTATGCCACCAGACTTGAAATTTTGGGCTTCGACAACCCAGGACTTCACCATCTTCGATCCAACCTAAGCATAGTACATAAAATTATCTGCTACAATGTCCTACCTGTCAATGAATACTTCAGCTTCAATCATAGCAAAACATTAGCACACAATAGATACAAATTTATGATAAACCGCTACAAACTTGATTGCAGAAAATATGACTTCAGTAACAGAGTTGTCAATGCCAGGAATGCAATACCTGACCCTGTGGCTTCTTCCCCAAACCCCAAAAACTTTAACCTTAGACTGTCTACTGTTGACCTCACCCCATTCCTAAGAGGTCTCTAAGGGGCGTGCATAAGCACATCAGCATGCTTACTATCCCTGTCCTAATATTCCCATGTATTAGTATCCAAAATCATGTTTATACTTGTATCTAATTCATGCTTGACGAAATAAATAAAATAAAAACTTTTAACTAGCAGAATGACTTTTTGATAAGCTAGGGAAACATGTAATCGATCATTCAATTGTTAAAAATGAATTCTTATTCACCATTTTTTAAAGCAGTAATATTTCACTTATAGTATATTGTCTATGTAAGCTTATTCATATTTAACAAAATGAATAATATTTGTTCGGTTTTTGCTATAATTTACCTGAGCCTTCTCCACTTGACTCTTCAGGGAGGTCTTGCAAACTCAGTTTCCATTCCAAAGGTGTGTCACAAGGAGTCACTGTAACTGCAAATGGTGTATTATCTTCCTCTACCACAAAAAAAAACCTATTAAAAGATGAATAAAAGCATAACTTTCTTCACAATATAAAATTAAGAACAGAGAGAGAGAGAACAGAATATAAGTAATTCATATATTGAACTGTGGGGTCTTTGATGCTCTCTGAGCTTGGTTGTTTGCTTGCAATTTCATTTCATTTCATTCCCAACTAAGGAATATCACCAGTGCAAGTGATTATGGCATTTGTTCCCTATTTACATATTGCAGCTTGCCCTGCCATTATTGATGGGATGTGGTTTGTCCTTGGTAGATCCTTGATTACGATATAGTTTTCTGCTTAATTTGGTTTGTTTGATTTGGTTTGTCTGATGTTAATTCCTGTTTATATGGCTATAGGCTGTGGATAAGATGTATTCTCATCTTCTTGTTTCCTATTCTTAGCTTCTTTATTCTCTCTTTTGAATGGTATGAATGTGGTTTATTTCTATGTGCCTATTGATATCAGATTTGTCTGAATGCCAAGGCTCCTGAATATTCCTGGAATGTTTTGGATTCAACTTGGTCTAGGATGCTTACAGTTTCCCAGTTTAAATTACGGTTGAGTCTGTCCATGTGTTATAAGATTAAGGCGTTTTCATGTTTTCTGACTGCTAGTTAGTGTTCATAACTAGTGAGTTCTGCTAGCAATCACTAAAGAAGAATCGTAGCAGATGAAAAACAGTGGACTTATCCTGCATTATACAAAATATATAATACTATGTAGAGGTGACCTTGGAGGACAGCACAAAGATATGCAGTCAAGGGAACAGACAAATAAAAGACAATTTAGCCTACAGCAAGGAAAGACCCTCCCTAACTTCTTGTGCTGTAAGGAGTATATACTTTCAGATTTGCAAGATTCTGTTAAAGTAATCTTACAATAAAGTAGAATTAGATGTTCTGGCTATGTTTCCTGTCTAGTCTACCTCACAAAGTTGACACTGGGCGACCTTGAGCTAGTTCCTTTCTCTCAGCCCTAAGAAGAAGACAATGGCAAGTGTTGCTAAGAAAATTGAATGGACTTGCCCATATAGTTGTCAGGAACTAAGACTGACTGAAAGAACAGAGGCAAGACAAGTTATATAAATTCTTAACTTTATATTACATGAATAAATATACCGTTTAGGTGTTCCTCTGAAGAGATAACTACTGATCTCTGCTCCATCCGGGAGTACTGAAGAATCATGGAAAAAAGTTTTGTCCTGGATCTGTATCTGAAAAAGTTCTTCATCTCTAGTAGGTAGTTTCTGCATCCAGGAGCTAAATGGTAGCAGAAGGAAGAGGTAGAATATGGAGCATCTCATCAAGAGCATCCTAGAGAAATAAAAATGATACACGGTAAATCATATTGTAAATGTGTTAGGGCTATTAACTCCAGAGAAAAACTAATTGAAGTGGTAGTATTGATAAACTGATTTTCATGTCTTATCCAAACATCCCACCAATCTTATTCCTATTTTTTCTTATCCCTATATCTTTCCATAATCTCAAATTGGAATGTTTTAAGTTGGCTGCTCTGTGTATAAGAAGCATTGAGCAGAGGATCATTAATAAATAGAAAGCTCCATCTTTTCAAAACAGAAAGGGAGAATATTGGGAAAGACTTAAATTTTTTTAAATCTTTCCTATAAAATTCCGCCATTTTTTAAGACAAATATAGGTACTTCTTCATGTACAACTGTCGCTTAGCAACTGTTCAATGATATGATGGATCCCCAAAATATACATATGATGGATCCCCAAAATATCCGTTTGTGCATGCGCGATATGGCGGTCGCGCTCTAAGTGCACGGGAGGAGCCCAGGGGGTCGCTTTACCCCAGGAAGATGTCTCCAGCCCTCACCAGCCATCTCTGAGGGCTGGCCCGGCGAGCCGAACTGCCCGTCGTCGTGCCAAGCCGCCCAGATGCTGAGGGCGAGCAGAGGCGTGGATGACGGCAGAGGCGAAGAGCTGGGAGCGTGGCGAGTCGGCCTGTTGCGGGCTAGAGCTTCCCGGCGCGGCCGGAAGGAATGGAGGTAGGCCGCGAAGCCGGGACGCAGAAGATCGATAGGCAGGACAATTACCCGGATCGGGGCCAGGCCAGGAGAATTACCATCGGGGCGCACGACTAGTGGCAGGTCGTGTGGCCGTACCCAACCTTGGCCCGAACATTCCCCACCCGATCCGAGCTCGGAACGTCGCCTGAGATCGGAACGACGGAGCGGCATAATGCCGGCATTGACTGCTCATGGGGGGTGAGAGGAGAGGACGTTATGAACGCTATGGAAGAGAGGAGAATGTTGGTGAGAGGATGTGTGGAAGGAAGTTGTCGCTGGAGGAGTTGGAGGGAGACGTGGGAAAGGAAATATGGAGAAAGAAGGAGAAAGAAAGAAGGAAATGGAGAAGGAGAGAGAAGGAGAGAGGTGGAGGGAGGTGAAATGGAGATGGTGATGAGATGGAGATGGTGATGAGATGGAGAAGACGGAAGAAGGAGAAGGAGAATGGAGAGTTGGAGGGGAGGAATGAATGGTTTTGAATGAAGAATGTTGGACTGAGCAGATTGATGTGGAACATCAGCAGCCGGATCGTGAAATGGTGGATCTGGCCGAGGACGACCCATGGAGATCCTAAAGTGAGTGTACGGGACTGGAGGAGGCTAGTCGAGCCATCAGAGGGCAGCATTTTACATTAGGCCACATGACGGACTAATTAGTCATGCGGCACTAAATGCGGACTAAGCCCCATATGGCCGGAAAAGACAGATGGATGGGGCCTGTAATGGGACTGGACTATGATCTCCCCATCTGTAAGATCTTTGACTGTCTGACTTTACCCCTTCACTCTGAAGGACTATCTTTGCACTTAATTTATTCACCTGTCACTTTATGTCATCCTAGACTCTTTCGGACTTGTTTATGCCTTCCTGGGTTTGGACCACCTCTGGGGCTCTTGTTATGCACTCTAGGCATGATCTCCTTTGCCTGCGAGAGTCTCCCCTCTCGCAGGCCTGGCCCCCTTGTTTAACACGGGCCCACCTCGATGATGGACTGATTGTTCCTGAGAGGTGGGCGAAGCGCAAATTGAGGGGGGTTTTGGGAAATTTTTTAATTCAGCTTTTAGGGGGTTCCAGGGAAGAGGGGAGGAATGGTCCAGGGGGGGACGGCAAATGAGTGGGCCAGCCGGCGGAAGTAGGGTAATGGAGGAAGGGGAAGGGGGGGGTCATTTCCACAGAGGCTTTACTCATCGATTCGGTCTTAGGGAGGGGCAGGGGCGGTGGGAGGCAGCATGGATATCATCGGTTGGAAGACCGTGGCCGCTGGATTCAGGTGGTCACGTGCTCCAACTCTCCGTGCTCCCATCGCAGACTAGGTGGGCAGGAATCACAGACCCGGGGCCCTAGGCTGATGTTATGCAACACCAGGTCCGTGGTTTAGAAAGCCCCCCTCATTCATGACCTTGTGTCAGAGGGGGACCCGGACCTGGTGGGTATAACGGAAACCTGGTTGGGCCACGAGGGGGGTTTACCCCTCGTGGAAATGTGCCCACCAGGTTACCGTGCCTTTCATCAGCCTAGGGCCCTAGGGAGGGGTGGGGGTGGCGATTATGGTTAAGGAAGGTCTGGAGCCGAAGGAGACCACGATCCCTCAGACGACCGGGTGTGAATCTCTCTGCGTGAGATGGGGCCTAGGGAGGCAGTTGGGCGTGTTAGTTGTGTACCTGGCTCCTCGCGATGCAACAACAGCCCTGCCCGAGCTCCTAGAGGTGATAGCCAAGGCGGCAGTTGAGACCCCCAGACTGGTAGTCATGGGGGACTTTAACTTGCCGTCAGTGGGCGAAGCCTCTGGAGCAGCTTGGGAGTTCATGGCCTCCATGACGGCCATGGACTTGACCCAGGTAGTTTTAGTCCCTACTCAGGAGGGGGGAAACACCCTGGATCTAACCTTCGTCTCGGGACGGTGGAGTTGTGATCTGGGAATAGGGGATTTAGTCATCACTCCCTTGTCATGGACAGATCACGCTCTCCTCCGGCTAGACTTTCCAATCGCCTCACTTCACTGCGGGGAGGCGGAACCAGATACTCCTAGATGGTTCCGCCCCAGGCTCCTAATGGACCCGGAAAGGTTCCAGAGGGAGCTTGGGCCAATTCCTGTGACCCTGCGTCGCGACTCGACTGAGGACCTAGTGGCCACATGGTTAAGTGCGGCCGTGGGGGCCTTGCGGCCTCTCTTGCGGCGACGAACCACCCAGGCTCCTTGGTTTACTGAGGAGCTGCGGGAGATGAAGCACCACAAGAGACGCCTAGAGAGTAGGTGGAGATCCTCTCGCTCCGAAGCCGACCGAACACTAGTGAGAACCCATATTAGGCTTACTTAGTGGCAATAAGGGTGGCCAAAAGTGAGTATTGTGCCACCCTTATTGCATCCGCAGATAACCGCCCTGCCGCCCTGTTTGGGGTGACCCATTCCCTCCTTCACCAGAGGCCGCGGGAAGCCCCTTTGCAAGGGCGAGCAGAGGAATTTGGGATTTATCTGCAGGATAAAATCACTCAGATTCGGAATGAGCTAACCTCCATCGACAGTGGTCCTGTGGGATTGTCCAAGACTGGTCTTGAGGTTCCTTCTTGGGAGGAGTTTGACTTTGTTACCACCAAGGATATGGACAGGTTGTCAAGGAGACTAAGGGCGACCACATGTTTATTGGACCCGTGTCCCTCCTGGCTTGTACTGGCATCCTGGGAGATGACACGAGGCTGGCTCCAGGGCATTGTCAACGCATCTTTGAGTGAGGGGTCCTTGCCTGCCATCTTGAAAGAGGCGGTAGTGAGGCCCCTCCTCAAGAAGCCGTCCCTGGACCCAGCATTGTTGGAGAACTATCGTCCGGTCTCCAACCTTCACTTTTTAGTGAAGGTTGTTAAGAGTGTGGTGGCCCAACAGTTTCCGCGACACCTGGAGGAAGTTGATTATCTAGACCGGCTTCCGACCCGGGCACAGCACCGAGATGGCATTGGTCGCTTTGGTTGATGATCTCTGGAGGGCGCGGGATAGAGGCTGTTCCTCTATCCTAGTCCTGTTAGACCTTTCAGCGGCTTTTGATACCATCGACCATGGTATCTTATTGCACCGACTGGGGGGGTTGGGGCTGGGAGGCACTGTTTTGCGGTGGTTCTCGTCCTACCTCTCTGGTCGGTCACAATATGTGTTGACGGGAGGGCAGAGGTCGACTTCGAGACCCCTCTTATGCGGGGTTCCTCAGGGATCGGTCCTCTCGCCCCTCCTGTTTAACACATATATGAAGCCGCTGGGCGAGATCATCCGTGGTTTTGGGGTGGAGTACCATCTGTACGCTGACGACACCCAGCTGTACATATCCACCCCAGACCACTCCAACGATGCCGCCAAAGTGCTGTCCCAGTGTTTGGAGGCCGTACGAATTTGGATGGGTGGTAACAAACTCAAGCTCAACCCTTCCAAGACTGAGTGGCTGTGGTTTCCGGCACCCCGGTTCAGCCAGATTACTCCAACTCTGGCCATTGGGGGTGAAACACTGGCCCCCGTGGAGAGGGCGTGCAATTTGGGTGTCCTCCTGGATTCCCGGCTGTCCATGGAGGAACATGTGGCGGCCGTGGCCAGGGGGGCGTTTCATCAGGGTACGCCTGATACGCCAATTGCGCCCCTTACTGGACCAGGCTGCCCTTCGCACAGTCACTCAAGCTCTCGTGACGTCCCGACTCGACTACTGTAATGCTCTCTACATGGGGCTTCCCTTGAGGTGCACTCGAAAGCTACAGTTAGTCCAGAATGCAGCCACGCGGGTGATTATGGGAGCCACTAGATGCTCCCACATAACACCGATCCTGCGCGAGCTGCACTGGCTTCCTGTGGCCTTCGGGTGCGCTTCAAGTTTTTGACGACCATCTTTAAAGCGCTCCATGGCTCGGGGCCTAGTTATATGCGAGACCGCCTCCTGCCCCATATATCCCTTCGGCCGATCCGCTCCCACAGAGAGGGCCTTCTCAGGGTACCGTCGGCCGGGCAATGCCGTCTGGCGACACCCAGGGGAAGACCCTTCTCTGTGGCGGGCCCTGCCCTTTGGAACGACCTACCCCCTGAATTGCGTACCATCTCGGACCTCCGCCTCTTCCGCCAGTGTCTAAAGACACATCTTTTTCAGCAAGCCGGCCTAGCCTAACCTCCCGTGGGGACTATTTTAGAGAGTTTTAAATTGGGGATTTTAAAATTGGTTTTAGCATAGGACTAGAATAATTTAATATGTTTTTAAATTATGTATTTATTCTTTTGTATGTTTTTAAATTCCTGTGCGCCGCCCTGGATCCTCTGTGGAGAAGGGCGGGATATAAATATGATTAAAATAAATAAAATAAATAAAATAAAAAATAAATAAAAGCTATGTATGACTCACTTTTGTCATTACAGTAGCTGCATGCAAACCCCATGGCCGTATGATTGCATTGTGGACACTTGGCAACCAGCTCACCTTTATACTGCAATTTTCAATGTTTTTAGCTGGTTTCGGGATTTACTTCTGATTTCCAGCTAAAAAAAAGTTTACTGGGTACAATTGATTCGCTTAATAACCACAGTGTTCATCTAACACAGGGGTTCCCAAACTTGGCAACTTGAAGACTTGTGGACTTCAACTCCCAGAATTCTCCAGCCAGCAGCTGGCTGGAGAATTCTGGGAGTTGAAGTCCACAAGTCTTCAAGTTGCCAAGTTTGGAAACCTCTGATCTAACACTTAACAAGTGCCATGTTTACCTAACGCAAAAAAGGTCACAAAATCAGCCACAGTTGTATGGCTTCTCTATTTTGGCTTTCTTTTATAAAATAAATGATGACATGGTATAATTTGTCATGTGTTGTTGTTTGTCTGGGGACCTATTTATCTAGTTTTAAGAACTGCTAAGAACCAGCTGATTTTTACTATCTCCTGATACACATAATAAAGGAACTCTGTACTTTCTTTTTCACATGTCATGTCAATACGATCATCTAAAGCAGGGGTTCCCAAACTTGGCAACTTTAAGACAACTTGGCAATTCTCCAGCCAGCATTCTGGGAGTTGAAGTCCACAAGTCTTAAAGTTGCCAAGTTTGGGAACCCCTGATCTAAAGCTTTAAAGTTGGAGAACTTTTAACTGAAGGTTCAGATATAATGAAACATCCAGACTTATTATAAATACAATAATAATACAATAGCAGAGTTGGAAGGGACCTTGTAGGTCTTCTAGTCCAACCCCCTGCATGGTCAGGAAACTTATACCATTTCAGACAAATGGCTGTCTAACATCTTTTTAAAGACTTCCAGGGTTGGGGCATTCACAACTGCTGGAGGCAAGCTGTTCCAGAGGTTAATTGTTCTTACTGTTAGGAAATTTCTCCTTAGTTCTAAGTTGCTTCTCTCCTTGGTTAGTTTCCACCCATTGCTCCTTGTCCTGCCCCCAGGTGCCTTGGAGAAAAGTTTGACTCCCTCTTCTTTGTGGCACCCTCTGAGATATCGGAACACTGCTATCATGTCTCCCCTGGTCCTTCTCTTCATCAAACTAGACATACCCAGCTCCTGCAGCCGTTCTTCATATGTCTTAGTCTCCAGTCCTCTAATCATCTTGGTTGCTCTTCTTTGCACTCTTTCCAGAGTCTCCACGTCTTTTCTACATTGTGGCGACCAAAACTGTATGCAGTATTCCAAGTGTGGCCTTACCAAGGCACTATACAGTGGCATTAACACTTCACGCGATCTAGATTCTATCCCTCTGTTGATGCAGCCTAGAACTGTGTTGGCTTTTTTGGCAGCTGCTGCACACTGCTGGCTCATATTTAAATGGTTGTCCACTAGGATTCCGAGATCCCTCTCACAGTTGCTACTATTGAGCAAGGTACCACCTATACAGTACTTGTGCATTTGGTTTTTCTTGCCTATATGTAGGACCTTACTTTTTTCACAATTGAATTTCATTTTATTAGACAGTGCCCAATGTTCAAGTTTGTCTAGATCCTTCTGTATCTTAAGCCTATCTTCTGGAGTGTTGGCTATTCCTGCCAGCTTGGTGTCGTCTGCGAATTTGATGAGTTCCCCATTTATCCCCTCATCCAAATCGTTGATGAAGATGTTAAAGAGTACTGGGCCTAAAACAGAGCCTTGGGGGACTCCACTGCATACTTCCTTCCATGTAGATGCAGTTCCATTGAGGACTACACGTTGAGTGTGGTCAGCCAGTTACGAATCCATTTGGTGGTGCTGCTGTCTAACCCACAATTTTCTACTTTATCTAATAGTAGGTTATGGTCTACTTTATCAAATGCCTTACTGAAGTCCAGGTAAATTATATCAACAGCATTCCTCTGGTCCACTGATTTTGTTACTTTGTCAAAGAATGCAATTAGATTCGTCTGGCATGATCTGTTTTTGACAAACCCATGTTGGCTTTTGGCTATTACTTTGTTTGCTTCTAGGTGTTCACTTATTTGTTGTTTAATTATCTTTTCCAGAATCTTTCCTGGTATTGAGGTCAGGCTGATGGGTCTATAGTTTCCTGGATCTGTTTTTTTCCTTTTTTGAAGATGGGAACCACATCTGCTCTTTTCCAGTCTTCTGGCAGTTCCCCGGTGCTCCAGGATCTCTGAAAGATATAGTTCAGTGGTTCTGAGATCTCGTCTGCCAGTTCCTTCAGAACCCTGGGGTGTAATCCATCCGGTCCTGGTGATTTGAACTCGTCCAGGGCAGACAGGTGCTCACTTACCATTTTCTTCCCTATTTCAACTTGTGTTCCTAATCTGATATTTGTGGTGCTGTTTTTGATTGATTGGACTGTTTTATCCCTTTGTGTAAAGACAGATGCAAAAAAAGAGTTAAATAGTTCTGCTTTCTCCCTGTTGCTTATCATCTTCTTGCCATTTTCTCCCAGCAGTGGACCAATTGTTTCCTTAACTTTTTTCTTATTTTTAACATGTTGGAAGAAGCTTTTTTTGTTATTTTTTACTTTTTTGGCAAGCCTTTCTTCATTGTGAGCCTTAGCTTTCCTCACTTCATCTTTACAGGCTCGGGCTATTTGTTGATATTTTGCCTTGGTTATGTCCCCCTTTTTCCACTTTTTATATTTATCCTACAATTCTAGTATTTACACAAATATCAAAACAATCCGATTTATATAGTAGAATGTCATAAATTTTAAAATATTACACCATAAATTAACCCAATCCTTCTAATGGGGAATTTTAAAAACTGTTTTTTATGTTTCATCCATAATCAGCAGACCCTGCAAATGTTTCCTCAAAACTAGAGATTAAAGCATGGATCATTTTTATTAATATAGCTCGTCTGTAGTTCCCTTTCATAGTCATTAGGTTGCTTCAAAAGAAACCAGTAGTTTCTAAAATGCCCTAAAAACATGATCCTTATCCTTTTCCAAAACAGCACAAAATGAAGTCATCAGTAGACATACTGCTAACAAAACCAAAGGAGACAATTCACTTCATTTTCTGACAATTTGTAAATGCTTGAGACTTGTAAAAGGTCTAGTACTACAACAAAAGTTCTGGATTTATTTGAAGCAAATATGTCTGGAATAAATAAATCTAAATGTTTAATTACAGAGAGTTGAAAGTGCATGATTATAATTTAGTAGGGATAATTTCAAAGAACAGCTTGCCACAGGCATTTATGTACTGTATTTCTTTAACCATAGCAGGGAATGTTTTGTAACCCTCAAATCCTATTTTTAAATGTGAGTGCATTTAGTTTTGCATGGATTACCCATTTGATAATAAATCTGCAGGATACAACTTAACTGTAACCTTTAAGAATCAAAGAGGACTATGTAACATAGCTAAAACTGGACTTTCGGGGCTATGCATTATTCCATTAAGCAACCTCATGCTTGAGGATATTAAACTTAGCAGCAGGAATTGGCTTCATACTCCAAAAAATTACTGTTAAGTGACAGATCACTTAAAATAGGATGATTTCTAACTCTATAAAAATATTCCATATATATTGTAAGAAAATAAACATATAATAGGAATTTTTGTAAAAACAAAAAAACCCACTAAGGAAGGGTGTGTGTGTGTGTGTGTGTGTGTGTGTGTGTGTGTGTGTGTGTGTGTACACACTGATGCTCAGTGTACCGACTCTCGATTGCTCAATTGCAGCATAATGCTACAGCATCCTATGGTTATGTGATCACCATTTGTGACCTTCACTGCCAGCTTTTAACAAACAAAATAAATGGGGAAACAGGCAGCAGGTTGCAATTGGCAACCACATAACATCATGCTTAATGAGGGTGTGGGATTTGATTAATGACACTAACTAAAAATGATGAAAACAGCATAGTCATAGTCAGGTTTCCAACAGCCAACCAACTAAAATTACTTTAGATACCTTCAGGGGACAAAAAGACAGTAATCCACAGCACTTTACCAATAAGCAGCACTTAAACCAAGATATACTAATATACTTGACACTATTTTTGTGTGGAGTTTAGCAATGTAGAGGATGTTCATAAACCAGTGCAATCTTTGATATTACCTATACCAGTGTTGGCGAACCTTTTCAGTATCGAGTGCCAAAACGGGAGTGTGTGCAGGGGGGAGAGCACCAGAAACCAGAAGAGCAGCTCCCCAGCGAGCATGTGCACGCTGGGAAGCTGAGCTTCTGGTTTCTGGCATGCACATGAGTGCTGGTCACCTACTCTTCCAGTTTCTGGCATTCCTGCATGTGTGAAGACCAGCTGGCCAGCACGCATGTACATGCCAGAACCCAGAAGAGCTACAGGTTATGGATGGCATGCCCAGAGAGATGGCTCCGAGTGCCACTTCTGACATGACTGCTATTGGTTTGACATCACGGACCTATAGTATTCTATCTACTTTTCTTAAGCATGATACCCATTAACCCACCAACATAAAATCCAGCTTCATTTGAACCACAGACAGATGAAGTTCCATCGGTGGGACATCCTGAGAGATCCAGTATAAGCTGTTTAATATGATCCTTTTGGGAGAAATAACAAATAGCCTTATGGCACTTGTGCATAAGAGCATTGGTACAATGCCAATTGAGGTGAAAAAAGTTTCATGATGAATACAGCATTCTATCTCAAGTAGTTCAAACTCTGGCATGAAGCGGACATAAATGTTGAGACTTGTTGCTTACAGCAGTTCCCAAAATTGTTCATAGCATCAAGATATCATATGTTTTTTGAAGTGAAAGGAACTGGTAATTTGGTACAATTATGGAGCAGGCACTAGAATCAGTTAGTCCAAAACATTTTGAATAGCTAGTCATCCAAAATCATCTTATGCAACAGCACACATGCCAAATCTGATGTTTTGGACCACATTGATCTTTTATGCCTTTTCAACCAATGTTTAGCTATGTTCCTTACCTGCTTTATGCCCACAAAACAAACTTATGAAATAAATTAGTAATTGCAAATACAATTAGTATCTGGACTCATATACTGCCCCACAGTGTTTTATAGCATTCTGTGAGCAGTTTACAATATAACCATTATTTGGAAAATGCACCTAAAATCTGGTTCTCGTTTTACTGAGCTCAGAAAAATGGAAAGCTAAGTTAACCTTAGGATCATCAGGACCATCAGGATCGAACTCCAGGCTGTGGGCAGTTTGCCTGCAATGTTAGAATTGACCACTCCACACATTGAACAGAGAAGAGTGACTATTTGTTCCTGGCATAAGAATGAACTTGAACCTAGGTTTCCCTAGTTGTAGTCCAACCTTGATTAACACAGAACACAAAAGA
This sequence comes from Rhabdophis nuchalis, assembly GCA_039707465.1. Taxonomy (NCBI): domain Eukaryota; kingdom Metazoa; phylum Chordata; class Lepidosauria; order Squamata; family Natricidae; genus Rhabdophis; species Rhabdophis nuchalis. The sequence continues at coordinate 41,589,000 of CM077648.1, read as the reverse complement.
AGCTAATTTAGGAGCAAAAGAATAGCAGGTGGGGACCTTAAGTAATAATGGATTGGATTGGATTGGATTGGATTGGATTGGATTGGATTGCATTGCATTGCATTGCATTGCATTGCATTGCATTGCATTGCAAGGCAGATATTTTTCATCAGCAAACACATACATATAATATTAACAGTCACTGGCAACAATTTTGTTCTGATAAAGTTTTCCACAATCAGTCAGATCTAGATGACTCTGTCTGTGCAATCTACTTGAATCCTGTTCCTTTGCTGCACACTTCCATGCAGATCCCAACATTCCTCACTCCACTCCACTACTCCCAAACTCTTAGCCTAAGTCCTGCTCCCCCTTCTTTTCAATATAAGCTACTCTTCCATGTCTTTGGATGTAAAGTCCAAAATAAACATATATAAATATAAGACTACTTCTAATCACAGCAGATAAAGCAAAACACAATACATAGAACACTGCTCACATCACGTACAACTCAAAACAAAAATCCTATTTATGTTTGTGTCCAAACCAAATATCTGAAATCCATTTCTAGTTCAGGAACTTTGCAACTGAACATGCATGATCTCTACACAATACTTCATGCATAGAATGTTTTATAGCATCCCTAAGGATTTCCAAATTAATGGTCCATATTAACACATTTAATTTTTTACTATTACATAGTGGTATAAAATCAATATTTTTGTGCATGTTTTTCTTTTGGAGAAATGCCTCCAAATGTCAATCATGTCAATTCAATATTACAAAATGTTCAAGTATACACGTGGACTGCAGGTTAAAATGTTCAGAAAACCATGAACTCTGGATGAAATCCATATCCAGATATAATGCTGAGTTTATCAAACTTAATCTTAAATTAGAGAATCTCCATTGGCAATCCAATTTGAATTAGTCCATCATATCAGGTTATAATTTCATTTGCAAAACTATCTATTAAGATTCTGAGATACTTTAATTACTAAAGTAATTTTGTATTCACATGTCAAGGAATGCATTTTAAAATTGTAAAAAATAGTAATGAGGGAAAAACATGTAGAAATAGTACAGTCACAAGTTCTATCAAAACCAAATTATCAAAGCACTTAATTGCTTGATTGCTTGTTCAATGTATTCATACATGGGAAAAAGTTAGAAAAAAGATACTATATACCGTATTTTTCAGAGTATAAGATGCACCTTTTTTCCTCTAAAAAGAGGCTGAAAATCTGGGTGTGTCTTATACATCGAATACAGCATTTTTCCTGAAACCCTGCCCCTTCACCAAAATGGCAGCGCGCATACCCTTATGGAGGCTTCCAGAGAGCTCCTAGGGGCTGGGGAGGACAGAAATGAGCAAAAAACAAGTCATTTTTGCCCCCCATCCCCCATCAGCACTTTATAAGCCTCCATAAGGCAATGCATGCTATTTTTTTACCAAAAAATGGCCCATTTTCACAAAAGAAAACGGGCCGTTTTTCCTCGTTTTGGGCCCCCCACCTCCCCAGGACCACTCTGCAAGTCCCCCCAAGGCTATTATGCCTTTTATTTGAAAAAAAGGGCCCATTTTCACAAAAAACGGGCTGTTTGGGGGAGGTTTGCACAGTGCAAAAAGGGGGTTTCCCCCCCCTTTTCGGAAAGCTGTTTAATTAGAGTGATTGATGAGAATTACGTTGGTCAAGTACTGTGCCTGCAATGCTAACTAGTTATGCGACCCCCGAGCGGTTGGCGTCCAACTTCTTAGAGGGACAAGTGGCGTTCAGCCACCCGAGATTGAGCAATAACAGGTCTGTGATGCCCTTAGATGTCCGGGGCTGCTCGCGCGCTACACTGACTGGCTCAGCATGTGTCTACCCTACGCCGACAGGTGCGGGTAACCCGTTGAACCCCATTCGTGATGGGGATCGGGGATTGCAATTATTCCCCATGAACGAGGAATTCCCAGTAAGTGCGGGTCATAAGCTCGCGTTGATTAAGTCCCTGCCCTTTGTACACACCGTCCAAAAAAAAAAGAAGAAGAAAAAATTAAAAAAAAAAAAGTACTGTGCCTGCAGAAACAAAGATTTGTTCCAAAGGTGGTCAGTGATTTCCTTCTCCAGCACATGGGTAAATACACCTGAAAACATCTCCCTGCTACCTACCTGCTCTCTCTCTCTCTCCCTACCTATCTACTGTATTTCTCTATCTCTCTCTATTTCTCTCTCTCTAATAATAATAATAATAATAATGATTTAATTTATAGACCGCTCCTCTCCCCGTAGGGACTCGGAGCGGTGCACAGGGAAAACTAAAACCACAATACAATAAATATACAAATACAATTAAAAACAAATTAAATCTGGGCCTGTGCTAAAATCCCCTTAACCTGCTAAAATACCCAATTAAAACAGCTAAACCCTGTAGAGAGAGGCTACCCAAGGCTGGCCAATCCCTCTACCTACTTATCTATCTACACACACACTCTCTCCCTACTTACCTACCTACTGTATTTCCCTCTATCTCGCTCCCTACCTATCTACTGTATTTCTCTCTCTCTTTCTCAATTTCTCTCTCTCTATCCCTCTTCCTACCTATCTACTCTCTCTCTCTCCCTACCTATCTACTGTATTTCTCTATCTCTCTCTATTTCTCTCTTTCTATCCCTCTACCTACTTATCTATCTACACACACTCTCTCTCCCTACTTACCTACCTACTGTATTTGTCTGTCTCTCATTCTCTCCCTATCCTTTTATCTACCTACCTACCTAACTACACACTCTGTCTCCCTATCTACCTACTTACTGTATTTCTCTCTCTCTCTCTCCCTCTACCTACCTACCTACTCTCTCTCTCCCTACCTACCTACTGTATTTCTCTTTCTTCCTCTCTCTCTCTATCCTTCTATCTACCTACCTACTTTTTTTTTTAAATTGCCTTTCAAAACCTGGGTGTGTCTTATACTCTGGTGCATCTTATACTCCGAAAAATATGGTAGTTAGGCATGTAGGTCAGACTGGAACCTAAATTGAGAGAACATGTCAACAATCTGAAAACAACACCAATTTTGTGAGAATTAAATCTAAATTTTAGAAGAGGAATGAGAAATCAATATTTCAGGGGGGAAAGTAATTAGTTCAGAGTTAAAAATATTTGTGCTTTTGGATGTTCTGGGGGATTTGGTAGACATATATAAAAATGTCTGAGAAAGGATGCCTGCATCAGTTGCATTTCTGTCTTGCATTATTATTTCCAGATTAAGTGAGTTTGGAAAGTGCATCAAAGGAATTTCATTTTTTAAATTGAATAGCCTAAGTTTTATTACAAACCCAACAGCCTGCTTCTGAGAGGCATCAGGAGGCTTAGCAAAGATTTATCACTCGCCTATAGATAGACATTACTTACAGTAAAAGCAGAAAGCATTAATAAAGACATCTTACAATGAAATAATCAAATATTAAATATACTTTTCAGATAATTAAACATTATACAATATATGTGGCAAATGAGTATTATGCTTGGCTAAATAACGGAATTTTCAGAATATGTAATTAATAAAGAAAATTGGAAAATCCATGGCTCATATATGGTATGGTACAACTTAGGAGAAACAACCTAGGAAAAATTATTCTTCTTGTTACCTACTTAACTCTAGGTGTGATCTCCTTTGCCTGCGGGAGGCTCCCCTCTCGCAGGCTTGGCCCCCCTCTCTAACACGGGCCCACCTTGAGGATGGACTAATTGCTCCTGAGAGGTGGGCGAAGCGCAAATTAAGGGGGTTTTTAAATAAATTTTTAATTCGGATTTTAGGGGGTTCCAGGGTGGGGGGGGGGGTAATAGACAGGTAAAGACAGACGAGGACAGAGAGGGCCAGGCCAGCAGGCGACGGAGGGAAGCGGGAGGATCCGTTAGGGGGGGGGGAATACGAGTCGTCCCGGTGGAGGGCATTTCTATCCAGAAGGTCGTGGGGAGAGGCAGGTCCGAGGGGAGACAAGTTCTACCCTCCCGGTTGAGGGCACAGAACCGTTGGTTACAAACAGTGAAGTGCCACAACCCCCGCAGACTAGGTGGTCAGGGTGTACAGAGCCAGGGCCTGCGGCTGATGTTTTGCAACGCCAGGTCTGTTGTCAACAAAGCCCCCCTCATCCATGACCTTGTGTCAGAGGGGGAGCCGGACCTGGCAGGAATTGCGGAGACCTGGTTGGACCACGAGGGGGGACTTCCCCTCGTTGAAATGTGCCCACCAGGTTACCGCGCTTTTCATCAGCCCCAGGCCCTAGGCAGGGGTGGTGGGGTGGCGGTCATAGTAAAGGAAGGTCTTGAGCCGAGAGAGACCATTGTGCCACAGACCACCGGTTGTGAGTCCCTCTGCGTGAAGTGGGGCCTAGGGAGGCAGTTGGGCTTGCTGGTTGTATACCTGGCTCCCCGCTATGTAGCAGCAGCCCTGCCCGAGCTCCTGGAGGTGATCGCTACGGTGGCAGTTGAGACCCCCAGACTTTTAGTCATGGGGGACTTTAATCTGCCATCGGTGGGCGAATCATCCGTGGTAGCTCGGGAGTTCATGGCTTCCATGACGGCCATGGACCTGACCCAATTAATTCAAGGCCCCACCCACGAGGGTGGACATACACCGGATCTCATCTTTGTCTCTGGCCAATGGAAGAGTGATCTGGGTATAGGGGATATAGCCATCACACCCTTGTCATGGTCAGACCACTCACTTCTCCGGCTCGACTTTCCGACCGCTACTCCCCTCCGTGGGGAGGCGGAACCTGAATCACCAATCTGGTTCCGCCCCAGGCGCTTGATGGACCCTGATGGGTTCCAGGCGGCGCTTGGGCCACTTCCTGTGCCCCTGACCCGCGCCCCGATGGAGGACCTCGTGGCCGCATGGAATACTGCGACCACGGGAGCCTTGGATCGGGTCGTGCCCTTGCGGCATCTCTTGCGGCGCCGAGCCACCCTGACTCCTTGGTTTACCGAGGAGCTGAGGGTGATGAAACGCCACAAGAGACGCCTAGAAAGAAGATGGAGGTCTAGCCGATCTGAATCTGACCGGACACAGGTAAGAGCCCATTTACGGACTTACATTGTGGCGCTGAGAGTGGCCAAACGCCACCATTGTGCCACTCTCATAGCATCCGCAGATAACCGCCCTGCCGCCCTGTTTAGGGTGACCCGCTCCCTCCTTCAACAGAGGGTGCGGGAAGCCCACTTACAGGGCAGAGCAGAGGAATTTGTGTCTTATCTGCAGGAGAAAATCGCTCAGATACAGAACGAGCTAGCCCCCATTAATGGCCCAGTGGAATGCCACGAGGCGGATCTTGTTTGGGAGGAGTTTGACTCCGTTACTTCCGATGATATGGACAGGCTTCGTGGGCGACTGCGAGCCACCACATGTTTACTGGACCCGTGTCCCTCCTGGCTTGTACTGGCATCCTGGGAGGTGACACGAGGCTGGCTCCAAGAGGTTGTCAACGCATCCTTGAGTGAGGGTTCCTTGCCTGCTTCCCTAAAAGAGGCCATGGTGAGACCCCTCCTCAAGAAGCCCTCTTTGGATCCAGCTTTATTATCTAACTATCATCCTGTCTCCAACCTTCCCTTTTTGGCGAAGGTTGTTGAGAGTGTGGTGGCACAACAGTTTCCCCGTCACCTGGAGGAAGTTGACTATCTAGACCCGCGCCAGTCCGGCTTTCGTCCCGGGCATAGCACCGAGACGGCATTGGTCGCGTTGGTGGATGATCTCTGGAGGGCCAGAGATGGGGGCTGTTCCTCCATCCTGGTCCTATTAGACCTCTCGGCGACTTTCGATACCATCGACCATGGTATCTTATTGCATCGGCTGGGGGGGGTTGGGGGTGGGAGGCACCGTTTTACGGTGGTTCTCCTCCTACCTCTCTGGCCGATCGCAATTTGTGTTGACGGGAGAGCAGAGGTCGACCTCGAGACCCCTCACATGTGGGGTGCCTCAGGGGCCGGTCCTCTCGCCTCTCCTGTTCAACACATATATGAAGCCGCTGGGCGAGATCATCCGTGGTTTTGGGGTAGAGTATCATCTCTACGCTGATGATACTCAGCTGTATATATCTACCCCAAACCACCCCAACGATGCCGTAGCGGTGATGTGCCAGTGCCTGGAAGCCGTGCGGATCTGGATGGGAAGTAACGGACTCAGGCTCAACCCGACAAAGACCGAGTGGCTGTGGTTTCCGGCTGCCCGATTCAACCAGTTGATGCCATCTCTGGCCATAGGGGGCGAACATCTTGCCCCTGTGGATGGGGCGCGCAACTTGGGTGTCCTCCTGGATACCCGGCTGTCCATGGAAGATCAAGTGACAGCCGTGGCCAGGAGGGCGTTTTACCAGGTTCGCCTGGTACCCCAGTTGCGCCCCCTATTGGATCGGGACGCCCTTTGCACAGTCACTCATGCTCTCGTGACATCCCGACTGGACTATTGTAACTCTCTCTACATGGGGCTCCCCTTGAGGTGCACCCGGAGGCTTCAGTTGGTCCAGAACGCAGCCGCGCGAGCAATAATGGGAACCTCTAGGTTTACCCACGTAACACCGCTCTTGCGCGAGCTGCACTGGCTACCTGTCGTCTTTCGGGTGCGCTTCAAGGTGTTAGTCATCATCTTCAAAGCGCTCCATGGCTCGGGACCTAGCTATCTGCGGGATCGGATCCTGCCCCATACATCCTCACGGCCGATTCACTCCCACAGAGAGGGACTTCTCCGGGTGCCGTCCACTAGACTTTGTCAGTGGGCGACGCCCAGGGGAAGGGCCTTCTCTGTGGCGGGCCCAGCCCTCTGGAACGACCTTCCCCCCGATATTAGGACAACTACGGACCTCCGCTCCTTCCGTTTAAAATTAAAGACACATCTTTTTCGCCTGGCCAGCCTTGAGTAGTCTCTTCTAAGGTTAGGAGTTTTAGGGGTAGTTTTAGTTTAGTTTATGGGTTTTTAGCGCAGGACTAATTTAATTCATTTTTAATTTTGTATTTTGTCTGTGGTTCTATCTGTATTTTTAATTGCCTGTGCCCTGCCTCGAGTCCCTTTGGGGAGAGAGAGCGGGATATAAAATTAAAATTATTATTATTATTATTATTAATATTGCTTTTGTTTCTCTTTAAATCTGAATCTTATGAAAAAACTTAAACCTGAAATGCACCGTTTTGAGCTTCTAAACAAAGAGCAATTTAGAAATAGTTAGCATTAAATTTCTCTACATTCTGTTAGACAGAAAACTATAATTAGACTTATTTATCAGAATTCCATTAATAAATGGCATTTTGAAAGTCTGTATTTGGTCTTTTAGCACCATCTAAATCAGGGGTAGTCAACCTTTTTTATACCTACCGCCCACTTTTGTATCTCTGTTAGTAGTAAAATTTTCTAACCGCCCACAGTAATGGTGATTTATAAAGAATAGAAGTCAATTAAATTTAAAGAAGAAAAGTGCTTCAGTATCAGACAAAACTCTTACCGCCTACCATGAAAGCTGGAATGCCCACTAATGGGCAGTAGGGACCAGGTTGACTACCACTGATCTAAACTATAATAAAATCCCTTGTAAATTGTAGTAAGCTGAGACATGGAATGAATTGCTTGTATGAAAAAAAAAGTTTATTTTAGGGTGAGGCTCATGCTGGATGCAAATCCAAATCTCAAGCACTCTACAAATTGTACCTGACTTTGACTGAATACACAATAGAGTGATATTATTTATTTATTACTAAATATTTATGCCGACTTCCACAAAATAGCTCTCATCAAAAGAACATGTTTTAAATGGAATAAAATAAATCATTATTTATTTAACGTAATTTCACAAGTATACATGTTTTCTACCTCTGTAGATCATATTTTCTGTTTATTTATATCTTATTGAAAGTCTTAATAATGATAATAAAAACCATGCAAACTAGGCTGGAATTAAAAAGAAGAAAGGATCCTCAGCGTTGTATACATTGCTCTTATCTCTCTATACCAGTCAAACTCTATTTCATTGAGGCCCTCATCAGACTTGTGTTTTACCCAGTGGTGGGTTTCAAATTTTTTTAGAACCTACTCTCTAGGTGTGGCCTATTTTGTGGGCATGGCTTGGCAGTCATGTGACAGGGTGGGAGTGGCCAACTTGTAAAATGTGGTGAAACTCATTTAACAACGCTCTTACTTAGCAACCAAAATTTTGGGCTCAATTGTGATGATAAATTCTTTCTTTCTTTCTTTCCTTTCCTTTCTTCCTTTCTGCCTTCCTTTCCTTTCCTTCCCATTGGGTTACTGGCAGCGGCAGGCCAGACTTACTTTTGGCTCCGCCAGTGGAACCCCCTCTCACTGGCTCTCTAAATTTCACCATCCAGCTCTTGCGAGTAGGTGCGAGCCTGCAGAAACCCACCACTGGTTTTACCTCTGGGAAGTGTGGCAAGGGTGGGTGTGGCCATCTTGACATCAGTCGTGTCAGGGTGCCTGTGGTGGCCCGAGCGCTCTGCCAGTGAAAATGTGCTCCTGAGCTCCGTTTTTGGCTGCGCCGGCCTCCTGCAACCCTCTGCCAGTAAAAACAGAGTTTGGGAGGGCCGCACAGAATCCTCCCGAGCTCTTTTTTCACTGGCAGAGACACTGTGGGCCAGTCTTCACTGTTTCCAGGATGGCCTCATGGGCCAGATCTAAGCACCCCATGGGCCGGATCCAGCACGTGGGCCTTGAGTTTCACATCCCTGCTCTATACCAAAAACCGAATCTTAAGGAAACTGTTAAAGTTCTGAAGTTTGCAGATGATACAACAGTCATTGGCCTCATTCGAGACAGTGATGAGTCTGCATCTACTATAGATGGATGGTGGAATAACTGGCCTTTTGGTGCAGCCATAACAATCTGGAGCTGAATATGCTTAAAACTATAGAGATGAGAATGGATTTTAGGAGGAGCCCCTCCTATTGTATTCGACAGTACAGTATCACCAATAGAGTTTTGGGTTCTATAATGTCCCAGGACTTTAAATGGATGCTTAACATTAGAACCATAATTAAAAAGATACAACAAAGAATGTTCTTCCTGTATCAACTCAGAAAGTTCAGACTACCTCAGGAGCTGCGGATACAGTTTTACAGAATTATTGAGTCAGTTATTTGTACTTCTATAACTGTCTAGATTGGTATAGTAACCAAACAGGAGAGGTACAAATGCCAACTGATAGTCAAGACTACAGAAAGAATAATTGCAACCTGTCTGCCTTCTATAGAAGACCTGTATATTGCATAGGTGAGAAGGAACACTGAACAGGTATCTGCAGGTCCCTCACAGCCTGGACGTAAACTGTTTCAACTCTTTCCCTTGTGACAGTGCCAAGACAACTAGATACAGGGACAGTTTTTCCCCCTCATGCCATCACTCTGCTAAACACCTAATTCTCGCAGTTCTGTCTTATGTGTGTGTATATATTCTTCTCTCTGTAGTTTTGCAAGAACACTGAGTGACTTTGTACCGGAAACAAATTCCTTGTGTGTTTAATAACACATAACCAAATAAAGCATCCCATTCAATTCAATTCAAATGGGAAAAAAGAAAAAACTGAAAGGGAAAAAAGAAAAAACTGAAAGGGAAAAAAGAAGAAGAAAAGAAATAGCAGAAAAAAATATAAACATATAAGGAAGTAACATCTGATCTTCCTCACAGCAGTTGTAAGTACAATTATACCTTAACTTGTCTCTCTAAAGTTACATCATGATTCTTTTCTATTATAATCAAAATCTTAAGTTACACATTTATTTCTTTTCTTTTTAATTCAAAATTTCCATAAAAGATTTCTGGTCGCTAGGTCATATTTTCTTAAGGCAGAAGGAATCACAGTGTGAAATTCTCTTTCTACAAAGCAAACAAACTTTTGATACAAGTCAATTGTTAATGCAATCCACAAATCAGCCAAATAAGATCACTGCCAAAAGCAACTGCCATTAAGATGAGCTTTTCCACAAACAGGTAATTTGTATGTATGCATAATGTGTAACAAACTTGTTTTTGAGTACAAAAATGTACAGTATCATACCTTGCCTAAGTGTTTCACACTAATATTTTTAGTTGTATTCATTATACTAAATAATTCTTCCACTTCATTTTCTTTTGAAATAATATGCCCTAAGTATTCTCCCATAAAATATCATTAAATATAATTATACATTTTTTTTGTGGCATATGTCAATTCATTATTTATTTCACCATCATCATTCTAGCCATCATCTACCTACTGCAGGATGAAGGCTTCTGCTGCATGTTTCCAACCAATACTGTCTTAAACTTTCTTTTGCTAATTGAGCCTGCAATACTTGCTGAGATCGTCACTCCATCTTGTTTTAGGTCTCTTTCATGGATGCTTTTTATCAAGTGGGGTCCATTCTATGACTGCCTTGGTCCACCTGCCACCAGTTCTTCTTGCTATGTGACCCTCCCATTTCCTTTTCAATTCTTTTCCAGTTTTGATGGCTTTGGATATTTTCGTTTGTTCTCTATCCATATGCAGGTCTTTCTAGAGTCTTTCTAGAATCTTGTATACCGAGCATGTAACTTTCCATGACTCTTTGCACCACTTGTAACTTTTGCATTGATTGTGAAGTTAGTGTCATGTTTCACTGGAATATGTTAGAACAGGAAGCACACACTGATCGAAAACTTTTCTCTTCAGGCATAGGGGAGGCTATACTTGAAAATTATGCTTAACTTGCCAAATGCCTGTCAAATGCCTTTTCTTTTTTGTATCACCCTCATTATTTATTTAAACATACAAATATAGTGGTACCTACAGTAGCTCTTGCTAAAACAGTGACGTGATTTATGATAAACTCATTTCACTGATTTCAGTGTCAATTAATTACAGCTACTTTGTAACATTTCTTGGGGGATTAGATTTTTCAAACTGTAATAATAATAATTTTTAAATTGATGCTTTCAGCAATATTTATTAGGCTTTTCTCACCCTTGATTTTTTTCTCTCTACATGTTATAAATCTACTTTCTCCAGTTCTGAAGCATTTATATTCTGGAGTTCTTATTTCCTCCCCTGGGTTATTAAGAGCAAATCTCTGTAGGAATAGTTTACTGCAATCTTTTCAAATAATAAATCATCTTCTTGTGTTTTTTATTTTTAGTTTGAGTCTTTCCTAGTATTTGAACAGAGAGTTTAGAATTCATTAAATATGCTATCTGTGGATACAAAGAAATTTTGAGTGAAAGAATGGTGACAGCAATACACTCATTTATAATCATAAATAAAACTCCACTGATGAAAGAAGATTAAAAATGTTTTCTTTACTTCATCAAGGCAGAGGAATTGTTTATATGTTCTCTTCAATATCAATTGCTATTCTGGCAGCTGTTCCTCATAAATACACATTTTTCTTAAAATTTATACTTACAATCTTCGGCTTATTTCCAGCCTGATTATATACAGGTTTATTCAAATGTTTCTTTTATATAATTTATGCATGAAATTGCATTCTTTAAAGTCATACTATGCACAACATTAGTTCTGAATTTAAACAAGCATCCTTTATTCTGATGTTTTTATTTGGGAAAAAAAACCCATATAAAACTTCTCAGTCTCATTGTTATTCTGCTGAAAAACACTTCAAGTGCTCTTTGCCATTAAAACTCTTCTAATTACAAACCACCTTTGAAGACACCTATCATTCAAGTAGGATGATGATTCAAGTAGTCATGATCAAAACTTTTAGAGTTTTCATTCTAGAATTTATGTGGGAGGGGATGGGGTCTTGTATATAAACACATACATGGGCACATGTGTATATACGCATACAAAGATAAATTTAAAACATCAAAATTTCTATACTGCACATATGCAGTTACAACAATTTCTTAAACCAAAATTCTTTCCTATTCTTCTCTTACCAATGCTTTTTTAGCATAACATGGCTACAAATCTGTCTTTATAAACACAGATTTGCCAACAATACATATGTTAATTTGATTAATTTGTGATTTAACCCTTAATACCTGAAATGACTGAAAAACTATGAAATGGTGCAAAATGGACACACACGAAAGTAAGGAAAAGGAGTGTTCATGCAATAAAACAGTAACTTGTTTAAAAAGGCTAAAATGTTTCTGCTGACTTTCAAATCATCAGCCTTCCATTTAGTCAACGATTATAATCGTTCAGCTGTTTGTAAATTTATGATAAAGTATAGCATAGTATCTACTGACTCATTTGCAGGAACATTCCATTCTATCTAGTGTGTCTTGTCTGCTTGTTGTGTTCTATAGGAAAAGTACTTCCAATTATAAAAGATGGATAATGTTGCAGGTAGTATTATTATTCTTTGGACTAAATTTAAGTAGATTGATAAAATATATCAAGATCAGACATTATTTCCTATATTTAATTGTAACAATTTTATAATTAGACAATGTGTGATGAATAGGGGCAGGTATGATAAAACCTTAATAGCTGAGTGAATGTGTACATGTGACAATGAGGAAGTTGAAGAATCTCACATGTCCTATTGCGGGACAAGTACAACAGTGACATCAGATCAACATATATTCTCCTTCTATTAGAGAGATTTCTAGGGAGATAATTTCTAGGTGAACCATCTCCTCCAGGATTCAAATCCAGCCACCACTCATCCAGTAGCAAGATTTTGTGCTGCTGCAATGATAATAAACATCTAAAGAACTAAAGATCCTTGTTCATATTATTACTTTGCTTAGTTATTTTCCAATAATATTTAGAGAATGTATTTATTTTGATGTTTAACTTTTGTGCTGGTCTGTGACCATAATAAAGATTGATTCTGATAAATTGGAACTGCTATGTATACTACATTAAGCTTCCAAGGAAAAGGTTAATTTATTTATTTGTTCGGATTTATATACCGCCCTTTCTCCCTTACGGCAGGGGTCCCCAACCTTTGCAACTTTAAGTCTGAAGGACTTCCTTCAGACTTAAAGTTGCAAAGGTTGGGGACCCCGGCCGTAAGGGAGAAAGGGCGGTGAACAGGCGATAATATAAATCTAATATAAGTTTATCAATAAATATAAATAAATACCTTCATTTATTTTAGCCTAGTTCACCAGGTTATAAAAATATTGTATTTGCTTAAAAGAAACTATACAAAAATATACTGAAATGCAGAATTTCAAAAGATCTTACAATCACTGTTATATGGTACCAATTGTACAACTGCCAGAATTAAAGGTAATGTATTATACATTACTTCAAACTCCCCAGTTCCTTATTTTTAAACCAATGGATAAATCAAATAATCCTAAAGAAATAAATTTTCTTAAAATATGTTGCATTTGAAAAAAGAATTGTTTATTTCAATCACATTATCCTATGGACTTATATTCCTTTATATGATTAGCACATGAAAAGTAATAGCCAAAATTTACTTTATTTTCCCAAAGAATCCAAAATAGGTTCATATTGATAGTATTCTTGTGTATATAATTAGTTATATTTCAATATTATCTTCTATAAAGGTAACCAGAGTTACATATCTGTACCTATTTTTTCTCTTTTTAAGTGAAGGATGACAAGATAAATAATTGTTTGATAATTAAATTAAATTACATTTAAATAATTAAATTAAACTTTTGAACAGCAAGATTAAAAGCAGTCCTTTCAAAAAAGGCATGCAATTTTGAAAAATAATGAAAAATGTAATGTATTTAAATGAATGCATAAACAAGGCATACTTTTCTCTTCAAAAGTTGCACTGTAACTGAAGCTAGAATTCAGATGTTCTGAGGTTACAGCTGTCACTTCATTCCAAGAAAGCACCACACACTGAATCTGGCCATACTTCATCTCAATTTAAGTTAGATTTTTGGACTGTTTTCCCTAGCATGTCTTTTAAATCTAATAGTCTAGTCTAAATATTTTTTTATCTGATCTTGAACATAGTTACAAAATGAAATTGTTGATTATGTTTATTAAGCAATTTACACTTTTTAAAAGGGGAGGACAGATCTGTAAACGCAGCAGCATCATTTGTTTTGAAAAGACTTTTGTACTTAAGATACATGGAATTTATAAGATTATGATCAAATCATTCTTTTTTTAAAGAAAAGAACCATATCTAAAACATGGATTTGCACTAATTTATTAAAGATTTAAAGGTTATCTTCAAAGCTGCCTAACACTGAAATCAATTTAAAGTCTTCTTCTTTTTTTGCAAAAGGTAACATCTAATAAATCCCTACCTTCAGTCACATAACAAATACTGCAAATATGTGTGTATGAGTGCATGTAAATACATTTATAGCTATCAAAATTTAAGTCAAATTAAATGTTATCTACTTATAATAAAACGAACGTATAACAATTAATTCCAAATCACTGTATATAGTATAGAATGACATATAATTTAATGAAAAATCTAATGTATTTTTTAAAATGTAATGTACTTTTCTAGGCACTTATATTCAGACTTATGCACGTCTTATTCACTTATGCACGTCTTAATTTATTGTATGATATCAATAATACATCAAAATATTAATTGAAAAAATTGATCCAGAATTTTTGAGTCTATTATAATAAGAAAAAAGTGACAAAGAAAAATACAAAACATTAGTGACAAAAAAAAGAAACATATTGAACATTAGTGACAACTAGAAAAGTGGTTATAAACTTGCTATAAAGTAACAAGACAATCTAAAGCATAGAGAAAAGTTATATCTTGGTGTTTAATTTCTTTCCAACACTATTAACAATAAACGGCTCTGATATTAGTTTAAGTCTAAGCATAAGAGAAACTTTTATTTCTACTTCCAGTTATTTCTGTATTAATAACTTAATCTAATAGTTATTATGCTGCAGACATACATACCTATAATAATTCTTGCATTATTTATCTTCATATAACAGGCATGTCTTGATTTAATTATTAAATTAATCCTTTTTTAATGTTATGCCTTTGAGGGACAGTTACTCCAAATAATAATAATATGGCAATAGCATCAAATAGATCACATAAAATAGATCACATCTTTGTCAAGTGAATAAGCAACTGTCTTCTGACCAGTTGCCACAAACTGAAGGACTAAAGGATTCCCATTCAGACTGAACATCAAGAATCAATATGGCAGCCCTATATTTAAAATTATAATTGTCCAATTTTTTAAATTTTATAATATTAAAATATAATTAGCATCATTTAATAAAAACATAAAAGTGGCTCAGATAAGATTATACATAATGTTATTACAATAAATGCAATAATTAGCTAAGATTGTTCCAAAATTTGAGAGAGAAATCTTTTCAAGCTCTATCTAAAGATACTGAGTTTTGACCCTAAGATGTTTTAAATATATTTCTAATCAATCCACCATATTCATAAACTAATGTGGACATCTTCAGTTGCTCCTAAAATACCAATCTCTGTGTGTATGAATGTCTATGTTTATGTAATAAAAATTAAGAATCTATAAGAAATATTTCCAAAGTTCTGCCAAAGTTCTGCAGATTTTGCAATAAAAAGACAATATAAAAGAAAGTGATTGTATGCCAATATCGAATAATATTTTTGCTTCACAAAATAAAAAATATTCTAGAAAGATTTCAGAACTAAAATATGCCTTCAGATTAGCCCATATTTCAGTTCATTGTCATTATAAAAGGAGAAGAAATGTTTAAGCTGTCATTTAAAAAAATCCCTCTATACTAAAAATGTTATTTTAAAAAAAAATAATGATAAGGGTTCAAAAGAATATTTCCTGTTAGGAATATGGCCAATTATAGATGATAAATCATTGATATAAATGACTATTTATTTTACAAGACCCATTTATGATAGGAACATTAGACAATTACATGTATATACATTTCTAGAAAAGTGAATTTTACCCTATAGGCTAAAAATAGTTGCATCATAAATGCAATATTGTAATGAAATACAACAAGTTGATACCAGAAAAGTAAAAAATGAAGATGAAACTATTAGCTATTGTTTTATTCAGTGCAATTGTCTTTGAATGTTTATAAGATAAAGTTACTGCAAAACAAGGTTCGATCCTGCAGCGGTTTTAATGAGAACCAGGCATTAGGAATCGATTTGCATCAGTACTTCTCTGCCTTCCAAAGAATTATCACATCCAATTCAACATAATAGTTTTAACCTATAAACCTCTAAGTGATTTGTAATCTCAATAAGATGGAGTGTATCTTCTTGTGTGGCCCTGTTTGGTCAGTCTCTTTATAATCTTCAAAAGGTTTATCTTTTTCTTCCTATGGCCCTCAGTGAAAAGTTTGAAAGTGGCCATGGAATACAATGCCTTTTCATTATGGTCACTCTGGTTTTGAAATGCCTTTCTTTTACACCTGCTACTTCTTTTTGGTACCAGGTCTCTAGGTTTTATTATTAATTCCTGTCTCTGATGCCTTGTATAGTCATGTATAATGTTACATAATATGTAATAGTTTTATATAATAAATGATATAAATGTTATGTAATAAGTGATGTATTTTAGTGTCGCTATTTTGATATCTTCTATCAATCTTGTTTCCACAAGCTGTTTCTAAAATGTGGTTTCCATTGTTTTAATTTTATTCTAATTTCTTCAATGTCTTTGTATTTGAAACATCTGGGGGGGGGGAAATAATAACTATTATTAAAATGTATCTTCACAATCTGCATTGTGACTATTCAGGCTGACTTATTCACAATATCCTTGACAGTTGAATTATTCAGTTTTCTGACTGCCTCTTCTAATATGCATTTCAAAATTATTCTAATTTTCTAACAAAAAGCAGGTTTAATATTATAGAATTATCCTATATTTCTATCAACGTTTGTCTCTAAATACATTTCTGAATACTTCTTAAATGTCATATAATATTCGACATGCAACTTACACGTTTACTCAGAAATAAAACAGCTGTGTTCATAGGACTTCAGTCTAAGACCTGTTTCGAAGCAATCCTGTTAACAGCCCTTGTTTCTGAGCAGACAATGCACACAAATGAGTCAGTCAACTATAGATTTATGTGAAAAAAAAATTGAGATAAAATCTGATACTATCAATTTTCGTTCAGTTATCAAGCTTAAAAAAGGGAAAATCTAAGCCAATCAAATAAATCTGAAATCATTTTTACAGAGTTGAGTACAGAGAGTAACCAACCAAATCCTTTAAAAAGATGTTATCATTGCAATTTGATCCTGTATTACCATTATAATTCCCTTACACCATTACTGATTTGAAACTAAACAGATTACCTTTTTAAAATATTTTTTATTGTTACCAACTAGATTATTCAATGAAAATGTCACATACTCCAGTTGATGCATTGTTTGTTTTTAAAAAGTGGTCAAGAATAACAATAGAGCTGAAAAGCTACAAACAGAACTTCTGTTCTCTATCTTAGCCACTTGTTTCAAAGACAGCATTATCTCTCCACCCCTTCCCCATTTCTCAGTGGTATTGGCAAAATATTGCACTAATCGGTATCACTAACTTATCTAACTAGAAGAAAGTTATGATACCCACAGTAATCATGGAAGTATTAAATAGTACAGTAAGTATATATTATTTGATAGATTAAAATTTTCTGTTTACAAATAATGAAGAGATGTTTCATAGTCATGCTTTCAATTCTGTTAACTAAAATGTCTAATACAAGCCATGAATAATTAATGTTCACTTCTTCTACTAGCACATGTTCAATTACTTTGCTTTATTGCGACAATTTAAAGCAGTGATTGCCAAAATCAGCTGCAAGGTATTCCACTAGAATTTCCAAAAATGCATAAGTAAAAACTATTTTAAAATCCTCTAGAAAAGCATATTTATTTATTCAGAATGTATGCTTAATAATAAATAATCCTATACAGCAGGTCTGTTGATAACGGGGCACATTTTAAAGAAAATATTTTGTTTTATTTTTATTTTTTATTTGCAGTTTGGTGTGTGTGTGTGTGTGTGTGTGTGTGTGTGTTTATCACTTGAAACATTATAGAAGATAAAACTGAAATTAATCCCCAGGACCAACTGTTACTGATATTTGCAAAAGAAAATTTACATCACTATTCTGACAGTGTTTTTAAACAACTGATTACACTTCAGCTTGATAGTTTAGATTTGATGATGATTTAGATGGAGGCAAGTGCCAGTTTTCAATATCCTCTAAGTAGTTAGGCTGCAGAAAACTTGGGTAGAAAGTAACTACATTCATAGATGGAATAGTAAGCTCACTCTGCTCACTCTGCCTCTTATCTATCTCTCTTCTTATTGCTAACTTTGCATTTCTTGCTTTCCCTTTTCCAACAACTTGCTAAATGCAAACCTGCCGCCAAGTTTGGTTGTATTTTGTGAAAATTTTTACAGTAGAAATAATAAATGGTTGACCTTAGGAAAGGACATGTTACTGTTGGATTGAAAGAAAAATAACATAATAAGCAAACATTCCATGCACCAAAAATGAAAAGCTTTTAGACAGGAAGCTTCTACAAACTCATTGCGGTCGGACAAGTCTAATAGGGAGCCTTTGCTCAGTTCCTCATGTGTTACATCAAATAAACCACAGGTAATGGGAAGGAACAGGACAGAAACTAACTTTGGACTGAAGGGAAATAATGAAACCTTGTTGAGCGACTCTGCAAAGTTCAATCTCATTGAAACAGTCCCACATCACCAACTGGCAGAGGAAAAGATGAACTCTGGGTTGTTCCTTCTCTTTCCTTCCCAGTGGCAGGCACGCTGTTGTTAGGGAAAGGGTACATATCCCAAGTGAAGACAATCGGGATTAAAACTGGCAAGGCAGCATTGTCTCATCAAAAGATTGTGGAAAGCCAACAAAAACCCGCAAGGCCATTAAAAAATAAGAAAAAGAAATGGCGCTACCCTGAGATTGGGGAAAACAACAATCACCAGGCTTCATAAAACTTTACAGATTTAAGTTCCGAAGAGAGATCGGACCTTGTCGATCCAAATTAGAATCTCCTTCTTTGGGTCTGATGCTCAAATCTTTTGCAGAGTTATGCGCTGGGCAGTGCACTACGGCAAACCACCTAATGAATTGGTTGTCATTATAACACTGAAGAAGGTGGAGAAAAGAAAGAGATGAGAGAGAATGGCCACGATGTATTTACAAGTTTCCAAAGACGCCGCACCTTTATGTCTCACCCGCGCACAGCCTCTCCGGAATCTGCAATGCTTCTAACAACTTCCTGGAGTGGCTCTCGGGGCAGTTTGGGCAGGGCTCGAGGTCGTAGCCGAAGCCCAGATTTCTCTCCGTAGACTCTCGAAGGAGAATCAGGAGCGGAGCAGACCTGGCTCTCCTTACGCACCCAAAGCCAATCAGTAGTAACTATTCTCAAGCACCAGCGAGATCCCGTCCAAAGGCTCAGCATTCCCTAGCCGCCCAAAGCTAGGCGACCTGGGACAGCCCAGAGAGCTTCTCTGCTACTGTTGGAGCGCCCCCCCCCCCGCATCCCCGGCGTCCCCGCTTACCTGAACGGCCAAGCCTTGTTTGGCCCGTGCCGACCTTTGCCCAAAGTTCGCCAGGCGAGATGAGCCTTGGCTCCGAAGGAGGACCGAGTTCGCCCGGGACTCCTTGCCTGCCAAGAAACAGCGGGGCAAGTCAACGAAAAGACTTCCTTCCGAAGTCCGTAGCCCCCGCCGTCACTTGCGTCGCGCTGGGTCGCTCGTTGGCTTTTGATTTCGTTCTCTCTTTTTGTTGTTGTTGTTGTTTTCAGGAGGAGGGCAGGCGAAGGCTGCTTAGATTGTTTCCATTCTTCGAGTGAGGAAAACTCTCCAAAGGCGAGAGAAAAAGACAGAGAGAGAGAGAGAGAGACTGAGGCGAAATTGGCGCTGGGAGGGGAGGGGATCTCTCGGGGAGCCCGAGAGCGACGGCCAGCAATTGAGTTTATTTTAACGTTGAGGCCAGTCGTGAGGGAAAGGCGTTTGTCCGCGCGAGCCTTAGTCATTCGCTGCCTGTCCGGCTGCCTGAGTTAGACATGTGGTGGTTCGCCCTGAATGTCACTTGAGCGCGGCGTGCAAGAGAGCCTCTCCCCCACCTCAAGCCCAGGCACAGCCCCCTGCTGCTCTCCTCTCCCTCCCCGGCCCGTGGCCACCACACACGCTCCCTCGCACACACAGCGCGCGCAGGGCCGCGGAGCATCAACCAGGCGCCTGTGCAACGCCCGGCGAGGTCCTGTCACGGGCGCCTTTTCTCTCCCGCGTCAGTTGTCTCGGGGGATGGGGGGGGGGGGCTGTATGGAAACGCAGCCCACCCCGCACACGTTTGTAGGCGGGCTTACCTCAGGCGGGGAGGAAGAATTCTCCAAAGCCTTTCTTAAGTTTTGGGGAGGAAATATTAGTTTTACCTCTCACTAAAAAGGTTCTTGTACTGCCTGCCGCTAAGTTGCTCCCATGCCAGTCTTCTGGGCCAGTTGCAAGCAGGTGTTTTAAGATATATAAGCAACCGAGGGATATGCCGGTGTCCAGGACATGAAAAGTTATTATGGCTACAGGACTGAAGCACAGTACAAGCCAGCATTTTCTTGCATCTGATCAAGCTTCCCTGTTTCTCTTTTCCCCTTCATTAGCAACACCATATTGATTGTAATGGTGAAGGAAATTCCTGTCCTGTTCTTCTTCAGGGCTGATCCATGGTTTTTGTTTCGTTTTTTACAAGGATGCCAGAAAAAGATCTGGGACTTGGGCATTTCAAACTTGGGCAATTCAACAAACAAATAACAATCTTTATGCTGAACACCTGGAACCTGCTGTCTTATCATTTTCCATTTTAAAATTAAAGTGTTCAGCAAATGGGGGGGGGGGAGATCAACATTTAAGAATCAAACTAGATTATAAACAAGAGATAACCCTATTTCACCAGGTTCCATGAAACAACTCAACATAACATAACTCAATATAGGCAAGCCTATATTATTACAGCTAATTTTCTCTCAGTAAGTCTTAAAGCCAAAATATGTTCAAAGTAAAATATAAAGCCCAGATTATGATTTTGCATAGCCTCAAACAGTAGGATAATTGACAAGCACTAAACGCAAACAAGATGTTTATGCTTGTGTCGTACAGTTTTTACTGCAAGCGCTTTTAGATCTAAACAGAAACAAAGTCATTATTAGTGTCACTCTAGTAGCAGTTTTATAATTTCAAATATTCACACACGGTGTCAGAGAGAAAGAAATAACTATGACACCAATAGCTGGTATCCCAAATCTGCAAGGTAACACAATGCTGCCATAGCAAAATAGACGACATATTGGAAAACCTTTGCTTTGTGACATGTTATGAATGAGTGTTTCTTAAGTATCACATTTTTATTAAATTATAAGACATTGTAAAATACAAAATAGAAGAGCAAATAAGAAGAAGCAAAAGGGGGAAGCAAAAAGGGGAAGAAAAGTGAGGAAGGATAGGGAAAGAAAAAGAAAAAGAAGCATTGACTTCCAACTCTTTGTTACAGTAGAATAAGGCATTAACAACAGATCACAGCTTTTTGCTTTTCCATAGTAGTATGAACAAGTCATTTCTATAAAGATCTATCAATCTAATCTGGAATACCCAAAAGCAAAGTTTCATTATTTTTCACATCAAGAACAAAGTTCAGAAGCAGTTTCCATCAATCAAAGTAGTCAGTTTTGCCATTTCAGCCAGCTCCATCAACTTCTGAAACAATTCTTCCATAGTAGAAATGTGCATACTGTCAACATATAATAACAAGTTCCATGTTTTTTCTCCAGTTCTTTTTCCATTAAACCTAAGAGGAAAAGTTCTGGTTTCATTTTTATCTCCATTTTCAGGATTTTCTGTATTAAGATATGAGTCATCATCCAATTGACATAGATGGTGAAAAGTCCCTTCTTTGTTGTTACACTTCAACATACATTTGACATACCTTTATACATCTTAGATAAGTTATCTGTTGTTAAATGCCAACAATACATCATCTTATATAAATTCTCTTTTGAATTATAAAGGTAAAGGTTCCCCTCACACATACTGTCTGTGCTAGTCATTCCTGACTCTAGGATGTGGTGCTGATCTCCGTTTCAAAGCCGAAAAGCCAGCGCTGTCCGAAGACGTCTCTATGGTCATGTGACTGGCATGACTAAACACGGAATGCTGTTACCTTCCCACCAAAGTGGTCCCTATTTTTCTACTTGCATTTTTACGTGCTTTCGAACTGCTAGGTTGGCAGAAGCTGGGACAAGTAACTGAAGCTCATCCTATTATGCGGCGCTAGGGATCTGAACCACCAAACTGCCGACCTTTCAATCGACAAGCTCAGCATCTTAGCCACTGAACCACCTTATCCCTGTTTTAAATTATAATTTAAGGTAAATTTTAGACATGTTTTCCCATTGTTCAAGCATCACATTATATCAAAATTTTCTTTCCCACTGAATCATACAATGTTTCACATGTTCATTTTCCACATTCAATTTCAATAACATTTTATAAATCTTAGCAATAATATGTTCATTGTTACTACATTTCCAATTCGTTTTAGTGTTTCTTTACCAATATTAGTTAGCTACTTTGTAAGATGGTCAGTTGTATCACCTGTGAATCTTCTGGAGCAGGGTTTTGGTATTGTGCCATCGTCATAAAAAGTAGAAACTGTTTTTAAACTTCTCTTAGCTGTTATACCAGGTGTGTTTATTGCTAACATCAGAAAATGAAAGGAAAAAAATGAAATTGTATTCAGGGCAATGAACATTAAACATTTAGTGATTTTTTTGTTGTTGTTGTTTGCTGCCCAAACTCATGCCTACTGTGTCAATGGCCGTATCTCATCCCCTTTTCCTTTTGCCCTCAATCTTTCCCAAATCAGGATCTCGTCACATTTGGTAGACAAATTATTTGAGTTTCAGCTTCGGTATCTCATTTCTAGTTGCATAAATATATAATTTGCATGTTTCACCCACAAAACAGATAAGTTTGTTCTTTTTATATGAGCAATATATAAATGGAACACATACAGTATATAGAATTGCTTTCACTATGTAAGAAAAGTACCTGTAAAATAAGAATTCTCAGCTCAGTTTGAACAGTTTAAACAAATTTCATTGTAACAAATGTACAAAGTCATCTGAAAGCAAATTTATAAAATATGTTTTTCATGGTATATGTACATATGTACTGTATAATACACACACACACACACACATTTTATGTTTTCATATTCAGACCACCTCTCGTTACCATCATAGGAAAAAAACTTAGTTTCAAAATGCTTTCCAAAGATGTTAATTTCTGCAGATTTTTCCAGTATGATCATTATATTTTTCTAACATAAGTAGAAGTTGGCAAAATGACTGGAAAATTATTACAAATGTAATGAAGGAATAGTAAGGTGGAATAGTATATGGTACGGTATATTCGTAGAGTAAATATTTCAGAGTCTATGTGTTATTCATGCATCTATGTGTTATTCATAGGACTATTTGCAATTCTGTCAACCCTTTTCCTTTTCGTCATGCCATTCCCCATTACTCTCCAACTATCTTAAGTTTTGCCATTTATTTCTCACTTATCTGGTTATTAGGCAATAGCGGCAACAGCCGCAAAGACCACAGAAACCTTAGATTCAGAGTTTTCCACCTTCCCTGGTTCCTGCTAGAATATTAAAAAACCATGTAACATTCTTGGTTAGATCATCAGGCTTCCCGAGAAAAGCAAAGTGAAGCAGTACTGTGAGAAAAATTCTCAACTTCTTCCTATTTTCTGGGATGCTTTCTGAAGTAAAACTGCCAAAGGAGAAGATGAAAGCAATGCCTCTAACCTTATGCTCTCTAGTACAACTGCAATCACCTGAGTCACATACAATCCATGCTGGCAACAAATATGGTGTTAATGCTAGCCTAGGATCCCACAGCTCGCTTTAAATTGTAGGCAAAATTATGAATGATCAAATTATATATTTTCATGAAGTACTGAGCAAAAGTTCTGAGAATCCTAGCATGCGTTCATGAAATTATAATTGATCATGAAAAAGTTAATTATGTCAGTTTCCAACTATTATGCTAAATGCCAAATTACATGTGTTTCTGTGGAAGTGTGATGGGGTTTCCCAATGTTTGTTTTTAGCTGAAAAGCATCTGGGATAGAGAAAATTTTGAGTTAATATCTTCCTAATTAAAATTGTTGTTAAAATTATTGCTGCTAGTGAGAAACGTTTCCTCCAATGAGGATTAGCTGTTGGGATTGGTAGTAAAGCTTTCAATTATATAAAAAAAAACAGGAGAAGAAGGTTAAGCACCATTTTCTTCTGGACTGCTACCTTATCCAAATCAGGACCAAATTTAATTTAATTTAATCTACATACAATTTAGATGCATTTATTAAAAAGCCATCATGGAATTACTTGATTTCAAATATTCGCTAAGAATCTGGCAAACCTTGTCTTCAAGTAGTTAGCCAATTGCAATATGAAAGGAGGTACACATACATCTGTACCAAGTTGCTGCTGACTCTTAACAACCACATAGAAAGATTTTCTTTGGGATTATCTGGTTTTTCATGCCTTCCATTGCACAGTGATCCAGTCCATCCACTCTTGCTGTCTGTCCTCCTTTTCTCTTTTCTATTATAGCCCTTTTAAGAAAACTAGGTGTTGCATAATGTGTTCAGAATATAACAATTTGAGCTTAGCTGTTTGTGCCTCAAGTGAGAATCCTATATTGATTTGTTTTTCTGATCATTTTGACTAAGCCTGGTATTTTTATGAGTCTCCTACAAAACCAAAGTTCAGAACTGGCAGTATTCTAGTTTGTAATCTTTCTTCAAAGTCAAACTTCTGTTGCTCTACAATATCTCAGAACAAACCAGGGCTTTCACACTTCTATTTTTTGTAAAGAAAAAAAAAATCATCGCATGTAAATATCTTTTCCAAGGTTTTCTTTACGAATCTACCAAGGGCTACTCTGTGATAAGGTGATGGTGCAATACGATGTCCACTTAAAATATACCTAGATGAATATATATATCAGCGATCGCTAACCTTTTTGGTCTCACGTGTCGTAAGTGGGGGGAGCGCAGGGGGGTTGTGTGCTGCATGCTGCACCCATAATGCAATGTACGAACCCCCAGTGTGCATGCATGTATAACGGGCGCTCCCCCCTTTTTTGCATGCTGTTTTCACCTTCCTCAGGCGACTATAAAGCCTCTGGAGCCTGAAGAGGGCAAAAAATGGCTTTTAAAAATGCTAAACTCAGCTAGCCAGCGCACACATCGGCGCTGGGGAGTTGACAGGGCAATGCCTTGTGCGCTCTGACAAATGGCTCTGCATGCCACCTGTGACACGCGTGCCATAGGTTCACCATCACTGGTATATATATATCATAAGAAATGAATTTCTGAAAAATTGTAAACTTTTACGCTCAATATTATCCCCAACTGTTGAGATTGCTGGGGATGGTAGTTTAGTAACATTTGAAATACTATGACTCTGTGGGTAGGAATTGACTGATTAAAACAAAAAACAAAACAAAAAACAAATCCAGTACATCTGTATTAGAAAAATCAAAAAGACTCAAAACTTTTTAAATCTTTAACCAAACTTTTTTTCTTTAACCAAAAGAAGAGATATAGCTTCTATGAAAAGAAATAAAATAACATACCAAAGTTAGTAAAGCCTGGAATAATTTGAGAAGTCTGTTTAATTAGAGTATAATTCTGGGAAACCTTCTTTGCTAAACAGTGCTAATTGAAAATATTCATAATATTAACACTGCCGAAAACGTGATGCATAAAATCCATCCACAGAATTTATTTTTGCTAAACTTGGTTTTTGCTAAGGTTGACTTATATGTTGTTTATTCATTTGGCCTGATATTTGCATATTATTTAACCCTTTCTACTATCAGTAATTATTTTATGCCTCTAGATTTTCATAATTTCTCCCACTTCCATCCTTCACAAGCCCAGAGCCTACCTGTCCTGTTTATTTATTTATTTTAAATCTATTTCCAGCAAGGGATACATTCCTAATTATTGCCACTTTGTATTTCATTACTATTTCACCAATAACATTGTTGTTGTTAGTTACGAAGTCGTGTCCGACCCATCGTGACCTCATGGACAACGTTCCTCCAGACCTTCCTGTCCTCTACCATTCTCTGGAGTCCATTTAAACTCGCGCCTACTGCTTCGGTGACTCCATCCAGCCACCTCATTCTCTGTCGTCCCTTTCTTCTTTTGTTCCCAGCATTAGGCTCTTCTCCAGTGAGTCCTTCCTTCTCATTATGTGGCCAAAGTATTTGAGTTTCGTCTTCAGGATCTGGCCTTCTAAAGAGCAGTTGGGGTTGATCTTCTCTAGGACTGACTGGTTTAATCACCTTGCAGTCCCAGGGACTCGCAGGAGTCTTTTCTATAACCATAGTTCAAAGGCCTCAATTCTTTTCAGCTTTTTTTATGGTCTAACTTTCACAGACATACATTGCAACTGGAAAACGATAGCCTTGGCTATACACACTTTTGTTGACAGGGTGATGTCTCTGCTTTTTAGTGTGCTGTCTAGATTTGCCATCTTATTCTCATTGTGCCTCAATAAAAAGTATTTCTCTGAAGTGCATGTGGATACCATTTTTAAAGTCTAAATGCCCTCTGGAAGCTACAGATTTAAGAATTCTTCAGTTAAGCAATTTCATTTACATACTGCTTCCAGAATGGCAGCATGGTTGAAAACAGCATATTGTTTCATTGATCTAATATGCCATATATGTTTGTCAAGTGGTCTTACAAAAATAAAATATGTATCTCTGAATGTATACAGAATGCTTTCCTAAATGGAATCATTTTCCGTAAAAATCTTTTTTAAGGCAAAAGCCTAGAAATTCGTATAGACTTTTGTTTCACTAATCACACAACATAGATTTTGCAAAACAGTTGCATTACATTAAAAAAAAATGCTCACTCCCAAAGAATTGGGTTCCAGTACAGAAAAAATGGCAAAGGAACCATTTGTTGACCTGACAAAGATATGTTTGCCTCTGCTTCACATAAAATTCATATTGAGGAAAATTTTGTTTGAAAGCAATTATTAAGGAAGGTGAAGTTTTCATTATTTGAGTCAGATGTCTCCAATAATAAGTGCCAAGATTAAGAAAGGCATTTTGTTGGTCCATAGAATAGATACACCATCAATGACAAGTGATTCAATGAACTGCTAGTGGAGCCAGAGAAAATGTCCTGGAAAGCATTAAATGATGTTGTTGAGAATTTTCTTGGCAACTACAGACCACCAAAATACATTCAGCTGGTTGACAAACATCTTACAGAATACAAGTGCAACATATCATTCACATTTGGACTTCTTTCCTGAAAGTCTAGGTACAGTCAGTATTGCCACAATAGAAAAACAGTATCAGGATAACTAGAATCTATCAATACTGGCAGACTGTTATTGGAACTGCAGAAAGATACATCAGATGCATCAGAGTATAAATGAAAATCAGCAGAAAGACACTTTTGGCTCTGTTAAATTCATGTAGCATGTTGGAAACATTATGTAATTAAATACATTATAGTCATTAAAAGTTAATTTCATATTTCTCAAGATTTCTAAATCATACATACATTCTAAAATTATATGTTCAGTTTGAAGAGCTCTATCATAATCACCAAGTTTTTCAGAAAGCAAAACATTTCCTGAGGTCACATTCCTAATCGCAGCAATACTCAACAATCCAAACTTGAACAAATACAAAATATTTTATCTCAGAAGAAAGCTATGTTTTCAGTTCAAAGCACCTTGTCTAAAAAAGAAGTCTCTGTGTAAGAGTTGGGTTAGGCTAATTTTTACATATAGATTGATAAATGACATGGGGTCGGGCATAAGCCCATTTTAAATATAGAATATCATGGAATATCAAGGTATACAAACATTTGTATTCAACATGTCTAGAAACATGTATCCTATATTACAACCATTTGAAGTCTTATTAAAGTAGATGGGTTGTACATGATTAAAATATTTAAATAAGAAGCATGCAATCTTAGTCTTGAATTATATGCAAAATCAACTGGAAACTGTACATATACATGCTAAAAGGCCTAAGAAATTGCATTACCAAAAGCACATTGCTGTTTCTTACAGATGAATGGGAATATCATAAATGTTTTGTTACATTTTAATAAAGAGTATTATAGCATCTAAAGATTCACAAAAGAGCTTACAAAAAGGAATGTGTTGGGGTTAAGATGCCAGAGGAGTCTTTGTAGGTTTTGTTGTAAATGGCTAACAGAACTATCTGTTTGGAAACTGAATACATTTCAAAATATACAGTCTGTGATCAGAGTGAAAAAGAACAATCAATCAGCAGTTCATCTTGGCTTTCCTGCCACATTTCTTTAAATTGGCAAGATGAGTAAGTTGGAGTGGTTGACACAATTCTCAAAGTGAAAAACCAGTCAGGATGAATTTGCACACCATTTGCACACAGTTGCATCACTACAGACTAAGCCAGGGATGGGCAAACTTTGCAACTTTAAGTCTGAAGGACTTCAGCTCCCAGAATTCTCCAGCCAGCTTTGGGAGCTAAAGTCCTTCAGACTTAAAGTTGCAAAGTTTGCCCACCCCTGGCTTAGTCTGTAGTGATGCAACTGTTCAATCATTTGGTTGCTTCTTGAAACACTTTGACAATGTATCCAAATCCTGAACTGGACTTCTGGATTACCTGTATGAAAAAAATTCCTTTGATTTAAATTTATCCATGCTACATATAAACTATCTGCTTATATTTTTAGATATTATAGTTTCCTTCAACACTTCCTTCCTGGCACACCTACTTGTATCCCAAGTAGTTTGCTGGCTTCTTTCTTCTCATGATGAAACTTAATATGATAGTTAAGTACTTAATTAAAGTGCTTAAATAAAATTCCAAGTATTATATTACCGGTAGGTATTTTTGTAAAACAAAAACCTATTGCTCATTTTAAAAGCTTGTGAAAATTGATTCATTGTGTATTTTGATTACCTATAGTAAACTGTCATTCTAATAAATGCACTGTTGGTTAGAATAATGTGAACAAAGGTATAATATTTGGGACTTCGATAAAAGTAGCATAGAAATACATTAATAGTTAGGAGAGGAATATCATAAATTAAGTCTGTTTGGGGGAAAGGAGAAAGGCAGGAAATAATCCTATTTGTTTCTGCTTAAAGGTTAATTATTTTGAGTGTGCCCCTAGAAACATCTATATATGATTATTAGAAATACACAAATGCCAACTACATAGCTAAATACATTGTGGTTATGTAAACAAAGTTTTGGTGAGATGACAATAATTCATGTTCTCATACATTCCAAAGCTTTAAAAAAAATAAGATGAAGCACTGTACCAGCCTAACATCTACATCTAGCGATAACTGTATTATTACATTGGATTGTCATATATTAACAATTACTGTCTTGTTAAGCAATACATCATAAGAGACAGACAATTTTGTTGATTCGGCAGCACATTTAGAATGTTGAAAAGGTGAGTGCAATGGAAGACAACCAAATTATCATGGTCAGTCACAAAAGGGTAATCAAAAGAGGGTAATCAGACGTTAACTTGTCTCAAAAAATTCCAATAAATGTTTGTGGGATCCTTCCCTGCAAAAAAACATCTTAAAAATTAATTTGAGGTTCATGATTACTACAACGCTATTATCACCAGAAGATCCCTACCTATTCAAAGATATCAAAAGATATTTATAAAATATCTGGATAATAATATGTCTGACAAGCTTTTAGCCACAAACCTGTAATTATTTATAGATTGGTCATCTCAGCAAACATGACTGCCCAGACTGTTCAGTAAGTGAGGTTTATTTTATGCTACTCTTCACAAGTGGTGAGATGATAGGTTTGTGTCAACAAGTCACCTTGCTTGTGAGAATTGACGGGAAGACTTCTTTTTCCAAAGCACTTCAAAAGTATGTTCTGATCACAACTTTTTCAAAATGAAGCAGTCTTCCAAGTTATGCACAGTTTTGCTATTTGCTACATGCCTCAGAATTATAAACACAGCTGTATCTTAAAGATACAAGGATAGAGAAAATACAGCTTCTAGCATGTGCCATGTTTGTTCAAATTCTACTCTGGAAATAATTTTACAAAATCTAATAAAGCAATCTACAACCTCAGTGGATTTGTACAGCTATTTATCTTCTAAAATGATAGCCTTGTGATGTTGCTGCTAAAGGCCAGATAATTTAAACAACTCATCCATGACTCGATTCTGTATGAAAGAGCCAACTTTGCATTACTTGGGACCTGCGTAAATAAATTGGGCAGTATGGATTTGATTTAGCTTTGTCCATTTGGTTTCTTAGTGAACCTGACTCAAGCTGGAATAAATTTCAAAATTAATGTAGGCCCCAGAAAAATTGTGTATTAAGAAACATCTTGAAACTGGTACAAACTACAAGATTCTTTACCTGGCATTGGATTAACAAATAAAATCAGTCTTTACTATTTCCATTAGCCAGCCCAAAGCAAATAGAACAGTACCCTAAACATTGGATTAAATAGATTAAAATGACTAACAGAAGGTAAAACAGCAGGTTTTTAAAAAACAAAATAAAAAGCTTAATTTAACAATAGGCCAAAAAATAAAACTAACATGATTAAAATAAATTAATGGCAAATGAGTATAAAACAGAAACTTTTAATGAAAGAAGCCAAGAAAAATTTAAAGTGCAAATGATCTATGGTTGACCAGATATGCATTTGTTCTGATAGTTTTTCCAATTGTGAGGTAATGAAAGCAACAAAGAATGTGTCAATGGCCTCAGCATGTAGAGTGTTGAAAGGGTTCAGGTGCTGGAAAGTTTATTCATATCTTCCCCAGATCATTGTTGGGGGTCTTAAAAATTGCTTGTCTTCATGCTGATTTAACATCCTGATACTCTTATGTATCAACTAGTGTGCTACTGCAAAAAATGGAGAAACAGAATAATTCTCAATATTGTGAACACAGAACAGTTGGAAAAATCTGCAAGGTTCAAAACAATTCAGATCAATCCCGGCTATATTTTTAAGGACAATCTGCTAATGCTGGCTGGGGAATTCTGGGAGTTGAAGTCCAGACATCTTCAAGTTGACAAGGTTGAGAAACACTGCTATAGAATGTTTTGGGCCATTGGTTATTTAGAATTCTTTCTTTCAGACTGTCAACAGATGATCTAATTCTTAGAAAAATCCTCTTTTTTCTGCCACCAAAAAGTTTTGACCTGAACAAGTAGGAACTTCTCCAGGCACAACACGCCCTCAACCACTAACATTGGACTTCCCCCAAGGTTTTTTCTTCTTTTACCAATGAACTGAGCGATTGTGGATCTCCTGAAGTATGTGAGTTATAGATCCAACCTCTGTGTTTGCTGCAGTATGGAACTCCAAACCTAATAACTATTGCTTTTGGTTTGGCCCACAGTTTCTTGGTCTTCTAAAAAGATGCCCTGGAGCTCTCCAGTGCTGACATTTGCTGGAGCTGGAAAAGGCTTAGAGATACTCCAAATCAGCCCTCTAATGGCTCTCTCTCTCATATCAAGGCAGTGGATCAACTAACAAAAGGAATTTCGTGGTTAGCAGATGGAGAGTAGGAATCAGCCCGAAAGAGTCAGTTGCCATCTTTTTTCAATTACTTTGGTGGAAAAATGGAATCCTTCATGTCTCACTGTTCACAGCCTGATAGAAGACCCTGTATCATGACAAGGCTTGCCCTCTCAGTTTATCACTAATATAAAAGATATTTTTTAATATAATAAATACCTTTGAGGAATATTTGAATATTGCACATACTACACATGCTTACCAGCTTGCAGAAAGGTACATCTTAGGATCAGAGGAATTGCATGTGAGAAAAACTGCATGTTATTACTTCTTGGTGAACATGAATGATCTTGAAAAATGATATCCAAATTTAAAATGCCCTAGAAGCAAAGAGTCATAGTTTTATCCCTATATTTTTTTCAAATCCAAAGGTTTATGTTTTGAGAAGATTGTCACTGACAAACACAGACACATATTTGGGGAATAAAATATAGCCTTAGATATAAATAACACGTGAAATGAACTTTTTGATATGCTAAAATTAGCAAGAAACATACACATGCAAAACAGCATCACATGCACGATGGGTGCCCAACTAATGCCTTTGAAGCCTTTGGTTTGTTACTAAGTTTAACAGATGGCTGCATCCTTTAATATATGTCAGACTTGCATTGCCTCATTCTATCAGAAAACTAAAGCAATTTCTTTTGGGATGATCCCACACACACACACACACATGATAATTTCATTTTGTTATACATTAGAACAGGGGTCCCCAACCTTTGCAACTTTAAGTCTGAAGGACTTCAGCTCCTAGATTTCTCCAGCCAGCAAAGCTGGCTGGAGAATTCTGGAAGCTGAAGTCCTTCAGACTTAAAGTTGCAATGGTTGGGGACCCCTGCATTAGAATACAAGTAACCCTAAAATTAGTGCCATATCATAAAATGGGATGTACATTCCTTGAGGCTAATTTCAGGAAAGAGAGCACAATTAATTACAAAGAAAAACTTTTAGAAAGTGGGAATAATCTCCATTAGAAATAAAACTTTTAGACCTATTTAATCTGTGCAGTTCAATGTTTAACACTATAAATATCAGTTTATATTTTGAAATACGTTCCAGGTCTAGTGAGACCAGGGCTCCATGAAAAGAGGCCATCTTTCCATTACAAAAGCCACCCATGTTGATAAATACTGTACAATGACTTCTGGCTAAACTGTTTAGATTAGACTGATATTTACATTTTTTGTAAATCTGTATAGACTGTAAATGTATATTTAAATATGTTTCAGAGGAAAAGGAGCACTATTGTGAAGCTAAATGATATACTGACATAGAAAAAAGATCATGGATGCTATGCGGTCTTAGCTTCTGCTGGAAAAAAAAGAAGCTTTCAGCTCTGTTTTCTTTGCCACATTCGAAGGTTTTCTTAGTATTTTGTCAGATGTTGCAATTGGAAGTTTTTGGCCATCTCTGCACACTATACATTTTCTTTTGTCTACTACATGAATAGTGCTTTGACTTCTGCAGGTTTCATAATTAAGTTGTGCTTAACTTGTCACATCTGTGATGCATTAAAAAAAGGTGATGAAAAACATCATTGATGGTAACCCGGAAAGTTTATAAAATAGACAAGAAAGGATCAAGAAAGGTGCTATGGAAACTGACATGGTAACTTTTGGATTATAAACTTTCTACTAAGCAATGCTGACTAGTGAAAATTGAGATTAGAATCAAGGTATCAAAACATTCTTTTGTGTACTATGCGATAGGATTGTGTTAGGTGAGAGGAATCTATGGCAACAAATTTATAGTTCATTTTCAACACACATCATTTTAAACAACACCTCCACCTAGTGGAATGCTTTTTTTTTTAAAGTCAGTAATGTACAATATGTGGATTTCACTGATTGCTTTCATTTTGCAAACAATACTCCTTAACGTACGTGTTGCTGTATCTGATCATTATCAAGTAAGGAGAAAAGAGGCATTTCTAATGCAAGTGAGAATTATAACTGATTTAGGTTTGCATCAGTGGTGGGTTGCCAATTTTTTCCACTACTGGTTCGGGTGCTCTCCCACACACATTCGCGTGCACACATGATGTTTCTTCTCATGCGCAGAAGCATCTGGGCATGTGGGCAGAGCCTCCCGCCTCCGCTATTACCAGTTCAGGCAAACTGGGCCAAACTGGAAGCAACCCATCACTGGTTTGTATTCATATTGGAAACTTAAACGATGCAAAATCTACTTTAAATTTCAAGATCAAAGGAACACGTGACTTGCAATCTAACAGAAAAAATGAAATGCAACACAATTTAAAAATACAGTGAGAAAAACAAAGTAAAACAAATCAAAAACAAGGAAAATCAATTAAAAAAAGATGGTGAATCCAGCCCACAACAGAACTCACAAGAAGCTCAAGCAGGGGTGGGTTCCTGACAGTTCTAAGCTCTTCTATAGAAGAGGTTCCACAAATCTACAGTGCCATTTAGAATTGGTTCCAGCTCCCTCCCCCCGCCCATCATCAAGATGAAGAGCGAGAGGAGGAATTCTGGAGTTGAAATCTATAAGTCTTAAAGCTGTCAAGTTTGAACACCTCTGGGGTTTTTTATTCTAAAGGGATAGGGGTGCAAGGATCTTGTAACTTGACAGCTTTAAGACTTGCATGCTTCAAATGCCAGAGTTTCTGAGCCAACATTTTGGTTGCTAAGCAAGAGCATTGTTAAGTGAGTTTCAGTACATTTTACAAGTTAGCCACACCCACCCAGTCACATGACTGCCAAGCCACTCCCACAAAGCAGGTCACACCTACAGAAGAGGTTTTAAAAATGTTGAAGCCCACCACTGGGTTCAAGCCACCTTAACCCAATGCCTGAGACAAGACAAGACCATCAAGGCCCTCCAGAACATACTAAGTTGGAAAACATCAGGCCTTTGTACCTATACAACATTTCAAAAAGGTCCAAAAATTAAATAAAAAGCTGGCATACTGCAAATGACAGCATCAACATTTATCATAGTATTTGTTTGTTTATTATTTTATCTATTTATTATTGTATTTGTTTACTGCTATCCCATGGCAAGATAGGCAGCAAATAAATTTAACAAAAAACAATAATATGTTGCTAAGACTTCGAATTTTCCAAAGATCTGCCTATGGTAGTACAGAGCATCTAACAGAGCCACTTTGGGTTTTTATTATATAATTGGTTAATGCAGAGACATGGTCTTCCTGGCAACCATTCTATGAATAGCGTTAGCACTTAGACTTATATGCCACTTCACAGTGCTTCATAGACTTCTCTAAGCAGTTTACAGAGTCAGCCTATTGCCCCCAACACTCTGGCTCCTCATTTTATAGAAGGATGGAAGGCTGAGTCAACCTTGAGCCACTCAGGAGCAAACTTCAGGAGAGAGCAGTGAATTAGCCTGCCTTACTGCATTCTAAGGGGACACAGTGGCTCAGTGGCTAAGACGCTGAGCTTGTTGATCAGAAAGGTCAGCAGCTCAGCGGTTCCATCCCTAGCGCCATGTAACAGAGTGAATTCCCATTACTTGCCCCAGGTTCTGCCAATTTAGCAGTTCAAAAGCATGTAAAAATACAAGTGTGAAGGTAACAGTATTCTGCGCACCTTTGGTGTTTAGTCATGCCGGCCACATGACCGAAGAGACGTCTTCGCACAGTGCTGGCCCCTTGGCTTTGAAACGGAGATGAGCACCATCCCTTAGAATTAGGAACAACTAGCACATATGTGCAAGGGGAATCTTTACCTTTTACCTTACTGCATTCTCACCACTGCACCACCATAGCTCATAGACCCTATCTCTGCTAGTAATCACTCCCCTTCCATTACTTTCAAAATGTGTCCTGCATAAAGAACTGCCTACCCCTGCATTAGGTCATGACCAAGCATTTTGATTGAGGTAGACTTTGATGGATATATGAGAAAATGCAGAAGACAACATCTGGAGTGAGAAGACCAGCTTAAGCTTTCCCAAAGTTATTTCCCTTCCCAATGCCTGTCCTTAGTCCCCTTAATTCTGTCAATGGAGACTTTTCCCTCCAGGATGCCTTCCTAATAGTATTTGTGCTCTTTTCTCTGCCTGTTAAGAAGGTTTATGATGCCAAATGTTGTAATACTAACAAAGTGTAACCATGGCTGCAGTTTTGATAGAATGAGCTATAAAGCAAAATTGGAGAACAGTATAGACTGAAAAACAATATTTGTCAAGAAAACCCAGTTATTTTCTTATGAACAATTGCATTTTCCTTTATAGTTTTTTTCAGTTCAATTCAGTTTTATTACAATCATATTATCGTTCAGGTTCAGACATGCAGCACACAAAAGTATAGAAGTCAAATAAATTAGATAATATTATCCTAAATGGGCATTCAAATAGAATCATTATTCTCTCATTCATGTTAGACTGCCTGCTTCTTTCACACCAGAAAGTAGTGATTTTGTTTTAATTTTCCAGCCTTAAATGTTATTTCAACTAAAAGATTGGCACTAGATTATAGCCATAACAAGAACCCCAATATAGAGAAGCAAAATGTGCATATGAACCAGTTTCTTCTCTTGGGTCATTAAGTGCTATTGAAAAAAAATCTTCAGGAAAGTACTAAATGGCCAAGTATTGTGTTTATATACATTTCAAGTTCTGTATTTGTAATGTAAATGCATTTTATTTTAGAAGTTGATGGTTGCAATATAGAGAGAAATACATTATATATTAATACCAACTGTAACAAATATGTTAACCTTTTGTTTCATGATATGATATTTATTTATGTGGTATTTTAAAGCTATTTTGTGAGCTTCGGAACCGGAATATAAAGTAAAATGAATATAGAAAACTGCAAATGAAAGACTGTTAAGATTTGCATTGTGTAACTATATAGTTTTAAATCCAGGAAAATAATTCAAGCCTGAAGCCTTGTAGTGCATTTTTAAAAATTTTCGATGAATCTAAGCTTGTTTTGCCTCACATACTAAGAATAAACATATTATCTGGCAGGTGGTAGAAATGTTGCATTATATGAAATAAGAATAAAAACAACTTGGCAGATGGATAAAAATATTGCATTACATGAATGAAATTCAGTACTCCTCTCCTGATTATGTTAACAGAACCAGATGCTGTTGATATCTTTCCTCTCTTCACCACCATCCCTCTATTATGTCACATATAAAATTGGTTTAAAGAAAGGAAGATAAGAAGATTTCTCTGCGTCTACCTCTCCAATGGTGAAAAAGCTCAGGTACTGATTGCCCATTCCCTGGCTGAGTCTATGACAATTTGCTGCATCC
Organism: Rhabdophis nuchalis; assembly: GCA_039707465.1. NCBI lineage: Eukaryota > Metazoa > Chordata > Lepidosauria > Squamata > Natricidae > Rhabdophis > Rhabdophis nuchalis. Next base: position 41,552,183 of record CM077648.1, on the reverse strand, counting down.
AACTCACTATGGGTATATTACACTAACATCAAAAAAAAATAGTGGAATGCAATCATTAAAGAAAGGATGCAAAAGGAGAGACAGAATGAAATGTGAATAGCAAAAATTAAAATACTGTGTGTATTTATTTAAGTAATTAAATAGAGTTGTAAATTATTCCACAGCAAGTTGACCTACAATGAATTGGCCATGGCGAGTTGGCTGCAGTGATGGTGAATTGGCTGCAGCAAGTTGGCTGTGTCAAGTAGTTTCATTACATCCCTGGCTGTATTTGATATTTAGGCAAGGCAAGAAAAAAGTGAGGGAAAGGTTGCATGTTCGTACCGGCTGTCTTCTACTTGTCATATAGTTGCAAGGGATAGAACACCTGAGTCACATGAGAATCTATAACAGTGTGTGGGAATGGAAGAAAGGTTAAAGAAATGTAACTGAGAAAGGCCAGATAAAAGGCAGCTGAGCCTGACGCAGGAATGTGGAAATGGCAAAAATCTTAGAAGGAAATCACTCATTAATCTTTGAAATATTCATTTTATGATATGATCCTTGAACAATATACAAGATATCTCTATCTCTATATTAGCACTGCTCATATCTCCTTCAGCTGCATCCCCCTTAGGCCCACTAAGTTTGTTCATTTGGCTTCCTTCATTGCCTCAAATATTTGTATGCCTATCTAGAGGAAAGAGGGCAATTATGATTAGGATTTTGAAAGCATGGGACAATGAATAGGATAAGATTAAATTGCTTTCTTATGGTTCATCATAAGTAATAGAGCAATTACACCATTGGGAGACAAATGGGTCTTTCTTATTGGATTTAATCCTGTACTACAGGATGTAAAAAAAAAAGCAGAAAAAATAGGAAAGTATTAAATACCTCTAATAAGTCTGTATCAGGTTCACAAAAAATGTAACAAGTTGTCATGCTCTCTTCCCTCACCAACAAAAAATTGTTAAATTGCTATTTGTGTGGGTAAAGTTTCATCGATTTGGCTCTTCAACAGTAGGAGTGAACAATAATATTCATATGCGAATCATCATTAGAGCATTAATCTAAATCTGAAAATATCAGATTCAAATCTCTAAGTAGCTGTAAATTGACCAACAGCAGTAGGTTGTAATTCAGCAACATGCCATAGATAAATAAAATTCACATGACGGTTCTGGCCCAGACAATCTCTTCACTTAATTCATCTCACACGATTGTTATGTAGTACATTGACTTACTTTTGATGCTCTTCAAAGTGAAATTAGGGCAGAAGTTTAAATAAGCTTGTAAAAAAACCCTCTTTTATTTCGATAACAAATTGTGGTGCTTTAAGACAAACTGGTGTCATTTTAAAAGGACCTTTTAAAAGGACACAGACAGACAGCAAAAATAGAGTCCACACATTTAACTAAACCTCATTGAGGAGCTTCAATGAAGGAAGAGGGAGAAACTTGCTAAGCGCTATGTGATCCCAAAAATGCTATTAAAGGTTTCAAAGGGAGAAGCCAACAACCACGTGGAAGGGGATTGGGTGTAAATATGAGTAAGAATAAACAACATAACAGAATGTGGCTTTCAAATTATGCTTTCCAGATGAGCATCAATATTTAAGTGCATCAAAAACAACACAGTGCCCAAACTGTTTTAAAGACTAACAGACACATTGAAGATTGGTTAGCTGTAAATTTAACTACATTATTTTAACTAATACTTAAATGCTTTCTAATCCCTTAAACCAGTGATGGCGAACCTTTTTAGGCTTGCGTGCCATAAGGGGGGGAGCGCAGGGGGGGTCGTGTGCGGGTGTGCCGCACCCATAATGCAATGCGCGACACACACCCCAGTGCGCATGCGTGCACTACAGCCGTGGCCAGGAGGGCGTTTTACCAGGTTCGCCTGGTTCGCCAATTGCGCCCCCTATTGGATCGGGACGCCCTTCGCACAGTCACTCACGCGCTTGTGACATCCCGACTGGACTATTGTAACTCTCTCTACATGGGGCTTCCCTTGAGGTGCACCCGGAGACTTCAGCTAGTCCAGAACGCAGCCGCGCGAGCAATTATGGGTACCACAAGGTATACCCATGTAACACCGCTCTTGCGCGAGCTGCACTGGCTGCCTGTTGTCTTCCGGGTGCGCTTCAAGGTATTAATTATCATCTTTAAAGCGCTCCATGGCTCGGGACCTAGCTATCTGCGGGATCGGATCCTGCCTCATACATCCTCACGGCCGATTCACTCCCACAGAGAGGGACTTCTCCGGGTGCCGTCCACTAGACTCTGTCAGCGGGCGACACCCAGGGGAAGGGCTCTCTCTGTGGCGGGCCCAGCCCTCTGGAACGACCTCCCCCCCGACATTAGGACCACCACGGACCTCCGCTCCTTCCGTCTTAAACTAAAAACGCACTTCTTCTGCCTTGCCGGCCTGGGATAGTTATTCCTCTGTTTTTGGGTTTATTGGGGATTTTTAGTTTAGTTAGTTTTAACGGGTATTTTAGCACAGGTGTTGTTTAATCTATTTTTAATATGAAATGTTGTGTATTGTCATTGTTTTTATTCTTCCTGTGCACCGCCCCGAGTCCCTGTGGGGAGAGGGTGTGGTTTATAAGTATTAAATTATTATTATTATTATTATTATTATTATAGATCCCCCCCTATTTTTACATGCTCTTTTCGCCCTCTCTCCAGGCTCCAGAGGCTTTATAGGAGCCTGGGGAGGGCGAAAAGAGCCTCCCTCTCCCATCCCCCCCCCCAGGCCCTCCGGACGCTTCATGAACTTCCCTGAAGCCTCGGGAGCATTCAAAATGACACTGCAAGCAATCAGAGGTCACTTCCGATTTTGGCGGTGCATCATTTTGAGTGCTCCAGAGGCTTCCCAGGCCCTCCGGAGGCTTCAGCAACTTTCAGGAGGCTCCCTGAAGTCTCCGGAGCGCTCAAAATGACGCTGCAAGCAATCAGAGGTCACTTCCAGTTTCGGTGGCACATCATTTTGAGCGCTCCAGAGGCTTCAGGGAAGCCACCTGAAGGTTGCTGAAGCCTCCGAAGGGCCTCCGGAGGGCCTGGGAAGCCTCCGGAGCACTCAAAATGATGCACCGCCAAAACCGGAAGTGACCTCCGATTTGCTTGCAGCGTCATTTTGAGTGCTCCAGAGGCTTCAGCAACCTTCAGGAGGCTTCCCTTAAGCTTCTGGACCACTCAAAATGATGCTGCAAGCAAATCGGAGGTCACTTCCGGTTTTGGCAGCACATCATTTTGAGTGCTTCGGAGGCTTCCCAGTCTCTCTGGAGGCCCTCCGGACGGTTCAGCAACCTTCAGTGCCCTGACAAATTGCTCCGCGTGCCACAGGTTCGCCATCACTGCCTTAAACTGTTACTATATGCATAGAAAATAAATGGAATATTATTCTGACTGTATAGAATGTTTAAGTATAGATAGATAGACAGACAGAGAGACAGACGGACAGACAGAATTTTAATTCCTGTTTTGAGTATATTATTTTCTACAAATATCTACCTAAATTGCTATTAAACAATTTGTAAGAAAGTATCAATATTCCATCATTGGATCACTGGAATTTAGGCAGATAATATTTGCTTGATTAGGCAGCAAAATAGAATAAAACAGAAGTTGACATTATAATAAAAAAAAGTTAATTTAACACTTCAAAATATATGAATTTTAACTGCAATCCTTTTTCTGGATCACTTATTTCAAGGCTCCGTTACATATGCATCTCGGTTTTCATGAATTGTCATGTTAATGACAAATTTAACAAATAGAAAATTCAACCTTCATAGTTAGGTGAATAGAAAGGTTGACATGAACAAAATAAGCCTTTTTGGCTCTAATATCTGCTCTACATAAGTTTCTCTGTTCACTACAATCAAAAGTCTGAGGTGCTTTTTCACAAATACTGATCACCTGCTGAGCATTTGAATTGAGTTAAGTTACATTATAATTGGATTTTCCTAAGGCACCATATTAGCATTTTCTACGATCTCACTTTTATTAGCCAGATCACTAATCAAGAATATTATGGCTACACTGCCTGCTAGCTAAATTATCTGCTGCTTCTAGATCTTTAAGCCAAGTTCCTATCCATTAAAAAGGCTATCATTTTCCATCAAGAGGCACTTGTATTAGTTTTCAGTGCCTAAAAACAAGAATAAATGTAATTTTCTGAATCTTATTTTAACAATAGTTTATATTTATTCAATCAGGCAATATTTTTCCCGATAAGGGAATGTAAAATAAAATTCACTTAAGAATTCATAGACTCTACTATTGCAGCACACACCTTTAGTTCTATCAATTCTATTAAGTGGAATCTAAATCAAATTTGATGAATGAAATAATTAGGATGTCTGTGATTCTGCAGCTGAATCTATGCTTTCCAAAGTTACCTGGTAAACGTCCACTACAAATAAGTGTGTCAGTATAAAATGATTTTTTTTCTTTGTATATGTGTGAAAAAGAGAGAAAGAAACCTTTATGGCAGTCTCGACAGCTGACAAAAATCTGTATGCAAATATCCAAAAAGAATTAGTTAGGATAATTTTGATTACAAATACTATTTAAAACAGATAACATGCTTTCTCAGCTACATGTGTGCGACAAACAAAAAATATTAAAATTAGTAGTCCAGTAGTATAAGCTTTACACTAGTAGTAGAAAATAGAAAAGTATTGATATAGCAATAAAAGTCTACAAGGTTATAGAGATTTAAAGTTATAAACTTATCTTACAGACCCTGTAAAACCTGAGAAGAACAATGCTTCAAATGCCAGAGTTTCTGAGCCAACATTTTGATTGCTAATCAAGAGCATTGTTAAGTGAGTTTGACCGCATGTTTTACAAGTTGGCCACTCCCATCCGTTCACATGGCTGGCAAGCCACTCCCACCTGGTCACATTTATGGTCACATAAATTTAATTCTATTTTTATACTGTGGTTGTATGTTAGGGGTGTTTTTTATTCTTTCTGTGCACCACCCTGAGTCCCACCAGGGAGATAGGGCGGTATAGAAATTTGATTAAATAAATAAATAAATAAAATAAATGACCGGCAAGCCACTCCCACAAAGCAGGCCACACCTACAGAAGAGGTTCTAAAAAAAATTGAAATCCACCACTGGTATGAAACCTGACCCTACTTAGCTTCTGGCCAGATAAGGTTGGCCAAATGTTTGTCTTTTGAAACAGTAATATATAAACATGTTCTGGACTATGATTCAATTTTCAAGGTAAACATAAACTTACAAAGTTTATTAACATACTACACACTCAAACACATTACATGCATTACACCATGCCATTGATAAAGAATCAAAACTACCAATTTCCAAATTTATCTCTGCGGAAATCTAAAATTGTCATTTATAAAAATAGGACCATAATTAAAGAAAGAATGCAATAACTATTATTTGGGCAAGCAAGGGCAATTAATATAGTTGAATATCTAATTTGCTGTTTTAAGTATGTTTTTGAGTTATTTGATTAAAAATCTGTCAGTCATATAAATTCACACATTAAATAAATATTTTGATTACTGTGTTTTCTATCTCTAAATATTATCCCTGATCGGACATCCAGGGTAATCTGGTAAAGTTTCTCCCATCTTCATTTTATGGTAATAAGGAAGTACCTAAAACACCTCAAGATGTGCGTTCTCTTAATATACAGCCTGTTGTCTCTAAAACTGGCTTCTACTGTACTACTGTAAAATGGCTTCTATTGTACAATGCAGTGGAGTTGCCATGGTAACGGCTTTAAAGTACTCCAAAAGGGGGCTCCCTCTGGTAAGGGGGAAAATCCAACATTGGAAATTACTTTTGGTCTGGACATTTTCCCCCCTATAACTAAATACCTGGGCAACACTGAGTTATCCTGACCGATCGTCCACAAACAGTAAGGTTTGGGTCCTTTACATCTTTCACACTGAAGCTCAGCACAGGTTCCCCTCAGGGATGTGTGCTCAGCCCCTACTTCTACTCACTGTATACATATGACTGCATATCCTCTGATCCATCCAACATCATAATAAAGTTTGCAGATGACACAACGGTGGTGCGTCTCATAACTGGAGGGGACGAATCAGCATACAGGGAAGAAGTCCAGAAGGTATCCGCATGGTGCTCAAGAAACAACTTAGGTCTAAATACTAGCAAGACAAAGGAGATGGTGCTAGATTTCCGGAGGCACAGAGAGGAACCTGCCCCACTGTATATTGAGGGGGGTTGTGTGGAGAGGGTTTCCTCTTTTAAATTCTTAGGAGTGCTTATTAGCCAAGATCTCACCTGGAAAAAGAACACGTCTCTGGTGATTGGAAAAGCTCAACAGAGACTTCATTTCCTTAGAGTCCTGCGGAAAAATCAGGTGGAACAAAGGCTGATGAGCTCTTTCTATCGGTCCATCATAGAAAGTGTCCTCACATATTGTATCACAGTGTGGTATGCTGGTTTAACAGTTGCGGAGAGGAAGGCACTACAGAGAGTGATCAATTCAGCACAAGAAACCATTGGTTGCCCTCTGACATCACTGGATAACATCGCCAGATCTCGCTGCTTTAGCAGAGCAAGGAAGATTCTCAAAGATGATTCACACCCTGGTTGGTATCTCTTTGCCCTTCTACCATCAGGCAGAAGATATCAAAGTATAGCCAGCCGAACAAACAGGTTTAAAGATAGCTTCTATCCTTGGGCTGTGAGACTTTTAAATTCAACCACAATCACTCCATGCACATGCTAGTTTTTCTTTTTTCTTTTCTTTTTTGTTTCTGTTATAATTTTGCACCAGTGAAGTTAAAACCAATTTCATTGTAATTTTTACAACGACAATAAAGATCATTATTATTATTGTTGTTGTTGTTGTTGTTGTTAATATTATTATTATTATTATTATTATTATCAGCTAGTTTAATATAATATATAATTGAATAGACTGTAGAAACCATTTTATAACTCAGAATGAAATTATTTTTCACATTTTAGCAGACGGGTTATTTAGAATGTATTTAAAACGTACTTCCATATAAATATTTGCATAAACCACCAAGAGGATTTGTTTACAAAACTCTTTGGTGGTTTCTATGTAAAAATAGATTGATGAATGAGTTTTAAATTTTTACTTTAATTATCACATTGGAGGAATGGCATTTTTAATTATAATGTGCATTTATTCTCTGATTTCAAACTAGGATCCAAAGCTTCTTACGAATTATTTTGAATGCACTGTAATATTTTTACATCCTTTCTAATTGCTCCAAAAAGCTTTAGAAATTTTGGCCCTAGGTTGGGGGAGGGGGCAGGGGAAGATTTCAGGCAGAACTGCAAAATCCCAATAATCCCCACCTCTGTATATACAGGCCGCTCTGTTGCAATAATCACTATGGTTAGCATGGGTACACTAGCAAAAAGCAAGCTATTGTTTCTCCATAATTTTCCAATGCCCTTCATTTTCAAAAGAAAGACTACGTATTACCTTACTACTTTTATCACATCTGGGCAATCTTCAAAGCCTTGCAGATATTTTATAATAAAAAGTTGTGTAAATTTATGCAAATAATTGAAAATGTATATTCTATTAAATAAATTGTTTTCAGCTGAAGTAGTGATACAACTTTCTCAGTTAATACAAGTATACAAGAAATATGTTATATACTACATCATCCTTTACTGGAATAAAGTAAATAAGATAAATACTCAAATTCCTTTTATTTTTATGACTGTACACCTCGTGCCAAAAGTAAATCCTACTTAACAAAAAATGCTGTTAAAGTTGGATCAAAGATTTAACAATGCAAGCTCAGATAATCAAATGAAGATTAAGGCACTACATACATTTCCCCCTTGATCTCAAAATGTCTAATATCATTTATTTGCTTATTATTTCCATTTGTAACCTTTCCTTCACTAGAAATATGGAGGAGAGCATGACTCAGTTCATTCAGGTTTATGTGAAACAAGAGAAAACCTAGCATTAGGCTATAACAAAAAAAATTCCTTAGATGTTTTAGGAAACTGGTGTCATTGAATTCATTGGCACCCACAATTATAATCATGCCTGCAATTTTAAAATTGGACTTATGTCCATTTCTCAGCAGCTGAGGGCCTGTATAATTAGCAAGGTTAAAAATAGATGAAAGAACCAGAAAGAAAAGAAGACTGCATTTAAAGAACAATTTGCACCTATTTCATCAAAAAGGTAAAGAGATTCACATCCACAACTTCATTTATATTTATGAAAAAATAGTGTGGAATTAATTTCATGTCCCTCTTCCAGATAATGAATGAGAAGGCCAAGATTTTCCATGTGTTAAAATGAATGCTTCATGAAGCCAATCTAGAAAAAGAATTACAGCCTGTTAACATCTGGGAATTTAAAGTACATTACTAGTTCTATTATTATGAATGCCATATGCAAGCATAGTGCAAAAAGAGATAGACAAAGATGCTACAAGATATTTAGTTATATTCCCAATACATCCTGTCCCTCACATCAGATAATAATTATATTTAGACCTCTTTATGATCACTTTGAGCATGTATTATAAATCAGGAAATAAATACATTTGAGATCATGCTACTGTTCAAATTAAGCATGACGTACCCTTAGAAATTATTCTAAGAACCATATATCTTTAAGATCAGAAAAGCTATTGCTTAATTTAAAGTTGATAATAATACACCATTGTATTTTAATACAATATGTAAAATGTAAAACAACAAATACATATACAGATGTAACTTCATAATACTAAGAATACTAACACTATGTATAAAAGTAGTCCTCTTTTTATTCTTTATCTCTCACCGGAAGATAATTTTACATTGTTTTGATTCATTTGTTTTATGGTTCTGGGCATTGTACCTATAGTGAGTTTATTTTGCCAAAAAAGTAATGCTAGAATTAGGCAGGATATTTATTTGGAAAACTTTCTTCCCATGAAATAGTTCCTTTCAGTTTTACTTGTTCAGACTCCTTTTTCCCTTGATGTAATTGATGATGAGAAGTCCTCCATGGAATCCAGGTAACCTCCCATCTAAAGCACCAATCACAGCAAAAGCTGTTTAGCTTCAGGATGATAACTGCATTATGGGTTTTCCAGGCATCCTGGGATTAGGTAGGGACTTGAACTACACCACTTTTGGAAGGACATTTGCAATAATTAGGCAAACTGCTGATCTCTTTCAAGTATAGTCACAGACTAAATAAGAAATAAATAACTCTTTGTATGTATGATACCAGAAAGAAGCTTTTATAAACAGTGAGCAATCAATTCTTGCATGTTTTCCTCCCCATTTTGCTTATTTTCTTAGTCACTCTTCTCTGGATGCACTCCAGTTTGTCAATATTTTTCATAAAATGCCATGCCCAGAACTAGGCATAATATTCTAAATGTGGTCTGAAAAATAAATAACATACAGATTCAATAATATCTTTTGAACTTAACATGATATTTCTGTTGATGAAGGCTAGGATTGCATTTCATTTTTGTTGCATTTGCAATAACAATAATGTCAGCAATCACCGTCTATGGATAGACTAAGTATAAGGATGTTATTGGAGGAAAAAAACCAGATGTAGAGCAGCTTTTAGATACATTGCGTTGTACGGATGTGAAAGCTGGACCACAAGAAAGGCTGAGCAACAAAGAATTGAGGCCTTTAAACTATGGTGCTGGAAAAGACTCCTGCAATTTCCTTGGACTGCAAGGCGATCAAACCAGTCAGTCCCAGAGAGATCAACCCTGACTGCTCTTTAGAAGGCCAGATCCTGAAGGTGAAACTCAAATACTTTGGCCACCTAGTGAGAAGGAAGGACTCACTGGAGAAGAGCCTAATGCTGGGAACGATTGAGGGCAAAAGAAGAAAGGGACGACAGAGAATGAGGTGGCTGGATGGAGTCCCTGAAGCAGAGCTTAAATGGACTCCAGAGGATGGTAGAGGACAGGAATGCCTGGAGGAACGTTGTCCATGGGGTTGCAATCGGACGGACACGACTTCACAACTAACAACAACAACAAGAGCAGATTTTATCTGACAAGGTAGAGATGATATCAAAAGTAGATTTACAACTGACAGATTGAAAGAATGACTTGGAAAAGGATATATCACTGGCTGCACAACATAAATTGCCTGATGTTTTAAAATTCTGATGGAAAATATAAATGATAAACCAAGACCTGGACATTTTTTTTCCTATTGAATTTACAAAAGAGGTTTGCATCTTTCATCCTTTCTTTCTCTTTTCTTTAAGTTTAATTTGTATTACATTTTATTCTTATAATCAAAATTTTAAATCTAAATTATATACACCTCCCCCCTAAAGTAGCTTTTAATTTTATAGTACTGTTGACAGTGGCAAAAATATATCACCACCCCAATAGGTTACAACTCTGATCCTAAGCACAATGTTCAGTAGCACGAAAGTTAAAACTCACTTACTAATTGCTTGGGCAGCAACTGTTCAAAGTTACAACAATGCTAAATAAAAAGTAAGCTTGCATCCAATTTTCACAGCCATTGCTGCATCATGCAGTCATGGGATCGCCATTTGCCTAATGCACATTTACAATCGTCACAATGTCACTCAGTCATGTGATTGCCCTTCATGTGTTTCACAACTGGTGTATATTTTCACTTGTAACCAGCACTTAATATTGTACAGTATGGAAAGTAGGAGTAAAAGCTGAATTGTGGCTACGTGATTTGACAACTACCACATTGCTTTGCTTAAACAGCCAAAAGGGAAATAAAGTCATAAGCCCAGTCATGGTCATGTGATTTTTTTTGGTAAGGAACCGCATCATTTAATGACTGAATTGCCAGTCCCAATTATAGCTGCTAAGTGAAGACTACCTGTAATACTATATCAACATTGGATTTCATGTGGAGGTAGCTTTATATGATGGGGCAGAAGGTAGAAAAAAGTTATGTACTATGTGACCTGGCACTACAATTCTGCAGCAGTTTCTTATGAAAATTAAGTTGCAGCCAATAATTATTTTGGAATATTTTTACAGTCCACACCACGCAGATTGTGCACCTCTGTTCCGGACCATTTTTTTTACATTCTACCAATTCAGAGGTGGGTTCCTACTGGTTCAGCCCAATTCAGCCAAGTAACTTGGCCAGCTACACCCCCGAACCAGTTCTATTGACGATGCCATAGGCACCACCATCTTGTTCTTTGTTTCTGCACATGCACAGAAGCAATTTTTTTTGTTACTGCACATGTGCACGTAGCACACATTGTGCGCGCTTGCATAGTGCATCCCTGAGAGAACTGGCAATAACAGAAGCCGGAACCCACCCCTGCACCACTTGATCTCTTTTTTTCTCCTCAGTTATTGTGTATAAGTGTATTTAAGAAGACAAGGCAAAGACATATCCATTGGCAGCTATGCTGTCTTACACTTTTATCAGACAATATCCATGTCCCAACCCCTGCCAAATTTCCTCTACAACAATATTCAGACATTAGGTTAAAAATAATGTCTGAAATGAGTCAGAATCCCAAAACCGTTGAATATGAATAGTATATTTAGGAATAAGGATATTGAATTTTCCTTTAGGCCTGCAGGATTGAGGGGACAGGGAATGACACTGCAAAAGACAGTTTCAATTTCCTTTGAGATAAATTTACTATTTATTTATTTGTCAAAGGTGTACAAGATAGGTAGAAACTTAAATATAACAAAGGAAGTAAGTACAAATAAATGGGGACAGTAAGATAGGGACGGTAGGCACACTGGTGCACTTATTGTCAGCTAAATCAACCAGGCCTCAGCAATTATTTTAAAAGTAGGGATCAGGGGCCTGATTCTACATTACAGCCATTAGGCTAAAGTTGAGTTTCTCTTTATGACAGAGCAACCTAAAGTAAGCAAGAAAGGGAAAGATGTGAACCAACAGAGAAAATAGATTACTACTTTATGCTTATTGGCATACAAAATGTTTAAGAGCCTTTTTGCAGTATAGGGAAAGACTTGCATTCATTTCTATACTTCAAAATTTGATGGAAAGCACTTTAAATTAATAACCTGCATATGTGAAGGACAGCAAGAGCATTAAAAGTATCATTAAAGGAGGGAGGGGAAATCAATTTTGGGGGGAAATAAACTTTTAGGTTATTGTTAAATTGTCTCCATAGGATAAAGCTGGAGGTGGCTTATCCTGTCTTCCATTCCAGTGCTTTTTGTAAAGAATAGATGTGCTTAATTTCTGGATCTTATTAAAACACATTCTGCAGTGGGCCAAAGATGAAGTACGTGCATTCATAACATCTACACAAAGTTTCCTCTTGGACTTCCTTACCTCCCTAGCAATTGTCATGTAGGAGCTTTGCTATCCAACTTCGCCAGGAGATTTTTTTAAAAAAATGAATAGAATTCAGTGTTAGAATACTTTAGTTACAATAGTAGACTTTCTGTGGCCAAAATGAATCAGAATGTCTCAGAAAGTGCTTCCAGATGGAAGGCTTCTAGTAGACTTTAAAAAAAAAAAATTTGGGCAGTTATTTCAATTTTTTTCTTCCTATCTTTTATTTATTTTTTAATTCATTCATTGGGTGAAAAGAAAGAAAATAGGAGACATAAGAAGGAGAAAAACACAGGATTACATGGCAAACATGCCATTCTGGTCCACTGAAAATTATGTGAACGAAGCACATTCATGGTTGCGTGAATATATTTTAACAGCAAATATTTAAACTGCATAGAAAAATATTTAAGACTAAATTACAAAACACAGTTTTGGTGTAGTTGTTAAATGCACTTGTAGAACAGGGACACCAGATGTTCTAACACAGGGGTCTCCAACCTTTGCAACTTTAAGTCTGAAGGACTTCAGCTCCCAGAATTCTCCAGCCAGCAAAGCTGGCTGGAGAAGTCTGGGAGCTGAAGTCCTTCAGACTTAAAGTTGCAAAAGTTGGAGACCCCTGCTCTAACGCTACCATGCATTCAAAGCCAGCTGGGTGACTTTAGTCCAGTCACTTTTTCTCAACCAAAGCAAAAAGACTTCCAAGCAAAAATCACTTCCAAAACTCTGGGAATTGTCCATATGGTTTCCAGGAATCAAAATGGATTTGAAGGCACCACAAAACAAAGCAAAGCAAAAACAACTGCAAAACCCCCCCCACTTTTAAGTGATGTTGAAATGTTTTAACTAGAAACAGCCAAGTTAGAGAAAAGGGGACCAGGACCAGAACCATAGTGCACATAGTGCAGCATACTCACCTACCTACACGGACACACTCTCCCTACCTACCTACTGTATTTCTCTCTCTTTCTGTTTCTTTCTCTATCCTTCTACTTACCTATCTACCTACACTCACACACACTCTCTCCCTAACTACCTATTATATTTCCCTCTCTCTATTTCTCTCTCTTTCTATCCCTTTATCTACCTACCTACCTACGTACTTTACCTACCTACCTACTGAATTTCTCTTTCTTTCTCTCCCTCTCTATCCCTCTCTTCCTACCTACTTTTTTTTGTAATTTGCTTCTTCAAAACCTTGGTGTGTCTTATACTCCGGTGCGTCTTATACTCTGAAAAATACGGTATCTCATATCTGCTACATACATATGTCTTGTAGTATTCATCTGCTATTGCTTGTTATTTTCTTTATTATAGCCTTTGTATCTTTAATAAAACTGCTTTATCAAAAAATGCTTTCCTTTGATAGTACCAATTGTAAGAAAGATCCTTGGCACTAACTGAAATTTCCTTCCTAAAGGTAATAGCATTTTTTGAGGTGACACACCACATCAGGAGAGGAAAGATATATTCAATAATTTATTTTCCTTCCTCTACATTTACTCTTTGACTCTTGCATTTTTTTTGCTCAGCATTTGATAGTTCTAATTTTAATATAGTTGTGATTCTTTCCGTAATATTTTCCCAGTCTAGAAATACATTAGGAACTGCAATTTTCAAAATTCTAAGCCAGCTCAAACTTGCCGGATAGCCATTATAGAAGCTACAATCAAAACATTAAATAATTAATTAATTACTTGTTTTCATTTAGTTTATCAAACATGTACAAGATAACAACTTTAAGTATAAACATGGACATGAACACAGGAAATGGATAAAAATAAATGGGAACAGTAAGACAGGAATGGTAGACACACAGGTATGCTTATGCCCCCTTTACGGACCTCTTAGGAATGGGGTGAGGTCCATGGTAGAAAGTTTAAGGTTAAAATTATAGAGGTGTGAGGATGTAACAACAGAGTCAACAGAGGTAGTGCATTCCAGGCATTGACCACTCTACTGCTGAAGTCATATTTCCTGCAATTGAGTTTGGAGCAGTTTACCTTTAGTTTGTATCTATTATTTGCCCATATATTATTGTGGTTGAAGCTGAAGCAGTCATTGACAGGTAGGACATTGTAGCAGATGATTTTATATACATGTATTGAAAAGCCAGCACCATATTGGGGAAAGTGTTAGTACCATATGTAAGCTAGTTGAATTTTGATGTTTTTTCTAGATCAAAAATTCTAACATATCTTTTTATTACCTTAGAGTCTTCTTCGGGATATATGAAATAATAATCCCCATTCAAATAGGTAGTTCAGAATTTCTTTTCATATCTTACCCAATACATAGTAAACAAAGCAAAACTTTCATCTACTCTCCAGCAACTCTTTCCAAAACTTTGGAGCCAGACTGACTTTCTCTGGAAATGTTTTTGTTCTTTGTGGACAGTTGGCTCACAATTATATGAAACTTCAACTTTATAAACTAAAGTTTTTAAGCACTTCAGGGGCTCCAAGTATGTAGAGCTAGCCGGCTTGGATTTTTCTGTTAGTTAGTTCAGCAATACTAAAGTCATACCGTATTTTTCAGAGTATAAGATGCACATTTTTTCCTCTAAAAGAGGCTGAAAATCTGGGTGCGTCTTATACATTGAATACAGCAATTTTTTGCATCCTGAAAACCCGCCCCTTCACCAAGATGGCCATGCACATACCCTTATAGAGGCTTCCAGAGAGCTCCTTGAGGCTGGGGAGGGCAGAAATGAGGGAAAATGCCCCCCAGCCCCCAGCAACACTCTATAAGCCTCCATAAGGCTATGCATGCTATTTTTATGACCAAAAAACGGCTCATTTTTGCGATAAATGTGCCAGGGGTTTGCTCATTTTTGACCCTCCCCCACCTGCCCAGGAGCACTCTGCAAGCCCCCCCCCAAGGCTATTCATGCCTTTTATTTGAAAAAAGGGCCCATTTTCGCAAAAAACGGGCCGTTTGGGGGAGGTTTGTAAAGTGCAAAAAGGGTTTTTTTCCCCCTTTTGGAAAGCTGTTTAGTTATAGTGATTGATGAGAATTACATTGGTCAAGTACTGAGCCTGCAGAAACAAAGATTTGTTCCAAAGGTGGTCAGTGATTTCCTTCTCCAGCACATGGGTAAATACACCTGGAAACATCTACCTACCTACTCTCTCTCTCTCCCTACCTATCTACTATATTTCTCTCTCTCTCTATTTCTCTCTCTCTATCCCTCTACCTACCTACCTATCTACACACACTCTCTCCCTACCTACCTACTGTATTTCTCTATCTCCCCCCTCTATCTACCTATCTACCTATAGACCTATCTACCTACTCTCTCTGTCCCCCTACCTATCTACTGTATTTCTTTCTCTCTATTTCTCTCTATCACTCTACCTACCTCCTATCTACACTCTCTCCCTCCCTACCTACCTACTGTATTTCTCTTTCTCTCTCTCTCTCTCCCTACCTCCTTCCCTCTACCTACCTACCTACCTACTCTCTCCCTACCTACCTACTGTATTTCTCTCTCTTTCTCTCCCTCTCTATCCCTCTATCTACCTACCTACTTTTTTAAAAAAAAATTGCCTCTTCAAAACTTGGGTGCGTCTTATACTCTGAAAAATACGGTATATATCCAAGTTATTAAATACTTCTAAAGAGACACAGAGCTTTCATACAAGAGTTAACCGACAATCTTACGACTAAACAATTATTGCCTCTAAAGACATTTTATGAACAGCAAAGTGGGCATCTGAAACAACAATTTGAATATGATATGCTGAGGTTGCTTTGCCAGATAAAGCTTTTAGCATGTAATCTGCCTTATTCACGGAATGCTATAGGAGCCAGATGTTACTGGAGTTCACTTGTAATTTACCATCTTTTCTATCCACAAAAATCCATTAAGTTAAAAAGAAAGGGGAAAAAGACATAATGCCTGCCAACATTAGTGCTGGTAAAGGAACTGAAAACAATATTAGGAATGTGATGAAATTAGAGAAAGAAGCTCAGTTTGGTTTCACAGATGGCTTTCAGACAAGGCATCTGTAGATAAAGATAAGCAAAGCATGAGATCAAATAATCACTGTCGTCGTCATCATCATAATCATCATTATTTTGGCCATTGTCTATCTGCTTCTGGATGAAGGCTTCTTCTGGATGTTTCCAACCAATACAGTCTTGAATTTTCTTTTACCAATTGGGCCCACTTGTGGATCTTGTCAATCCATCTTGTTTTAGGTCTCTTTCGTGGATGCTTTTTATCAAGTAGAATCCATGCTAGGACTGCCTTAGTCCACCTGTCATCAGTTCTTCTTGCTATGTGACCAATGTAACTGCATTTACTTTAAATAAAGTTGAGTCTGAATTTTAGATGATCAACATTCCTAAATAAAAGCTTAATGAAAATATTTTGCAAAGGCCACCATTGTATCAACCTAGGGTTGCCAATACAAGCTTAAACAAATCCCATATATTTTAATCTGCCATAAATGTGTGCCTGTGACATACTCATACAGCAATGTGTATTAGACTGGTTTGTGTATGTATGTGCATAGGCGAGTGTGTGTATAGTTACTATATCTATATTTTCACAACCTAAACTTCCACAATATAGAAGGACAAACGAATATATTAATTGAATTTTTAAATGTGAATTAAAAATTGATTTCTTCTAAAATAAGGTGTCCTGTTTTATAAACTATTTACTACAGACAGTACAGACAGCATTTTAAAATGCAAATATAAATACTCAAGAATACACACACAGGTTTCCTTTATTCTTTCAGAAACAGCAAAAAATAAATCAGGAAATGAAATATGAGGTCCACAGTAAAATGGATGCTTGCAATGTATTAAAAGATGCTTGCAATGGAAGGAAAAGAAGAACAAAGAAAAGACACTAAAAAAGTAAGTAAAAAGAAAGTAAGATGAGGGAAAATAGTAACAAAATAGGGGGGAGAAGAGAGGGAAACTCTAGATCAGTGATGGCAACCTATGGCACGCGTGCCGCCTGCGTGAAGCCATAGGTTGCGAGGCGATGCCCTGTCAGCTGGCCAGCGCGCATGCGCGTGCTGGCCACCTGAATTCGCCCTTTTGTCATGCTTTTTTCACCCTCCCCAGGCTGCAAAGGCTTTATGGGAGCCTGGGGAGGGTGAAAAGAGCCTTCCCCCACCCGAGGCCCTCCGGAGGCTTCATGAACTTCCCTGAAGCCTCTGGAGCACTCAAAACGATGCTGCAAGCAATCGGAGGTCACTTCCAGTTTCATTTTGAGTGCTCTGGAGGCTTCAGGCTTCAGGGAAGCTTCCTGAATGTTGCTGAAGCCTCCGGGGGGCCTCCAGAGGGCCTGGGAAGCCTCCAGAGCACTCAAAATGATGCGCCCCAAAACCGGAAGTGATCTCTGATTTGCTTGCAGTGTCATTTTGAGTGCTCCAGAGGCTTCAGCAACCTTCAGGAGGCTTCCCATAAGCGATAACTGCAGTGAATTTCCCTCTAGTATGCCACAACAAGTTGGCTTCTTTCCTTACAAATCAAAGATGCCCCATCTACCTTTAGATCAGACAAGAGATACACTGTTCAGATTAAAATAGTTATATGACCATTTCTTCTCCGTGGGTATCATTATTTACACAATTCTTTAATGTATAACATGTTTTTAAAATGAAAAGGCTGACAGCTGTATCATATTTAGAATATATAGTCTTAGCCACATGTATGCATTGTAGCTTCACAAAATAGAGCTGTATACACATCATTGAGTGCTTACGAAAGTTTATTAGCTATCATCCTCCCCCTCAAAAAAAGACCCATTAAAAGAAAATACTTAAAATATGTGTTTGCTGCTGCCTTACCATTTTCCTTGTGGTGCACATCTGGCGGAAACCAGTCAGGAACATACCATTGATAGTCTGGCTGCGCAGAACAAATAAAACATTATTACAGCAACGTGGACTTCATAGGCACTTCAAACAAAAGACTAGTATAAATAGTAAATATAATTATATTGTGAGGCTTTTCATTAGTCATATCAAAGTAATTTGCTCCTAAATTGCTGCCTCTTATTTTGATGAATTAATTATTCTGATTAAATTCTTCAGCTGTTTTTCTTTCTATTCCTGTCTTTTTGATGAAATCTCCTAAATCAAAACAAACTTTATTCATGTTAGCAAATCAGATTTCTAAGAATTTTATGAACCTTAAAAAGGAACTTCCGTGGAAGGAAGACATGGCAAAAATGGGATGCACCTGATGCTATCATAAACAGATCTCTAATGGCTGCCAGTGTCAGCTGACGAGGCTATGAGAAATCCGGCACACATCAATTTGGCAGGTGAAGATGCTCCAAAAGGAACTTGATTGCGTTTGTTACAAATTATTTTAAAATGCATTGACCTCCCAGATGGAATTCTAATCTCCCTGCCTGATGGCAGTAAGTTAGGATTTGAGTCCTTTTTTTTTAAATACAGGTTTTGCAAAACCATGCATTATTTCAGTTAAGGTATTTATTTCAGATCTTAATTGAAACACTGAAATAAAATGTTAAAAGGCGATGGAATGGGAGGCATAGATATATTTTGAATTTTCCAAACAACAAAATAACAGAGTTGGAAGGGATCTTGGAAGTCTTATATTCCAACCGCCTGCTCAGGCAGGAAATCCAATGCCATTTCTGACAAATGATTGTCCAATTTCTTCTTAAAATTTTCCAGTGCTAGAACATCCACAACTTCTAGAGGCAAGTCATTCTACTGATCAATTGTTCCAACAGAATCCATTTTCTTGGTGCTATCCCAAAATGGCAGTTATGGAAGGAGTTATCAGCCACAGTACACATGGTAGAAGTAATCTTAGATCAGTGTTTCTCAACCTTGGTGACATTAAATCCTGTGGACTTCAACTCCCTGAATCCCCCAGCCAGCTGGCTGGGGAATTCTGGGAGGTAAGTCTACAGGACTTAAAATCGCCAAGATTGAGAAACACTGGTCTAGACTTTCAGAGTGTCTCTTATCATGCTTCCTTATTCATACTGAAGCATTGGGGTGTAGTCATCCACACTTTTATTTTAAGAATGTTTATGGACTTATGTGTAGACATTCTTAGAAATAAGGCTGATGCAGAGGCAATTAATTTTCATTGCAACATACCAATTTCCCATACTAAACTCTTAAAATGAGATTGGAACTGGTAAGCACTAAAGAATTTGCTAGTGAATTGGTACTCACAGGTACCATAGGAGGGCCTATGCGTTTATGCTTTCTTCAAGACTAAAGAGCTGACTTCCGGTTCCGCCTTCCAGCAGCGACGGATGAGTCTTGGACTCGTTCGCCGCTTTTCCTTCTTTCTGCCCCCCATCGGGGGCGAGGCACCCTCATTTTTGGGGGCCTCCCGTAGGGCTGGCTTGCCTGGGTCTGTTCCTCTCAGCGGCGGCTGGAGAACGGCCCTTGTCTTCGGTCTAGGCGAGGGGAGGCATGCTGCGGGGGGAGTTTCCCTTCGCCAATGGAGGACGATAACGATCAGCGAATTTAAAAAGAACTGAGCGTGCGGGTCGGAAGGCTCCCTGGGGCTTTGGCGGCGAGGTGAAGAGTGAGTGATTTTCAACATTATTTATGCTGGCAGCCTGGATTGAAAGAACGTAGAGGGGGGTGTTTGTTGGTTAAACCCCCCCTCGGATTTAAAGCGGCGTTTGGAAATGGCTCCTCGTTGCGAGGAAGCGGATACTTTGTTTCCGGACTGCTTTGAAATAAGCGAAAGTGATCTGCGGTTTATTTTCTTACAATGTATCTAAGTCCGGCTGGCTTGATACAATTTTTCTTTGGTTATTTTCTCCTCCTGGCTCTCAGACGGGGCGGTGGAGGATGGTTCCCTTTGTTCCTGAATGATTATTTTTATCTTTGGAAAATTACCAACATCTCTTTGTGAAATGGACTCTCTCTCTCTACTAATGAAGAAATTTCTGGATTAATTGATTCCTTCCCTGAGTGCCTTCTCTGCTAAAATTATTGACTGTGAAAAGTGTTTCTTTGCTGGGTCTTGAATTCTTTTACAACTTTCACTTGAACTGTTTTTCTCCTGATTTGCCTCAACGGCCCCACCCAAAAAATGCCATCTTAGTGACACTGACTTTAACAGCTTACCATGGCATCAAAATCAGAATTGGCAGGATTGGAACAAAGAATGTCATCTTTGGAATCAGTGTTACAAGCTCTGGTGCAGGAAATTAAAGCTTTGAGAGCTGATAATAAAAGTTTCAAGGAGGATCTTCTGGAAACACGGAAGCAAGTGCTGGAGAATTCACAGAAGACTGAGGAGCTGGAAGGGGGGCTGGCAAAGGGAGAACTTAAAAATGTCAACATTGAAATAGCAGATTTGTCTGGTCATATGTCTAGGATGGATTTTGAAAGAATGTCATATTTTTTAAGATTTCAGAATATTTCGGAAGAATCTGGTGAATGCCTTCCTGATCTCATGAGTACAATTTTAGCAGACTATTTACAGAAACCTAAAGATGAGATCAGGGGGGACATTAACCTAGTCTACAGAATAAATTCAGCATATGCCAGGATAAATGAAGTACCCAAAGAGATACATATTAAATTTGTTAGAAGGTCAACCAGAGAGGGAATTTTGAAGGCGCAGAGAGGGGGGCCGTTAATTTACCAACAAAAGGAAGTCGCCATCTTGAAGCAGATCCCAAAAAAGATTAGGGAGGTGAGAAGGAGGTACTCCTTCTTATCCAGAAAATTGTTTGACCATGGGATCTAGTTTAAGTGGGCGATGCCGGAAGGGATGTTGGTGTTCTGGGATGAAGGAAGAGTAAGGATTAAAACAGTTGCTGAGGCGGAAGCCTTTCTTAAAAAATATTCCTCTATCCTGGGGGAAGATCCAGGGGGGACGGAGGGGGCCACGGCCCCGCCCGCTGGGGGCCAGGGAGGAGAAAAAGAAGATACAATTGCCAAGAGACTTAGATCGAAAAAATAACTTTGCTTTTTTTAATTATTATTAATATTGTATAACCTTATGTCTGGATGTTTGTACACGACTGCTAGCATAGAATGGAGAATTTAGGAATCTTGTACTTATTTTCACCTTGTAGTACTTTTGGAAAAATGTTCTTTTAATGTTTTATTATGAAGCCCTAGAAGGGCCAATGATCCCGACGCGAAAGTTCTTAATATGTTTCTGTATCCCTTACCCTACCCTTTTCGAAAATGGTAAAAACCAATAAAACTTTTTCAATATAAAAAAAAAAAGACTAAAGAGCTCAATGCACTTTTGGAAAGGTACAAAATGATGCTCCTATTTAACAAAGGCTATAAACAAACAAATGTTAACCGAATTTTCAAGTAATCTTAATCTACAAACTAATACATTGGTTTTCCCAGAACAGTATTTTTCATTATATTCTAAATATTATGTGCTGTATTATCTGATTCAAAACTTATTGTTACAGTTAGAATTCTCTTTTAACCAATTCTCTTTCAATATAAAGTTTTGATAGACCACTAAACCTAATCACAGAACTGTTAAAATTGCCCTCATTGTCTAAGACAGCTGAAATTCACAGTCCCTGTCCTTGGTTTAAAGGTGTATACCGATCAGGAACTTGTTAAAGATTGATTTGAATTCAAGGGTTGGGGTTAGGTTCCTGGATAGATGCAAATATGATGAAAAACTTAATGCTGGACTTACAGAAGAAAACTACCTTAAAAGGAAGAAGGTGGAGAATGAGCTCAGTGACGAAATTATTACCTGGGAAACTTGTCAATCACAAAGAGATTACCACTAAGCCAAAACTCCCATATTCAAAATTTTCCTGTGTTTTAAGTTTTATTCAAGAAAAGAATAGAATTGTGTAATGTAGTTCTTCCCAAACCTGGGTAAATTACCCAAAATTGAGTAAAATAGATTTTTCTTTTGGTAACAACACATGAAACTATTACCCAATCACAGCACAGACATTTAAAGAAGGACTTTCTAACAAGCAGTTTGAGTAACAGAGGAAAATTTGGGAAACACTGTTTTAATATGTGACAATTACAGAAATATCTGGTTTCATTAAAACTATATTTGTCCAGGGATTATCTTTCCTTTGAGGAAAAACTATGTCTGATCCACATTACTCAAGCAGCTATCAACCCAATAGCAGATTTCCTTAAAGAGCCAGCCACAAATTATAACTATGACAGCATGAAGAGCATGCATAACTGTTTCATGATGCCCATCAGGAAAAACTAGTCTAATCTAAACACCTAATGAATCAATTGTCCATCTGCTTATCTTCTCATAACTGTTCCTTGAGAAATGCTTTAGGACAGCTTTTGTATGTTCTGTCCATCAAGATCTATTTGAGTCATTGTTGTATTTAAAGGGTGTCGAAGAGCCGTATCTTATAACTAATTGATTGCATAAATTACTCTAAATTAAATATTGAATTGGTTGTCAGTTTCTTTTAAATACTTCCTAATTGTTTAACATGTGATGTCTGATTATTCCTAATTACAGTAAATTTCTCCCCCCTCAGATAAAAAGTGAACTAATAAAAAATTGGGATCAGTCTGTGGCATCTGATTTTTAGTACACCCTATGTAACCTGGTGTAACACTCAAGTTTAGATATATGTCTTTTTAGTTCTACCAAAATACATAATAGTCACAACCAAGGATCTTTAGCAAGGAAAATATGCATTCTCCCTCCCAATTAGAGCCAGCCCATGATCATAGAGAAACATCTGCACTCTACTTCAGGGGTCTCCAACCTTTGCAACTTTAAGTCTGAAGGACTTCAGCTTCCAGAATTCTCCAGCCAGCAAAGCAAAGCTGGCTGGAGAAGTCTGTGAGCTGAGGTCCTTCAGACTTAAAGTTGCAAAGGTTGGAGACCCCTGCTCTACTTGTCTATTCTCTATCTACTGTTTTTCAGGTGAATGAATTGGAATAATAATAATAATAATAGTATGGATATAATAATCACAGTATGGATATTATATTTATTGATATAGAATAGAGTAGAACAGAACAGAATAGAATGAGCTCGAAGGGACCTTAGAGGTCTTCTACTCCAGCCTCTTGCTCAAACAGGAGAGCCTATACCATTTTAGATAAGTGACTGGCTAGATTCTTCCTAAAACATCCGGTGATGGAGTGCCCATGATTTAATTGTCCTCACTGTTAGATTCATCAGGAAAAAGTAGAATTTCAGGCTACTCTAATCCAGCCCGAGTTTAGATGTTGTGCCTAAATGGACAAATTACTAAACTGAGTAGAATTACGGTGTCACACCCTCAGCTAGGCAATTTATATAAGAACTTCAACTAATATCCATTTATCTCAACTTTCTACAGTTTAACAGCCCCCTGGATCAATGTTTCTCAACCTTGGCAACTTTATGCTGGTTGGAGAATTCTGGAAGTTAACGTACACACAAATTTACTTGATTTACTTTAGAGGCAAACAACTGAAGTCTATTTTCCTTTCTGTCTAAAAGAGGGAATTAGCAAGCCATTCCACTAGCTCTAAGGTAATAACAGCTCAGTCAAAATGAACAATTTCTAACTGATCAATGATAATGCAATTTGATTTTTTCCCCTTTTCCTTTCCATTCTCCCTCACTCCCTTTTGTCATTGTAGACTATAAAATTATAAGCAAATACTGGGGGAAATTACCGGGTGTATACCTATTTTAGCAGAGAGGTATTTAAAAGGTATAAACAAAATGAGGATGTGGAGGTATAAATATGCAACCAGAAAGTATAAATGGTTTTTAATGAAATGCTATGTCAAACTACTGAATATTCAAAGAAACCAAACACTAATGTGCAAACGCTGCATTACAACAAGTAACATCATTTTCACAATTAGGGTCTTGAAACAATTCCAAAGAATAAAGAGCCAGGACTTGCATTCAGACTAAACAAAAGTTTTCATGGATAATCAAAAAGTAAATAGCAAATGTGAGATACAAAAGAAGCACATAGAAAGTCAAAATTTAATGAAGTAACTGTACTGTATTCCATACGCTAAGCCTGAGTCCCTTTTAACACTTTTTATGTTTGATGATAAATTGCTTGGCAGATGATACAGAAATAGTTAGATCTGCTTTGATTGTATAAGAAAATGATTGTAAGGACTTCAGAAAAATATATAAACCACCAATCAGCAAACAACTCTCAGATCCCTCAGACGACCGGGTGCGAGTCCCTCCTTGTGAAGTGGGGCCTAGGGAGGCAGTTGGGCGTGTTA
Source organism: Rhabdophis nuchalis (assembly GCA_039707465.1). Lineage (NCBI taxonomy): Eukaryota > Metazoa > Chordata > Lepidosauria > Squamata > Natricidae > Rhabdophis > Rhabdophis nuchalis. The sequence goes on along the minus strand of CM077648.1, from coordinate 41,527,680 downwards.
GTTGTATACCTGGCTCCTCGCTATGCAACAACAGCCCTGCCCGAGCTCCTAGAGGTGATAGACGAGGTGGCGGTTGAGACCCCCAGACTTTTAGTCATGAGGGACTTTAACCTGCCGTCAGCAGGCAAAACCTCTGGGGTAGCTCGGGAGTTCATGGCTTCCATGACAGCCATGGACCTGACCCAGGTAGTTGTAGGCCCCACCCACGAGGGCGGACACACCCTGGATCTCATCTTCGTCTCGGGACAGTGGAGTAGTGATCTGGGAATAGGGGATCTAGTCATCACACCCCTGTCATGGACAGATCACGCTCTCCTTCGGCTCGACTTTCCGATCACTGCACCTCACTGCAGGGAGGCGGAACCGGACATTCCTATATGGTTCCGCCCCAGGCTCCTGATGGATCCGATAAGGTTCCAAGGGGAGCTTGGGCCAATTCCTGTGGACTTGCCCCGCGACTCGACTGAGGACCTAGTGACCGCATGGCTAAGTGCGGCTACGGGGGGCCTTAGACCGAGTCGGCCCTCGCGGCCTTTCTTGCGGCGTCGAACCACCTGGGCTCCTTGGTTTACCAAGGGGCTCAGGGAGATGAAGCGCCACAAGAGACGCCTAGAGAGCAGATGGAGATCATCTCACTCCGAAGCCGACTGAACACTAGTGAGAGACCATATTAGGACTTACTTAGTGGCGATAAGAGTGGCCAAACGTGAGTATTGTGCCACTCTTATTGCATCCGCAGATAACCGCCCTGCCGCCCTGTTTGGGGTGACCCGCTCCCTCCTTCAACAGAGGCCGCGGGAAGCCCCTTTACAGGGTCGAGCAGAGGAATTTGGGATTTATCTGCAGGAGAAAATCACTCGGATTCGGAGCGAGTTACCTTCCATCGACAGTGGTCCAGTTGAGCGTGCCGAGGCTGTTCTTGTGACACCATCATGGGAGGAGTTTGATTTTGTTACTACCGAGGATATGAACAAGTTGTCAAAGAGACTTAGGGCCACCACATGTTTATTGGACCCGTGTCTCTCCTGGCTTGTACTGGCATCCTGGGAGACGACACGAGGCTGGCTCCAGGGAATTGTCAACGCATCTTTGAGTGAGGGGTCCTTGCCTGCCGTCTTGAAAGAGGTGGTAGTAAGGCCCCTTTTCAAGAAGCCGTCCCTGGATCCAGCATTATTAGAGAACTATCGTCCCGTCTACAACCTCCACTTTTTAGTGAAGGTTGTTGAGAGTGTGGTGGCTCAACAGTTTCCGCGACACTTGGAGGAAGTTGATTATCTAGACCCGCGCCAGTCCGGCTTCCGACCCGGGCACAGCACCGAGACGGCATTGGTCACGTTGGTTGATGATCTCTGGAGGGCGCGGGATAGAGGATTTTCCTCTATCCTAGTCCTATTAGACCTCTCAGCGGCTTTTGATACCATCAACCATGGTATCCTATTGCACCGACTGGGGGGTGGGGTGGGGCTGGGAGGCACCATTTTGCGGTGGTTCTCGTCCTACCTCTCTGGTCGGTCGCAATGTGTGTTGGCAGGGGGGCAGAGGCTGACTTTGAGGCCCCTCATATGTGGGGTACGTCAGGGGTCGGTCCTCTCGCCCCTACTGTTCAACACATACATGAAGCCGCTGGGTGAGATCATCCGTGGTTTTGGGGTGGGATATCATCTGTACGCTGATGATACTCAGTTGTACATATCCACCCCAGACCACCCCAACGATACCGTCGAGGTTATGTCCCGGTGTTTGGAGGCCGTACGGATCTGGATGGGTAGTAACAAACTCAAGCTCAACCCATCCAAGACTGAGTGGCTGTGGCTTCCGGCACCCTGATTCAGCCAGATTATTCCAACTCTGGCCATTGGGGGCGAAACACCGGCCCCCGTGGAGAGGGTGCGCAATTTGGGTGTCCTCCTGGATTCCCGGCTGTCTATGGAGGACCATGTGGCAGCTGTGGCCAGGGGGGCGTTCCATCAGGTACGCCTGATGCGCCAATTGCGCCCCTTACTGGATCGGGGTGCCTTACACACAGTCACTCAAGCACTCGTCATGTCTCGACTCGACTACTGTAATGCTCTCTACATGGGGCTTCCCTTGAAGTGCACCCAAAAGCTACAGCTAGTCCAGAACGCAGCCGCGCGGGTGATTACGGGAGTGCCTAGACACTCCCATATAACACCAATCCTGTGCGAGCTGCACTGGCTTCCTGTGGTCTTTCGGGTGCGCTTCAAGGTTCTAACGACCATCTTTAAAGCGCTCCATGGCTCGGGGCCTAGTTATATGCGAGACCGCCTCCTGCCCCATACATCCCTTAGACCGATACGCTCCCACAGAGAGGGCCTCCTCAGGGTGCCGTCGGCCGGACAATGTCGACTGGCGACACCCAAGGGGAGAGCCTTCTCTGTGGCGGGACCAGCCCTTTGGAACGACCTGCCCCCTGAACTCCGTACAATCTCTGACCTCCGCCTCTTCCGCAAGTGTCTGAAGACACATTTATTCCAATTAGCCGGCCTAGCGTAGTCTCTAATACTGACTTGTAGATAGTTTTAAAATGGGGATTTTAATTCGGTTTTAGCACAGGTTTTAGTTGAATAAGTTTTTAAAAAAAAGTTTTTATATGTTTGTATGTTTTTTAATGTTCCTGTGCGCCGCCCTGGGTCCGTTTGGAGAAGGGCGGGGTGTAAATTCAATAAATACAAATACAAATACAATACAACTCCACCCTTGAAACTCTCTTCTCAAAGAAAGACAAAAATTATTTAAAATATATTACACAGCTCAAAATCCAGATTGTAAAAGCTGTAGGGTGAGGGCCAAATTTAATTAACTTAAACATTAATGGAAACCATTTTCTCTCAAATTCATGCTATAATTAAAAATGATAACAAAATTATTACATTAAATTATCACATTTGTTTTATATTATATCAGTGTTTCTCAACCGTAGCAATTTCAGAATATGTGAACTTCCAGAATTCCTAGCCAGAATATTGGCTGTGTGACACAATTATATCCTAAGCAATGTATTTGAGGAAATTTCCCTAAAAGAACAACACAGATTTATATTATCCTTTGCTATACTGATGTTAAATTGGTATTTTCCCCTTTTTCTGACAAGTAGAGTCAAGATGTATGAAATTTGTTAGGTTTTGCCACTCATTCTTGCAAAGAAAGTCATGTGATTGCATTGACTTGAGAAATAAGTAATAGAGACAAAACAAAGATCAGAAATAGACCAGAACATTCATGCTGCCTTGATATTGACACATACTATTAGGAGTAGACTCCTAGAGTTGGGTATACAATATATAATAACATAATGACAAATGGTCATTGTGGCTTTAAGGATGTTGGAATGTTAGAGTGCAATTAGTAAGTGCAATTATCTCCAACTATAAGAGGAAGCCAGCAGAGCGCATATCTCTCTCTCTGCTGGATTTGCTGTTTGATAACTGAATTGCTCGTGTGCTGTGACAAACTGAAGAAGAAGAAGGAAGATTGTGTTTGCTGACTGTAAGCAATTTGATTTTTGTTGAGACTTTGTTTTTGACTTAATTTAACATCACTGCTTGTTGAGCAGTAGTTTAGTTTAGTAGTTTTTACAACTTAAGTAAAGCTATTTTATTTTACTTAATAGTGTCTGGTCTATTAATTGTGTGTACACTAGCAACATTCTTCTAGCTGCATACTCCGCTGCACACCCTTTGCTGTCTCCCAACGGAGATATCACCTAACACATACATACATACATACATACATACATACATACATACATACATACACACACACACACACACACACACACACACACACACATACTTACTAGTGGTGGGTTGCAGTCGGTACACATCGGTAAGGGCATACCGGAGCCTGCCTGGAGCACCAGGTACCGTTCCTGGCTGGAGAAGTCTGGGAGCTGAAGTCCTTCAGACTTAAAGTTGCAAAGTTTGCCCATCCCTGGGCTAAAGGAATGCATCTTGAGAATCTTCTTTACAAAGGGTTATATAAAATTAACTAAATTGTAGTAAAATAAATTACATTCTGCCTATAACTTCAAATTAAAAATATTTTTATCTGCCGTTTATTTAAAGCTACTATATACAAATGTACAACTGTTTACAAAATTAATATGCATGAAATAATGTCAAAGTGGATATTCTCTTTAATAATCTGGACGTACTTTTTAAAATAATAATGATACAGAGGTACAGATGTAAAAGAGAAAAAATAAGAATAAAATGTATTTTCTTTTGCCTTTTAGAATTGAGGTGCCGGAAATGCAGCTAACAGAAATGAGTCCATTACTTGTTGCATAACAAACTTATCAAATTCCCAGAAGACAGCAAAGTGATGGAGGTCAGTGATGGAAGAAGATATAATGAAATGATAGCTAAGAAAGAAATGTGGTATTTGGAAATAAAATTAAACTGCTGGTAAAGTTGCGTATTTTTAAACGTTATTAAATTCTCATGGAACACTTGCACAATCTGGTTGTAAAATGTTGGTCTCGGAGTCTTTTTGCTGACAAGAGTCTCAGCTTACAGGGGCTGCTGCTGTTTTCTGTTAGCACCACATGACCCCAATATTATTCGAGGTTCACAGGATGGCTGAAGGAGGCCACAATTCCCACAATTAAGACAAGGAGGCACAAACAACTGCTGGAGGCAGAAATTTGTTTCTGTAAGTGCTTGGAAATCTTGGCTCTATATTAAAATGGACATAAAACAAAATTGATAGAAACAATTATTTTTCTTGGAAAAACATGACACACTTGCATTTCTTGTATTAATGGCTCATTGTTTTTGGTTCAATACAAAAATACACATTAATACAAAAGAAGATTTTAAAAAAATAATTCACATTGTCCTAACCATGGGGGGCCGGGGGTGTCCCTTAGCTTACTTATAGCTGACTTTATTCCCCAATTATCAGAGTATAGATAATATACTATTCAAGTACAGGTATCTAAACTCTGATTATTTTTGTTGTTTTTGGAAATACTTTTCAAAAATCATATTAGCCTAAAATAAGGTTGCAAAGTACTTCCCTGAATTTCTGAGCAAAAGCGTTGATTTAACTTTAAAAACTTAAATTTGGTTATGACTTTAATTTTATAAATGTATTATAGTATAATTAGGGATATATAGTATTAGGGTTGTATTTTTGATTTTTATATTGCTTTAACCAATAAACACGTATGTATGCCAGCCAAATATTTTTATTACAGTGCATTACAAAAATGTTGAATTATATGAAGAATGATAATGATTTTTTTTAATTAGCTCATTAAGTTGCAGTAACTGCAAAGCTGGATATTAGTCAATTTTAGCTTAATCATAGTAGTTATATTAAAAGTATAGTCTGCAAGTTTAGGAATCGCTAAATAAATCAAAAGCAAAAAATACAACTTTACTTTACTTTACTTTAATTTGACTTATTAACCGTCCCCTCTCCCCGAAGGGACTCGGGGCGGTGCACAGGAAATATAAAAAACGCAATATATCACAATAAATTACATAAATATTTAAAACTATATTAAACTAACTCCTATGCTAAAATCTTCCCGTAAAAATTATCATAAAACCCAATATAAAAATTTATCTAATAAGTACAGTAGGTTAGGCCAAACCTGTTGTTTTACTTGCTTCTCAAGAAGTTCACTTTCTGTCTGATAGTTTTTCATCTGTAAAAGGATAAATTCAGCCAATGAAGTAAAAATATATACTATATAATATGCAGCTATAAAGAAAGAAGTTGCATCAGTAAGACGAACTACTGGTATTAAATATTGCATGAAAGTTACACTTATTAAAAGACAAAATTTTAAAAAGAAGCCTTGTCTAAAGATGCACCTTGCTGGGTTTCAGTGTAACAGGGCCCTGCATCCGATAAGGAAGCAAGTATTAGTTGTGTACCTACAAACCTTCATGAAAAGGAATATCTGACAAAATCAAGCAGTTATTTAAAAGCAAATTTCAGAATAGTTGAAAGGAGGAACTCTTGTGCCCTCTAGTGGTCCTTTTGCTTCATCATTTAAGAACTCAGAAATATGATTGCTTTTACTGTATTCCAAAGTTTAAAAAAAATGAATGAATAAACTTGTGTAATGTTGATAAAATATATGTTGCTTCTTATGAATAAAGCTCTCAGTCAAAATTAGTCATTTTAATAAACAGCCTAGCTTAGATTGAATACAAGGTGAAAAGCTAGTAACCATTTGACTGGGATGGTAGAAGGCACCTTCCTGCCTTGAGCAGAAGGATGGACTAGAACAGGGGTCCCCAACCTTTGCAACTGGGAGCTGAAGTCCTTCAGACTTAAAGTTGCAAAGGTTGGGGACCTCTGGACTAGAAGACAGGGTCTTATTTTCTTTTGACCCCCGAAATAAGCACTTGGCTTTATTTTCGGGGAGGTCTTATTATTTTTGAGGTGCAGGAAGCGGCGAGCGTGGTCACCTTACAGTTGCTGCTCTGTTGCAATATTTTCAGGGGAGGCTTATTTTAGCGCATGCGCTCAAAAGCCCAACTGGACTTATTATCTGGGGAAGTCTTATTTTGGCGGAAACAGGGTACTAAGGTCCCTACCAGCCCCAAGATTCATGTTTTATGTTTTAAATGCAATGTAATAACATGTACTATTCAGAAGGATTATGGAAACTTCCATTTATCAATGATTGTCAACTAACAATTGAACAAATTCCAGTCAAGGATGTCTTAACTACAGATTATCCTTTGTTACTCACTGATTAAACTCATTTCTCTTACACAATACAGAGTGCATAAATCATTTGCATTTTTGAACTGTTTTATTGATACAGAGTAGGACCCATTGCCATTTTTCCATTCCTTCCTTCCTTCTATTCAGCTGTCAGAATGGAATAATGCTCTGCAGACTTTGTTTCCTTAGAAGAACTGCAAACTGGCTGATCAGAAGTGACAGGTCCTGACCAAGGTAGAAGTTGCTATTCCAAAAACTTAGAGATAGGTACATAATAACTTTTTTGTTGGCACAATGCTACTATTCTGCTACAATTTGCCAGACATCACCCATTCTGTTACAGCCCTCTCTACATGGGGGTCCCCTTGAGGTGCACCCGAAGACTCCAGCTAGTCCAGAATGCAGCCGCGCGGGGGATTTTGGGAGTTACTCGATACTCCCATGTAACACCCCTCCTGCGTGAGCTGCACTGGCTGCCGGTGGCCTTCCGGGTGCGCTTCAAGGTGCTTGTGACCATCTTTAAAGCGCTCCATGGCATAGGACCTGGCTATTTGCGGGACCACCTCCTACTGCATACCTCCCTTAGACCTGTCGGCTCCCACAGAGTGGGCCTCCTCAGGGTGCCATCCACTAGACAATGCCGACGGGTGGCCCCCAGGGGGAGAGCCTTCTCTGTGGCGGGGCCTGCCCTCTGGAATGACCTACCCCCGATCTTCGTACCATCGCGAACTACACTTCTTCCGCCAGGCATTAAAGGCTCATCTATTTCAAGAAGCCGGCCTGGCTTTATTTTAATGGGTAAAGTTTTTAATTGGTTTTAACCTTATTAATTCAAATTTTAGCACAGAATCCCTAATTTAATTCTATTTTAACTTGTGACATATTGTATTGTTTTGTATATGTTTTTATATTTCTGTGCACCACCCTGAGTCCCCTCGGGGAGATAGGGCGGTATACAAATTTGATAAAATAAAATAAAATAAATAAAGTATGTTCACTTTCCTATCTCACAATGCCCTAGCCAGAACTATTAATAGGATGTCCCTGGGAGAATCCAGGAAGGCACTAGGTTGGGAAAACTGGTCTAAAGGTTTAGTAAAATAATTACAATTCTACTGGGGGGGAAAAACCCTGGTGATCTCACATTTAGATTTAGGTTTCAAATACAGATGTATGTGTGGTCAGTGTGCATCCAGCGTGTGCACAAAGCACACACATGACCAAACTGGCAGTAACACCGACCAGAACCCACCCATTCTCCAAGAACATATATACTCAAATTGTACAGTTGAAGCAAAAATCAAACCAAAACTATTGTTATTTTGGAAAAAAAAAAGTAGATAATATTTGGATAAAATAGCATCACATAAAAAATGCACATCCATCGTCATTACTCTAGGACCTATAGTAATGACAATGGATTTGCATTCTTTATATGCCATTATTTTATCTAAATACAAGAATAATGTACCGTATCTGCCGGCGTTTTTTGCCCTGAAAAACATGCCTCCAAGTGGGGGGGTCGTCTTATACGCCGGGTCATCCGCGAGGTCCCCTTCTTGCAAGTCTACGCGCGATGGTTTCCTCTTTCCCCCCTGTCTCTTTCCCCTCCATGCAAGTCCCTCTCGCGTGCGATGGTTTCCTCTTTCCCCTCCATGCAAGTCTCTCTCGCGCGCGATGGTTTCCTCTTTCCCCCTGTCTCTTTCCCCTCCATGCAAGTCTCTCTCGCGTGCGATGGTTTCCTCCTCCCCCCCTGTCTCTTTCCCCTCCACGCAAGACTTGCACGGAAAGAGAGACTTGCACGGAAAGAGACAGGGGGGAAGGAGGAAACCATCGCTCAAGAGGGGAAAGAGACAGGGGGGGAGGAGGAAACCATCCGCAGCCACGCAGAGACTTGCCGCTTTTCCACGCGTGCAATTACAAGGCAAGTTTCCACCGCTGGTCTGAAGTGCAGTGACAGTGACAGAGAGAGAGAGAGGCCGAGAGCGAGAGAGAGAGACGGAGGGAGGGAATCAGAGTCTGTCAGGTACACACAGGGAGGGAGAAACAGAGACAGGGAGGGAGGGAGGGAAGGTGACAAAGAGCCACAGAGACATTGTGTGTGGAAGGTGTGCGGAAGAGGGGGTAGTCTTATACAGCGAGTATATAACAAACTCTATATTTTGAGTGGAAATGATGGGGGGTCGTCTTATACGCCCAGTTGTCTTATACGCCGGCAAATACGGTATGTGCTTTGGGAATGGTACATTTGTTTTGAGACATACCTGAGATTTTAATTTGTTCAGCTGGGACTGCAATTGCCCGTTACGTTTTTGCAGAAGTTCTTTCTCTTCACTGAGTCTCTCTTTATCGGATCTTTCCTTTTTGAAGTCTTCTTCATAAATCTGAATCTACAATTGGCATTATTTAATGTGACAGGTCTATAGGCACATTATTAATTAAAAGAGGCACAAAAATGCAAATTTGTTTATTTCTGTCTAAATATCACGTAGAAAAATATTTACATGCAAAATACATGAATTTGCAGAAAAATGAACTTTATCGAATTTGTTTTAAGATCACCCCTCATTCCTATACTAATCTCTAAAATATACCTTGCAGCAGCCCCTTAAATCAGTTTTATCCCAAATAATTTTTATTTGAAATTTTACTTTTTAGTTCTTTTTAGTGTTTTTCACTCACTTTCAATAGTTTTTTTTAAATTTACCTCAAAATCAATTTCCTGATCTTTTAATCTTAACATCCCGTGATGTTTGATTACATTCTTTGCAATTACCTTTTTCTGTGCATACACATTAAACAGCATCATTTTCCATTTCATTTCTTCAACAATCATTCTCTAATATACATTTTTCTCATATACATGTATGGTAGTCATCAACTTATGACCACAAAAGAGCCCAAAATTTATGTTGCTAAGCAACATATTTGTTAAAGTGAGTTTTGCCCCATTTTACAACCTTTCTTGCCACAGCTGTTAAGTGAATCACTGCAGTTGTTAAGTTAGTACTAGGATTAGAGGTGACATGATAGCAGTGTCCCAATATCTCAGAAGCTGCCACAAAGAAGAGGAGTCAACCTATTCTCCAAGGCACCTGAAGGCAGGACAAGAAGCAATGAATGGAAATTAATCAAGGAGAGAACTAACCTAGAATTAAGAAAAAAAACCCTGACAGTTGGAACAATTATTCAGTGGAATGACTTGCATCCAGACGCTCCAACACTGGAGGGTTTTCAGAAGAGATTGAACGACCATTTGTCTAAAAGAGTATAGTGTTTCCTGCTTGAGCAGGGGGTTGGACTAGAAAACCTCCACGGTCCCTTCCAGTTCTGTTACTCTGTTATTCTTTTAGTAACATGGTTGCTAAGTAAATCTATCTTCCCTACTGACTTTGCTTGTCAGGTCCACAAAAAGTGATCACATTACCCCAGGACATTACAACTGTCATACATACATGGGTCCTCTGCGGAGAAGGGCGGGATATAAATGTAATAAAATGAAATGAAAAGGAAATATGACTTGTCAAGCATCTGAATGTTGATCATGGGGACCATGGGGATGCTGCAACAGTTGTAAGTATGAAAAACATCCTAAGTCTCTTTTTTTAGTGCCATTGTAATTTTGGTCACTAAATTTTGGTCACTACATCATTGTTGTAAGTGATGGACTGCCTGTAGTTTGTGAAGTCTATCATTCCAACCAACAAATATTTCCATACTTCAGAGTGACATAACCCCACATTTGTTCTGAACGAGGAGTTTCCAATAAGGGATTTGCAATAATGCACAAAAAAAAGCCAAGGATAGTTACACAATCAGAGTTCTGCCTACTTTAAATGTGTGTACAGGTTTTAAGCCATGGTATAAACTCTGAGCCCCATAGATGCTGCTGCTTCCACAATTTTCAGAATTAACTGAATGTTGCAAAGAGTTATATTCTGTCCACTCATACCTGTTCCCAGAGAAGTTGGATTTGCATTCCCATCTCTTCTTGGTTGCAATTCGTATCCAATGCCTCAACATGAGAACTCTGGGAGGATGCATTTTGATCTTTCAAGATATCCAAAAGGGACTTAACCCCAAAAGCAAAAGTCAAACAAAGAACAATAAGGGAGATATATATGGTTGTGTCACTGATTTATTTATTAGTCTCCCTGATTTACTTATTGATCAGCTCAAAAACGTAACACACACACATACACACTCACACACACACATACACACACACATATATATATATTATATACTTGTATATACTTGTGTCACAACTCCTATCTCAGCTGATCAGGAAGAGAACCGGTTGGCTTAGTGGCTAAGGCTTCTGCCTAACATGTAATACAGTCCCAGTTCAAATCCCAGTAAGAGTATGGCTAGCTGATGGAAGCTCAAAAGCTCAAAATAGATCTATCCCAGTCTCCCTGATTTATTTATTGATCAGCTCAAAAATCTAACACACATATATATTAATGTATACAAGATATGGTGTGTCTTGACTTCCGGTTCCGGCTCCAGCGGCGACGGGCGAGCCTAGCGCTCGCTTGCCGCTTTGTTGCCTTTTCTGCCCCCCCACGGGGGCGAGACATTCCGGTTACCGGAGGTCTCCCGTAGGGTCGGCTCGGAGGGGACGTTCTTCCTCACGGCGGTGGGGAGAGCGTTCCCCTCCGCGACCTAGGTGAGGAGGAACATGCTGCGGGGGGTTCTCCCTTCGCCAACAGCTGTCGGCGCCATTCACTTCAATGCAGAGGGCTGAGCGGAGAGATCGGAAGGTCTGCCGAGGCTTCAGCTGTGAGGGAGAGTGAGTTTAAAAAAGACTTTTTTTCCTTGCTGCCAGCCAATTTCAATTTCAATTTCAATTTATTCAATTTATATCCCGCCCTTCTCCGAGAGGACCCAGGGCGGCGCACAGGAATTTAAAACAATATACAAAATAGTACCAACTATAATTTAAAAACTTATTAAATGACAAAACCTGCGCTAAAACCAGATTAAATCCCCCATTTAAATTGTAAACTATCCCTCCCCTCCTCCCTGGAACCCCCTAAAAGCCAAATTAAGAATTTTATTCAAACACCCCTAGAACTGCGTCCCGCCCACCTCTCTTGATACAGAATCCCTCATCAAGGTGGGCCCTCGTTGACGTGGAGGGCTATACCTGCGAGTAGGGGGACTCCCGCAGTAGAAAAGGTCTGCCTTAGAGTACTTCATGGTGAATGTCATAAATATGATATATAAATATGTATAAATATATATAAAATATAAGGTCAGAGGAGTTGTTAGACAGGCTGAACGGACTGGGAGGGGGGTGTTTGTTTTAAAAAAAAAACCCTCGGACTTAAGCGGCACTCTAAAATGGCTTCTCTGGAAGAGAAAGCGGAAATCTTAAATCCGGACTGTCTCTAACAAGGGAAAGTGGTATGCGGCTACTTGCAACATTGTTTCTAGGTCTGGCTGGATAAAAAAATTTATTTTTCTACTCTCTCCTCTGGGCTCTGAGATGGGCGGTGGAAGATGGCTTTTCTTTGTCCCTGCCTGATTATTTCAACTATGGAAAATTCCCAGCGTCTCTTTACAATTGGGACTCTCTCTGGATATTGATGAAGAATTTTTCTCTTGCTGGATTTGTGATTTCCTTTCTGGAGTACCTTCGCTATTATAACTATTGAGTTGGAAAATTGTCTCTCTCTTGGTTCCTGAATTTTACAACGTTTCAACCTTGATCAGAACTTTTGGCTCCCGGTTAGTCTCACCAACCCCACCCTGAAAACGCCATTTTGGTGGCATTGACTTTAACAGTTAATCATGGCTCAAGAAACAGCATTGGCAAGTTTAGAACAATGGATGGCTTCTCTTGAAACTGTTATACAAACTTTGGTAAAAGAAATTCAGGCCCAGAGGGCAGAAAACATCAATTTCAAGAAGGAGCTAATGGACACACAGAAGCAAGTGCTGGAAAACACACAGAAGACTGAAGAATTGGAAGGGGGGTTGGTGGGGGTTAAGGGAGAGATTAAAAATGTTATTAAAGAGGTTGGGGAAACAAATGGGCATGTGTCTAGGATAGATATGGAAAGAATGACATATTTTTTGAGATTTCAGAACGTTCTTGAGGAATCTGGTGAATGCCTCCCTGATCTTATGAGCACAATTTTAGCAGACTATTTACAAAAACCTAAAGATGAGATCAGGGGGGACATTGACCTAGCCTACAGAATTAACTCAGCATATGCCAGGATAAATGAAGTGCCTAGAGAGATACATGTGAAATTTGTTATAAGGTCAACCAGAGAGGAAATCCTGAAAGTGCAGAGAGGTAGTCCATTAATCTACCAACAAAAAGAGGTTGCTATCTTGAAGCAGATCCCTAGAAAGATTCGAGAAGCAAGGAGGGAATTTTCCTTCTTGTCAAAAATTTTATTTGATCATGGGATTTGGTTCAAGTGGGTGACACCCGAAGGGATGCTGGTGTTCTGGGAAGGAGGAAGAGTGAGGATTAAAACAGTTGTTGAGGCGGAAGCCTTTCTTAAAAAACATTCCTCTGCCCTGGGGGAAGATCCAGGGGGGACGGAGGGGGCCGCGGCCCCGCTCGCTGGGGGCCAGGGAGGAGAAAAAGAAGATACAATAGCCAAGAGACTTAGATCGAAAAAATAACTTTGCCTTGATTTTTCTGAACAATTTTGCATAATATTTGTATCTGGATTTTTTGTAAATGTCTGACAGCATGGAATTGAGAATTTAGGTATATGTACTTGCTTTTACCTTGTAGTGTTATGAAAAATGTTTTTTTTTTGTTATTTTTTTTATTGTGTATTTTGAGGTCTCGGAAGGGCCGACGACTCTGACGTGAATGCTCTCAAAATTTCTTTGTATCCCTTACCCTACCCTATAGAAAAAATGTAAAACCAATAAAACTTTTTCAATATAAAAAAAAAAAGATATGGTGTGTCTTTTCTTCTATACTTGTTAGAATCACTTAGACTCTAGGTAATTTATAGAGTTTCAAAAATCAAACCAAATAGATAATCTACATATATAAAAGTGAAATGCCACTCATGCATCATCACAAAATCTCCAGAACCATAAAGCCTACAAACTTGAATTTGCCATATATGTTCCTCTTGGCTTCTAGGTGCTCACTAAGAAAGGATTTTTTGAAATTACCATCAGAGCAATAGTATTTCCTATTTTATTATTGTCTATGTATGTGTGTTCCAGTATTACTCTGGAGTGCCTCAAGCAATTTCAATTACCCTCTGGAAACAAATACAGGGGGAAGACACTCCTGGTGTGTGTGTGTGTGTGTGTGTGTGTGTGTGGCGCGCGCGCACACGCGTGCACACACATGCGCGTGCACGCATATTCCAGCCAGTGGTGATTTTCAAAAAAAATTGCTACCGGTTCGGTGGGCATGGCTAGGTGGGGGAGGCATGTGACTGAATGGCCATGGCCAACCTGACATCACTCATTCCCATACCCACTCAGTCACATGATGCCCCCAAGCCATGGCCACAGGAAAAGGTAGAAATTTGGGGAGGGGGGTTTTACCTATGTATACCTGCCCTCTTTTCGCCAATTGCCCCTGTTTCCCTCCTTTAGCGGCCTTGGCCTAACCCCAGCCTACTTCCTTCCCCACCATGGCCATTTTGTTCAGGTGCTTACCTTCCAGAGAGGCTGGTCCAGAGTCTCAGGAAGGCAATCTGACCAGAGTTTTCGGCGGCCCCTAGCCAATCGCTGCTGCTGGGAAGCAGCTGGCTGGCAAATAAGCCTCCCAGCAACTGCTCTTTGAGAGCCACTTTGCAAAACATCAGGGCGAGAAAGTGGCAACTGGGCAGGGCTAGCAAGCAACAACAGGGGGACTGGTTTGGAGACATGTCCAGCTGGCCATTGTTACTGGTTCGCCAAACTTGGCAAAATTTCCACCACTGGTTCAGGCATAACTCTGGAGCGCCTCGAGCAATTTCAACCAAACTTTGTACACAGATGACTTACTCTCTGGAAAAAATATACTGTGAGGGTAAGATACCCCTAACACCATGTGTGTCTGTGTCTGTGTGTGTTGCAGCATAACTCTGGAGCGCCTCAAGCAATTTCAACCAAACTTTGTACACAGATGACTTACTCTCTGGAAAAAAAATACTATGAGGGTAAGATACCCGTAACACCATGTGTGTCTGTGTCTATGTGTGTTGCAGTATAACTCTGGAACTCCTTGAGCAATTTCAACAAAACTTGGTACACAGTTTTGTTGAAATTGACTTACACTCTGGAAACAAATACTGGGGGAAGACACCCCTGGGGTGCGTGCATGTGTGTTTCAGCATAACTCTGAAATGACTGGCCTACTAAGCAGAGAGAACGTGGCATCCTAGAGTGGCAATTGTTTGTGATGTCAGTTCCTTTGCCACTTCTTCTTGAAAGCCAGCCATGATTTTTGTCCTCCAGTGGACCAATGGGGAAGTGCTTGATGATTTGGGGCAATGTGCCAGGATCATAGACAGGGCGGGAAAGAGGAGCACTTGGGAAGGGAGAGGGCAGGGATGATGGGCATGTGAGCAAGGGGACAAAAGGCCAATCTCAATGATTCCCTGTCAGACAAACACTTCAGGGCAAAATGCCAATATTGTAGACAAGCAGGAAAGAGGCATGCATGGAAGGGGAAAGAGAGAAGGCAGAGATGATGGGCATAGGAGTAGGGAGAAAAAAGGCCCCTCTCAATAGCTCCCTGTCAGAAAAATGCTTCAACATCTATAAATACCCACGCAACGCCGGGTCATCAGCTACTTGTATTTGGATGAAATAATGGCACATAAAGAATGCAAATCCATTGTCCTTACTATAGGACAGGGCGGGATAGAAATTTAATAAAAGTTAAAAGTTAAAGTTAAAGGAGAAAAGTATACCAGGTGCAGTCCCACTAGATTTAATTATGTTTCCTTTTCTTTAACCCTTTATATTTTTTCATTCTTTTTCTTACCGTGAATGAGAATAGCATGATTAGTCTGTGTGTAGGCGTGATAATCCACATAATCTACAATGAAATATTACCAAGTAGATAAGATAGATACATGAGTGTGGTTTTTAACATTGGTATATGAATACTAAAAGAAGAAGTATCCTACCTTGTTGAGTCGATTTATTTCACATTCATAAAACATATTCTTTGTGCTTGTAAGGGTAGTTTTCTGTTTCAAAAACCTGTTCTCTTTCCCCAGTGTGTTCTTCTGGAACAATATATATATATATATATATATATATATATATATATATATATATATATATATATATATATATATATATATATATATATATATATATATATATATATATATATATATATATATATATATATATATATATATATATACTGATAAACTACAGATAATTGAATCTGTCCCCATTCTCTAACAGTTTTTTATATACATTTTATGCCAAACAGAAAGAAAACATCATAAAACGGATGCATAGTATATCCTTGAAACAGTAAAGAGTGATAAAACTCCATTGATTGCTTCTTGGGCTTTCTGTGGCCCATACATGCCATAAAGAGTGCAATATAACTGAAGAAATATAGCTTGTGGGAAATCAATCTTGCTATTATTTTTATATAACTTGAATCTCAAAACAGTGACTACTAAAAAGCAAAATAAAGGGAATCTATAAATAAATGTTAGGTGTACAGTGTGAACAAAATAATAGTGTCTTACCAACGTACATCCCACACCCTGTATCTATTTTCTATTTAGTAACCAGTCACCCTTCTATGTCCACTAACTACACTTAGTCCACTGGATTGTGTCAGAGGAAGAGATTTTCTTTAGTGATATTTTTGAAATATATTTTGTATTAGTAAAAGTCCTAAGGTTTCCCCAATCTTCCATCATTTTTATTTTAGAGTACAAATAGTACTGTTTGAGCCTAATGGGAACACAGTTGATCATGTGAATGATTTAGAGCAGAGGTTCCCAAACTTGGCAACTTTAAGACTTGTGGACTTCAACTTTCAGAATTCTCCAGCCAGCTCTGAGAATTCTGGGAGTTGAAGTCCACAAGTCTTAAAGTTGCCAAGTTTGGGAACCTCTGATTTAGAGTGATCATTTATTTTACCTGATGAATTTATTTGATATATGCATATGTCACCTCCTTTCATGGAAATCAAGAGACTGAACATTATTCTGACAGTCAGTCTTTCCTTTATCTGGAACAGCCCAATACCCATCCTATCAAATATTCCTTCATACAAATAATTTCTTCTGACATTTGTCAAGAAAAATAATTTAACTTTCTCTCTGACTTGCTAGCTATCTGTGTTAAGAAGCAATAATTTTGTATCAAGGATCATTCAACATGTGAATGATGTATTATGCAAGACTTAGTGCAAAACAGCAAGCAGTTTTGAGGACTTTTTATCCACCTCAAATTTTAAGAGTTACCGTATTTTTCGGAGTATAAGACGCACCTTTTTTCCTCTAAAAGAGGCTGAAAATCTGGGTGCATTTTATACATCGAATACAGCATTTTTTTGTCACCTGAAACCCTGCTCCCTTCACCAAAATGGCTGTGCATAGCCTTATAGAGGCTTCCAGAGAGCTCCTGGAGGCTGGGGAGGGCAGAAATGAGCCTAAAACCGGCTGTTTTTTGCCCCCCCCAGCCCACAGCAGCACTCTATAAGCCTCCATAGGGCTATGCATGCAATTTATTTGACACAAAAATGGCCCATTTTTGTGATAAAAGAGGCAGTTTTTTTGCTCATTTTTGCCCCGCCCACCCACCCACCCCAGGAGCACTCTGCAAGGCCCCCCCCCCCAAGACTACTCATGCTTTTTATTTGGAAAAAAAACCAGCCCTGTTTTCACAGAAAAACTGGCCATTTTGGGGAGGTTTGCAGAGTGCAAAAACGTTTTTTTCCTTTTGGAAAGCTCTTTAACTGTTTCTGTGCCAGCAGAAACAAAGTCTTAAGGTTTGTCAGAGATTTCCTTCTCCAGGACATGGATAAATACCCCTGGAAACATCAACCTACCTACCTATTCTCCCTCTCTCTCTACCTACCTTCTCTCTCTCTCTCTCTCTCTCTCTCTCTCTCTCTCTCTCTCTCTCTCTCTCTCCTTCTACCTACCTACCCACCTGTGCACACACACACACACACTCCCTACCTACCTATTTCTCTCTCTCTCTTTCTATTTCCCTATCCTTCTACCTACCTACCTACCTACCTAACACACACACTCTCTCCCTACATACCTACTGTATTTATCTATCTATCTCTATTTCTCTCTATATATATTCCTTTATCTACCTACCTACTCTCTCTCTCTACCTAACTCTGTATTTCTCCCTCTCTTTCTATTTCTCTCTGTATCCTTCTACCTACCTACCTATCTATCTACCTACATACACACACACTCTCTCTCTCTCTCTCTCCCTACCTACCTACTGTATTTCTCCCTCTCTATCCTTCTCTCTACCTACCTACTTTTTTAAAAATTTGCCTCTTCAAAACCTTGGTGTGTCTTATACTCCAGTGTGTCTTATACTCCGTAAAATACAGTACTTACTGCAAGCCAGCCTTGCAAAATGATACTATCTTGGACATAGAGATAGAGAAATTCACTAGAAGCCATCTGATAAGGCTGCTCCCTACCTCTCTAGCACCTCAGGACTCTTTCTGGACAACCTTTTTTGGGGTGTAGGGCGGTTGGTTTAAATCATGTATTTACATTTTCCCCCCTAGAAGGTCTGAAGCAGTGTTTCTCAATCGTTGCCAATTTTAGGATTTGTGGACTTTGACTCCCAAAATTCTCCATCCTCCCAGCATGCATTGAAGTCCCAATATCTTAAAGTCAGCAAGCCTGAGAAACCCTAGCCTAAATTATCAATTTGGAACTTTTCTTGTAAAGATTTCTTGTACAGAAATATGATATTGGAGATTCTTAAAATCAGTACAAAAACAAGACAAATAATAAATTTTACCACTACACAAACAAATGACAGATGGAGTCAGACCAGCCCACAGAAAGATAAAACCAAGTAGTTGCTTGGTAGGCCAAGAAGGAAAACTGCGTGTAAGACCACGTGTTAATAGACTCTCCCTAAAATGCATAAAGAACTGTGTTCATTTATTTCTTCAATAAACATTACTTAGAATGAGTAGACTTAGAGCCAGTATGCCAGCTCTGCTGAAATCCTTTTTAGGCAATCGAGAATGGTTTGCATGTTTTGTTGCTATACATAAAAATTCTTTAAGTGTACTTTTGGCAGAAGAGCAAGAAAAAAATATTTTCAATTGGTTCAAAATCCACTTTATTGAAACTGGAACTAATTTCAACTGTGTTCCAGATGCCATGATAGTAAGTAATTTTGCTCTTTGAGAAGCCAAACGTCTGGTGTAAAATAATATTGTTTAATAATTTTTAGAACTTGAAAAATATGAAATTGTTTTTTTTTAACTACACTATTTGTTGTTGCTATTACATTTCACTATCAAATATTCTCAATGATCTGTGGAATAAGACTTATCATCTCCTGAGCTTTTTAACGGAATAACTAGATGCATTTATTATGTGCTATTGTTACCAAGCCATCTCTTATCTTTAAGAATTCAGCAGACGAATAGCTTGAAATTTTCTCTGCCTAATAGTCATATCCATGTGGAACAAACAGATTCATAGTAAATACAAATTTCCCCAGAAACACCATAACTCATTGCTATTATGATAGTGGGGATATGGAAGATGAAACAGCCAGGATTTATATGAGTTTTGCAATATATTATATTTACCCTCTAGTCGACTATAATCTTTAAAGAAGCATCAAACCAAAGCTTTCAGGAGCAAATTATTTTCTATGCTCCTTTTTGCACCAAGAGGCTTACCTTTAAAAAAATAAATACATTCATGTGCATCTATTTGGCTTTTCTCCAGAATTCTTTTTAAATTTAAATAATCAAAATAATCTATTATTTGAAAATCTGTAATCTATTATTTGAAAACAGAGTGCTAAATGTCTTTGTCCAAAGAAATTTGCCTAAATGATCACAAAATAAAATTGCTCCTTGGCATGCTCTTCATAAAAACAAAATCGAATGTAGACATGATCTGAGCTGTATTACAGTGCAATCCCTGTGAGAGAGGCTTTTACAAGACCACAGTTCCTGCAAATGACATTTTCTCAGCTTTCTCAAAATCCCAACTAATATACAGTATGCTCTGCCCTAGCTCCAAGGAAATTATAGAAAATCTTACCCATTGTTTATAGTACTTTCCTATTTGTACTTCACAGTGTGTAAAATTTCTAGAACCCCTTTTTGTAAGAAAATCATTTTGGCCTGATTCAAATAAAATTGAGTAACTAATGAATATAGACAAGAAGATACTGATTAGATATTAACAAGATTTTCCCTGACTGCAGCTAAAGAAAGAAAATATTTTCTAAAAAGTTCCTAATATATTCTAATATTTTACTTTCTGTAATAACACATGTTGTTGTTATTGTTATTGTTGTTGTTGTTATTATTTATAAACCGCACCCTCTCCCCGAAGGGATTTGGGGCGGTGCACAGGAAATTAAAAACCATATAAACATAACAATGTTAATGTTTTAATTGGTTTTTGGAATTTTAATGTACTTCATTAAGGTTTGGCCACTTTTGTATAGGTTTGATCACATTATCTAGACCCGCGCCAGTCCGGCTTCCGACCCGGGCACAGCACCGAGACGGCATTGGTCGTGTTGGTTGATGATCTCTGGAGGGCGTGGGATAGAGGATATTCCTCTATCCTAGTCCTATTAGACCTCTCAGAGGCTTTTGATACCATCAACCATGGTATCCTATTGCGCCGACTGGGGGGGTTGGGGCTGGGAGGCACCGTTTTGCGGTGGTTCTCGTCCTACCTCTCTGGTCGGTCGCAATATGTGTTGGCAGGGGGGCAGAGGTCGGCCTCGAGGCCCCTCATATGTGGGGTTCCTCAGGGGTCGGTCCTCTCGCCCCTCCTGTTCAACACATATATGAAGCCGCTGGGTGAGATCATCCGTGGTTTTGGGGTGGGATATCATCTGTACGCTGATGATACTTAGTTGTACATATCCACCCCAGACCACCCCAACGATGCCGTCGAGGTTATGTCCCGGTGCTTGGAGGCCGTACGGATCTGGATGGGTGGTAACAAACTCAAGCTCAACCCGTCCAAGACTGAGTGGCTGTGGCTTCCGGCACCCCGGTTCAGCCAGATTATTCCAACACTGGCCATTGGGGGCGAAACACCAGCCCCCGTGGAGAGGGCGCGCAATTTGGGTGTCCTCCTGGATTCCCGGCTGTCTATGGAAGATCATGTGGCAGCCGTGGCCAGGGGGGCATTCCATCAGGTACGCCTGATGCGTCAATTGCACCCCTTACTGGACCGGGGTGCCTTACGCACAGTCACTCAAGCACTCGTCACCTCTTGACTCGACTACTGTAATGCTCTCTACATGGGGCTCTCCTTGAGGTGCACCCGAAAGCTACAGCTAGTCCAGAACGCAGCCGCGCGGGTGATTACGGGAGCGCCTAGACACTCCCACATAACACCTATCCTGCGCGAGCTGCACTGGCTTCCTGTGGTCTTTCGGGTGCGCTTCAAGGTCTTGACGACCATCTTTAAAGCGCTCCATGGCTCGGTGCCTAGTTATATGCGAGACCGCCTCCTGCCCCATACATCCCTCAGACCGATACGCTCCCACAGAGAGGGCCTCCTCAGGGTGCCGTCAGCTGGACAATGCCAACTGGCGACACCCAGGGGAAGAGCCTTCTCTGTGGCGGGGCCAGCCCTCTGGAACGACCTACCCCCTGAACTCCGCACCATCTCCGACCTCCGCCTCTTCCGCAAGTTAGCTATTTGCGGGATTGGATCCTGCCTCATACATCCACACGGCCGATTCGCTCCCACAGAGAGGGACTTCTCTGGGTGCCGTCCACTAGACTTTGTCAGCGGGCGACGCCCAGGGGAAGGGCTCTCTCTGTGGTGGGCCCAGCCCTCTGGAACGACCTTCCCCCCGACATTAGAACAACCACGGACCTCCGCTCCTTCCGTCTAAAACTAAAAACATATCTGTTCTGCTTGGCCGGCCTAGGGTAGTCTCTCTTCGATGGGGTTAGTAATTTTAGATGGGGATTTTAGTAATTTTTAACTGGGAATTTTTAGCGCAGGGATAATATTTAATCTGTTTTTAATTATGTTTGTGTATTTATTGTTTTATTTGCCCTGTGCACCGCTCCGAGTCCCTTCGGGGAGAGGGAGCGGTCAACAAATTAAATTTATTATTATTATTATTTATTATTAAGTGTCTGAAGACACATTTATTCCATCTAGCCGGCCTAGCGTAACCCCCTTTATTGACTATTAGACAGTTTTAAATTTGGGATTTTTAATTCGGTTTTTAGCACAGGGTTTTACTAGAATAAGTTTTTTTAATTTTATATGTTTTGTATGTATTTTAATATTCCTGTGCGCTGCCCTGGGTCCGCTTGGAGAAGGGCGGGATATAAATTTAATAAAATAAAATAAAAAAAATCTGTTAGGACAGGTGGGCAAAACAATAAAATCAAAGGATCAATTGATTCTGTGGTTACTAAATTTTATAAGGTCAGTTGTCAGTATATTACTTGTAATCTGATAGACTTGAACAGCTGATAATTTTATAAATAAAAAAATAAACAGGATCTAACAGAGCTAATGCTTTATGTAAATTGAATATATTATAGAGACTGGTTCTCTCCCAGACAACAGAAATACAGCATGTTTTTGTTTTTCCACTTTACATCATAGGTGTCAAACTCGCTGCATCATGTTGCCATCACATGACATTACGTGACATTTTCCCCATTCATGGAGCTGGAATGGGTGTAGACTGTGGGTGACACATCCGGCCTGCAGACTGCCATTTTGACACCCCTATGGTTAGGCTATGTTTTAGGCTATGTGAACTTCACTCTCTAGAATTCTTGAGTGGGGAATTCCGTGAATTAGCATACACACATCTTAAAGTTGCCAAGGTTGAGAAATACAGATCTAAACAAATTTTAACATGCACATTTTTAAAACTCTCCTTAAAATAAAGTTTAATGAAACTGTACAAGGGGACTCCATTAAAGGGACTGACAACTGTGTTCTAGGCCTATAAAAACTTTATCTGGTTGGTCCTACATTACTTGAAAACTATTTTATGAAGAGAAAAGCAAAGTAAACCAAGTTTCTTGAATTGAAAAGAGCAGTAAATGACTGTGGAAATACCTCTGAATGACAGCTCAACAAATGTAAATCTTGTTTTCTTTTGTCAATAGCTACCAAGTGAAAGGTAACTCCTTGCTATTTCAGTCACTTTTCAACTAAGCAAGATGCACATTTTAGGACAAACACTCGGAACAATGAACAGTAGAAAACAGGCCTAATAAAAACATTGGCACACACCCAGTTCTCCTACCATTTCCTGTGCTAATCTGCTTCTCAGTCTTTTGCACTCTTCCTGTGTTTGATATCTTTCTGGTTCAAGATCCCTGACAATCTTCTGCACACTTTCCAGTTTAGCTTCCATTTCTGTGATCTGCAGCATGATACAAAACTATGTTGTAAGATATATCTATACATTTATTTGATGGTTTGTTTTTTGTACCACCCATCTTCCCTACAAGGTGACTGTAGAAATGAGTCTTTTATTCTAAGATGTTCCATCAAGAAGCAGCAATTGGAAAACATAATAGTCTGCTCAAAAATGTAAAGGAAACCCCTGGCAATAAAATGTATTTTATTCAATATCTAGAAAACTAGATCAAGATATAATAATCAACTAATATCACAGAGACAAGCTTATGTACAATTGTCAAAATGACAATCACAAAACTCCACAAACTGCATCTCTACTTCAATTCTTGAATGTTTACAGTATAAATTATACCCTAATATTAAATGTATGGAGATTACTAAGACGTCATATGCAAATTACATGGAAAACTTGCTTACATTGATAACATCAGAGTTACTAAATTATTCAAATAACATTTTCCATTTTTTGGCCCTTTACTAAAATTTCTAATATAAGGTTAGAAATGAAACACAAGGCTTTGTGAATCTGTCTTCACTATGAGCTGATTTGAGCACTGCCCATGGCACCATTTGAAGGATATTCAGCAATTGCTACGTTGTCAGCTCATTTTTTGTTTGTTTGTTTGCTATTTTCTTGCCAGTAGCTGAGATGCCATATTTTTTCCTCCAAAGTGCCTGAATATATATTATCTAGGATATTGTGGGAGGAAAATTGATGCTTGTGACAGAAATAGTGCAAAAGTCTCTAGTTGCTGTTATGTTTTGTTATTATTTCCCAGTCCTTGATTTTCAAAGAAGGTGAGCACTTAAGTACAGTAACCTAAGATTGGAAGGTAGGAAATTACAACAGACTGATGAAATAAAAGTATACTTTTTCTGCTGCTAATAAAGGAAATTTAAAAAATAGCATTATTGTTGTTACTATTATTTCATGTATATTTCTATTTTCTGTAAGGGTTAAAAGTCGCAGAAATGTCAGGTTTCTCTTGAAAACATTAGATAAAGTCAGGGGGTCTGAGACAGAGGTGGTATTCAGCAGGTTCTGACCAGCTCAGTAGCAAAATTTTGAGTAGTTCGGAGAACCGGTAAATACCACGTCTGACTGGTCCCTCCTCTATTCTCTGCCTCCTGAGCCCCAGTTGATCGGGAGGGAATGGGGATTTTGCAGTAACCTTCCCATGGAGTTGGGATGGAATGGAGATTTTACGGTGTCCTTCCCCTGCCATGCCCACCAAGACATGCCCACAGAACCAGTAGTGACTGACATAAAATCACTCCATGAACTCCAAGGACAATGGGAGCCTGTATCTGAATCTCTGTGATCCCAATCCAAGGCTTGTGCTTACCCATTGTTCCTATTAATTATGAATATTCCCAGTCAATGATTTATTGCATATTTTTTAGTAAAATAATAGCTGGCAATTTTCATTTAGTGTTAAGGATTATACTCTTTATACCTTTATAACCTTTATGTGTTCTGCAATACTATTTTATCTTTTCTGCTTGGTATTTCACTGTTTTAGATTTTTGGGGATAATATGCTGATTCTGTAAACCGCTTAAAGAAGGCTGTAATGCACTGTGAAGTGGTATATAAGTCTAAGTCAGAGTGGGCAGACTTTGTAACTTTAAGTCTGAAGGACTTCAGCTCCCAGCAAAGCTGGCTGGAGAAGTCTGGGAGCTGAAGTCCTTCAGACTTAAAGTTGCAATGTTTGCCCACCCCTGGTCTAAGTGCTATTGCTATTAAAGTTAAAGAAAAATAACTACACATTGTAGAAAATAAATCATACGTTGAAACAAAAATGCATCATTGTTATTTGTTTTACCTTTTTTTTATAATGTTGTTTCATCTGCCTGAAATGTTGATCCCATTGATTGTTCACTGACAAAAGCTGAAACGATCAAGCGATACTTAGTACAATATTTTCACATTATTTTAAAATAATGTTGCACTATTTTACCATATAATCTTTAAACTGCTATGCTATTGTGGATTTTACATTACTTTACATTATTATATTAAATACAAAGCAGTTTTTCAAATATAGTTGGCATAAAACTCTTCTATAAAATGTATATATGTATGTATATATAGCAGTAGTGTAGGAAATATTGATATTTTACAGTTAGTCTAAGCTTTAGCTATAAAAATTACCAGTTTAGTTTTAGAGAAAATAGGAAAAATATGTAGTTTATAAACAATGGATATCTCAAACATTTAAAGCTTTATGGATTCTATCTTTCTCCAACCTTTTCTTTATAGCTGTCAACTTATGACCACAGTTTAGCTCAAAATTTCTGTTACTAAGTGAGACAGTTGTTAAGTGACTTTTGCACCATTTCATGATTGACTTTTGCCCCATTTCGTGCCACAGTTGTTAAGTGAATCACTGTAGTTGTTAAGTCAGCAACATGGTTGTTAAACAAATCTGGCTTCCCCATTGACATTGCTTGTCGATAGCTTACAAAAGGTGATCAAATGACATCAGGACACTACATCATCATAAAATTAGATTAGATTCATTAGATTCATGCCTCAAACAGAACTAGAACTCCTAGTTTTTAGTCCAGCAGTTTAACTGTTACACCAAATTGGCTCTCCTGTTCTATAACCTGCAGGGTTCTCAGTAAGAATTCTGAGAGGGCAACTCAAAATACCCGAGGAAAGCTTGATTGAGCATTTTCCTAAAAGACAGGTGCCAAATATAGTAGGTGTTAAGAAGTTCTGCTATCTCATTCTTCTGTATGATCAATTCACCACTTTCTCCCTGCAATGGACCAACACTGTCACTGAGTTCTGGGGATTGTTTTTTCTCTATTTCTCTAAAAAAATATATTATTTTTTTGCTATTTTTGTTATCTCTTACAAACACCCCACTTAGTTTGTGCTTTAGTCTGATACAAGCTATATTCCTAAAGTTTCTGGAGACCCCTTTTTTTTGTCTACATGTTTCATTTCTTATTCATGTACCTATTTTCTCATCAGGATTTTAGAGAGTTCTGTATATATCTACCCAGGGCTATTTACATGTCTTCCTTTTTCCTTCTTGTAGGAATTATTTGATTGGTCCTTCAGCATCTCATTTGTAGAAAATTATAACCTGAAGTCACATAAGATCTGGCAACTATTTTATAAACAATTTGGTGATTCTGAAAGGAATTCTCAAATGGAACTGTTGGATTGCACATTGCCTTCATTGGCGTCCAGAAATGCACTGCTAGGTCACTGATCTATTTGGCTTGCTTTCCTGGCAAACCACAAGCAAACCAGTATGGTTGGAATAAATCATCAAGGAACCTACTATGCAGTTTTATTATTGTTCTTCATGTGCAGTTCTCCTTCCATGCAGACAAACCCATGAAATAGTATAGAGACGGTATAGAAAATTTAATAATTTAGGTTCAAAGTCCAACAAAAATTGCTTTATCTTACCTCCTGCTTCTGCTTTTCTAATGATATAATTTTTTGTTGCAATGGTGCATCTGTTAAGTTCTTTGTCAATATACACTACAAAACAAAATGATTCAGTTAAAAACACATCTATTTACATTGACCTAAAGTAAAATAAAAATAGATACCAGTCTAGATTTGCAGCTAAATAATGTAAACAATGCATCAGTCTGAATATTATATATTGTTCCAAGGTAATTTAGGTTTTCCCTGAAGTTTCTTCCCATAGTCTTTCTATTTCTGTGAAATGTGACATTGCAAGTTATCTGAAGTTTGTTAAGATAGAATATGATATATTCTATATTAGAATATTTCAATTTTAATTTTTCTATCATTATAGAAAGTTAGAAGCTATTATTAGGCTAACATATTGAAAACTAATTTGTTGAATCAGATTTACTTTCAGACAGCAACATATTTTGATTTAAAACATTACATATATCTCTCACACATTTTTCAATTACCAACTAAACCTAGATTAACTATATTTCTGTAGGTATCCAAAATATTTATAATATTTATGTACAATTACTGTATTGCAATATTTAAAATTATGTTGAACATTTACAATATTACAAAGAATTAAGGGGAAAGAAATATATATATTTTCTGATGAAAGTATCCAAGATAATTTTTAAAAATCCTAAAGCCATTTTTACAATTTACTAAAATAATATTTTACATCATGATTAAAATTTATTAACGTACTATTTATTTACCTTTATAGGCATATGTGACTATTTCTCCAGAAAGGTAATTTTAATTATTTATTAAAAGGCATTTTAAGCCTAGTAGTTTATATATGACTTACTTTGTTTTGAATGCTCTTATTTTCTATTAATTAAATTAATCATAGTTAACATATGCCTTTAGTTCACTTTAGTATCATGTACCGTCTCATTTCATTAATGTTTCAACCATCCTGTAGTATAGGAGAAGAAGTGGCAGAAACTGGAGGTGGAGTCGAAAGGGGAACCAGCCTAGAATCTTAACATAACCACAAATGGACTAAATCCAATTCCCCTTGAATTCCATTAACCCTGACCTAGCCAAAATGGAATTTGAGGAGATTCCTGTAAAGAAAAGCAATAAATCAGTTTAATTGGATCTTCACGTGTAGGTCTTTCACACCTCACATATACGCTGTTTAATAAGCCATCTTAAATTCTAGTTAGAGGAAATTCAAATGATTTTTTAAAAGGTTCAGTCAAAGTATTAGTACTTAATATGAGTCATTGGAAGCTCCAACTTTCAAGCATTAACTGACAACTTCACTTATGTGCAATCCAGTGGTGGGACTCAAAATTTCTTACTATCAGTTCTGTGGCTTGGTGGGCGTGGCATGGCTTGGTGGGCATGGCAGGGGAAGGATACTGTAAAATCTCCATTCCCTCCCCACTCCAGGAGAAGATTATTGCAAAATCCCTATTCCTTCCTAATCAGCTGGGATTCAGGAGGCAGAGAATAGATGGTAGCGAGCCAGTCAAAGGTGGTATTTACCAGTTCTCCAAACTACTCAAAATTTCTGCTACCAGTTCTCCAGAACTGGTCAGAACCTGCTGAATACCATCTCTGGTGCAATCTGATGCATGCTGATATTGAAGGGCTCTTTTCCTTCTTATAGAATGGAAACTTGAAGATTTCAGTTTTATATCTACCTGGAATACAATGCTATTGGTACTGGAAGCACTTACTCTTGAATAGATATGCATAAGATTACATTGATTACATTATTCTTACTGATTAGCATCACTTTACGTATCCTATGTAGTATTGTACATCAGATATGATCTGATAGGTCAAATTGGTGTGCTGATGATAGCACATTACAAAATAGTGAACACAATAGGAAAATACTTTTTCATTTCTATTTCCCTCAGTGAAAAATTATTTCACAGAAAAATTGTCCATTGGGCAAATTTCAACATGGCACTATATTATTGTTTAGTTTTACAATAAGGACTTATTGTGAACTTTACAAATTTTATACTTTTCCTTTGTTTTACTTCCAAAGCATGCCTATGAAATATTTTTAAAAAGTCTGTTTCTGTTTTAAATCAAATGCAGCTTTAAAAATTGTTCGAGCCCTAACAAAGAAGCAAATTAGATTAATATACTAGTTTAAAAATCATTAAATACTATTTTTTCTGGATAAAAACTGTTTTTTACTACTATGTTAGCTCCATGCATTTCTGTTATCCTCACCAAAATATTTTAGCATTTGCAGTGTGTAAGATTCACTTAAATACTTCACTTGTTTTATATTATATCCCAGCCACAGCCACAGGATGGATATGGAATGCTTCCATGATGATTAATTTCACAAGAGATCAGATTCTCA
Source organism: Rhabdophis nuchalis (assembly GCA_039707465.1). NCBI lineage: Eukaryota > Metazoa > Chordata > Lepidosauria > Squamata > Natricidae > Rhabdophis > Rhabdophis nuchalis. The sequence continues at coordinate 41,498,610 of CM077648.1, read as the reverse complement.
GATACAAGGCATTTTGCTCCATCCCATTTCATTGAATAGAAGATATTAGCATTCAAGCACATTGCAGATATATTTATCATGTGTGAGTCATAGTAAAAATAATGAATGTTGTTCATCTTCTCTGAATGGCTTCATCACATCTGCTCTATGCAAGCTCGGTTCTCACTACTACAAACTCTGGGCCACTTCTTTGCTTCCTTCCCATGTCTTATGGGGCATGAGATCCCAAGGCATTGCATCAGGGGGTGAGTTCCTACCGGTTTGGCCCAGTTCGGCCGAACCAGCAGTGGTTTGGCGGCCTGGATCACTGGAACCGGTAGCAATCCAGGCCTGCTATGCCCCCAAACTGATTCTCCGGGTGGCACTGTAACCCACTCCTACAGTGCATACAAATTGTTTTGCCATCAGCTAGCATCATAAATTATATATAGGGAGGACAGACATACCTTCAGTAAGCATGAACATTTTCCCCCAAAATTTTAAAAACAGGGATATGTTTAAGAGTATACCTGAAGGGCAAAACAAGAATGGCAAGGTGTAGATGTCACCTAGGCAATATTTTTTGGGAACAATTTGGACATGAATAACCTCATAGTTGGAATAGCTCTCTCTCCTATGAAAATGAATCTGCACAATAAATCATTCAGTTACAAAATTATAACTTTCAACAGGAGGTTTACATTTTTTAATATAAAATACATATTAAAATAGAGGGAAAATCCTTATTCATTTAACAATTCCAAAGCAATAGGAGTTATTTAATCACAGTGCTTTAAAAAGTTATTATTTAATAATAATATTGTAAATTCAATTCAATTCATATTTTATTTTATTGTTTATTTATTGCTGTATTTTATTTTTATTTATTGTTGCATTTGTTATTGTTGGGACATTGTTATTATTGATCTTCCTGTTATTTAAAATAAAATGTTATGAAGGTACAAAACACCCACTCCTTGGATTTAAGCCAAAATAAATGCAATGAATGGGGAAGTGCAGCCACAATTTGAATTACTTGTGAAATACATTAAAGTGGAATTTTTATTTAGATTTGTTTTTAAATTGAGTAAGATCCTACTGATCTACACCAGAATATCTAATTACATTTTTTTCAAGATGTACTTTTATAAATTTAAAATAAGGAAAAGGGGGGTTAGAAATTTTCTCACCAAAATGTAAAACTTGGCCATGGTTTACAATTGGAATGTATTAATTACAATTAAATGTTGATTTAATTTTAGCTGCTGATTTTGGCTGCTTAAGACTGACTTATTTAAACTAATCCAATCAAAACCAGAATTGAAAAATCATCTAATGATTCAAAATGCAGATTATGCAAAGAAGGAGAAGAAACAATATATTATATATTTAATTCATGTAGAAGATTTTACAAACTGATTATAAATATTAACAAAACACATGTCATATACAAAATTAATTACTGGAACTTTCATAAAAAATATCTTGTGCCAATAATGAAAAATTGATGGGAACATATAACAGTTGAAAACAGTTGAAAATGAACCAGTTAAAATATTTCCAACCTGATAATGTTTTGGGATATAACACAGCAGAATTAAGAGTGGTTGCTAATAAGAAATATGATAATTGATGTGGTAATACTAGAGGAGAGTAGATTACAAGACAAAGAAATGGAGAAGGTCACATGTATCAAGATCTGAAAATTGAAATTGAAATATTATGGCATAAACTGGCCAGAATTGTCCTAGTGTTTGCACACTAGGTGCTGTGCCAAAAATCTTAGATGGCAGTTAGAAAATCTGCACATAGACAAAATAGCTAAAGAACTGAAGCTCTGATTTTACACTGTTGTGTATGTATGTATGTATGTATGTATATGTGTGTGTGTGTGTGTTAGTTTTATGAGCTTATCAATAAATAAATCAGAGAGACTAATATAGATCTATTTCGAGCTTTTTAGCTCTCATCTGCTAGCCATACCCTAAGGGTATTAATACACAAAGGTATTAATCTCCAATGGATTCCAAAAAAACACAATTACCAACCTAATCCAAAGGGAGACACCCCCCAAGAACCAAGACACAGAACAAGACAATGGTATCGCTCTCCTCCCTTACATCAAAGGCACCACAGATAAAATCAGCAAAATTCTCCACAAACACAATATCAAGACATCCTTCGACACTAACCAAAAAATAGTCAACATCTTAAGAAACCCCAAAGACAAGATCCAGCTAGAAAACCAAGGAGTCTATGAAATAGCATGCAAAATCTGCCCAGCCACATACATTGGACAAACTAGGACAATAAATGCACGCATTGCAGAACACAAAAATGCTGTCAAAAAAACAAGAAAAAACTTCCTTCCTTTTCCAACACCTTAAAGCAACAGGACATGAAATTGATTTTGAAAAAACCAAATTACTCTCCAAAACTGAACACTTTAACAAGAGAATAATTATGGAAGCTATTGAAATAGAGAAACACCCCCACAACATGAATAAACGTGATGATGCCTCCCGCCTGCCAGACATCTGGAAACTAGCTCTGGCCACTAAACGAGTCCCAGCCACAAAAACTGACAGCAGACCCAGAACAACACAAGACACCATCACCAATCATCCTTAACAAACATCAACTCCATCTACCAATCAGGATGTGACAAAACAGCCAACCAATCCGTTTAAAGCAACAGAGCCAACATTCCAACCCCCTTACCTTTATTTATAGAAAAACTGCCTCTTCGATCACAGTTTACTCGCAAGAAACCAAAGGCACCAGCCTGATGATGATGAGTGTGATCTCGTCGAAACATTGCCAAAACACTTTTAATTTTACATGGGAAAAGACCCGAATAAACCAAAACCTACATACACACACACACACACACACTGTTGTGTATATAATAATCATGTAACAATAGTAATAGCAGCAATAATAATGTGTTAAATATTCATATATTAGTATATATTTATAAAGTAACATAAAATCATTGAATTGTCATAGACACACCTGGGAACATACTGTACTTACTTCTGAAATGTTTTCTGAAGTTTTCTTGGATTCCATAACAACTTGTCTCTGCCCTGAACAATTTTGGCTCTTACTTTTTTCAAAGGCCTTTAAATCATGCAATATAAAGAAATCGTGTAAACTATGATAGAATCAATCCAAAGACGAACACTAAAACTATCGTATCAGGAACTTTACATGATAATTTCCCATTTTTTTCTGCATGTCAAATGTTGAAAGCAATGGAACTTGTATATGAATCTTTCATAAAAGGGGCTTTCCAGAATATCTCAAGCATACAGCCGATGATTAATAAATAAAGGTAACCGCTATAAATACAAACTGCAATTTCCCTATTGCCCTTCAGTTGTTTTTGGCTGGGGTGGGAGTGCACAGGCACACAAAAAACCCATAGGGCAAATTTATTATCTCCTCACCACCATCCATGATAACCATTTCCTATCAGAATTTTTTTCTATGCTATTTCCCACATGAACCGGAAAGTTTTCTGATTACTTAAGAATGTTAACATATTCTGGATATTTGCCCATGACAAAGAAACAAGTGAATCATATTTTATAAAGCAGAAGAATGACTGTAACATTTTTATACCACAAAATATGCCCTTGACAACCCAGGAACAAACCTCAGTGAAAGTTAACTAACTCTTGCAAATAAGCACATTTTCTCTATTGTGGAAATTGGTGGGTTCAAAAGAAAAAGAATTCTGGAAGAAACTTATGTTTTTATTTGAGTAGAATGGAATTTTGATATTATTTCTAATCACAGCAATAATAAATTTATATGGTGGTTATGAACTTTTCCCTGTTTGGGAAGAACATTTGCTATGCTAAGAGCTGGTGTAAAGTTGATACAGATGATATACAGATCTGATTACGTATCTTGGTAATACAGATATGGATTGATCCATAATTAGCTTAGTTAAAGAAGCAGAGTACTGTACATCTTATATTATCTAATTTGTTTTTATTTTAAATATTTTTGAAGACATTCCAAATTCATTTGATTGTTTGCCACACAAAGTTACACCATGTTTTGTGAACTGTTAGAGATGTATGCATCAAATGAATTTTCCTTTGATAACTGTACCGATGCAACAACTTTTCTAAATATGAATTGCAGATATTTGCTTGACAATGTTAGTCAGTAATAATGCTTTTATACAGAAACCCATATTTAACATGATAACTTCCCTCAAGTAGCAACTAAAGCTTAAATAAAATTCTAAATATTCTGGAAACTCTATCTCCAGTTTTTCTGATCCACTTTCAGTGCAATTTCAGGCTTTGGCTGCTACTCATTCATGAAATTCTTAATTTTAAAAAAGTAAATTCACATTCACATACATCGATATATTGTGTCTTGTTTTCAACAAAAAAAAATTCCCTAGAGTTTTAGGCTAATTTTTGAATTAACAGATTAGAAAATTTTGCCTTTTCCCCCATTATTTTCCTTGGCCGCTTTCTTACTACATGTCTGAATCAACATTTATGTTAATAACTTATTAGGTATATTGGACAGATAATTAAAATACAGTATATAGGTGAATAAGAATCTATGATACTTGAGTTCTGTGTCAAAATAAGAATGGAAATATATCATTTTCTGTGGGTGTAGTATATTGTCAGTTATATTTAAATTATTTAAAAGAAATAGACCAAATAAAAGAGGAGGTGGAGTTGCACTATATATAAGAAATAATTACATCTCTACAGAAATAGAGCACAACAATGATGAGAACTATCTTGAATGTATTTGGGTCAATATTAAAGGTTGGGGTGGGAATGATATTGTCATAGGTCTATACTACAGGCCACCCAACCAAGCAGAGGAAGTGGATGTACTTTTTGCTAACCAGCTAACTAAGGTATGTAGGAAGCACACTGCAATAGTAATGGGAGATTTTAACTACCCTGACATCAATTGGGAAACAAACTCTGCACCAAGTGGAAGATCCAACAGGTTCCTAACAAACCTAGCAGACAACTTTGTTTCCCAAAAGGTAGAGAAGGGAACAAGGGGATCAGCAATATTGGACTTAATTCTCACTAACAGAGAGGAAATGATAGAAGGTGTAGAAGCTACAGGAACTTTGGGGGCAAGCGATCATGAAATACTGGAATTCAACATTATGCAAACAAAAGTAGTTGAACAAAGTCAAACTAGAGTCTTAGACTTCAAGAGAGCTAATTTCAACAAACTCAGAGAGAGCTTGGGAAGGATTCCATGGATGAGAATCCTCAAGGGGAAAACAACTCAAGAAGCTTGGGAAATTTTGAAAAATGAGATTATAAAAGCCCAGTCCAGCGCAATACCAATGAAGAAGAAAAATAACAGTTCCCAAAAGAAACCAGCATGGCTGCATAAAGAACTCTCTGACAAATTGAAAGACAAAAAGGATAAATATAAAAAGTGGAAAAAGGGGGACATAACCAAGGCAAAATATCAGCAAATAGCCCGAGCCTGTAAAGATGAAGTGAGGAAAGCTAAGGCTCACAATGAAGAAAGGCTTGCCAAAAAAGTAAAAAATAACAAAAAAGCTTCTTCCAACATGTTAAAAATAAGAAAAAAGTTAAGGAAACAATTGGTCCACTGCTGGGAGAAAATGGCAAGAAGATGATAAGCAACAGGGAGAAAGCAGAACTATTTAACTCTTTCTTTGCATCTGTCTTTACACAAAGGGATAAAACAGTCCAATCAATCAAAAACAGCACCACAAATATCAGATTAGGAACACAAGTTGAAATAGAGAAGAAAATGGTAAGTGAGCACCTGTCTGCCCTGGACGAGTTCAAATCACCAGGACCGGATGGATTACACCCCAGGGTTCTGAAGGAACTGGCAGACGAGATCTCAGAACCACTGAACTATATCTTTCAGAGATCCTGGAGCACCGGGGAACTGCCAGAAGACTGGAAAAGAGCAGATGTGGTTCCCATCTTCAAAAAAGGAAAAAAAACAGATCCAGGAAACTATAGACCCATCAGCCTGACCTCAATACCAGGAAAGATTCTGGAAAAGATAATTAAACAACAAATAAGTGAACACCTAGAAGCAAACAAAGTAATAGCCAAAAGCCAACATGGGTTTGTCAAAAACAGATCATGCCAGACGAATCTAATTGCATTCTTTGACAAAGTAACAAAATCAGTGGACCAGAGGAATGCTGTTGATATAATTTACCTGGACTTCAGTAAGGCATTTGATAAAGTAGACCATAACCTACTATTAGATAAAGTAGAAAATTGTGGGTTAGACAGCACCACCACCAAATGGATTCGTAACTGGCTGACCAACCGCACTCAACGTGTAGTCCTCAATGGAACTGCATCTACATGGAAGGAAGTATGCAGTGGAGTCCCCCAAGGCTCTGTTTTAGGCCCAGTACTCTTTAACATCTTCATCAACGATTTGGATGAGGGGATAAATGGGGAACTCATCAAATTCGCAGACGACACCAAGCTGGCAGGAATAGCCAACACTCCAGAAGATAGGCTTAAGATACAGAAGGATCTAGACAAACTTGAACATTGGGCACTGTCTAATAAAATGAAATTCAATTGTGAAAAAAGTAAGGTCCTACATATAGGCAAGAAAAACCAAATGCACAAGTACAGTATAGGTGGTACCTTGCTCAATAGTAGCAACTGTGAGAGGGATCTCGGAATCCTAGTGGACAACCATTTAAATATGAGCCAGCAGTGTGCAGCAGCTGCCAAAAAAGCCAACACAGTTCTAGGCTGCATCAACAGAGGGATAGAATCTAGATCGCGTGAAGTGTTAATGCCACTGTATAGTGCCTTGGTAAGGCCACACTTGGAATACTGCATACAGTTTTGGTCGCCACGATGTAGAAAAGACGTGGAGACTCTGGAAAGAGTGCAAAGAAGAGCAACCAAGATGATTAGAGGACTGGAGACTAAGACATATGAAGAACGGCTGCAGGAACTGGGTATGTCTAGTTTGATGAAGAGAAGGACCAGGGGAGACATGATAGCAGTGTTCCGATATCTCAGAGGGTGCCACAAAGAAGAGGGAGTCAAACTTTTCTCCAAGACACCTGGGGGCAGGACAAGGAGCAATGGGTGGAAACTAACCAAGGAGAGAAGCAACTTAGAACTAAGGAGAAATTTCCTAACAGTAAGAACAATTAACCTCTGGAACAGCTTGCCTCCAGCAGTTGTGAATGCCCCAACCCTGGAAGTCTTTAAAAAGATGTTAGACAGCCATTTGTCTGAAATGGTATAAGATTCCTGCCCATGCAGGGGGTTGGACTAGAAGACCTACAAGGTCCCTTCCAACTCTGCTATTGTATTGTATTGTATATGTAGTTATTCTCATTTAAAATTTTACACATTTGTGAAAGTGGGTGGATTTAGAGAAACCATAATTCACTCTTTCAATTTATGAGGGAAATTATTATAACTTCTATAATAACCTTAAAGCTATGTATTTTATTTAAGAACTCTCACAAAATGTGAACATAGTTTCTTCTTTTTTTACATGAAAATAGCAAAACAATTATGTTAAATATCACATTGTTTTATGTTACAATATCAGTACCTTTCTAAGAAGAGGCTAAAGAAATGATATTAAACATGTCAATGTTACAATTGTTAAGTTGAAAGAAATAATGCCAAAAAAGTATATTTTACTACCCAAATATCACCCTAATAGAAAAGCCAGGTTTATCAAATTTCACAGGAAAATTGGTCATATATGTTTTTAAAAAGCCAATGCCTGTAATGTGTACAACTGTGAGCTACTGTATTTCAGATAGGCCAAAACATTAATTAGACAATGTGATGATTATAAAAAGGTTCCTTTATTGCTATAGTGTACATTGACAAAATCTTGAAAGAATCTTGAAATCATGCCAGAATTTTCTTCTGTATTCTTAGATCCCAAAGAGATTCAAGCCAGGATTATCTTGAGTTTCTTTCTCATGCTTTCTCCTTTCTCAGGAGTTTTTGAGTTACTGGTTGCTTTCTTAACAGTTCTTGCATTCCTTCATCAAATTTATCTCTGTGCACCTCTACAACATTACCAGGGAAAGGGACATTTGAAAAAATAAAAAAGAGAGAAAAGAAAATAAGTTGTAACTTGTTAACGTTTCTATATTTCTTTCTTTTCTTTCTTTCCTTTCTATTTCAATAAGTGTGGGTTATTTACAGTTAAAAACTTAAAAGCAGAAAAATTATTAGGTTATACCTAGAACCTGCAACTTCCATCTTTGTGTGATTAGTAAACAATGAATTAGAAATCCAGGACGTATCTTTTCTCACCTTTTAACAGCTGAAGAGTGATCACCTATTTTTTCCCACAGGGTATTTGTATCTGTACCATTAAAGACTATTACACTGTTACATAAAGAAAGGTAATAATTACATGTAGTTTAAGAGATTTCTAGAAAATTAACTGAATTCATTTTACTGAAACCGGATTTGTAAGAGAAAAGTATGTTCTTATTTCCAAAAATTAGAGTATTTCATTCTGCATTTCAAAATATTTTTTTAAATCTTTCATTAAGCTTTTTTGTTATTATCATCTGTGACATCACCAAATTACAAAAAAGATGTTGATATTTTGGAAGAGCTATAGAGAAGAGCAACTAAGATGATTAAAGGCCTGGAGGCTAAAACAAATAAATTACAGTTGCAGTTACTGGGTATGGCTAGTCCAGAGAAATGAAAGACCAGGGATGACATGATAGCAGTATTCCAGTATTTGAGGGGCTGTCACAAAGAAAAGGGTGTCAACTTATTTTCCAAAGTACCAGAAATAATGGATGGAAACCGCCCTGGGTCCTTTTGGAGAAGGGCTGGGTATAAATTTAATAAAATAAATAAACTAATCAAAGAGAGAAGCAACCTGGAATTAAGGAGAAACTTCCTTTATATTGAAGAAATGAGAAATATGGGCACCTTGGAGAGTAATGATGACAGAATGGGCATCAATATGGAATGTGGGGCATTTGGAGGTGATGGTTGTCTTGAACACTACATAACATCTTACAATAACATAGTGGATAAAAAATCTCTCAATCCTAACCAACAAAGGTTTGAGAAGATGATTAGTGGCATGTATTTGGATGTGGTATGCACTATGTTCTGTTGGAATTAGCGTCTCGCGAGTTGTCATAAGTTGTCATGAGTTAAAAGGACTTCAGAACAAGGCATCTTTCCCATTAAATTGTTATCAGACATTGAAAATGACAACCAAATCCGCCAACATGTTTATCACATCCTGGAAGAGCTGGGGTTACCCGTTTCTCCTAAGGACGCCAAAGTGGTTAAGGGAATGTGTCACACCGTGACTTCACGAGCTGCTATGATGTGTTGTAGAAAAGATTCGAGTAAATAAGCGCATGACTTGTACTGGAGGTGATGGTTAGTGTGGATGGGACAGTGTATAAGATAAACCCTTACTTAGCAAAACAAACAAACCTTCAGGATACAGTATCTCTCCTGGCTCGAAACTGCTATGTCAAATTCTTATTGTCAGAGGATGGCTCAGGAAAGGGAGCTGCACTCATTGCTGCTGTGACCTGCCATACAAAGGTCTCTTAATAAGCAGGAGACTGGATTGTTCTTCACTAAATACACGTCTTGATCTGCAGCATTTATTATTCTTTAAGGCAGCTGTGACAAAATTGCAGAAAGCCAGATTTTGGTAGCTGTGGTACTCCATCTTTGCAGTTTTGTTTAACATTTCTGATTCATGCTCAAAGGAAGGAAATAAACCAACCTCCATTGCCAAAAAAAAAAAAAAAGGATAAACTTCCTAACAGTAAGAACCATTAACAAGTGGAACAACTTGCCTTCAGAAGTTGTGGGTGCTTCATCACTGGAGATTGTTAAAAAGAGATTTGTAATGGCATCTACATTTTCCAGCTGCAGTATACTGTATGTGATCATTTGCAGTGTCTTTTTATTCCTTTGTTCTCAAAACCTTTTATTAACAGGCTATATGAAACCACATGAATTATCAGGGAGAAAAACTGTGTCTTCCTAGGGGGTAAATACTGTATTTGAATAATTGATTATTCCCTTGAAATTAAATAAGAATAATTAACGTTACCATGTCTTAGGAAAGGCCCACAATATTGTAACATAAGGCCATGAAAAATTATTACAGATGTGATTATTGATGCATAAAGCAGATGTTCGCAATCCTATTAAGTTCTCAATCATGTGGTATTTTTAAAGCTCAGTTTTATTTTCTCTACAAAGATTTCCTGTTTTTTATAAAAAGGAAAGGAAGTAGAGGGAATTAGTTTACACTTAAGATTTGAAAACAGACTTACAAGAGCCTTTGGGTATTGGATGTCAGTTTACGGGATGTCATTTGAGTTTTTTACTGTAGAAACTGTAAACACTAACAAAAGGTATGAAAGCACATTATGCAGCCAAACAGGATTGGTGAAAATGAGTATAGGGTTTCAAAAATAATATAAGAAAGATGAAATAAATATGTAACATCTTATTCTCAAAATAAATGTAGCAAATAGCATTATTTTCACTTCTTAAAGAAACTGAAGTTAATTAGCTATTTTTTTAAATATAATTTTGTTAAGGTTTTTACATGAAAAAAGGTATATATAAGAAATATAGAGGAGAGTTAAGAATAAGAAAAAAGAAAAAAAGTGTAACAACCATAAAAACAGAAAAAAGGTAATTAATAAAGTAACTTCCACTTTTCTTTACAATTACAAACCAACTTACTATCTCAACTCCCTCTATGACAGTGCTTCTCAATTATTTTCTGTCATGCCCCCCCTAGGAAGAAGAAAACATTTCGCGCCCCCCGCGCGACTGTAAATAGTATCATTTGTCTATAAAATTGTTATAAGTACACCTCTGCATAACACTGTATCCTTATTAACGTATAAGAGAATAAAAAAAGAAAGAAATGTGGATCAATTTACAACAAAGAATAGCTTTATTAACTGTAGCAGAAAAGATTTAAAGTGCATTAGAAATTTAAAAAAAATTAAATCCTTTGCCGAGGTCAAACGCGCCCCCCTTTACGGAGCCTTGCGCCCCCCCTGGGGGGCCCGCCCCACTATTTGAGAAGCACTGCTCTACGATTACATCACATAGATTTCCTCTATTCCATTTTGAACCTTTTTAATCAGCAAATCCAAACACCATTTAATTTTTTTTTCATTTTTAGCAAAAGTCCATAAAAGGCTTCAGTCTTTTACAAAACTACTTTTCTTTTATCGCTGATCAAATAGATAAATGTTGTCATTTCTGCAAATCCTGACATCATCACAATCCAGTTTTCCATTGTGAGTTTTAGTAAAATTTCTATGCTTTTCACATTTCCAACATAGATCTGAAGTACTTTTATATACCTTAGACATTGTTTTTCTGGAATCATACACCAACAGTACAGTTCTTCATTTTTATAAAAGTATTGTCTTAAATTATAACACAATGTAAATTTTAGTCCTTTTAGCCACATTCATTCCTACTAATCCATTTGTATATTATAACCAAAATTCTTAGCTCTTGCTCTCGTACACTGTTTAATTTGTTCTTGCATATCAAACCTCAACAAAAGTTAATACATTTTAGCAATCATTTGTTCATCATTTGTACAGTTCAATTTCAAATTCTGCCTTATGTCGTTCAATTTCAGTTATTTTTCTATGTACCTTAAACCTTTATTTTAACTGTATATAAAAATGGAAAGTATAGGAAATATTGAAAACTAAATCCCTCTGCACTCAGTTGCTCTCTTTATTTCGTTTTAAATTCTCATGTTCCTGTACTGACAAATCCAGATATGTTAATAATTTGACTTTGCCTGCTATTTCTCTTCTATAAAATGTGTCTTGTGTTGAAACCGATAAAAGTATTCTCAGACACAGTCTGAGTTTATATCGATTCCATTTTCTTAATTTGACACTTCTAATATAGTGGTTTTGAAAATACACATTAAATTTAACTTTATTGTGCCATTTTAAAAAAAATTCCACCCTCAAGTTATATTCTTCTACTGGTTATATTTTTCTTATTGTAACATTCTCTTATTTCTCAAGAGTATCTACTCTTTCATCCATACCAAACAGCAGACTGCAAAATACAATCTAATGTCAAAAAGGTGCATTTCTTGAAAAGTATATAGCACTTTGAAATTTAGAAAGGCTGGTGACAAAATGTATAAATTATTTTTCTTTTAATTAAAACATAATTACTTTTTCTCTTTATTGTACACTTTCATTTATACAATATATTAAAATACTCATTTTGTCATAACCATTTTTCACCCACATCTATTTCATATTGAAGACTGATGCAGAAACATTAGCTTTTAATAACTATTAACAATATTCCAATAGCACAGTTTGAGGACAAATAAGATAACAGATATATTGTCATGCTTTGTTTCTTTTAGTAATTTTATACAAATTCTGAAAATTGCATCTTGAAGTCTTGAGTATCTAAGGGAATTTGAACCCAAAATTTACTCTGATCTTTCCTCTGTCCCAAATGTGTGCTATCCACTCATCATGAATCAGCAGAAATTCTGCTTTTGTTTCAGGTCAATGCTATTCATTTGACTCCATTCAAAGAAATGCATCATGAAGCCTAACAAATTTCATTAATTTGCACTGCCTTCTCAGAACATTTCTCAAAACTATTTTAATTACACTGCGGTTGAGACTGAATTTAGTTGCATAGGCTGAAGATGAAATGAACAACTTGTGTACAACTGGCATAAAAAAAATATTTCCAGGGAACATCAGTGCCATGACTAGGTACAAATGGAAAAAGAATTGTAATGCAGATATAATATGACACATGTTGTGACACCTTCTTTCACTCACTCATCCACATATTGCTTCTCAGTCTTGAATCCCAGTCTTGTAAAGTAGAGGAGAACCTCACAAATGTTACAGATGGCAAAGGCACTTAATTATTTATTTGGAATTATTTTTGGCAGTCAAGGGCGACAGGGAGGTAGGGCTAAGTGTTATAATTTGGTTTGCACTCTGAAAGAGTTTGCTATAAGAAAATGGAGAAATGCTCTTGGACTGTTTTAAAGAATTCTATACAGTAATTGTATGTATTTTTAAGTCCTATAATCCTAATTTTGTATTCATTATAAACCACTTTGCATCCATACACTGCTGTTTTCTCTCAATATTTTAAGTTTTCATTAACCCTCCCTGAGAATAGTCAGGAGGTTATCAAAAATATCAGGTATATTCTGCACATTGATGGGGTGGATGTTATGAAAGACATCCTTCAGGAATTTATTTTTTTTAGTCATCTGGACTTCTCTAACCTCCAATATGTCTAATCAATTGACAATCACTTTAATAATGGAAAGGAACTGGCTTATGTGTAGAGAACAGGCGTCACCAGAAGCTGGATCAACTTACATTCTTACCAGGCTATTATATTCCTAGATCTAGACTTGTGATTCCATTATAGCCGAAATTTAACTAATTGAAAACCAATCTTTTATTCTTGGGCTGTAACACACTATAGATATTTCTTTTGGCACTTACTTGGCTATTGCTCAGAAGTTTTATAGATACATTTAGATTAAATAGAAAGATAAATTAAACAAATGGTATTGTTGAATCATTATTATCCAAAAATGTCTCAGTGGGAAATGAAACAAGATCCTCTCACTTTCATTCCACACATTAACCTAACACCACACAAATAATTGTAGTAGGAAAAAATATCCAGCAATAAATAAAGAAGAAAAATAGGTAGTAAGATTTTTGAATTATTAATTGTTACTCACACGACTCTCATTAGTATTAGTATGATACACAAAACTGGTTAATGCAGAAAACAATGCTTTCTGTTTCAACTCTTTATATCAGTTTGTTAAGTCTGTATTCTTTGCAATCAGGTGTGAACTACATTATTTTAGTTCTATCAAGCAGATGGTGCGCTTGGATATTTCCCCTCCATTAAATTAAGCACAACGGATTACCATGTTGCTGAAGAAACTCCATCTTTGAGTCTGATTGGAAAAGAAAAGGTGGCATTTTTCCTTTGACTCATGATGATTTCATATAATCATGACTTTTCATCTAGCTCTGATATATCTTCAAAGTGAAGAAGTGTGGACAGAATAATAAGTTGGAAGCTGCCATTTAGATCATCATTTCCAATCCACTGCACAGTAATGAAATTCAAAGTAAAGTATTTCTGACAAATCTCTATGCAGTATCTGATTGAATATGTGATAGTATTTCTGTATCTGAATAATGATATAATACTTCTTCACCGAGGAGAAGCATACTAATGATATTATCCGATCAATGAATAAAAACATCATTATACATATATATTTTTCAAATAAATCGTACTGATACATCCACCTTGTGTCTTCGTGTGCTTCTGACAATAATATAAAATAAATGAGGAAACAAGAAGATGGAACTATGAAGTATTGATCTCATCCCTACAAACTTGAGCAATCATGTCATTGATGTGTTGATTTCAAAGCTCCGAGATTAGTTCATAGATTATTGTAGAACTGATTATTGTAAATCCGATGTCCAAAACCTGCCACACCAATGTAATGGTGTCTAACTTTACTATACAAAAAATGCCATCTCATGTCAGTGTTCTTCATACTACCAGAAACCAACTTCAGAGAGCAAAGAATGCATCAATTTAGCAATATATGAAGTGTTTGTACAATTACATAAAAGAAATTCAGCTGACTAATTTTAAGCAGCTGTCAAGAATGACAAACATAAGCTACTTACATTTAAGGCACATGAACTGTCCTCTTGTTTCTTACAGGACTCTGGCGTATCATTCTTCCTGATCAGAATCCTTATTTTATCATCAAGTTCTACACTGTCACATCTGGTTTCAGAAGAGAAAAATAAATGATACCTTATTTTCCAAAGACAACAAATATATGTATATTAATTCAACTTCATGTTTAATTAGGAATATTCTCAAGCTTATTCTAAGAGTTTCCCAAAAATTATTCTGTCAAATCAAATTGGAGCTTCCGGTAAAAAAGATAAGATGTTAATTACTTATGAGTTTTGCAAAATATTGTTCAAATACTTTAAAAAAAAGCTGTTAGTTGATAATATAAATCTGTTGTTCTAATAAGCTTAAATATATCCAGCTTGGAACATAAAATATAGTTCTCATATGTATTATATAACTGCACCAGTGCTTTGTGGCCATATGTGTAAAGTTCTTTAAATTTAAACCTCTTTGTTTTCAATGAAATATTCATTAGAAGTTTTGAATTACAGGACCTCCCAGTGAAGTAGTCTTTTAGTTAAAGAGGTTCCTTTTTCCTATTTGGGACAGTTTTCTATATACTGTTCCATCCAGGGGTTTTTCATATATATATATATATTGTATTTCCATCAGCTGATCAAAAATTTCAAGCTTACAAGAATGTTCTGTAGATACAGACACACTTTTTCCACAGCTGCATTTTAATTTTTGACTTTTTAACAAGAGATACGGACTTAAAATATTATGATTGACAGCTATGGCAGAAACCTAACTTCCTCAAATTCATTCGGTTCCAGAGTTATCAGTTAACAACATCCACTTTTCCAATCTGTTGTTCCTTAAATATTCTTCACTTGCACTTCAACTTGCAAAATTTACAGTTCCACATCTTGAGTGTACCAGACTGCTAAAGACCAATACAAAATGCCTCTTTTTACATTAAAAAAAATCGCATTCACAGTTCAGTAATACTTGGGTGGATACTTCTGTATCAGGTGATTTGAAACAAGCACAGAAAATTGTTTACATAAAGAAATCTTAGTTGCTATACTGCAATCTCGATTTCAGTCTCATTGTCTTACAGGTTGCTGCTGTGAGAACAAAATGAAGGATATATTCATGGAAGCTGCCCTGAGGTCTTGGAAGAAAAGTGGAGCCTGGCAAATACATTTTTTTAAATTGTTTACTGATAATTAGTACACTATCAAATAGAGCTATATGTTGATCACTAGTTATTATTAGGCACAGCAAAATAAGATACTTTACATAGAAAGAACCATGCAATCTTTCTGTTAATCCAAAGGAATGCCAAAAAAGCCATTCCCTTAATAATAAATGAAACAAACAAACAAACAAACAGAGCTTGAACTCTTGAAACTAGTCCATATTAGATTGCAGGAGGGCAGCAAAACGGCCCACCCAGCCTTGTTACTGAGGCCTGGTGTAGGCATACTTCAGAGATATTGCAATTTATTTTATCAATAAAATATATTAATCTGTCCCTGAAGAAGATATCGTAGTAACTTGTTCTTAGAATAAGAATCAAATTGTTGTAGCAATGCAACTTAATCTTTGTTTGGAAACTGGATACCCTGAATTGTACTTTCGTTTCATTTTTAAGGAGGGATGGAAATTACCTACATGTTGTTTTTCTGTCATGCATTGACAGGATATTTAATTGTGATGCTATCATTCACATAGGATATGGAATCTATCCAGTGGTGGGTTTCTGCAGGCTCGCACCTACTCGCGAGAGCTGGTTGGTGAAATTTAGAGAACCGGTGAGAGGGGGTTCCACCGGTGTACCTGGAAGTAAATCTGGCCCGCCGCTGCCAGTGACCCAATGGGAAGGAAAGGAAAGGAAAGGAAAGAAGGAAGGAAGGAAGGAAGGAAGGAAGGAAGGAAGGAAGGAAGGAAGGAAGGAAGGAAGAATTTATCATCACAATTGAGTCCAAAATTTTGGTTGCTAAGCAAGAGTGTTGTTAAATGAGTTTCACCACATTTTAAAAGGTGGCCACTCCCACCCGTCACATGACTGCTAAGCCACGCCCACAAAATAGGCCACACCTACAGAGTAGATTCTAAAAAAATTTGAAACCCACCACTGAATCTATCACAACTAATGTGATAGTTGTTTATATAGTCATAAACAAAATTGCTGTTGATATGTTCTCCTGCTAGGGTTATAGTAGGGCATACAAGCAATATACTTCTCTCCAGCAGAGTTTTGGTTGGTTTTTTTTCCTCTCACCAAGTAGTCGTCATATGCCAAAAGGTTTCTACTGTTCTCTGTTTGGAGGTATGTGGGAGGATGTATTTATCCACAGGTTTTCTGGACTAGAAACCATAATTAGTTCCTGCAAACAGGATGCGGGAATGTCTCTGATCACATTATTCTCAAACTGGATCCAGATATATCCAAAAGAAAGAGTTGAAAGAGAGACAAAAGAACCACTACAGACTGACAACCAAAGACAAGTCAGGGCTGCCCAAAGAACAGACAGAAGATGAGAAGATGATGATGGGACAAGGAATTGTTTTTTTTTTTTAAACCAAAGTATCTTCATTCATGGAAAGGAGATTAAATATATTTTATGAAACTAATTTTCTAGCAGTATGTTGGAAGGAGAAGTAATTCAAGCATCTTTCGATGGACTTATGAATGTTCCTCCCATTATTCCAACAAACCTGAGCCAGCAAATTGTTGTGTTTAGCAATTATGTGTTTCTCAAAAAGTAAAAGTTATAAAAGTAATAGGATACAAATAAATCATGAGGTGTTCATGAGGTCTGACTATGCTGAATTCCAGGGGTGTCAAATTCCTTTCCTATGTCCTTCCTGCACATAACTATGCAGAATATATGTTTTCAGGACTGTCAGAATAAAAATTCTCTAATGCTTGCATAATATTATGCTGTCAACCAGGTAGGACAATTTCACAAGTTTATCATTTTCCTGCAGGGTGTGCATTTAGTTCTAGAAAATGGCTTAGAAATCAGGTTTAGGTCTCTGACAATCTGGCATAGATTTCATGCTATTTCATACTATTAATTGTGTGAAAAACAAATCAGGTATGAAGCATGGCTTAGTCAGAATTAAAAGGTAAATGATTATTGCGGGGGCACAGGACAGCAGAGCTATATTTCCTATGTACGGGTCAGTGGTGGGTTCCGGATCCTGTTGCAACTGGTATGCTGCGGTGGGGCTGGACATCCACCTCAAAAAATGCACTGTGCACATGTGCGCATGCAACCTCCCTGTGATGCCCCAGCTGCTCGGTGAGGTCTCTCAGGTGCCATACACTGTGTGTGCATGCGCAATTGGCCCGTTTCCCTCAAAAAGAGGTAAGGAACCCGGGCGAGCAGGTGGGCCCACTGAAACACCAATCTGGTACAGTGGATGCTGCATCCAGCTGCTACTGGTATGCCTGCACCAGGCCCACCACCCAGAACCCACCACTGGTATGGGTGTATGTATGCATATTTGAGATCATATTATGGATGGAGTAAAATTGTTGGCTTGTTTTAGGGTACCATAGGGAGTGATAAGATTTGAAATAAAAGCAATTAGTATTGCCCAGTCTTAATATACCTATTTAGCTCCTTATTTTAGCAAAAAAAACCACCCCAACCTATCAATCAAAACAATCTGTTTACCTTCAATATTGACAGCATAATCTAAGCTGCTCTGGCATCTGATATATAAGTGCTAGTAAAAGGTATATATTCTATCTATATTTGTAGATATTATAGTATGTTAAACAATAAAGAATTGTGGGATAATTATTTTTGTACCTGAGAGAAAAACAAGGATGATTACTGAAAAAGCTGTGATGGAAACTTGAACAGGCCACATCATGCACATTTCTACTCTGAAAGGGTTTCCTGAAATCTCCTCCCCCGCCCTCTCTTTTTTTTAACCTGTACTATACCTATTTCAAAGTTACCATCACATTTTGATGAATTTTCCATCCCACACCTTAAATTAAATGGATTGATGACATTTATTATCAAAGCTGGAAGACACAAATGAATGTCAAAAGAGGAAAAAGATGACATGCATGAAATGTGGATTATACAAATTTAGGATATAATAGATTTGGGGTTGTTGTTTTTCTTTTACTAGTGCGGTTGGTTTTCAATATGTCTGAAGGAGAATCCCATTCAAAAAAACTTTGCGAAAACTATTCCTTTGGCTATCCCTTCGGCCGATTCGCTCCCACAGAGAGGGACTTCTCCGGGTGCCGTCCACTAGGCTATGCCAGCAGGCGATGCCCAGGGGAAGGGCCTTCTCTGTGGCGGGCCCGACCCTCTGGAATTACCTTCCCCCCGAAATTAGAACAACTACCTCCGCTCCTTCGGTCAAAAACTAAAAACTCACTTCTTCTGCCTGGCCGGCTTGGGTTAATTGACCCATTTACCTCTAGCTGAATATTTCAAACTGTTTTATTAGGGCTTTTTAGGGGTATTAGTTTTAGATAGTTTGGGATTTTAGCGCAGGGTCTAGGTTTAATTCATTTTAAATTGTATTATAATGTTTGTTGTTTATATATGTATTTTTAATTCCCTGTGCACCGCCTCGAGTCCCTTCGGGGAGAGAGAGCGGTTTACAAATTAAATTAAATTATTATTATTATTATTATTATTATTATTATTATTATTATTATTATTATTATTATTATTATTATTATTATTATTATTATTATTACTATGCTCCCACCAGAATAGATTATTGCTGTTTTGATAGCTTTGTTACAAATAAAATTCCATGAGATGAAGCTTCTTTCAAATGCATTCATAGAGACAAAACTAAACTTTTTATACTTTGGGGGGGAAATTAGCAATAATAAAAATTTTGTTTCCCATCAGAAGAAAAAAAAACAATTCTGTTGCTTTAATAGGTCTAATATCTGCATAGTTTTTTGGGCAAGTTCTACAATATGCTCTTCATTATAACTTTATTTTAAAAAATAAATCTGCATAATTTATATGCCAGGCATTTTTACACAATGCTCTATTTGATTGTGTGTTGGTATCTCTTAAATATGACTCTGAATGGAAGCTTCAGACAAGCACCAAGAGAGCTAAAATATCTAGCTAAAAGACCGTTAAAATATCTTTGCAGTAAAAGTGCCAAAAGCATCATCTGGAACATGATTCATGCTATGTTTGAAATGTCAGTTCTCCAAATGATGTTAGTTCAAATTGGTAGAGAAGCAAGCTATTTTTCGGTATATTGTTAGCAATCAAATTAAATATTTATAAACATATCATATACAGAATGAAATGGTTCAAAGTCAGAAACAATGTCATGAAGCATTCAGATCATTATCAGATCCAAACTGCTTCTGAGGTCATAGAGTCTACTGGTGTGTGGGAATAACCTTGAGAGATAAGGGGAAGAAACAACTAAAAGTGGGGAAGGCCGCAGGTGAATAACGGGCAGAGAAAGATACTTATAAATGATCCCTCTTCCTTCCTCTCTCCTCCCTCGCCTCCTCCCTCCCTTTCTCCCTTGATTCCTTCTCTCCCATGCTTCGCTTCCTTCTTTCCTTCCTTTCTCAGTTCTGCCTTCCTTTCTTTCTTCCCTTCCTTCTTTCCCTTCTTACTTCCTTCTTGTTCCTGCCTTCCTTTGCTCCCTCACTCTTCCTTCCTTCCTTCCTTCCTTCCTTCCTTCCTTCTCAGCAGGCAACTAAGTTGTTGCTCCCAGGTGGGGAAGACACAGTGACTTCACAAGTAGCCAGCTTGATACACACATTCAGGGCAGAGAGGGTGCAAGTAGGAGAGACCATCCTGCCAGATTCCCTATTGACTTTCTTCCTGCAGGTTTCTCAGGCAGCATCGCCATGGTTGCATGATCAATATTCAGATGCTTGGGAACTGACTCATATTTATGACAGTTGCAATGTCCCAGGTTCATGTGATCCCCTTTTGCGACCTTCTGACAAGCAAAGTCAATGAAGCCAGATTCATTTAACAACCATGTTACTAACTTAACAACTACAGTGATTCACTTAACAACAGTGGCAAGAAAAGTCATAAAACGGGGCAAAACTCACTTAACAATTGTCTCGCTTAAAACAAAATTTTTGGACTCAATTGTGGTCATACGTTGAAGACTCTGTAAATCAACTGGCATATCTAATATACATGTGAGCCTAATATTGTACAAAGAATTTGAGGCTAAGATTATTATTTTTTATCAAGGCATTGGAGAAAAAAGTACAGCATCACTGTCTTTCTGTTACTGTAGTCCAGCCTTATTTAATTTAATTTAATTTATTCAAATTTATACCCCGCACCTTCTCCAAAAAGGACCCAGGGTGGCGCACAGGAAATTTAAAAACAATACAAATATACAAAAATACAAATTTTTAAAAAACTATTAAACCCATGCCCTGTGCTAAAATAGTGTAAAATCCCCCTAATTAAAATCTATCTAAAAACAGTCAAGAACGGGAGGCTATGCTAGGCCGGCTTGTTGGAATAGGTGCGTTTTAAGACGCTGGCGGAAGAGGCGGAGGTCTGAGATGGTGCGCAGTTATCCATTGTGATAACCTATACATATATTTGATTGACAGCTCCCATAATTTCCAGTTAATCCTTAATATTTATTGATCCTTAATATTTATTGATAGCACCAGGTTCCAAAGGTATCTGAACATATATGCAGACCTGGAAAACAAATTGAACACTCCACCACAAGAAAACAATTTGTATTGTCTAGCTCTTGTTTGCCTCAGCCAGTATAGCCCCTAGCTGATCTCAGAAGGTAAGGGTCAGCCATATTTAGTGTTTTGATGGGAGGTATTCTCGAATTCCTATGACTATTAGCTAAAATGAGATGCTGGCAAATATGCACTGAAGACAACAATGGCAAACAAAATTCTTCTAAAAAAAACCTTGCATGGATGCAGTCTTTAGATGGAGCTGTTCCTAAGCTGTATTCAAAAATGTGCAGAGGTTGCTATGAAGATAATCATTATTTCTTCTTTAGAAAAGGGTGCTATGGCATAATATAGATAAATATAGATTTAAATAATATATATAGACATGTAAATTAGGTAAGAAAGAAAAACACCGCTTTCGTTCCATTCTAATTCAAGCAAAACATCTGCTTGAATTAGAATTTATCTAGGATAAATGCCCTAGTGCTTCTGTTTCCCATATGAAAAAGGAATGACATTTTAAAGGACAGCTAATAGCTGGCAGCTGTTTGTCTGTAAAATGACACATCTGGAAAACTGAATGTTGTTAAATGTGGATAGAACCAATTTTTTTCCAATGGCTTTTACTTATTTTTTTAGGAACCATAGAAATAACAAAGCTAAAACAAACAAAAAAGTCATACTTAGCATAGGTGAAAAAAATAGCATGTCCCAATTATTAATAAAATCTGCACCTGTGTCTGCTCAATTATAATAAAAGGATAAATGCTTAATATGAAGGCAACATTTGGGGTCACCAAAAGTCTTGAAAATCTCTGAACAAACTACTCAGTAATTAGAAATCTTCACGGATTAAGATAGAGTAAAATGACATTTTAGTACAAGTATTCCATCTCAAATAGATTGCAAATATAATATAATTCATAACATCTTTTCTTTTACTTTTCTTCATTGTATAGCAGCTGCTACATCATCTTTTCTTACTCAAGAAATGGCTAATATTATTAGTAGTTGGGATAGATTCAGAAAAAAATGTTGTTACCCTAACCCTAACTCTAACCTTAACCCAAACAATTGCCAGTTCTGTAACTTTTTTTTTTTAAAGAAAATACTCCTTCTGTGATTTTAACACTGTGGCTTTGTTTTATTTTAAGGCATCTCAAAGAATACCTTTTTAGAAGACAAAATGAGCATTTTACCACTACTATATCATTGCAAACATATTTATTGGAGCCACCAGTTTGAGGAGGTTAAGTGGGAGGGAGCGATGTAAGTAGGAACACTACATCAAAAGTGAACATGATCTTGTCAGGGTCATGTTTAAGTCTCATAGTTGTGTCAAAAATTGTGTGGATGATGTGACCGTGATGTTCGAGGGTGGAATCAGGACACTAAAGCACCATTCCAGCCGATTTTGCCAGGTTGTAGTAGAGTATCCCATAGAGCTCGAATAGATCTGACACAGAAGAAACCATGATATTTCAATAGGCTCTATCCATCCAACAGTCCATCCATTCTGAGTTTGAACAGTAAACATCCATTGTCACATAAAAAGAGTTGCATCAGAACACCATATGGCACCCAGCAAGCAAACAACTGGAGAACAGGTTCCTACATGAACAATTCAGGCAGAATGAGTACTAACAAGCGTTTATCACAAGATGCCTGCACAACATGTAGGTAAGAAAGGCACAAGACCAACTATATTACACTGACATTCATCAAAAACATTTTGGAAGCAGTAGAATGCAACTTCTAAGATCTGTGAGTTGGCATCAGCCTCCACCCAGACAAATAATGCATACAAAGATTGTTTGGAACTGGGACAAACCTCTAATGTGATGTACCAGAATCCCTGCACAGATTTCCCTTGTGACTATGTAGGACAGACAGGGAAGAAGCTAACTACAGTTTGCAAGAAGATAAGCAAGTGGTTAGATGAGAAGACACAAACTTATCGGCAGCCTCACATTGCAATGAACAAGGCATGCATTCAATTTCACAGTTACTAAGATTGCTGGCCAAGTAGGGACAAAAATAGCCAGAAAAATGATTGAAGCTTGTGACATAAGCCTTGTCTCAGTCAACAGGAGTGCCAGTTTACCACTAGCTTACCAGGTACTTAGAACCTGAATGCATAGTGACCAAGGAAACAACAATCAATGACCTAACAGCCAATCAATGACCTAACAGCCAACCATCACCCTAATTAACAGCTAAAAGCTACCTATTATCAGGCACCATATAAATACTATGCATAATAGAGCCCAGTGTACAGATTCTGGAGAAAGAGAAGTTTCCTGAGGATGATTCCAGAATGAGTCCAAACCCTTGGAAGAATAAACCTCTAATCCCAGTGATTGCCTCAGATTGGATCCTACATGATTACTGCAATATTATTCTGAAACACATATATTTGCCTTAAAATTCACCATAAAATTAGTTTTTCAGCACCGGTATAACTTTGTACATTTATTATATAGGACATTGTCTAAGCAAGGTCTACGTGTGTAGAAAGTGCAATCTGTAAGTACTTTTGATATAAATTACCATGCTATGTTCAAAGACAGATTGTATAGACGAAATATAGTTTTATCCACAGCTGTCTATTGGTATTATCTTAATCAAATCAGTGTGACTGTGAAACGGCCTACACTTGATGAGAGATGGAGATCAGTGAGGCTGAATCTTAGTCTTCAGTGTGCCTGGTATGGTTGCAATCAACCTTCATCAATGATCATTACAAACCCAAATAGCCTGATAACTCAGAGCATTTTCTATATTTTGTTGGGCCTCCAAGTAAAATTCTCCTGTGTAGTACTAGCCCTGCACAGCAATACATGTTCTGTGTTTGCAGCACTAGCTAAAGGCAGATTAATACTATGAGGTAGCAAAAGAAAAAGAATAGGAGACCCTCATGGCTTTGAGTGTTTTTCTATTCAGCCTCTGATAATATCCTTGACCTAACTGAAGCCTGATTCAGAGATAAGTTCCAGCGGATTTATGGGGAATTGCTTTCAGGAGAGCTTGGCTTGGAATATATGTATTACATACTAGGTAACTAGCACAAATGACTTGTCTTTCTGGTATTTGTACTTCATCCATTTCATTCACAATGACGGCAGCTAGACAGATTGTAGGTAATAAATGGGCAACATTTAACAAAATGCAATACCTTTCAGAATCACAGGACTGACTGTTATGCATATCTACAAATTTCTTTTTCAAGCTTTCAGATCTGGTTTTAAGCTCCCAGTTGTCTTCCTAGGAAAGGAGAAGAGACAGAAAGTTAACACCAACTTTAGAAAAGTTGGGGGGCATTTTTTTGTTTATTTTCCCCAAAAAATCCAACTGAAAAAATATTGATCCACATAATCAGCAAGTATCTTTTTAATAAGTAAAATTTACAACAAAACCTGTTTAGTGAAATAATATTTATATTACACATAATATGCAATAATTTAATAAATATGCATGCTGCTATCATCATACATTCATCCCTGAGATGGGAATAGCACAATATTTTTCAGTCAGTGATGTTTATGTATTTTGCAGAGTATATATTCTGCTTTGTTCACAATTTGAATAATCAATTTGTCCTGTATAACTTGGGTTGAAAAAAACAAAATATGCAAACAAATACATAAACTTACATAATAGTATGAACCACATATGTATAGTACATATTTCATGAACAAAACAATTTACATTTTTTAAATGTTGGAAGCCACTCTGAGTTACCTATGTGTAAATTAGGTGACTATGTAAATTTGTTTAATAAATAAATAAACTCAAATTAAAAATAAATTCTGCTGCCAGGGAACAAAGGTCATTTTTTTTCTCTTAGGATCTTTTTAAACAGTCAAGACTTAACAAGATTTCTAAACACCACAAGAAAAGGGGCCTTGTTGATGAAACATCATTGAAATGGGTTAAAGTAATGGTCCTTTTATAAATAATTGTACAATTCATGAACCATTCTTATCTAGGTCATAAGAAATGGGGTTAACAAGAGCTACTTAGCGAACCTTCTTTAGTTCTAAATCATGAATCTATGCCATAAAACAAGACTGGCCCTTATCGAATCCGAACTGTACTTCAATGTAGGATGTATATATCCTTAATTAAATTTCTATAATTGGTGGTTTTCCAAAAGATTTTAAATGCCATGAAAACTGAAAAAAAATACTAAGCCAATAATTGGTTTAGAGATCTATATTTTGGCCTAAAATATTTTCATGTCTCTGACACATAATCATATCTTGGGACACTAATTTTGTATACTCATCTAATTTCTGAATAATGGTGTCTTGCTTCACATTTATCATCTACAGAAAACAAACATTTCAGAGCATATATGAGAAGTACATATTATTACTTCCCCTCGAAAAAGTCTCTTAGGAGCTTAAAGCAAATCAAGTGACGTTTTTATCTTCACAACATTTTGAAAATACAAAAGGGAGTAAGTATGTTACCCCTTTACTTTCCATACCTCAGCCTCATTATAGAAAACTTTTTACTGCATGATTAAATTCTCCATTCATGCACAATAATTTAGAATTATATAATTATAATAATTACTGTTAAACTGTACAGCGGAAGAGTTAAGATAATTATCTGATCTATGCTTATAGTTTTGGTTTATCCACTATTTCATACATTTCAGTATGCCCAGTCTTACAATGCTACATTAAAATACTAATATTAATATATCTAAACATATATTTGTAAAGATAGCTTGATAGAAAAAGCCAAAACATTCCATTAAAAAAATCTCATTTAAGATAATACTTAATATCCACAAACTATAAAATCCATAGAGTTAGATTTGAGCTAATTTATGATTCTGGTAATTTTACAAAAACAAAACTGTTATCTTGGTTGTTTTCCTGACTCTAAACAAGCTCTTTTTTATTCCAACATACATCTTCAGATGTAGATTTATGCTATGGTCTTAAACTTATAAAAGTAACCACTATCACACATAGAATTAGAGTATAATGCTATACTCCAGGTTAACAATATGAGATTACAATGTGAAGTTCTGTATAATTAAATTGATTAGTTCCCAAACTGTTGAATGCATTTTATTCTGTATTGTACTTGGTGTCATTTATACCCCAACTTTTCATTCAGACACAGAAAGATATTTTCTTCTCTAAGGTTGCAATGTCATTAGGTAAAGCAGACACTGGAGAGTCATAGGCTTGGAATGCTATATTTTGGAAAAGCGAAATTATCTAATCGTTAGGTTTTCTCAACTATCCATGTTTGCCAGTTGGATGTGTTGGACTTACTGTATTTGTTGGATTTATTTTCTTAAAGATCATAATATGATATGTATGTATTTGAATGTATGTTTGCTTAAGCACATGTATAATGTATGTCTACAATTTTGTCTAACATACAAATGGTTTTCCCTAGTAGAAGCCATTTTTCATGACCACTTGCACTTCTGAAAAGAAACATTATTTTGATTATCAGTAAATTGCATTAAAATTAATTTTAAAAGCCCATCTTTGCATCAAAATAAAGATATGTTGTTCGTTGAAAACATTCAACGTAAAATGTTTTGGCTAATTCAGCAAGTAAAAGAAATAAAGAACAGCTGGAGTACTCACCATTGTCTAGATGCAGTTTGTGCTCTTAGATAACTGTAGCCCTTATCACAAATCACACATATACATATATCTTTCAAAAGGTCATGTTCAGGGAAATCCAGTTTTAAAATATTCATAGGAAAAAAAGCTGCTTAATCATATCACACAGAATCACAACCTACGTAGTTTAAATAGAAAGTATTCAAAGTGAAAGAGCACAGAAAGGATTCCCTCACATTCTTCAAGGTAATAGATCGTGGAAAAGAAACAAAATATTTCTTCCCCCACATCTAAGGGGACCTTTGTGAGAGAGATAAATGATTTCTGTGGTGGAAAATGGGTTGATCAAGAACGGGAGCCCACCCAATATGGCCTTAAAGCAGTATATATAGTGTTTACAGTAAAATTGAGTAAGTCATCTAATCATTTCAAGAAATGTACACGGTGCTTTGTTGTAAAAGATTAGCGATTTCTCTAAATGTTGAATTATTTCTTTCATTCACATAGCTTTTTAAGACATGAATTATTTTTGTTTCCACAAGAATCATGAAGTAACATTTCATTTTTTACATTGTAGGTGATACCAGCCTCTTCATTGAGATTGGGTCCATTTTCTTTTTTTCTTTTACAAAAATGTAACTTTACAGTGCTTAATGGGTTTTATTAGGGCTGTCAGGAAAGTCCTTATTTAAACACTTTTAAAAAATCAAATAGCTCTCCTACATCTGCCAGAAAGTATTAATGGGATAAAGCCTCTTCAATTTCTTCAGTGAATTGTGAACTTCTATAAGATGCTATGTTTTTGTTTATGTTTATTTAAATTTATATACCACCCTATCTCCCTTGCAGGGCGGTGAACAGGCAATTATAAAACATAAAACGTCAGATACAATCTATATAAATAAAAATGTAAAATAGTTTGTACGAATCCACTAATCTCAAAAACTACTGGGCCAATTTACACCAAACTTTCACACAATTTAGCCAAGGACTTCCAATAAGAGTCCCTTCGGGGAGAGGGGGCGGTCTAGAAGTCCAATAAATAATAATAATAGAATAGCTACTCATTTTGTGCCTAGCACGCGTGTGTCGTGTGCAAATTACACACAAAAAAATGTACCCGCTGAACTATGTTTTAACTTCCCTGTAGCCACGCCCATCAGGCTGCTTTTTAACTGTCAGTGTTGGAAGAGGCCTCATACGGCGGCCTCTTGGGGCCAAAAAGGCACTGGGATAGCAAACTCCCAGGTGGCCCATAGAGAGAGGGGGGGGAGAAATATTGCTCAAGACTGTTCTCTGAAGTAAAAACATGGAGGCAGGCAGCTGCTTTAAACTGTTGAATACGAACTGAACCAAACTGTAACAAAGAATCACCCATCTGACAGTAAATACAGTTTAATAAAAGAGGGACTAGGGGAGACATGATAGCAGCCTTCCGATATCTCAGGGGTTGCCCCAAAGAAGATGGAGTCAAGCTATTCTCCAAAGCACCTGAGGGCAGAACAAGAAGCAATGGGTGGAAACTAATCAAGGAGAGAAGCAACTTAGAACTGAGGGGAAATTTCCTGCTAGTGAGAACTATTAACCAGTGGAATAGCTTGCCACCAGAAGTTATGGATGGCCCAACACTGGATGTGTTTTTAAGAAGAGACTGGAAAACCATTTGTCTAACATGGTATAGGGTCTCCTGCTTGAGCAGCGGGGTTGGACTAGATGACCTCCAAGGTCCCTTCCAACTCTGCTATTGTATTATTGTATTACAGTAGGTAGGTAGATAGGGGAATAGAGAGACAGGGAGAAATACAGTTTAATAAAAGAGGGACTAGGGGAGGCAGGATAGCAGCCTTCCAATATCTCAGAGGTTGCCACAAAGAAGAGGAAGTCAAGCTATTCTCCAAAGCACCTGAGGGCAGAACAAGAAGCAATGGGTGGAAACTAATCAAGGAGAGAAGCAACTTAGAACTGAGGAGAAATTTCCTGACAGTTAGAACAATTAATCAGTGGAACAGCATGCCTCCAGAAGTTGTGAATGCCCCAACACTGGAAGTCTTCAAGAAGATGTTGGTCTGAAATGGTATAGGGCAGTGATGGCTAACCTTTTTTGGCTCACGTGCCAATAGCAGGGGGAGTGCAGGGGCGATGTGCATAGGTGTGCCACATCCATAATGCTATGTGCATGACCCCCTGCATTTGGCATGCTTTTTACGTCATCCCCAGGCTCCAGAGTGTTTATAGGAGCCTGGGGAGGGTGAAAACAGCCTTCCCCCACCTCCAGAGGGCAAAAAATGGCCTCAAATCAGCTGGCCAGGGCACACATACAAACTGAAGCTGACAGGGCAATGCCTCGCGTGCCCTAAAAAATGGTTCCGTGTGCCACCTGTGGCACCCGTGCCATAGGTTCGCCATCATGGGTATAGGGCTTCCTGCCTAGCAGGGAGTTGGACTAGATGACTCCCAAGGGATAGATAGAGAGGGAGAAATAAGGTAGGTAGGTAGGTAGGTAGGTAGGTAGGTAGGTAGGTAGGTAGGTAGGTGGATAGAGAGAGAGAGGTGGATAGAGAGAGAGAGAGAGAGAGACAGAGAGAGAGAGAGAGAGAGAGAGAGAGAGAGAGAGAGAGAGAGAGAGAGAGAGAAAGAAAGAAAGAAAGAAAGAAACTAAGAAAGAAAGAAAGAAAGAAAGAAAGAAAGAAAGAAAGAAAGAAAGAAAGAAAGAAAGAAAGAAAGAAAGAAAGAAAGAAAGAGACAGTAGGTAGGTAGGTAGGTGGGTAGGTAGGTAGGTAGGTAGGTAGAGGGAGAAAGGAAGAAATATAGTTAGTAGGTAGGTAGGTAGGTAGGGGGATGGATAGATAGATAGGGAGAAATACAGTAGATAGGTAGGTAGAGGGATAGACAGAGAGGGAGAAATACAGTAGGTAGGCAGGTAAATGGATAGGGGGATAGATAGAGAGGGAGAAATACAGTAGGTAAATAGGTAGGTAGAGGGAGAAAGCAAGAAATACAATAGGTAGGTAAGTAGAGGGATAGACAGAGAGGGAGAAATACCATAGGTAGGTAGGTAGGTAGGTAGGTGTATAGATAGATAGCGAGAAATACAGTAGGTAGGTAGGTAGGTAGGTAGGTAGGTAGGTAGGTAGGTAGGTAGAGGAATAGAGAAAGAGGGAGAAATACAGTAGGTAGCTAGGTAGAGGGATAGAGAGGGGGAAATATAGTAGGTAGGTAGGTAGAGGGAGAAAGAAAGAAATGCAGTAGGTAGGTAATAATAATAATAATAATAATAATAATAATAATAATAATAATAATAATAATAATAATAATAATAATAATTAAATTATTTTATATACCGCATCCTCTCCCCAAGGGGACTCGGAGCGGTGCACAGGGAAAAATTAAAATACTGTAAAATATACATACAAAAATAAATACAATGAATAAAAACAAATTAAATTTGGTTGTCCCTGCACTAAAATCCCCACATTAAAACTAACATTCCCTAACGCCCTAAAGGTAGAGACTAACCTAGGCCGGCCAAGCAGAAAAAGTATGTTTTAAGTTTTTGACGGAAGGAACGGAGGTCCGTAGTTGTTCTAATATCGGGGGGGAAGGTCGTTCCAGAGGGCTGGGCCCGCCACAGAGAAGGCACTTCCCCTGGGCATCGC
Organism: Rhabdophis nuchalis; assembly: GCA_039707465.1. Taxonomy (NCBI): domain Eukaryota; kingdom Metazoa; phylum Chordata; class Lepidosauria; order Squamata; family Natricidae; genus Rhabdophis; species Rhabdophis nuchalis. The sequence goes on along the minus strand of CM077648.1, from coordinate 41,467,925 downwards.
CCGCTGACAAAGTCTAGTGGACGGCACCCGGAGAAGTCCCTCTCTGTGGGAGCGAATCGGCCGTGAGGATGTATGGGGCAGGATCCGATCCCGCAAATAGCTAGGTCCCGTGCCATGGAGCGCTTTAAAGATGACAACTAGCACCTTGAAGCGCACCCGAAAGACGACAGGCAGCCAGTGCAGCTTGCGCAAGAAAGGTGTTATATGGGTGTACCTAGCGGTCCCCATTATTGCTCGCGCGGCTGCATTCTGGACCAGCTGCAGTCTTCGGGTGCACCTCAGGGGGAGCCCCATGTAGAGAGAGTTACAATAGTCCAATCTGGATGTCACGAGGGCATGAGTGACTGTGCAAAGGGCATCCCGATCCAATAGGGGGCACAACTGGCGTACCAGGCGAACCTGGTAAAACGCCCTCCTGGCCACGGCTGTCACTTGGTCTTCCATGGACAGCCGGGTATCCAGGAGGACACCCAAGTTGCGCTCCCCATCCACAGGGGTAAGGTGTTCGCCTCCTATGGCCAGTGATGGAGTCAGCTGGTTGAATCGGGCGGCCGGAAACCACAGCCACTCGGTCTTGGATGGGTTGAGTCTGAGTCTGTTACTTCCCATCCAGGCCTGCACGGCTTCCAGGCACTGGCACATCACCGCTACGGCATCGTTGGGGTGGTCTGGGGTGGATATGTACAGCTGAGTATCATCAGCGTACAGATGATATCCCACCCCAAAACCACGGATGATCTCACCCAGCGGCTTCATATATGTGTTGAACAGGTAGGTAGAGGGATAGATAGATAGAGAGGGAGAAACACAGTAGGTAGGTAGGTAGGTTGGGGCTTATATGGGGGTTGTGTGTGTGTGCGATTGGTTGGCCATTTAACCAGACTGGGCCACAGCAACGCGTGGCTGGGTATAGCTAGTAAATATAATAAAAACAGATTAAACAAAAACCTGCTCTAAAAAGTCCCTAATAAAACCCAATTGATAAAACAAATTTAAAAGCTACTCCAGGCCGGCCTCACGAAATAGATGAGTTTTAAGGGCCAGGCGGAAGAGGCGCAGGTCCGTGGTTGTGTGCAGGTCGGGAGGAAGGTCATTCCAGAGGGCTGGAGCTGCCACAGAGAAGGGTCTTCCCCTAGGGGTCGCCAGCCGGCATTGGCTAGCCGACGGGACCCTGAGGAGACCCTCTCTGTGTGATGATTATGAGGGAATCCTTCTACTATAAGTAAAATAATGCCAATGGGCATATAGTAAGAAACCATTTCATTTCAGGGAAAGTGATAACACACCAATGTTTCCTTTATAAGTAAATGGATAGGTCTCTTGGAAAAGCCCTGACCTTCAGAGACTTTCATAGAACTTTGAAGACTTGGATGGGTGACCAGGTATTTAGTCCAGGAGCTTAGGCTAACCTGTTGGTGATGCTTTTTTATTATTGGAACGTGTTAGTTACCCAAACTGCTATGCATTATTTTTAATTGTTGGGTTTTTATTTGCATTTTCTTTGCATGTCATCCAAAGTCACTTGTTATGAGATATGTTTATTTTTATTTATTTTATTCGAATTTATATCCCACCCTTCTCCTAAAAAAGGACCCAGGGCAGCGCACAGGAAAATTAAAAACAATACAAATATAGAAAATACCATTAATTAAAAACCAATTAAACCCATACCCTGTGCTAAAACCAATCTAAAAATTCCCTAATTAAAATTTATAACTAAAACAATCAGGAACGGGAGGTTATGCTAGGCCAGCTTGTTGAAATAGGTGCGTCTTAAGACGTTGGCGGAAAAGGCGGAGGTCAGAGATGGTGCGTAGTTCGGGGGGCAGGTCGTTCCAGAGGGTAGGGCCCGCCACATTGCCCGGCCGATGGCACCCTGAGAAGGCCCTCTCTGTGGGAGCGGATCGGTCGAAGGGATGTATGGGGCAGGAGATGGTCTCGCATATAGCTAGGCCCCGAGCCATGGAGCGCTTTGAAGATGGTCGTCAACACCTTGAAGCGCACCCGAAAGGCCACAGGTAGCCAGTGCAGTTCACGCAGGAGCGGTGTTATATGGGAGTACCTTGAGGCTCCCATGATCACCCATGCGGCTGCATTCTGGACAAACTGTAACCTTCGAGTGCACCTCAAGGGGAGTCCCATGTAGAGAGTGTTACAGTAGTCTAGCCGGGACGTCACGAGTGCTTGAGTGACTGTGCGAAGGGCCACCCGGTCCAGTAAGGGGCACAATTGGCGTATCAGGCATACCTGATAAAATGCCCCCCTGGCCACGGCTGCCACATGATCCTCCATCGACAGCTGGGAATCCAGGAGGACACCCAAATTGTGCGCCTTCTCCATGGGGGCCAGTATTTCGCCCCAATGGCCAGTGTTGGACTTACCTGGCTGAACTGGGGTGCCGAAAACCACAGTCACTCAGTCTTGGATGGGTTGAGCTTGAGTTTGTTACTACCCATCCAAACCCGTACAGCCTCCAAACACCGGGACAGCACCTCGACAGCATCGTTGGGGTGATCTGGAGTGGATATGTACAACTGAGTGTCATCAGCGTACAGATGGTATTCCACCCAAAAACCATGGATGATCTTACCCAGTGGCTTCATATAGGTGTTGAACAGGAGAGACGAGAAGACCGACCCCTGAGGGACCCCACATAAGAGGGGCCTTGAGGCCGACCTCTGCCCCCCTGCCAACACACATTGTGACCGACCAGAGAGGTAGGACGAGAGCCACCATAACACGGCGCCTCTCACCCTCAACCCCCCCCGTCGGTGCAATAGGATACCATGGTCGATGGTATCAAAAGCCACTGAGAGATCTAATAGGACTAGGATAGAGGAACATCCCCTATCCCGCGCCCTCCAGAGATCATCTACCAACGCGACCAATGCTGTCTCAGTACTATCACCGGGTCGGAAGCTGGACTGGCACGGGTCTAGGTAATCAATTTCCTCTAGGTGCCGGGGAAACTGTTGGGCCACCACACTCTCTCCAACCTTCGCTAAGAAGTGCAGGTTGGAGACTGGACGATAATTATCCAACATGCTGGGTCCAGGGAAGGCTTCTTGAGGAGGGGCCTCACCACCGCCTCTTTCAACGCGGTAGGCAAGATCCCCTCACTCAAAGAAGCGTTCACAATGTCCTGGAGCCAGCCTCGTGTGACCTCCCAGGATGCCAGTACAAGCCAGGAGGGACACGGGTCCAATAAATATGTGGTGGCCTTAAGTCTCCTCGACAACCTGTCCATATCCTCGGTAGTAACAAAGTCAAACTCCTCCCAAGATGTTGTCTCAAGACCAGCATCGGACAAACCGACCGGACCATTTTCAATGGAGGGCAACTCGTTCCGAATCCGAGTGATTTTATCCTGCAGATATTCACCAAATTTCTCTGCTCGACCCTGTAGATATAATGTATATTATTTTAGTCATTACTTTGTAATTACTTTGTAATTAATGCCCTGGCCTGTCTTTATTATACTGGCATATGGACATTTGAATTATTCTTACTCTGGACCTTTGTTTAGGAAAACCAAAGCTCTGCCCACCCATTATTATTACTATTTAGCATATGATAAGAACATGACAGAAGAGAAGCAACTTATTTACACAATCAATGTAATAATATACAAAACTTCTACGGGAGTATAGCAGTGGCCTAATACCAGCATGTCCAATTCAACTATCCAGATGATCTCTTCTGGTGTTGCTTTGAGTAGATCTTCTAGGGAACCAGGCAATGCATATTGTGAACAAGCTTGCAAAATATGTTTAATAGTTTGCATATCACACTACAATCACAAGAGGAATCTTTCCATTCCCACTGATACAGGGCAGAGCCACTTTTTCCAGAACAAGTTCAACCAGACAGAGTCAGGCAGTTCAAAACCAGGTGGTTTGGTAGAGGGAGCACTAATGGTAAGGCCACAAGAAGGCACCTTGCACTAATCTTGAGCTGTGATGGCACAGTGTTTAGAATGAAATGTTGGAGATATTGCAATCTCCTTCTGAGATTGGTAAATAAGGACCCAGATTGTTAGGCACAATATGCTGACAGTGTAAATCACTTAAAGAGTGCTGTAAAGCACTATGAAGAGGTACAGTATATGAGTCTAAGTGCTATTGCTATTCTTCTTTCCTGACATTCTCAAGGTTAAACTGGATAGATGTTAAGCAAATAGTTGTTTTCCATGCTCGCCTACAGGATTTCAGTCAGGGGTGAAATTCAGCAGGTTCTGACAGGTTCTGGAGAACCGGTAGCAGAAATATTGAGTAGTTTGGAGAACCAGCAAATACCACCTTTGGCTGGCCCCAGAGTGGGATTGGAATGGAGATTTTGCAGTGTCCTTCCCCTGCCATGCCCACCAAGCCATACCACATCAACCAGGTCATGCCCACAGAACCATTAGTTAAAAATTTGAATTTCACCACTGATTTCAATCCTGTGATGAGCTGTGCATTGTCCTAGTGAATAGGGAGGACCTTATTGTTCAGCATTCTTGGCCATAGCCAAAAGAAACCCTGGTTGTCTTCTAACATGGAGCAGTATGATATTGCTAAATGATGACAAGATGGCAGCTTCTTCACTGTCACATAGAGATAACTCAAGATGGTAAACATATGCAACTTAGCCACAACTCTGTAAGGTGAGAGAGAAGACTGGCTCAAGGTCACCCATCCAGGCAGCTTTCATGTCTAAGGGAGGACTAGTGAGGACTAGAACTCACAGCCTTCTCTTTTCTAGTCTGGTACCTTAACTATGAGACCAAACTGGTTCTTGTATCATATAGTGATTATCTAGATTTTTATAGTAGCTGAAATATGGTAGGCTGAAAATATTTGTCTCAGGAAGGAAAAGAACTGAGGTGTAAAGAAAGTCTTAGTACTTTGAGCCCTACTATTTCTCTTCCCTTTCTCCTGGCCACTCTCAATTTTTGCAGCCTGTGCTAGAAAAGCTTTTCCACCTTAGAAACCACTTTTAAACACAGAAAGGATATAAACACAGAAAGGATATAGTCAATTATATGACACTCGCCCCCACTTTACCCCATAGTACTTTCTTCAAGAACTGATAATTACTCCAAAAGACAGATTTTTAAAAAACATTCCCTAGGATCCCTATGGAATGCTCTCCATAAACATCACTGAAAAAATGTTGCCATAAGATCATTTAGTGCTTTTTAGTGTAGATGATTTAGTGCATATAATACAGTGCACTACACTATTCAAGAAAAAAACTTTTGTTTCCAGGAATGCAAGAGTGCCCTAGGACAACCCTAGGAGCATAGTATTATGCTGAGTTATTTGTTCATGATTGTATTGGGCTATTGCTGAGAACGTTTTCTTAGCCAGAGGATGTGGTCAACTTGCTTTAAATCAATGAAAATTGCTTTTTTACATGCAATAATACCGCAAGGTTCTTAATTACTGATGCAATTTGATTTCTAAGACTAATTTTGGTAATGTGAAGATTTGGGGATTTTTAAAACATAGATTAAAAATAAATAATGCTATACATATGTTAACCTGTCCAAGCAGCTTTCCTAGCTGAGCATTCTGAAACTGTCATTTTCCACCTCTGAAGGGAACCCTGACAGGGACAGTTCATATGTACATATACAGTGTGTGGGAGGGGGGCACTCTGATTATTCCACCCACTGATCATTAATCAAAATAAGACAGGAATGAATGATGTCACTTCACTAACTCACCTAGCCTCATACTAGAGCAAAAGAACATCACAACATTTACAGGAATCCCTCCTTAGTGCAAAATGTAATAGGCAGCAAGTGACATTTAGGTCACAAGTAATAGGTTAACCTAAATGTAGATACTGTGGAAATATTATTCTGAAAAAAATGGCAGGGTTTCATGAGACTTCTCCAACTGCTGTAAACTCCAGGCTTCACTTATTTTCACGTAGTTTAGTGGGTCATCTGCAGAGCAGCATAACTGTGATGTCAATCTGAAATAACATGAGGAAAACTAAATCTGTTTCTCTCACATGTTCCCTTTTTAATGGGAACAGAACTTGTGTTCTATCTTGGCTATTGCTCATACAATTATTGAAGCTAGATATTAAATTAAAGTGCTAAAGACTGACAGGAAACAAGAACCACAGCTAAAGCAAGAGAGAATGGTGAAAAAGAAATAATTCCTTTGAGAAATTAATGTATTGTCACATTTAAATAGAACACAAGTCACTTATTGACAAGCCTTTGAAGTTCTAAAAATATCGGCAAGTATATATCATTATTCTATTGCCTCTAAATGATTGATCTCTAGTCTTATACACTTACTGGTATATGGCATTTTCCATTGTACAACATGGATTTCGCCGTTTCCCAGTGGTATCATATATCAACCATATCTGATCTTCTAGTAGCTAGAACAGGAAATGAAAAAGTCTAGCTGTCTTTCCAAGAAAAAAGGAGGACAGCATTACAGTGGACAGATTCACTAATAGTGCTGATCCCTTCACTATTGGAATACATTGTGGCTAAGTCACCACCAATTTGGTGGCATATAATATATAAATCAGGTGTCTTTCCATTACTATTAAAAGCTGCTTATTAATTAAAGAAACTTTACTTAACTTTATTTACTATATTGAAATTATAGAAGTTGGTGTAATCTAATGGAAGTGAATATCTAAAATATATGAAGAAAGATGGAAAATTCTTGATCTGTGACTCTTGGACTTGTATGTGAGCATGTCTTACCCCATCCTTTGTTAATTAGCATATATTCATATTATAAGCTATCATGCAGAAATGTGTATTAAAACTTTTTATGTCACCCAAATGATCCAAATACAAGTTATTCTTTTCTCTACATGGCAGATCCAAAATATGTTTTAATGTTTTCTTTCTTTTTTTTTTTTATAAAATAATTTTATTGGTTTTACAATTTTATAGTAGGAAAGGGGTAAATAGGGTGTTTCTTAACAATATTTTAGAGCTTCCATATCAGTGCTGATGACCGTCTCCGAGGTCTCTTACAATATCAATTCAATTTTTAAAAAAAGAGAAATTGGAAAGGGTACATACATTTCAAATCGCAAATTTCATAATCTAAAAATTCATACATTCAATTACTTTGTTTCCATAAACATCCTTAACATGGATTACTATATATAAGAAAAAAAGCAAAAAAAAAAATCATTTTTGTTATCTGAGTCTCTTTGCTATTGTTTCTTCTTCTTCCACCCCCTAGTAGGCAGAGCTGTAGCCCCTCCCGTTCCCGTATCATCATCGTCTAGGATTGAGGAGTGCTTTTTAAGAAAGGCCTGGGCCTCATCTACCGTTTTCATTCTAACTCTCCCTCCCTCCCAGAACACCAACATTCCTTCAGGCATCAACCATTTAAACCAAACCCCCTTTTTATGTAATTTTTTAGATAAGAAGGAATATTTCTTCCCCTTTATGCCCTCCCCTTTATGCTCTCAGAACCTCATCTCTCGTTGACCTTCTTGTAAATTTAATATGTATCTGCCTTGGTACATTATTTATTCTGGCATATGCTGAATTGATTCTATAGATTAAATCAATGTCCCCCCAAATATATTCTTTTTTTTTTTGTATAATCCGCTAAAATCGTAGTCATAAGTTCTCTTAGGTCTTCTGTGTCAGACTCAGGGACGTTCTGGAATCTCAAAAAAAAAAAGACATACGCTCAAAATCAATTTTAGACATATGACCTATAATATCTGTAATTTCATTTTTAACCTCCTTTATCTCTTCCCCCATCCCAACTGTCCCACCCTCCAACCCCTCAATCTTCTGTTTATTATTTGTTATTTCTCTCTGTGCCTCCAAAAGTTCCAGCCTTGTGCTTAAATTGTCTTTCTGAATTTGCTGCATTTCATTCATTATTCTTTGAAACATCTCGTCTACCGAGGGTGATGGTATTAGTGGTGGTGTTTTTGCCTCTGTTGCTTCTGTTTCCTTCTGAAGGAGTTCAGTAATTTTTGGTTGTGGTCTGGTAGATGTAGGAGCAGATTGTGATTTGCCTGATGGAGGCTTTCTTGATGCCATGGCTGAGAGTGTTAAAACTTTTTAAGAACAAAGGAAAAAAGATGGCGTTGGTGGGCTGACAGTCTGTGAAGCCAGAGACAAAGGAACAAAGAAAAAGTCTTATCAAAGTTCAATTTGCATTTGTAACGATCCAAGGAAGAAATCAGTTGTATTTTTCTGGAAACAGGACCAAATTAGAAGGTTTCGCAATAGATGAAGCTCTGAAAGTCACTGGGGTTAGGCTCTTTTATGTAGATTTTAAAATAGTCTTATTTAACTTATTAAGCCAGAGGAATGCTTGTAAACAGGAGATTTTCACTTCTGGAAACGGGGAAGGGCTGTCGTCTGACCTGCCGGCAGTGGTGAAAGAAAGTAGTAACTTTGTTGCAAATCCATTTTAAATGTAACAAGTCTCAGATGCAGAAGTTTATACAGTAAATCCTTGTTTGGTAAAACATTCCTTTAAGAGTAGTCAAGCGGATGTTTTTTCACTCTCTCCCGATCCCGGGGGTGATTTTATAATGCCGCTTTTGTTTCCGAGGGGGAGAATTCCCCCTCTAATGTTTCTATTCAAGAAGTTGAATGCAGAAAGTTAACAAGAATAAACTCACATTTCAGTTGCTTTTAAAGAGGAGCCTCAGCTTCAGCCATTCAGCACCAATAATTCTGCTCAATTAGGAAATTCTCCATTGTTCCGATGCCTTCGGCGAAAAGGAAATACACCAACCGCACTCCGTCTTTCAACTCCTGGAGAGAAACGGATCACCCCCTCCCGACCGCCGTCAAGTTGGGGGCCTCACCGCAGCCACTCCTATGGAGGGGGGGTGACCGTGCCCCCCCTGCTCCCGAGGGAGCCCGTCAAAAGAACACAGCAGCGGACGAGCTATAAAAGCCGTCCGTCCGCATCTGGAACCGGAAACGCAATCATGTTTTAATGTTTTCTAATAGCTACAACAAAGATAATACATTTTTGAAAGAACTCTTATTGTATCACCAAAGATTGATACAGTAAAATACAATAAAATCATATAAAGTTTTACTGGCAAGATATGGTTTTTAATACATTGCCTAATGGAAATTCAATGTATCCAACAGCAATAAAATATAGCTAATTTACATTCATACCCTTTTCTAAAAAACAGGCTTTTCTTATTTTCATCATCCATCCAAGTACAAATAATGCAATGCAGGTTGCATAATAAGTAGAGTAACAATGTTGCACTGAAAGATACCTGAAAAGACAATAATATCAATTCTCAAACAATTACTGTATTTTTTGCACTATAAGATGCACTGGACCGTAAGATGCACATTAGCTTTAGAGGAGAAAAACAAGGAAAAAATCTGCCTTTGCCTCCCAGCATCATCTGGCTAGCATCCTTGCAGCAAACAGCAAACAGCCTGGTCAGCTTCAGCATGTTATTGCAGCCCCAGAATGTGGTTCATCAGGGCTCTACTCTGTTGTGCTCACCACTGGTCAACTGAGCTGAGCTGCTGCCACTGCCAGAGTACACTGGAGCCTTCACTGCCAAACAGTTAATTGTCAGTTAGATTGGCCTCCTGGAATACTGCTGATCAGCTGCTCTAGGCAGTGGGGATTGACGCCGCCATCTATCGCCACTGCCTATTGCCGCCACCTAGAACAGCTGTTCGGTGGTATTTAAGGAGGCTGATCAAACTGCCAATCAGCTTCTTGGCAGCGAAGGTTCCAGCATGCCCCAGTGGCAATGAACAGCAGCAGTGGTGACAGGCAGTGGCGGTGACAGGCAGCGAATGCCGCTGCCGTACAAAACCCCTCCCCTGCTGCAATATTCACTCTATAAAATGCACAGACATTTCCACCCACTTTTGGGAGGGAGTGTTTCTTATAGTGCGAAAAATATGGTATTTGAAGTTAGAAGCTCCAATTAATTATTACATTAATCATTAACTACAAATATTGGATACAAAGGAATAGATTGTGTGGCAAAAAAGTTGTCTCAATAGCAAAGCTTGAATTTTGCATATAAAGTATCCCAGTTTCAGTCCTAGAACATCCAGATAAAGGTATGACTACTATATTTGTCTAATACCTGAAGAATCAGAAGCAGCCTTTGTAGACTAAAAATAAGTAGCTCATCCTCTCTTATAAATACCTACAATTCCCACAATCATCATACGCCGCAATAGCTGAGTTTGCTAGAAGTTGCAGCTGAGGAGAGCTACAACTTTCACAATCTGATGCAAACTCAGTAATTCAGAAACAGATAGTTTAATAATAGATGAGGGATAGCTTGTCAGAAGCAAAATTTATATGTTGCTAAGAGTCATTCATCAACAATAAATCATGTAAGTTCTTGAATAACTTGGTAACTGTAGAACACCTAGAATACATTCCTGGATAACATAGGTCTAAAGGAGTAGGCCAATCTTAGTGTGTAAATCACAAATTAAAGTGTCTGACTTTTGAAAACGCTTGCATACAGACAATTTGCATGTTTTCTATTACTAGGTCTTGATATTTAATTTTTTTATTTAGGGGAAATATTTGCCACTTCTTAAATCCACTTCCATTTTTCTTATTATTAGCACAACCTCAGCTTACGTCAGTGCACATTAACGTTTAATAAGGAAAGCCCCTTCCAGCACAACAAATGCTTGTTTGTTAAGAGGAGCAATTAGTCAAAGGGTAAGGGAAGCTGTTCATTTCTGTGGTTTTCAGTCATTTCCTTCCCATGATACTCAGAGGTAACGATCAGTCTTTAGATTCACTTTAAACAGAATACTACTCAATGCTGCATACTTTTTGTACACTCGTAGCAAAAAATTTTCCTCCCCAGCTGCACAGTAAATCCATTTAATAAATTCTGCTTGTATAAATGTAAGGCTTTTTGGCACTGCAGCTTGCTCATCTCGCTGGATAAATTGTCTGCAAAATGAAGCTACTTTAAGGAATTTCTAGATTTCAACCTCTTTGTCTGCCTTGATGTTCTACTTATCGAGTGACTTTGACCAGTCACTTCCTCTCTTAGCTGAGCTGATTTCACAAGTCTGTTTTTTCAGGAATAAAATGAGGAAAAACTCCACACATGCCTCTTCAGCTCTCAGAGAAAAAGCAGGAGATAAATGCCATAATGCAGATAAAAACCAAGCATGTGGATTAATATGAAAACCAGATACTGACTGTTGAAAAATAACAACCATTTATGTAATCTTTGTTAGTTCGGTTTGTATTCCGATCCCCTTCCCTTTGAGTTTATGAATAGGATTATGTTGGGAAAAAAATCCAGGTCCAGTTCCAAGCTGGGGATAAAATGGAGGCTGCTTAAGAAAGAAATGTCCATTTATTGATGTGCAGAACCAACACACACACAGCATGCAGTTCTGGGACAGCTAACAAAATGGAATTGAGAGTGGGTGGTTTTTTTTTTAATATCTTCTTCATTCCTATGGGTCATATAGGGGTCATGGCTGGCTCTATAGGCAAAGGGGGAAATGCAAATCCTTTGTCTGAGCTAATCTTGTCAACCTTTGGCTTGCCTAATTGTGTTGCTTATCTGAAGTTTCTGTCTGACCCAGTCTTTTTGAATGGATTATCAAATCTGCATTTCTAAAAAGTGGCCTCTTCAGTTTCTGCTTGGGGCAGGGAGACTGGGCCTGGTTTCTGCCTCCTTAAGATTTTCCCCCATTTTTCCTTTAAGAGAAATATTATATCCTGCCTTTTTTTTTAATATTCCCCCAAATGTTTCATTCTCTAGGAGGGTGGGTGGGTGCTGACTTTCTACAGTTATAAACAGAACAGCTGAGTACATATCCATCTGAGTATTTAATTTCAGTGAAGGACTCTATCTAAGCTAAGCCTTCAAATAAAATTGTAATCCTGGCCTACTAGTTCACATTCTTCATATCAACAGTTGGACAGAGACAGCCTGCTTTGATTCTTTGTTAAAGTGAAGCAACACAGTTCTACAACCTGCTTCATTTCATCAAACCAGAACTATGGAGGTCCAGAAGGTAAAAGCCTCAGCAAGGCAGATGGGGATGATCAGAGATGTTCACAGGGTTAACAACATCAAAATGATGAGCAGGACCAGGATAAGTATCACCACACACAAGGCTTCCTCACACAGCTGTTGATTTTGCACCACTACCACCATTCCATTCACAATCCATAAATTTTTAATGCACAGTTTATACCATGGCCTCAGTGATAACAGTTGTGTTACTTGTTTGGCTTTGACTTAGGGAAATTTATACTTAGATGCTTAGCCACTACTTGAACCAGAACATTATGCCTGATTCGCTATATAAGAAAAAAATCATATTTTGCTACGATAAATTAAATTATTGGTCACTTAATTTTTTACCAGGTTCATCATGAATTTTGATTTATTCTGATTATGTGTCGTTTTATATATTTGCATTTTTCTTTGTGATAAAGCACAATGAGTCCTATCAACTAGGCAGTATACAAATATTTGTATACATATAAATAAACCCTATGTAGGTATTAAAAATTGATATGTCTGTGCAAAACATGTAGGACATATCTCAGAGTAAAATATATATTTTCAAGTGTATATTTCCAAATAAGGGCTCTAAATGCATATTGTACCTTGCTGAACCAAATACTGCATGATAAGAAACAGTTAATTCAAAGAGTAGCCTAATTGTGATTTGCAGTTAAGAATCAAGATCTAATCACTTTATTATCAAAATTAAAAATGATCAATTTCTTCTTGTTCAGAAAAATATTGTACCTGATAACCAAGAATTAACAAACTGTTCTTTCAAACTCGTTACTCTTAGGAAAAGTTTTGTCATGAATGTTAATATAACTGTCTCAGATTTTAGTAAAGAAAGAGGTTATTGTTGCCAGATATTGTTGTTTGTAAAAATAAACCAGAATAGAAGTCTTACTCCTAGACTCAATAAGGATTCTTTCTATTTTAAGAAAATCTCCCCAGAGTTAGATTTTAGAAACTGCAAAATCCATTTTATCTGTCAAACTTCTACTGGCAGACAGACTGAAACCAATTAAGCAATCTTCCATTTCATTTAAACCCTGAGCTACAAATATTCTCTTTTACTGGGATCGTGCATGAATTCGCAAGAGTGTCAATGTGTCAAATTATGATTTATATAAGAAATAATATTTAGAATTTATTAGACTCCATTATGTTGGCATAGAAAAGGATTGTCAAAATTGCATTTTATTGGAGACGTAGAACACATTTTTACAAGCTCTTGACCTATGAAGTTTTGGTAGTGGATTATATACCGTATTTATTCGAGTATAACGCGCAAAATTTTGTACCCAAAAAAGAACTCAAAGTTTGGGTGCGCGTTATACTCGAATAAATAAATTCAGGTTTCTGGGCGGCGGCGGCGGCGGCGGCGGGGGGGGGAGAAGCGGAGGCAGAAAGGGACGCTGAGGAGAAGCGGAAGGCAGAAAGGGACGCGGGGAAGAAGCGGAGACAGAAAGGGACGCGGGGGAGAAGCGGAAGGCAGAAAGGGAGGCTGAGGAGAAGCGGAAGGCAGAAAGAGACGCTGGGGAGAAGCGGAAGGCAGAAAGAGACGCTGGGGAGAAGCGGAAGGCAGAAAGAGACGCTGGGGAGAAGCGGAAGGCAGAAAGGGATGCTGAGGAGAAGCGGAAGGCAGAAAGGGACGCGGGGAAGAAGCGGAGACAGAAAGGGACGCGGGGGAGAAGCGGAAGGCAGAAAGAGACGCTGGGGAGAAGCGGAAGGCAGAAAGGGACGCTGGGGAGAAGCGGAAGGCAGAAAGGGACACTGAGGAGAAGCGGAAGGCAGAAAGAGACGCTGGGGAGAAGCGGAAGGCAGAAAGGGACGCGGGGGAGAAGCGGAAGGCAGAAAGGGACGCTGAGGAGAAGCGGAAGGCAGAAAGAGACGCTGGGGAGAAGCGGAAGGCAGAAAGGGATGCGGGGGAGAAGCAGAAGGCAGAAAGGGATGCGGGGAAGAAGCGGAGACAGAAAGGGACGCTGGGGAGAAGCGGAAGGCAGAAAGGGACGCTGGGGAGAAGCGGAGACAGAAAGGGACGCGGTTAGGGTGGAACGGCATCGCTCCATCGCCCCTCAGCTGTGGAGCCCGTCAGTCATGCTTTATAAAAATCGGTATAAAAATTTTATACCGGTTTTTAATGGAAAATTAGGGGGTGCGCGTTATACACGGGTGTGCGTTATAGTCGAATAAATACGGGTAAATGTAGCTTTTGTGACAAAAGCTAAAATTTCAGATAATAGGATTCTCTTGAATTGTATACCTACTGCTTATAATCTGACAACCAGACACCTGAAATTGATTCTCTGTGCTCTTAGTACATACAAAAGACTGGCAACACTACATTGGAAAGATAACTACTGCTTATCTTTTCATTTCCCTGCATAGACTTTGTACAGACAAGTATAATGAAATATAATTTTATACAAAAATATAGTAGTTTAAAATATGATAGTTAACTATAATTAAAGATGCATAGCAATTACAATATTCAAAGCACAAACACCATGCATAGATTCAGTATTCAAACTTTTATTTTTACTTTTTACTTTTACTTTTATTTGACTTTTATATCCATGCCTATCTCCCCAAAGGGACTCAGGGCGGTGCACAGGAAATTAAAACAAGTATAAACATATAAATAAATAGACACGCCATAAATAATACAACACAATAAAAACTGATTAAATTTGGAATACCCTGTGCTAAAAATCACTAAAAATCCCACTGATTAAAACCTTATATCAATTTAAAACACAGTATTATAAGATGGTCCTGGGGACTAGGCTAGGCCGGCTTGGTGGAAAAAGTGCGTCTTCAGATGCTGGCGGAAGAGGCGGAGGTCCGTGGTGGTCCAGAGTTCAGGGGGAAGGTCGTTCCAGAGGGCTGGACCCACCACGGAGAAGGCCCTTCCCCTGAGGGTCACCAACCAGCATTGCCCGGCCGACGGCACCTGGAGAAGACCCTCCCTATGGGAGCAGATCGGTCGAAGTGATGTGTGAGGTAGGAGACGGTCTCGCAAATAACTAGGCCCCGTGCCATGGAGCACTTTGAAGATGCTTATCAGCACCGTGAAGTGCACCCGAAAGGCCACAGGCAGCCAGTGCAGCTCGCGCAGAGAGGTGTTACATGGGAATGCCGTGAGGCTCCCATAATCCCCCGCACGGTCGCATTCTGTACTAGCTGTAACCTTCGGGTGCATCTCAAGGGGAGCCCCATGTAGAGAGCGTTGCAGTAGTCTAGACGGGATGTCACAAGTGCTTGAGTGACTGTGTGGAGGGCGTCCCAGTCAAGTAAGGGGCGCAACTGGCGGACCAGGCAGACCTGGTAAAAAGCCCCCCTGGCCATGGCTGTCACATGGTCGTCCATGGACAGCCGGGAATCCAGGAGGACGCCTAGATTGCGAGCCCTTTCCACAGGGGCTAACAATTCGCCCCCAATGGCCAGTGTTGGTGTCAACTGGCTAAACCGGGACGTCGGAAACCATAGCCACTCGGTCTTGGACGGGTTGAGTTTGAGTTTGTTACCCCCCATCCAGACCCGTACGGCCTCCAGACACCGGGACATCACTTCAACAGCATCGTTGGGGTGGTTTGGAGTAGATATGTACAGCTGAGTATCATCAGCGTACTGATGGTACTCTACCCCAAAACCACGGATGATCTCACCCAGCGGCTTCATGTAGGTGTTGAACAGGAGTGGCGAGAGGATCGACCCCTGAGGTACCCCACACATGAGGGGCCTCGAGGTCGACCTCTGCCCCCCTGCCAACACGAATTGCGACCGACCGGAGAGGTAGGAGGAAAATCACCGTAAAACGGTGCCTCTCACCCCCAGCCCCTCCAGTCTGTGCAATAGGATACCATGGTTGATGGTATCGAAAGCTGCTGAGAGGTCTAATTGGACCAGGATAGAGGAGCAACCCCTATCCCGAGCCCTCCAGAGATCATCCACCAATGCGACCAATGCCGTCTCGGTGCTGTGCCCAGATCGGAAGCCAGACTGGCGCGGGTCCAGATAATCAATTTCCTCCAGGTGACGGGGGAACTGCTGTGCTACCACACTCTCTACAACCTTCGCTAAAAAGTGAAGGTTGGAGACCGGACGATAATTTACCAACAATGCTGGGTCCAGGGAAGGCTTCTTGAGGAGGGGCCTCACCACCACCTCTTTCAAGGCAGCCGGCAAGAACCCCTCGCTCAGAGAGGCGTTCACTATTTCCTGGAGCCAGCCTCGTGTGACCTCCCAGGATGCCAGTACAAGCCAGGAGGGACACGGGTCCAATAAACATGTGGTGGCCTTTAGTCTGCTTGGCAACCTGTCCATATCATCGGAAGTGACAAGTGACAAATTCCTCCCATAATACTGTCTCAATTTCTCTTTTGTGCACCTAATATTAACAGATTACTTGATCTCCATTTAGGGAAAGCCCTTTTACCATCTGTTCCTTATTTAGAAAGTATTCTGATCTATAAAGCTGTTCTCTGTGTGAGAATGAACTTACAAATATTACCCTTTCAATTCATGAGATTATTTTTCTGTAGTTAATTTGATTGTTTTGTTTCTTTAGCGCTCTCTGGTGGATCACAAAAATAAGTATTAGAATTTCTGTTAGAAAACTAAATTAACTTTTTAATTCATATTTGTGCATTGTACACTTCTATCTAGAATCAAATTTAAATTATACCAAGCATTTATATACACATCTGCATTATTTTAAATTTGTTATAAATTTTGAGTTCAAATATTAATTGATTAATTCTAATATTTTTCTAGACCAATGGTTACTTCTAATAAAACATTATTACAAATTGACTTTTGTGTCTGTGTGTTTCTTTCTTGCTATGACATATCAATTTTAGAGTAATCTCTTTAGGAACTAAGTTGCCAAGTTTTCTCCTTTACTTTGCATTTTGTATCAAATTATTATTATTATTCTGTGGTTAATCTTTGGTGAGATTCACAACTTTTGGGGCTGGTTGGTAGCTCAGCAGCTCGAGTCCTAACCAAGGACCTAGGAACTGTTAAGGTAACGTCGGAGGATATAAGCTGTTCCAAGTAGGGTGGCTTTTTGTAGAATCAGAATGTTCAGATCCGATAAATTTAGTCCCGGTACTTTGTGATTTTTTCTTGCTGCTTATTTTCAATTCGTGCATCACCAGGCATAGCAATGTCAATGAACCATACATTTTTCTTTTCAACTATTGTTATGTCAGGTGTGTTGTAGGCCAAGTGGCTGTCAGTCTGAATTCTGAAGTCCCACAAGATCTTGACTTTCTCTTTCTCTAAAACTTTCTCAACCTGATGTTCCCAGTGGTTTTTGCTGTACTCAAATCCAAACTTCTGGCACAATTTCCAGTGAATGATCTTAGCAACGCAGTCATGGCGTTGTAGGTAATCAGTTTGCGAAATTTTGCTGCACCCACTGATCAGGTGGTCGATTGTCTCATCTTTCTCATTACAGAGGCGACATTTGCTGTTGGTGGTAAAATGTTGAATTTTTGCCTTCATGCAGTTTGTGGCTAAGGCTTGTTCTTGAGCTGCCAAAATAAAGCCTTCTGTTTCTTTTTTCAGTACTCCCGATCTTAACCAGTTCCAAGTTAGTTTTTGGTCAGCTTTGCCTTCAATACTTTTCAAGTATTGGCCATGCATAGCTTTGCTTTTCCAATTTTCAGCTTGTTTCTCAATTACTTCTTTCTTATATTCAGCTTTTGACTTAGTTGTCTTTAAAAGGCCTCCTTTATTTACTTCCTTAATCATTAGTTCTTCACTTTTCTGGATGTAATCATTCAAGCTGTGTCTTTCTTCTTCCACAGTCTCCTTTACTTGTAGGAGTTCTCGACCAGCCTCTGCTCTTGGTAGATATAATCGGTCAACATCACTTTTAGGGTGCAAAGCATGATTCATTGTCATAAGCTTCCTTGTTTTTCTGTCCAAATTGTCCAACTCCATTTGGGTCCAGTCTATTATTTCTGCAGAGTATAGAATCACAGGTATAGCCCAGGTATTTATGGCTTTTATGATGTTTCCTCCGCTCAATTTGGACTTCAATATCTTGCGAATTCGTCAAATGTACTTGGCTGAAGTTAATTCCTTGACTTTATTATGCATTAAGTCAGAGGCCTCTAAAATACCCAAGTACTTGTAGCCTACTTCTGGTTTTACTGCCGTTATCATTTCTTCATTCTCAAGTTCTATTCCATCATCTTCTATAACCTTGCCTGCTTTGGTTGCCATTGTTGCACATTTGTCAATTCCAAACTGCATACCAATTCTTTTGTGCTTTCAATTAATAAATTCAGTTCAGCTTTTGTTTTATCAAACAGCTTCAAATCATCCATGTACATCAAGTGTGAAATCTCTTTCTTTGCAAGTTTGAATCCACAGTTCATCTTCTTCAAAATGATTGTCAGTGGTAGCATTGAGAGTATAAAAAGTAGGGGTAAAAGGGAATCGCCCTGGAAAATGCCTTGTTTAATTTTAACTTCACCCAGTTCTTCTTCATTAGCCATAAGTTTTGTTTTCCAGAGGTTCATTGAAGGTTCATTGAAGATGAATTTTGGTATGTTGCTGCTGATGCCAAATATGATGATGATGATGATGATGATGATGATGATGATGATGATGATGATGATGATGATGATTGACTTTGAACTTCTAAATGACTTTGTCATATTTTAGACTTTAATTGTAATGTTAGCAGTAATACAATTTTGATGTACATTTCATGTATTTCCTGCCTACCAGGCCCACTTGGGGACCTGCAACTTCATTTATCCCCTCCCTGATCTATTTTTTGGGCAGCATTTCTTGGTACCCAAGCTTGGACTAAAGCTTGGGTACTGCAAACAAAAAAGACAGAGACAGACTTCAATGGATAATTAGAACTGCAGAAAAAACAATTGCTACCACCCTGCCTTCCATAGAGGACTTGTATAGTGAACAAACCAGAAAGAGGGCTATGAAAATATCTACAGACATCTCATATCCTGGATATAAACTGTTTCAATTTATTTCCTCAAGAAGACACTATAGAGCAGTGATGGCGAACCAGAGTGCCCAAAAGGGAGCACATGTGTGCTCATCTGGGCCACAGCCAGATGCAGAGCTGCCCAGGAGCTGCCCAGGGGCATGCGTGGAGCTGCCCGGGGGCCATGCGTGTGCCAGAAAATGAACCTCCGGTTTCCACCACACATGCGCGCCAGCCAGCTAGTCTTCCAGTTACTGGTGCGCATGTGTGCACAAAGATCAGCTGGCCGGTGTGCATACTCACGCCAGAAAATGGAAGACCAGCTCTTCCAGTTTCTGACACTGTGGCACACACGAAGACTAGCTGATCATCGTGTATGTGTGTGCACCAGAAACCTAGACAATGAACAGGCAACACTGTGTGTGCCAGGCAACATGGATCCGTGTGCCCCTTTGGGCACATGTACCATAGGTTCACCATCATGGCTATAGAGCATTACACACCAAAACTAGAAACCAGGACAGTTTTTTTCTTCCTTACCATCACTCTGGTAAACAATTAATTCCCACAATACTATCAAACTACCTAGTAGGGTTGTATTGTTGTTGTTGTTGTTTATACTTTATTCATTAAGCATGAAACTCAGTCAACTCAACATTCACAAGTGCATCACAAATACCATTAACTGGTGCTAATGGTTGATACAGGTTGCTGCCAGCATTCTAGGTATCAACCAAGTACCTTCTTAAAATATATGATGTTCCAAGTAGCGCAGTTGTTTGCATTTCTGCTGGTGTTATTGCAGGAAGCTGAAATTTGTTGATGCATCCTATAAAATTCTTGGGCATGGCATGGTACCAAGTGCCCCGATGACAATGGGTATCATTGTTACATGTTTCATCTATAATTGGGTAGTTTTGATGGCCTGGTCGTGGTATTTCATGATTTTTTCAAGGTTTTTTTTTCTTTGATTCTGGCATCTCCTGCTACCGCAATGTCAATAAATTGTATATTTTGGCCCTCTACAACCATGATATCTGTCATGTTGTGTTCCAAATGACGATCGGTTTAGCCAAAGTCCAGTTGATGATTCAAACTGAGTAGCGTGTCACTGGAACTGCCCATGTATTATTTTTTACAGTTCTTTTTCTTCGACTCTGGCATCTCCAGGAACAGCGATATCAATAAACTGTATACTTCAGCCCTCTACAACCGTGATATCTGGTGTGTTGTGCTCCAAATAATGATCCGTTTGTATTTGAAAGTCCCACAAGATCTTCACCTTCTAATTTTTGATAACTTTTTCCACTTTATGTTCCCATGACTTTCTGGATAGAGGTAAATCATATTTTTACATAATGACCAGTGGATTAATTTAGCAACTTGGTCGTGTCTAGCTTTGTAATCAGTTTGTGCAATTTTGCTGCATTCACATATTAAATGTGAAACAGTTTCAACTTTGTTATTGCAAAGTCGGCAGTTTGGGTTGTCAGTGGATCTTTGTATCTTCGCTTTCATGGCATTAGTTTGCAGTGCTTGTTCTTGAGCAGCCAGTATTAAACCATCCATTTCTTTCTTAATAGTTCCCATCTTAAGCCATGTCCATATCAAGTTGTCATCACATTTTCCTTCAATGTTTTTCAAGTGCTGTCCATGCAAAGCTTTGGTTTTCCATCTATTTACTCTGTCATCCAGCTGGTTTTCCTTATATTCTGTCTTTGTTCCTGTTGTTTTTATGCTGTTCTCCATTTTTTACTATTATTATTATTATTATTTCTCATTTTTTCTATTACCTATTTCATCTTATGAATATAATTGTTGTTTGTGTATTAGGATTTATTTTGTTTTATTTAATATCCTAGTTTTATTTGTGTTGTATCTTATATTTTCTACTGAATGTGTCTTATGATTATGAGTTATCAGTTGTTGCTTGTATGTACACTGAGAGCTTATGCAACCGGAGACAAATTCCTTGTATGTCCTATCATACTTGGCCAATGAAAAATTCTATTCTATTCTATTCTATTCTATTCTACAGGTGAAACTCAAAAAATTAGAATAGCGTGCAAAAGTTCATTTATTTCAGTAATGCAACTTAAAAGGTGAATCTAATATATGAGATAAGACTCATTACATACAAAGCAAGATAGTTCAACCAATGATTTGTCATAATTGTGATGATTATGGCTTACAGCTCATGAAAACCCCAAATCCACAATCTCAGAAAATTAGAATATTACATGCAATCAATAAAACAAGGATTGTACATAGATCAATATCGGACCTATGAAAAGTATAAGAATGTGTATGTACTCAGTACTTGGTTTGGGCCCCTTTTGCAGCAATTACTGCCTCAATGCGGCACAGCATGGAAGCTATCAGCCTGTGGCACTGCTGAGGTGTTATGGAAGACCAGGATGCTTCAATAGCGGCCTTCAGCTCTTCTGCATTGTTCGGTCTCATGTCTCTCATCTTTCTCTTGGCAATGCCCCATAGATTCTCTATGGGGTTCAGGTCAGGTGAGTTTGCTGGCCAATCAAGCACAGTAATCCCTTTTATACTTTTCAGAGATTCGATATTGTTCTATGTACAATCCTTGTTTGATTGATTGCATGTAATATTCTAATTTTCTGAGATTGTGGATTTGGGGTTTTCATGAGCTGTATGCCATAATCATCACAATTATGATAAATCATGGCTTGAACTATCTTGCTTTGCATGTAATGAGTCTTATCTCATATATTAGTTTCACCTTTTAAGTTGCTGAAATAAATGAACTTTTACACAATATTCTAATTTTTCGATTTTCACCTGTATTCTATTCTATTCTATTCCTATTCCTATGGAAGCCAGGGTCTGTCTCAGTTTCTCTCTTCCATCTGGATATTATCTATGATATTTGGTTCACATACCTGCTTCTTCATTATTTTTGCAGGTTCACATATATGCTTCTTTATCATTTTGTGTATTGAGAGAATGATTTTAAAAATAAAGACTTGATTCTTGCACTGTTAAGATAAAAATATGTTCTCATTTTTCATTTCAAAACAGGCAAGATATCTGACAATAAATCTGGTGTAACATTAAAACTGAAATAAAGTATTTTAGCCATTTTAGCATACATAGCAGAATCCATTAAACAACTGCTTATGCTTGTTCCACTGCCAGAACATAGCAAGATGCTGCATCTCAGAATCTCAACCATATCTTGAAGTGTTTGCTTCCCGATTGTCTTTTTGTGCTCCCTAGCCTAAGAAAGTGAAAATAAGAATTGGTGTCTGAGATATAAGAAATTAACCTATATGGTTGGATGTTGCTAGAAAATACCTTTAGATCACCAGTGATAAAAAGGCTACCACTAAGCCATGAACATGATACAGAATGAATCTTGCAAAAATATTTTTCCAAATTTCCCACATGATGTCATCAGTTCTACACCAAATAATCAAGCAATTAATCTGCTCTGACAGTTACTTTGAATCTGTCAGGGACAGCCTTTTAATTATACAATAATATTTAAATATCTCAATTGCTCAGATACTGAAGATTCATTTCTGTCTAACAGCAACATACTTTATAATCACCTAGGATAATTCACCAAACATCAATTCTAGTAGATATTATAGCTTATTTTTCTTTCCACTTGAATCATATTATAGGAAGCACTTGGACAGAAATTTGTGCCATTCAATGCAAGGGCCAAATTGGATTTGACATTTTTCAATGTTGTCCTTTTGATCCATTATACATATAATGTAGAACAACCAACACTGATTAGATTCATAGTAGAAGATTAATTAAAATTAAAGTGAGTAGTAAGTGCCCCAAATTGAATTCCCCCATATATATTTTTTTAGATCAAGCAACAAATGTCACATATAGATTATCTAGATTTCTAATTCTAGGGATCCAAAAGAAGCAGATTATCATTCTATGAACTGAGAGGGATATTTGTCTTAAAAGTGCCAAGGAGGTAAAATATGAGGTGTCCACCATTCCTAATTTCCACAAAGAACACAAAACAAAAGGTTGAAATGATAAAAACAGAATTTAAAAAGATGCATTTTTGACAGTCAAATTAGTGCTGTGTGTGTGTTTTATTTGAAATTTTTTATATTTATTATCAATAAAACAGTTCCATCTGGCACAGAAAAATTGTATTTGTTCTGAAAATTGTATGGATAATGAGGCAACATTAGTTTTGAATTGCATTGCATTGTTTGTGTATTGCTAGAATTTGCACATACCCTCACATTTTGTGTACTGCTAGAACTAGTTCATATACTAAAGACATACAGTTGCACATATACTAAATTTGCACGAATACCAAAGTGTGTGTCCAAAAAAGTGAGTTTTTTGTCAACATGTTTTATATAATATTTTACTAATTCATATGTATATTTATATACAGTGTTTTATAAAAAAAAGTATTTAGTGTACTCAAACGTTTATTTTAATAGATCAGTGTAACAATAGGACAAAAATATCTTTAAAAAAGAAATAATATGTACAGTTGTACCCTGTTTCCTTCCAGATAACGCAATAAACAAAAATACTGTATATAGGTGACAAAAATGTAAATTATGTAAATTTTACAAGCTAAAATTTTAGAATATTTTTACATGAACTGGTTTGACAAACAAAATGCATTAGGAAAGGAACAGAAAAATAAATACCTTGCCTGACTGGAAATCAAAATTAAACAATGGCACTATGAATTTCAAATAATATACCACCCAAAATCGTTTAAAACCACTTAGTTGGGCACACATCCGTTTTATACACACTATTTGTAAACGCACACATACACACACAAATGGCTTATGTAGATAATTTTTCTGCTCTTACGATTTTTACCCTAAGATAATCTGTTATTAACATCTACTTCTATTAAAAAGATCCCTATATAAAACCTAATCCTCATCCCAGAATCCTTTCTTTTTCATCAACAAGTTTAATCATGAAGAAAATAGATGCTATAGTTCCAACTGTTTATTCTAAAAAAGAAAATTAAAAAATAAACATTGGACAGTCTTTGACACTAATGTGTTCTTTTCCAACTACACGGTTACAGATACATATTTGCATATAGCGTCAGTTAGAGCAGCCTTTAGATAATTTAGTCTTATTTATTTGTATTTATAATACATAATAAATTTATTTATTGGAATGTATAATGTCTTTGTATTTATATTCTTTATGAAACCTACAGTGTAATAAATTTATCCAGGCACCACTTCATTTGTCCAGTTACATACAAAAGCATATTGCATGGGTTTTCAATAAAATAACAGAATTAAAGATTGTATTATTTTATTAGGCTATAATTCTTTATGCATTTATTGGAACAAAGTCACGACAAATTCAGTCAATTACAAATGGAATGTATCATTAGCTACTAAAATGTTCCATTAATATGTTTACTTAAATATCTGTTATTTAGTTAATCTATGTGGCCTCTAGTCTATAATGAAGATCAATGAATTTTTTAATTTACATTTGTCAATCTATAAAAGTGTTAAACAAAGATATCTATTCTCTCCTTTGATTTTTGATGTCAACTTAAAAGCCTTGATTTCTGTTATTAGGAAAGATCATATGTATGGTTTTTTGTATAAGCCATTCAAATATAAATTGGTATTACATGCTGATATTATTTTAATGTTTAATTTTTATATTTTGATTCCAGCTTTGGTTCACACTATTAATATTTTTATATTATTTTTTCAACTCAAACTTTCAGTTATTTTATTCATAATGGTGCTCCTATTACATGTAATATAATAAATATTAAGAATTCACTATTTTTTTCTTGAAGAAATTCTACAATCATGACTGTTAGAAATGGAATTTATCAAAAAATACTTCACCAAAATTAGAACTATACATTTTTCTTTTTACCAAGAAGTGCTATTTAATCACAACCACATAAGATATTCTCAAACAATTCATCAGTAGCTGCCTTTTTAAAAAACAAATATTACAGATTTTAATGTATATTAAAATATTAGCTTTCATCATTATCAATTATGAATAATTACCAATGATGTAATAATAGCAATTGCTATTATCAATAATTTAGCTTAAAATGCATAAAAGAATATATTAGTTTCCTATTGGATCAACCTGATATCCTATACTTATTAAGCAGCATTTCAGCAACATATTGATCCGCCCAGCGGATCTTTAATGGAGATAAAGAACTGATTTCCATTATGCTCATAACTACACCCAGTTTCTGAATATCAGTGAGATCAGAAAAAAAAGCTGTTCTTCATTTTTATATTTCCATGAGCTTTTCTATTGAAGTTTCAGATTTCTTACATATATGAAGGAAAGGATGTTTCTTCAACCAGTGGAAACATCCTGCTTCATTTTTCCTCGTGATGGCGAACCTATGGCACACGTGCCAGAAGTAGAATGCTGAGCCATTCCTGAGGGCATGCAAGGTGTTGCCCTGTCAGCTCTAGCGCGCATACACACACTGGCCAGCTGATTTTCAGAGGTTTTTCGCTCTCTGGAGGATTCCCTGAAGCCTCCAAAGGGGAAAAACGGCTCAATGCAAAACAGAAATGTTTTGAGAACAATTAACCTCTGGAACAGCTTGCCTCCAGCAGTTGTGAATGCCCCAACCCTGGAAGTCTTTAAAAAGATGTTAGACAGCCATTTGTCTGAAATGGTATAAGATTCCTGCCCATGCAGGGGGTTGGACTAGAAGACCTACAAGGTCCCTTCCAACTCTGCTATTGTATTGTATTGAGAAATGAGGAAAGCGCTGCCTGCACGGGCGAAAGACAAGGGTCAAAGACAGAAGAAAAGAGGCTTCTTTTACTCGTGCTGGTTGCTCTGTTCCCCCCCCCCTCCCCTGTGCTATTAAAGGGGATCCTGACTGATTACCGGAATCCAAAGAGAAATGAGGAGAGAGCTGCCTGCACGGGCAAAAGACAAGCGGCAAAGACAGAAGAAGTTTCTTTTACTCGAGCTGTCTGCTCTGTTTCCCCCCTTCCCCATGCTATGGATTCCAGAGATCAGGTAGGATCCCCTTTAATAGCATGGGGGATGGGCGGGGGGAAACAGAGCAGCCAACACAAGTGAAAGAAGCCTCGTTTCTTCTTTCCTCACCGCTTGTCTTTCCCCCATGCAAGCAGCTCCCTTCCTCATTTATCTATTGACTGTAGTGCACAGGATCCTCTTTGATGGGGAGTGGGGGGGATTTAGCAATCAGACTCACACCTGATGGAGTAAAAAGGTTTTTTGACGTAGGAACACACTTGAGCATCCCCAACCCCCACCCTGGTCTCTGCCCATTTGTACCCGAGCAACTTCTCCCCTAGCTGGGTGCTAGCCAAGGGGAAGCAGCCAGAGCAGGAAGTGACAGGGAAGCCTTGCACAAAAATGCACAGTCCACGGTGATGAGGGGGGGCATTAAGTTATGTGGGTGGGCACTTGAGTAGGTGTGATAGTGCGCACCCACGTATTTTTGGCATCCAAGGCGAAAAAGGTTTGCCATCACTGATCTATATTGTTTACTAGGTTCATTACAATGCCAAAGCATTTTGCAATAAACTAAGTATACTTAATGCAGATTAAGGATGCCTAAATTTATGTTCACTTAAAGCACTTTCCATACACCTGTGGTCTTTAATACGTTCAATTGGGAGCCTAGATTTGCTCAATTCTAATGAATGAATGTCATGGATTTGTCTGAGATGCAGTTCTTAAAGTCTCCTACCCATTGTGTCTTCAGGGGAAAATACCCTATATCAAGGAAATTAAATTTCCAAAAAAACAACTTACAGTGAATTTAAAAAAAAGGAAAAGGGATTGTACTCATTCTGTAATGAAACCAGTATCTCCATAGCAACCTTTCCCTGCATCGAATAGTTAAAAATTCCGTAGTTTTGTTGAAAGTAACTCTAAAATTTTTACAACCATTCATCACTTTTAAAATATAGTAGCAATGTCATCCTCATGGGGAAGAAAAATGATAAATTAAGGATAAATTTCTATTTTATTATTTTTAAAATTATATATACATTGATAACATTTTCTAGAAATGTTTTAGCTGTAACTTTGATGTTAGAAACCTTCCAGAATGTAATAGATAAAATTAAATTTTTCATTAGGCTTTCTAGTTAAGCCAGGAAGATGCCATTTTCTCACTTTTCTGACAAAAAGTTACAAACTATTGTTTCACTCTAGTAAGCAAAGACAGGGATCAAAAATAATAGAGCAGCATTATTAATATAAAAACAAAAGTGTTCTGCTGACCAAGGTAAAGATCTGTTTATATTTTAACATCTTTAAAGTAAAAAGTTACAAAATAACTAAGTTCAAATTTAACCAAATTAGTAATAAGTCTAGAATCTAAACAAAGAAGGCAGAAAAATTAAATAGTTTATAAATAGGTGCTATGTATTCACAATGTATTTATTTACATATATCTAGCTACTCATCTCTAGACAAAATAGCATCACATAAATCTAATAAAGAAAATAAATCTAGAGATTGCTGTCAACAAATCTTGGATTACACTAATGACTAAACAGCCATAAAAACAGGGGTGCAAATATTAAGCTGTAATTTAGCAAGTACAAACTATAACTCACTAATGCTTTCCATAAAGAAACGAGGAGAAGCTCTACTGAATGGTCATTGGACAACACATAAGACAGGAATTATGTGCTTTTGATGTCCAAAGGCCCTTATGATGGTTCATGTCTCTAGCGTGCTAACACATAACTTTTTCAGAGAGAAGAGATGGGGAGAAACTACCGTGAAGCATTTTTACATTGTATGTGCTATTTTGCAACAAATTTATAACAAAAGGAAATAAAGTAGCTGGTGGATATTTTGAAATCAGAATTCAGTTTTAGGCTATTTGTACATTAGACTTTTGTCTATGCATCGTGCAGTAGGAGCAGTCTTGCTGTGCTGGGAGGCTGCCTTTACATTCTGTAGTAAATGCAAAGCTTCCTGCTTCTCCAGCACTTACTTGTGGGTGAAATAACAATTCTAAGCTGATTATGCCAATAATTAAACACTGAAGGGGAGTTGGTAACTTTGCTGCATAGTAGCCTTTATGTGTTTCTCTGCAAGTTCCTTTGGAGAAAAGAAAAAACTATTTTCCATCCAACTTGGTGAGATCTGCCATAACTAATCCATAAATTGCTTTTAAGCAGCATTGTTCTGTGTCTTGGCAAGCCAACTCTATTCACAGATCTTACAAGGTTAACACTGGCTTCACTGTGTCAACTATGTTATGTCTTTTACTTAATAGCTGGTTTTCAAATCCACTGAATTCAAAAAATGATTTCTGAATTGGTTTTAAGGTTGCTTTCTCTATCAGAAATGCTTCTCAATACTTACTCTGCACTCTTTATGTAGAAAATAAGTTTCTAGGGTTTTTTCCTTTGTTATTCGAGATGGAGACATTAAGTTATTTTCTTTTAAAAAACCAAATACTGATTATTATGATATCAAATAGCTGCATGGCTGTGATTCATGATCACAGGTTTGTGATTTTTTTTTACTGTTACACTGATTGGCAACAAGACAACACCTAAAACACAGCCTAAACACAGTTCATCTGGCAGGGCAAGGATTAATTTCTTGTACTAAAAACACACAATAAAACAGAAGATAAAGCAACATAAAACTTTTTTAAAAAAGATGGAAAAAGAAAAGTCTCAGGCAATGAAAATCAACCACTGTGGGCTGTCTAATGCAGTGATGATCATATCTAAACCTAGTAGCTACTAGCCTCTATTGAGACAAACAGAAAACATCTTTGTTGTGTATATTAAGCAAAACATTTTAAATACAATACTTGAAAAACCATTGCCCAATATTGGAACACAAAGAAACATTTTTTGCTAGGATTCCAGTGAAGTGTGCCCAGTGAATTCTGATGAGAACAAAGCCAGGTGTCTTCTAGAGGTCTTCTTAGGAAAGGATCGGTCACAGAATTTTACTTCAATGTTCCCTTCACTGAATGCTTCTCTTCTAGTCTCTTCCAGGGAGACTAACTCTCTTCTACAGGCCCCCTCCTCATGCTGCATCATTGTGATTTTCAAGTTTTTGTGGTGTCTGAATTGAGACAACTTTTCTTTCATTATGCAAAAGCAAAGTGCAGAGAGGAAGTTCTTCTTGAAGTTCTCATTCATAAAGGCATATACAATGGGATTGCAAATGGAATTAGCAAATCCAATTACCTGCACAATTCCAAATATCATCTTAATAGTGACATCATCATATTCTCTTTCAAAATTACCTACACGGAGAAAAATATGAAATTTATACAAAATTAATTATAAGACATGTTCAAGAAATTCATTAGAAGCATCCTATTAAAAATTTTATCTGCCATATACATAATTTATACTGAATAACTTAATAAGCTGATGACTAATAAACTGGCTCATTCCTTACCAACAAACAAGCCTATACCTTCTTTTTTGTGTGTATTTGTGTGCTTTCAAGTAAACTTTTGGTTCCCAGAGATTGTACAGTTTTCTTGGCAAGATTTTTTTAGAAGTAGTTTGCCATTGTCTCCTTGCTAAGGTTAACAGAGGGTGACTGGCCCAAGGTCACCCAATTAGTTTTGTTCCTAAGGCAGACTAGAACTGATGGTATTCCAGTTTCTAATTTCACACCTTAACAACTGTGCCAAACTTGCTCTCTTAAACAGAAAAAGTCTAATATCCTACCTACATTATTTATTTCATTTATATGCATAAAACAGCAT
The DNA here is from genome assembly GCA_039707465.1 of Rhabdophis nuchalis. Classification (NCBI taxonomy): domain Eukaryota; kingdom Metazoa; phylum Chordata; class Lepidosauria; order Squamata; family Natricidae; genus Rhabdophis; species Rhabdophis nuchalis. The sequence continues at coordinate 41,438,199 of CM077648.1, read as the reverse complement.
TATTAATTTTCCATTATTCATGACTAAATTCTTGCACGAGAAAGGAAAGCATAACAGTAAAGATCAAGCATTGCGTTGTAAAATGTTCACATTGTTAGGAATTTGTCAACAGGAAATTAAATGCTGGTTTAAAATAGATATTAATGTAATCAAATGAAACAATATTAAACTACGATTGCCATATACAATATTTAAATATTCTTTTAATATTCTGGTATCCTAAAAGCAGCAATAGTATGAATCATATTCATTATTATTATTTATATCATATCTAATTCAACTTTCCATATTCTCTATGTTTAGATATACCGTACATATTGTTTTCTTTTTTATTAGCAGATGGAGAAAAAAACTTAATACAAGCTTTAAGATGTGAAAATATGATTTTAAAGTAAATTAAAAAATATATGTCAAATTGCATTGCTTTTTTATGGGTGGACAGAAACCCAATTAAGTAAAAAGAACAGAACTCTGATCGCTTCGGCTTTGTTATTATTTTCAAAGGCCAGATTCATAGTGCAATTCAGAATTGTATCTGAACAATTCTGGGATAGTTTTTCTTTTAAAAACTCTGATTGTTGAAGAAGGTTTATGTTGATGGGAAGTAAAAAAGCACTTGGGTGAATCTATAAAAATCACTTCATAATCAAACTGAATTACAAGTCATTTATTTGTATGGACCATTCTCAATGGACCCTCAAAATGCACTGTAATTCAACTTTGCAAGGAAGGGATAAGAGGGAAATGTATATATTCAGTATGGTTCAAAAGGAAAAGCATAAAGAAAAACAAATAAAAATAATTTCAGTGTACTCAAGTTAAATAGCTTTTATGTATAAATAATAGATTTCAGGGGACTACATATTTATTAACTTGATTAAACTTGACTCATACATCTCAGTAAACATGAAAAATGCCTTTATTCGAATAGAGTTATTATAATAGCACATATAAAATTCAATATCCTGGTGTAGTTTAATATATTATCTTGTTTACTTTCTTTAAACAAAACAACCCCCCTCTCTGCTACTATTTAATTAAAAAACTACTCACTGTATTCTATTAACATGTGCATTACATGGAAGGGTGTCCAACAAATAGCAAACAAAACCACAACAGTCACCATCATCACGATTGCTCGCTTCTTCTTTCTGAAAAGAGAAATCCTTTGGACTGTTGATCGAAATCATTTTGATAAGGAGGCAATACAAATAATTTGTATGATGAAAAACTAGATCTCAGTAGGAAGATACTTTGCATGCAGAACATCCTATTTTCATATATCTAGTTCAATGCTTAACATTTTATTTTATTACTAGCCATTCCCAGCCACGCTTTATTGTGGCCCAGTCTGGTTAAATGGCCAACAAATCTGTGTGTAGATCTACACCTGCACACACAAACACGTACACACAACCACTGTATAACCCCAAACCTACTACCTACTCCCTTTCTCCCTCTCTTCCTCTACCTACCTACCTACTTTATTTCTCCCTCACTCTATCCCTCTATACCTACCTACCTACCTACCGCATTTCTCCCTCCCTCTCTCTATCCCTATAGCTGCCTACCTGCCTACCTACTGTATTTCTCCTTGAATCTTATGGACAGAGTATTATGTCATCCTTTATGACATAATACCTGTGGCCCACTGCTCTCTCTGTATCCATCAACCTACCTTTTTTACAATTTTTTACATTTCCATTGCATGTACCTGACACAGGTGTGACATCTACACAATCTATATATATATCATTGGTGTTGTATTTGAAAGGAACGTTGTGTGAAAATTTGGAAGCGATCGGTGCAGCAGTTTTGGAGATTAGCGGTTTTGAACAAACTCTTGTTATATTTCTATTTATATAGATTTTGTTTTTTATTACATTTTATTTTTAAAATAAATTATATCCTGCCCTTCTTGAGAACATTCTCTATACAGCAAAGCAGGCAATATGGCAATCCAAAATTAAAATAATTTAAAGGCATGATTTTTAAACTGCAGTAGCGCAGTGGTTAGAGTGCAGTACTGCAGGCTAATTCTGCTGACTGAGGCTGCCAGCAGTTTGGCAGTTCGAATCTCACCAGCTCAAGATTGACTCAGCCTTCCATCCTTCTGAGGTCGGTAAAATGAGGTCCCAGATTATTGTGGGCAATATGCTGATGTAAACAGCTTAGAGAGGGCTGTAAAGCACTGTGAAATGGTATATAAGTCTAAGTGCTAGTCCTATTGCCACCATCACCATGTAGACCTGGTGGCTTACATTTACTCATTTATGAAACTAAGCAAATTAGAAGCTAAAATATTGAAAATGAACTTGCCACTTTTCAAGTATATTTGTTAATTACATGTAGTTCAATACTATAAAGCTTCATTCAAAAAACAAATCCCTAAAAATAGACTTTAGGGAAAACTTGTTTAACAAACAATCAATGTCAAGCTCACGGATGTTTTTTATAGAATCCTAGGAAACTGGAAAAGTTTAATTTATAGGAAGTAATATAAAATAATATTAAAATTACAGAAAGCAATATAATAACCTTTATAAACATAGCAAACATAAAGATAAAATTTTATATACCAACCGTGAAATTTTAGACATCTCACTTGCATGAATGCTCCTGAGAACAGAAGCATCTCCAATTCTTTTCTTAATCCAGAGCTCATAACCAATCTTGCTATAAAGCAATAGCATTAGCATCAATGGGAGGAGGAAAAGAATGACCAAAATGAAAGTGGCATAAATTTTTTGGTGGACAGGACTTGGCCATTCTTCCAAGCAGCAAACATATTTCTTTTCATAAAGGAAGTCATATTTATTCTGCAAGACATTAAGCAGATGTTAGTACAGATTCCTTTTTCAATGTTATCTATAAGAAAAAATATCAAAAGATGGAATATTCAGCTATAGGAAACTATAACTACAAATGTGGGTCTCATATTAAGTCATCCAAGCTTGGACTACTTATCTATACATATCAATAAAGCACCAGGGAATGGGCCAATACTCTAGCATGCATCTCACCCGTTTTATACTTAATAAGCAAACCTGGCTGCTACAAGTTTTATCTGCAGAAAACTGTGATTTTATTGCACTCTACGTGCAATCTGAATCTATAAATTAGTCCTCATTTAGCAACTACAACTACAGCAAGCTTTTACTAAGTGAAACCACAACTATGCCATGATATGGCTTCAATTTTACTTTGCTTTACAGAACTGTAAAGGTCATAAATATGAAAAATTGTTGTAAAGTTTCTTTTTCATCACCTTCATAATTGCAAATGGTCACTAAATGAAGCAATTGCTAAACAAGGACTACCTGTGTATATTTCCGATCCTGTTAAATTTGTATATGTGATAATGATTTCCATCAACTGACTTGATTCATACTGCAGCAATTCATGCATAATTATCATAAATGCTATTTCCAACTATATGCTACATTGCAGGAGTATCTGCAGCATATAGTCAGAAAAGTCAATATTATGGCCGCAATGCTGAGATCAAAGCTGAGTCCATTTTAATGGGTGTTGCACAAGTGATGCATATTTTTCTTTATAGAGGTAGAGTTTCAATTGCTGTACTTTTTGACATTTATCAAACCCTGCAGACATGAAATGTGATCTTTACATTTTTCCATTATAGATTATATTCAGCTCCTGAACACATTATACAAAAACATCCCAAATTACAATCCTGAATAAATGCCAGTGTACCACACAACCATACCTCCACTCTTTGTACATGCCACATTGGTGAACCAACAGCAGCAGCCAACAGCCAAACAATGCCTAAAAGTAAATAGTTGTTGGTGATGTAAGAAAAACAACACAGAAAATTAAAATAATATAATGTAAGAACATAAGAACATAAGAATAGCCTTGCTGGAACAGGCCACAGCCCATCCAGTCCAGCATTCTGTCTCACACAGTGGCTCACCATTTGCTTCAGGGTCTTCCCAAGCAGATGTCTTCATCTGCTTATGATACCCTGCAAATGGCATTGAGAAATATCCTGCCTATCTCTCCAACCCGGAGGGTGTCCTTAGGCATCCATAATGATAGCCATTGATACCCTTGTTCTCCATGAACTCGTCTAATCCTTTCTTAAAGATGTCGAGGCTGACAGCTGTCACCACTTCTTCTGGCAGGGAGTTTCATAGACCAGTGATCCTCTGGGTGAAAAAGTACTTCCATATATATAAATTATATAAATATAATATATTCATATATATATATTATAAATATAATATATGGGTCATTGGCATTTGGTAGTTGTTTTTAACAGTAGCCAGTATGTGAAACATGATCAAAGTGAGAGGTGAGATACAACTTTTCTGATCTACTCTCAGAAGATTCAAAGTAATGAGCTTTATTTAAAGAAGGGTTAATTACAGAATCCTATAGATCCGTGATGGCGAACCTATGGCACGGGTACCACAGGGGGCACACGGAACCATTTCTTAGGGCACGTGGGGCGTTGCCCTGTCAGCTCCTGTGCGAAAAAAGCATGCCAAAATTAGGGGATAATGCACATAGCATTATGGGTTTGGCATGACCCCCCTGTGCTCCCCCCGCTTTTGGCACGCGAGTCAAAAAAGGTTAGCCATCACTGCTATAGATTGATCTATTTTTTTAATACCAATATTTGGGGAAGAGAAATAGTACCATTCAGATGGATATTCTAATTTACTATATTTTCTCCATTTCCCATTCATTAAAAAATGAAGGTCATTCTTTTTCTTCTTAGTTGTGAAGTCGTGTCTGACCCATCATGACCCCATGGACAACGTTCCTTCAGGCCTTCCTGTCCTCTACCATCCTCTGGAGTCCATTTAACCATACACCTACTGCTTCGGTGACTCCATCCAGCCACCTCATTTTCTGTCGTCTCCTTCTTCTTTTCCTCTCAATCTTTCCCAGCATTAGGCTCTTCTCCAGTGAGTCCTTGTGAGTCATTCTAGCTTAGGTCATTCTAGCTAAGTTCAATTTAAGATAAGTAACTTAATAGCACTTTCAAGAATGATCATGTAGTCCAAACTCTTTTGAATGCAAATACTTTTACTTGTTACTTCATTGTGGATGAATTGCTGGTCAATATTAGTCATTCTGTACTATGCACTACCAGTCCAGTCATTAACATAAATAGGAAATACTTTTAAAAGTCAGAGAAAAATTATATCCATTAGCCCCCATACCAAATCCCTGTATAAATCGGCTCCTTGTCAATCACTCATCACTTCCTAGGTTGATTAAAGTAGATTTCTATTTCTATTAATCTAAACATGAAAATACTTTTTGCACATGGAGACCTGATAAAACAATGAGAGAGTAGAGATGACAGCATGGGCAAAATGTCATTGGTCTGACTTTGCCAAAATGAATGAATAAGATTTAGAATTATTTCAAGAACTATAATCAAAAATACTGGATTACAGTAAAGTATTTAAATAAAATCATTAGACATTTTTTTTCCTCTTCTCATCTTTACACAATGTTATCACCATTGTATACTAGGAATAAGGCATGTTTAATGTGATAGAAGAAGCTGATAAATGCCTTTCCAAAGGAGCTTTGTTTAAGGAATTCAAGAGCTTTCATTTTCACAAAAATGAGCAGCCAAGGTAATGACAACACTCAGCTTTATAATAATAACAATAGCAATAATAATAATAATAATAAATTTTAATTTATAACCCGCTCTCTCTCCCCGAACGGACTCGAGGTGGGGCACAGGGAATTTAAAATACATATAAAATCACAAACATAGTACAATATAAAATAAAATTAAACTAACCATGTGCTAAAATCCCATATTAAAACTAAAAATTAATCGTGAAAAACCCTAAAAACAGTTGATTATCCTAGGCCGGCCAAGCAGAAAAAGTGTGTTTTTAATTTTTGACGGAAGGAGCGGAGGTCCGTAGTTGTTCTAATTTCGGGGGGAAGGTCGTTCCAGAGGGTCGGGCCTGCCACAGAGAAGGCCCTTCCCCTGGGCGTCGCCCGCTGGCACAGCCTAGTGGACAGCACCCGGAGAAGTCCCTCTCTGTGGGAGCGAATCGGCCACAGGAATGTATGGGGCAGGATGCGATCCCGCAGATAGCTAGGTCCCGTGCCATGGAGCGCTTTAAAGATGATAACTAACACCTTGAAGCGCACCCGAAAAATGACAGGTAGCCAGTGCAGCTCGCGCAAGAGCGGTGTTACGTGGGTAAACCTTGAGGTTCCCATTATTGCTCGCGCGGCTGCATTCTGGACCAGCTGAAGCCTTCGGGTGCACCTCAGGGGGAGCCCCATGTAGAGAGCATTGCAGTAGTCCAGTCTGGATGTCACGAGGGCATGAGTGACTGTGCAAAGGGCACCCCGATCCAATAGGGGACGCAACTGGCGGACCAGGCGGACCTGGTAAAACGCCCTCCTGGCCACGGCTGTCACTTGATCTTCTATGGACAGCCGTGCATCAAGGAGGACGCCCAAGTTGCATGCCCCATCCACAGGGGTTAGATGTTCACCCCCTATGGCCAGTGATGGAGTCAACTGGTTGTACCGGGATGCCGGAAACCACAGCCACTCGGTCTTGGACGGGTTGAGTCTGAGTCTGTTCCTTCCCATCCAGGTCCGCACGGCTTCCAGGCACTGGCACATCACCTCTACGGCATCGTTGGGATGGTTTGGGGTAGATACATACAGCTGCGTATCGTCAGCGTAGAGGTGGTACTCTACCCCAAAACCACGGATGATCTCACCCAGCGGCTTCATATATGTGTTGAACAGGAGAGGCGAGAGGACCGACCCCTGAGGCACCCCACAAGTGAGGGGTCTCGAGGTCAACCTCTGCTCTCCTGCCAACACAAATTGCGATCGACCGGAGAGGTAGGAGGAGAACCACCGTAACACGATGCCCCTCACCCCCAACCCCTCCAGCCGATGCAATAGGATACCATGGTCGATGGTATCAAAAGCCGCTGAGAGATCTAATAGAACAAGGATGGAGGAACAACCCCCATCTCTGGCCCTCCAGAGATCATCCACCAACGCAACCAATGTCGTCTCGGTGCTGTGCCCAGGCCGGAAGCCGGACTGGCGCGGGTCCAGATAATCAATTTCCTCCAGATGACGGGGGAACTGTTGTGCCACCACACTCTCTACAACCTTCGCCAGAAAGTAATTTACCAACAATTCTGGGTCCAGAGAGGGCTTCTTGAGGAGGGGTCTCACCACCGCCTCTTTCAAGACAGTGGGCAAGAACCTCTCACTCAAAGAAGCGTTGACCACCTCCTGGAGCCAGCCTCGTGTTACCTCCCAGGATGCCAGTACAAGCCAGGAGGGACACGGGTCCAATAAACATGTGGTAGCTCGCAGTCGCCCACGTAACCTGTCCATATCTTCGGAAGTAACAGAGTCAAACTCTTCCCACAAAACTCTCTCAAGACTCGCCTCGGGGCATCCCACTGGGCCACTTTCGATGGAGGCTAACTCGCTCCGAATCTGAGCGATTTTATCCTGCAGATAATCCCCAAATTCCTCTGCTCTACCCTGTATAGGGGCTTCCCGCACCCTCTGTTGAAGGAGGGAACGGGTCACCCTAAACAGGGCGGCAGGGCGGTTATCTGTGGATGCGATGAGAGTGGCACAATGATGACGTTTAGCCACTCTCAACGCCACAAGGTAAGTCCGTAAATGGGCTCTCACCTGTGTTCGGTCAGATTCAGACCGTGTGGATCTCCATCTCCTCTCTAGGCATCTCTTGTGGCGCTTCATCACCCTCAGCTCCTCGGTGAACCAAGGAGCCTGGGTGGTTCGTCGCCGCAACAGAGGCCGCAAGGACGCGACCCAATCCAAGGCCCCCGTGGCCGCAGTATTCCATGCGGCCACGAGGTCCTCCGTCGGGGCGCGGGTCAAGGACACAGGTAGCTTTGCAGACCATTGTTACTCTAATTTACTCTAGTTTGCTTTCTTGTTTTCTTTGTCTTTTGATTATATGAGTATTTTGACGTTCTTTAAAGAAAAGAAAGAAAAGTTAAAAACAAGTAATAAAATTGTATGGGACCTTACCCAACATTGTATATGCTCTTCTGTGGGTATACTGCCATTTCATTTTTAGAGGGTGAACAATGCCATTATGCCTTTCTAAAGCAATGCAAGTCATTGTAAGTATCTCCGTAACTATTGCAGTAGATTGCACAAATGGCACCATCTTGCAAGCAAACGCACCTATGAAGAAAAAAAATTAACCATATTATTAATATATTTAGAACCAGGCTCAGCTATATTTGTTCTTATTTCTGAGCAATGTGCAGGGGGCCACATCTATTGATCTTGCCATAAAGCAGTGTTTCTCAAATAGTGGGGCGCGCCCCCCAAGGGGGGCGTGAGGCTCCGTAAAGGGGGGCGCGTTTGACCTCATAACAAGCTAAGAAATCGGGCTTGTCAGCGAACATACACGCCAGCTCAGCCCATTTCGCCACTCACAGCTATACAAAGCGAGGCAAGCGGCGTCAGGCAGCTGTAGGTAAAGCCCGAAGGCGACTGAGAAAGGCATCAGAGAAGGAGCGGCCGGAAGCCATGCCTCTTGAGCACCGCTAGGCTGGACGAGGCAGAAAGCGGACGCGCTCTCTACTGGCCAGCGGGGATAAGGAAGGGGATGCGCTTCGGGCCAATCAGCGTGGAAAGGTGAGGTCGAAAGGATGGCAAGCTAAGGGATTCCGGTGATGGGACTAAGACGGAAGATTATTCAGTGCCGTTGAGAGATAGGACAGAGTCCAGTTAAGATGGCATAAGAAACTGGGCTGCAAATTCCCAGTTACAGGTATTTCCTTGCAGGGTGGATAAAAATCGATGATTTTTAAAAAAATGAAACAAAGCTATTCTTTGGGGGGGCGCGAAATGTTTTCTTCTTCCTAGGGGGGGCCTGACAGAAAATAATTGAGAAGCACTGCCATAAAGTGAGCCTGCAGGGTCACTTTATGGGAGGACAAACTAGACAGACCATGTAAGAACTCCAGGGAGTTGGATGGACTAAGAAGAAAAGCATTTCAGAAAAAGGCAATGGCCAATAATATCAATGTTACCAAAAAGCTGCAATGATGAAATGCCCAGGTGTCAAATTTTATTTGAGTACATTTTACCTTTATCTCTTTTCTGAGGGATAGATTGTATGTGATATGTACTTTAACAGAATTGATATTCTCTTCACGTGGATTTATTTATTTATCATGAAACCAGTAACATCAATTTTGAAGAAGTAATTTCTTTGAAATGTGTGGATTAAGCCTTGACTTTATCAATACCAAGTTCAATAAGCACACTTGCTTAAAAAATTATATATTTTTCCTTGTTTGAAAAACGGATAAGCATGTGAGAACTACATGTAGTAGTGACTTTTCCTGGATCTCCAATGTGTTTTTTTTAATAAAGTAAGGATTATAATCTGAAACACTTCAATTGAAAGTATTTAAGGAATGCCACTTGAGTCTAACACTATGTAACATTATGAATAGTATCTACACTTCTTCTAAAAGCGCAACAACGTTAAAATCATCTTGCCCATGACTAGTTGATGGTACCTGCCATAAAGTTTAACAGAAACTCATTTAAAGCAAGGAAATGCTGCTTCTTTCTTTTCTCCTGTCTTTGGTAAATGAGCATGCTTGCCTTCAAAGTAAAATCCCCTATTATACACAGTAGAAACATTACAACTGCAGAGAGAAGCACTAACTATAGAATGCAGTATACTGGATGTTTAAATTCCTCACACTGAAACTAACAGAATGATGCTTGAAGAAAACATTTCCACAAACTGACTCAACCAATTATGCAAAGTGTTTGTTTTACTACTCTTAGCATTTTTTTCTTCCGGAAAGCTTCAGCCTACTTGACTCAAATTGAAAAGCCTTGTCTTGAAAGAAGTAGTGAGGGGTAAATCAGGGGTCCCCAACCTTTGCAACTTTAAGTCTGAAGGACTTCAGCTCCCAGAATTCTCCAGCCAAGTACTTCAGACTTAAAGTTGCAAAGGTTGGGGACCCCTGGGGTAAATGATAGGAGACAGAACTGCCACACTGCAAAAGTTCTGCAAAGCTAACTATGTGTGTCGTTTAGGACTTGTGTGACTTTTCCAGTATCTTGTAAAACCATTAAAATTAAGACAGCTATACAGGTTAATCTAATATTACAATGATTAATGCCTATCATTCAGCATTCCCAAATAGCTTTGTTTTCTCTTCAGATACTGTAAGTGCCTAGTTTTTAGAAGTATTTTAAAATGCCATTGCCAATTCCACCCCACGTACAGTACATGGTTTTTGCTCAAGCTCATTTACAAATCAACTTTGTCTCTTTGTTAAAGGCAACACAAATCATCCTCACCTAGGCATTTATATAAAAGATATTTGGCCTAAACTATTTCTTTCTCAGTTACAATGAAAAGCCCTAGCTGTTATCTCTACAGAATCATTCACCAGGTCTTGTAGGTAATTAATGGCAATTACAACTCATTAAACATCATTCATGTCAATGTCTGTTTTATGATAAGGTTGAAAGGCAAGCGACTAGCCAATTATAATGCTGAATTTTCAGTTAGTTCGGTAATAAAGCTATGGTTCAAAATGCAGAGAAAACCGGGCTCCCTAAACTGCAGGGACCCGGCTGGAATTCGCCTCCCCCGTGATTCCATAAGGAATCTAAGCCGCCCCGGAGAGGTGGTGATTAGGAGATAAATCTTCGCTGGGTGCAGGGACCACGCAAGATCCCTGCCCGACACGAAGCAAAATCTCTGAAGGGAGACGAATCGCATCCCCCCCCCCCTTTCTGGAGGGTGGACCAAAGGCAAAGGAGAATCTTTGAAATAAGAAAGCAAAAAATCTGCTGGAAAACTTCGGGAAGGTATTTTGTTTTGTCTCTGAAACACTCTGCTAAGAAACCTTTTTTTTTTTTACCAAAACTTTGAAGTTAAAGATAAGCTACGAACTTAAATTGAAGTGTGAGATTCCTCAGGTTCACAGAATGTTTTGAAATGGCCGACTGAACTGATAATAAAGAAATAGTTACTTACGTTTGCGCTGAAAAGGATTGGATTATGACTGACTTTTCTAATTCTTTTTTTTCTGTCTTTTTGATTTATTTCACTCAAAACTTTGAAACTTGGAGCACTTCCATAATCCTATAATTATTTGGACACTCTATTGCGCATCTTTAAACTTAAATAAGGACCATATCTTATCTTTTTTTTTTGTCTCTGTTTTCCTTCCAACAAAAAGGACTGAAACACTTTGAAACTATTTAAATTATTTCATACATCGTATCGCTCTTGGAAAAACAGTGGGCGGACATATATGAACAGATTTACTGGAAATATTGTGTAGAAACAAACTAACCGAGATAAGCTAAGTGTTAACAAGATAATTGGAGCTACTTTTTCCTAGTTTGCGGATTTGCCAAAATGTCTACGCACATAGATATATACACCGCAGAAAATCAGGAGCTTTTGGCTGAAATCTTGAGGGAATTGAAAAAATTTCATGTAATACTCGAAGTGAAGAAATTAAACAGATTAGAGAAATTAAAGAAGAAAAGGGAAACGAGGCTGTTTGTGGACTGGATTTAACTGAAGACAAGATAAGAGAGGAGAGGAGATAAGATCAAGACCCCATCAGAAATTTGAATTTCAACCTGTCTGGCAAAAGGAAGGAAAAGGAGAACAAAAGACAGAGGAAATCACATCAGAGATACACTTGATATTTGAAAATAAATCAAATTTAAGGAAAAGAATTGGTCAGCACTATGATTGTACAGCTATATAAGATCACAATGTGCCAATGGAAGTTTATAAAGAACTTGAGAAGAGGAAAAAAAGCCGATGGAGAATGTGGAAAGAGGCAAATTTAATTCATCCTTGGAGAGACAACGGCTGAAAAGAGGAACTTTTATCCCTTGATGAGTAATAATTAGGCTGGGTTTAAATTACCATCAAGGATTATTAATTAATTGATTGTTAGTGATAACTATAGATGATTATAATAAGATTACGTTTTTGATAATGATATATATTAGTTTATCTATAGATGGGGAATTGGGCTATTTAGATGGTTATAGAAAAATGACGTGTTAATGAATGATATATATCTGCTTATCTATAGATGGGGAATTATGCTACTAAGATGGTTATAGAATACTCTTGGTAAAAGTTTTTTTTAATGATATATATTTGTTTATCTATCGATGGGGAACTATGCTATTTAGATGGTTAAAGAAAGATTATGTGTTAGTGAATGATATATATTTGCTTATCTATAGATGGGGAATTATGCTACTAAGATGGTTATAGAATACTCTTGGTAAATGTTTTTGTTAATGATATATATTTGTTTATTTATCGATGGGGAACTATGCTATTTAGATGTTATAGAAAGATTATGTGTTAGTGAATGATATATATTTGCTTATCTATAGATGGGGAATTATGCGATTAAGATGGTTATAGAATACTATCACTCTTGGTAAATGATCAATCAATTAACAGTTACATAAAATTTTACATAATTATATGGAATCTATAGAGATATGAGGGGATTAAATAAGGGATATTAATAGTAAATAGGATTTAAAGATATTATTAAAGAAAAAATAGATTGAGGCTAGAATACTTGATAAGACTTGTGGATATTGATATTGAATCACAGGATAAATTGTTAGATTTAAAATTAATAAAATGAGATTACCCGTTAATAATAACCACTCCTGGAAGGCACAGAATTTATGGATACCCGATTAGGTCTTCTTATATTTAAATTTATTTAAATTTATCTATACTGTTTTTGGTTCTTTTTTGTTTGGTTTTATAAATAGAACGTCATTATACAATTAGGCTTTACTTAAAAGGGTATTAAAACAACTAGCAAGATTTGGGATTGAGATATAAGAATTGTAATAATCGATATGAAAATTAAGCGATAAACCTTAAATCTGAAATTATAAATACCATCAACACAAAATAGAACTGGGTCAGAGGCCGAAATACACCAAGTAAATGAGATGAAGAGTGTGGAGTAGAGAGGTAAGGGAAGAAGAGAGAGAAAGGAGAGAGGGCAAAGAGGGGGAAGAGGAGAGAAAGGAGGAGTGGAAAGGGGAGAGAGGAGAAGGAGAGAAGAAGGGGAAGTAGAGAAGGGAAGGGCGTTAGAGGGAAGAAAGGAGGTAGGGAGGAGGAGGAGAAAGGGGAAAGAAAATGATGGATAGATAAGGCACAAATATGGTGTATGGAGAGCAGAAAAGCCCTCTGGGAGTTTTCTGGGAGTTGATGGTAAAATGAAATGATGGTAAAATGGAATGATGTAAACATTTAATAATATAATATGATGTTGGCTATGTAACAGTATATATGTTGTTATTTACTTTGAAAATCGAAAATAAAAAAAAATATCTATTAAAAAAATACATATCAAACATCAGTAGACCAGACTCAAAATGTAATTTAATTGTAGAGAAAATGATAAAATTCTAACAAATTGGCAGAACCTCACTTGATGTAACCTCTTCAACATGTTATAATGAAACTGCTATAATTCAGCTTTCTTTTTTTAATTTTCAAAAATAAAGATAGAATGAAAAGTACAATTTCCTTTTCTTTTTCTTCCATTCAATCATGTCCAACTCTCAGAGATAGCCTGGATTTCCCTGCTCCCTTCTTGGCAAGGTTTTTCTGAAGTGGAAAGAATTGCCTCTTTCTTAAGGCTGAAAGAAAGTGACTGAACCAAGTTCACTCAGCTGGCTTTGTGCCTAAGGTAAGACTAGAACTTACAGTCTCCTGGTTTCTAGTTCAGTGCCTTGGCTAAAAATTCCACTTCTATATACTAAATTTAAGTAACATGTACACAATCTTTCCCTCCTCCCCAAAACCAGGAATTTATTAGTTTCCCTCCTGATTTAATATAATCAGAAATTGTGCAATAGAAAGGCAAGATTAGATTTGCATCCACATTCTAAGGAGACAGTTTGGAAGTATGCATATAAAATCAGATGTTATTTGTCATAATAGACCATAATTCTTTATGATACATAAAACAACAGAAAATGTAATGAAACTAAAACATTAAAAAAGATAAATAGGATATGTAGCTACTTGTTGTTTAGCCACAACATAATCATACTCAATTGTATAGAGAGACCATGATTTTATTTTTTTAACTTTTCAACAGTCACTGTCTTGCTAACAAATTCACTACTATAATAAAATCTATAACAACTGTTATTGTAAAATATCATAAAATCTCTGCCTTAATGATGCATATTTCTGGATTATTCTTGGCAATGAATGTTTAGTTATTTTTATATATGATGATAATGAGGAATACTTGGTTGACTGAGAAATTCTGGGAAATAAAGTAGCAGGAGAGATCCTTTAAGTCAGGGGTCTCCAACCTTTGCAACTTTAAGTCTGAAGGACTTCAGCTCCCAGACTTCTCCAGCCAGCTTTGCTGGCTGGAGAAGTCTGGGAGCTGAAGTCCTTCAGACTTAAAGTTGCAAAGGTTGGAGACCCCTGCTTTAAGTGATGTTTGAAAAAGCTGGGAGCAAATCTCATCAGACACATGAGGGTTCTCATCAAAACCCAAGATTAAGGTCTACTTTAAAGTGGCAGTAGAGCGAATCTTTACATTAGAGGTAATTGAACAGTATATGGGTTCCAGAGGCCCTAAAATGAACTTATAATTAATAACTGGTCAAACCATTTATTAAGTAATCTTTGAAATTAAAGTAGAAAAACAATCAAATGAGCAGGAATATACAGTAGTACTAATGTCCAAAACCAACATTCAAACACACAAATAACTTACAGTAATAATTTGAGAGAGAGGCAAAGATTTCAGAAAGAAGCATATTTATTTTAATAGAAAAAAGCAGGAGCTTCAGGGAGTTACTTATTTAATTCATAGTTTGGAGAGCAGCAAACTGAATTCAAGAGAAAATGGCCTGGAGTCCAAAGAGCAACACACTGAGTGCAAAATGAGATAAAAGCATGGATATGCTTTTTAGGAAAATGGCATGGGAAATGATTGATGGATTATTTGCCATCAGCTGTTACCAACTATAAAAAGGTAATCCTCGATTTATGACCAAAGCTCAGACCAGAATTTCCATTGCTAAGCAATAGAGTTATATTACATGAACAAGATACTTAGTGACAGCAATCCCAACAGTTATCAACAATTGAGAATCTTGGATTGTTAAGTGGGTATGCATCCCACTTCAACACCCACCCACTTATGTCCTCTGTCTATGCTTTTTGGCCCCTGCCATTCAGCAGTCTATTGCTTGAGCTGAAACTCAACATCTTTTTGCTCCCACTACTCACTAGGTATGCTCAGCTTTGCCCTTCGCCCCAAGAAGTCCTTCATGGATCTGGCTTTGCTTCTTGCTTGCTTCTGCTTTTTGCAGTACCTTGGGTTGGGTCTGGACATCTTGGCACTGCATGAGCCAAGGGAGGCATGGAGCAGGGGTGAAATCAACTTACCTTTGCTACCAGTTTACAAATGTGACCTTCTGCGCATGCGCAGAGCATCAAAAATTGGACATGATGTGTAGGTGGGTAGGCGGAGCCTCCCAACGCTACGGGTTCACCTGAACTGGATAGAACAGGTTGAATTGCACCACCAGCATAGAGCCAAAGTAAATAGACAGGAGGGATATACATAGGAGAGAGGAGTGGAAAGCAGTCCCTTACCTGACACTAAGGATTGGGAAGCACTAAGCTAAGAATGGCTTGGATTGGAGTGGGTACTCTCTTAACGACTCAAGATTGTCAGTTAATGATGGCAACAGCAAGTGTCAGGATTGCTGTTAAGCACTGCTGTCATTTGATGTCTTGCTTTACAACCACATCACTTAGCAATGGAAATTCTGTTCCCAATTTTGGTGCCAAGTCGAAGATTATCTGTATATAGTTGGTAGGAGCTGATGGCACATAATTCATCAATTGTTTCCCATGCTATTTTCTTATATTCATGCTTTTATCTCATTCTGCACTCAGTATGCTCTCTTCAGACTCCAGGCTGTTTTCCTCTTCAATTCAGTTTGTTGCTCTCCAAGGTCTGAATTAAATATGTTACTCCCAGAAGCTCCTGCCTTTGTCTCATTAAAATAAACATGCTACTCTCTGAAATATTTGCCTCTCTCTCAAATTATTTATTATTTGTTTATTTGTGTGTTTATTAGTTTTAAATATTTGTACTATATTCCCCATAAACTGCCAGCCACTTTATTTGATTGATTTTTTTTACTTTAATTTCAAAGATTACTTAATAAATTGTTTGACCAGTTATTAATTATGGATTAATTTTGGGACTCCTGGAACACATACGCTTGTTTAAAATCTCTAATGCAAATATACTCCTTCACAATGTAGACCTTAATCTTGGACTTTGATGAGAACCCTCATGTGTCTGATGAGTTGTCTCCCAGATTTTTCAAGGATCTCTTCTGCCACTTTAAGTCTCAGAGCTTCCCGGGAAATCAAGAATTCCTGATTATCATGGAATATGGAAATAATTATAAATTCATTACACAGAATATAAGATGCGGAAGGGAATAGAAAATCTTTGTGACAACTATGATTCTGTAAAATAAATTTGCTTCATGCAAATACTTAAGTAGCGCTTCCAGATGAGTGTACATACAGTATAACAAGGAAGACTGCAGTATTTGCTTTTACAATGGCTAATGAATAATTAAGGCATCATGAGGTAAAGTAAAAAGCATCATTAACTGAAAATTTTAGTGAATAAAGGATTATATAATTAAGTTTCTGGACACTAGAAAAAATTAGTTCCAATTTTATTAACATAAGGCAACACCATGGAATCAGAATATATATTTTTTTGTTTTTGATTATTATTTTTCGAACCTCAACTGAGACATTGAGACATATGTTATTAAAATACAATATTTCCTGTTGCTAACACAATTCCCAACCATATTTCAATATCTGTTTATTTTTAGCAATATTTTCTAGAGACAATTTGGCTTTACTTTCCAGTGTCTAGCTCTAAGTCTGTTATGAAACCTTCATACATACATACCAATTTGTATTTTGTTTTATATAGTTCTATGTATTTATGTTGTCTTATGTTATGTTTATGATATTATGTTTGTATCACCATATCAGCTTTCTATGCTTCATGAATTCCATTTGTCAGATTCAATCGGTTAAATCTATTCTTTATATTAATTTACCACAGTGGTAGTTAACCTGGTCCCTACCGCCCACTAGCTTTCATAGTGGGTGGTAGGGGTTTTGTCCGATACTGAAGCACTTTACTTCTTTTTAATTTAATTGACTTCCTTACTTTATAAATCACCATTACTGTGGAACCGGTGGGTGGTTAGAAAATTTTACTACTAACAGAGTTACAAAAGTAAGTGGTAGGTATAAAAAGGTTGACTACCCCTGATTTACCATATAAGCACATGGACTATTGCTAAGAATATATCTTCTTGGTCAGATATTTTTATTTTAGTTCAAGCTGTATTTTTTCAAGATGTTTGTGTTTTTGTTGACTTAATAATGCCTCTCCATTTTTGCTTGAACACCATATTGCCAATTAAATTTTGTTGTGGCTCATCTGGTGATGTTCATGGGTGGACGCTTCTTTTACGCTGTTCGAAGAAGGAAGATATTCAGACACTGATTGACACCTTTTTGTCAATAGCTACACTATTTTATGATTTTTTTTAATCAACAGAAGATGTGCTTTGAATCAATTCCAGTCCATTTTGGTCTGCTAATTCCTGAAATGTCAATAGATATTACAATAGATTTCCTTCCTTATATACTGTCAGATTAGAGACCTTATGGGCCTCATGTTAAAAGACTCAACTCTCTCCATTTATGAAAAGGATTATAAAGACTTTACACATATTATTACTGCTGACCAGTAGACGTCACTATGAGAACATCTCCATCCTTATTGAGATGCATTAACATAGGTAGTCCTTATATTCAGTCCTCTTTAGGGATTATCCAAACCAAATCCTGGCAGAGGATTTTAACATATAGACATCACTTTTTCCTGATAAGCCTTAATAAAGAAGAAAATGGTTGTGTAGTTCCACCTGCTAGTCAATAGCAATTATAGCATCAGGATGTCAGTGTTCAGTCTTGGTATTCCAATTTTTATCCAATCAAGTTTACTTTGATCCTGATTCACATATTTCATGTATAAAAATTGGTTTTTTATATTACTATTTCATAGTTTTGCTGTACAATGCCAAGTCACTCTTTCATGAGATGACTTGGCATTATCAGACATTTGACAACTGACTGACTAAATAAATAAATAAATACAAGGCATCTTTCTTGTGTGCAGCAATAAGTTTTCTTTTGCTCCTGGACACACCCAGAGTTAAACTTCTTTTCAACTTTAAGCCTGCTACCAAAAAAGCAGTGGTACTCATCCTTCCCCTTTCTTCTACACTTCTCCAATAACTCACTGGATGCCTACCAGTTTAGGGGGTTCATTTTACAAACATTGGTATTATCTTACTTTTGAATGTTCATTGGGATTTTTGGGAGCATTCTGGGACAGGTTGTCACTTTCTTCTCCAGTTTTGCTACCATATCTATGATCAGTGGTGGGTTACGACCGGTTTGGCTAAACTGGTAGTGTTTTGGCAGCCTGGGTTGCTGGAACTGGCAGTGACTCAGGCCTGCCGCACCCCCGAACCAGTTCTCTGGGTGGCATCATATGCACCACCGTCTTGTTTTTCAGTTCTGCAAATGCATAGAACAATTTTAATTGTACTGCACATCTGCATGAAGCACGCGAAGCGCACACGAATGAACTGGCAGTAGTGCTTGCCGGAACCCACCCGTCTATGACCTGCCATCATGAGCGTCCCTTTTAGGACTGTACAGTCCCAAATGTGTAGTTTATTGTGTTTTACAAATGTTTAGTACAGGGGTAGTCAACTTTTTTATACCTACCACCCACTTTTGTATCTCTGTTAGTAGTAAAATTTTCTAACTCCCCGTCAATTCCACAGTAATGGTGATTTATAAAGTAGGGAAGTCAATTAAATTTTCAAAAAGGAAAGTGCCTCAGTATCGGACAAAACCCCTACCGCCAACCATGAAAGCTGGAAGGCCCACTAGTGGGCAGTAGGGACCAGGTTGACTACCACTGGTTTAGTACTACAAGGTAACAATCCATGAAGGCAATTGTAAGAGGAGAAATGTGTTGTGTATGGTAGCCAAATAACAAGGAGTCTAGTAATAACTTTTCCAACTAATTAAAATGTATTAAAATACATTTTTGTGAGCTGCAACAACTTTATCACTTGGATCTGATTGAGTTGCAGCATAAGAAAGCTTATCCTGGATAAATAGATGATGATGAATGGATGGATGGATTGATTGATAAAAGCAATCAGAAATATTCATGTTCTTTTGAGTCAAGGAATCCAAATAGCATAAGCAATCTTAGTAGATATTTTACATCTACTACATCTTCATCTTATTCTCTAATGAGGAACTAGCAATCCTTAACATTTTTCAGATAAAGGATATAAAGCTAAATAGGTGGGGACATAACAGGAAGAAGAGAAAGGTGTAATGCACTCAGTTTAATATACATTCAGTTTTGCATAATCTCAGATAGAATAGCTCTGTCTTGTGATGTTATTTTTTAGTGCATCATTACAGGTAATCCTCAATTTATGGATTATTCATTAAGTGAACGTTCAAAGTTATGAAGGGGGAACTTACAACCAGTCCTTGGAGTTCTGGCTCATCCCCTCAGTCACATGATTACAATTTCCAATTTTTCCTGCAAAGTCAATAGGGAAGCCAGCAGAAAGAAAGACGTCATGATCACATGAGGTTTTTGCTTAATGACCTGGGTGGCTCTCAGGTTTCCACCGAAACTTAGAGAGCTAGAATTGCTATCACAGCAACATGGTTATGTGACCTCACACTTTACAATCATATAGCAATAAGAATTTCAATCTCAATTGCCATTGTACCAGAGTACTACCTTTAGTTAGTGTCTAAATCTAATCAAGTAGCATTCAGTAGTTTAGCTTTGTAGTTATTTTAACCTTTTTTTTGGTTAATACAAATGAGTATGATTTTATTTAAGTTTTGCTACAGGACTCTTTTGGCTTTATTTGAAATCAATTTCCTCTTCCTCTATTAAACACACACACACGCACACAATCTAGGGAAGCAGTTATGTGTGTAAATATCCCTTTAGAACATCTCAGATTTTCCTATGTAAATACAAAATGGATTTTTTACAACTCTATTTAGTGAAATGAAAACTTACTAATGGTGAACTACATTAGTTCTAAGTACAAAGACTTCATTGATGCAGATTGCCTACATTTGAAATGCTTATTCTTATTCATCATTTAACATTTGTGTAGTAATTTCTAAAATCAACATCATTTTCTAAGCTCACTATTAGCACTTAAGAAGTCATAAAATGAAATAGCTCTGAGATGTGGAATTAGTGGGCTAAAATATTCACATATGCAACAAGATAAAATTCAATGTATAACCATTATATCCCCAATTGCACCATGTAAAAAATAAGACTTTGATTATCATACAATAATAAAAGAGAAACTCTTTGGAACAGTGTATTTCAAGGAAAAAAGACAGAAACTCTCCATTCAGAATTCAACTACTGCAAAGACAGCTACAACCAGAAAGCTTAAAACTAATCTCTTCCATGAACTGATTAAATGGCTTTTTCCAAAGTCTTTCTTGTTCTTAGAGCAGAGCTGTTGTAAGGATAAAAGTGATGCATGTGATTTCCTCTGAACATTTGTTCTCTGAAAGAAGGGAGACAATGTCCCTCCTCAAGAAGACAATACCCCACTTAGATATACTGGACAATTACCAGCTCCAACTTCTACTTTAGTGAAAGTCATGGAGAAAGTCGCTGCAAGTGGAAGGAAATAGGTTATTTCGATCCATTTCAATCAGGTTTTCAGCTCGGATTCCTTGCATTCATGTTATATATACGATCTCTGGTTGGATTTGTGGCAGAGTAGAACTTTTATCCAGCTCCTATTTAATATTTATATGAAATTACTAGGTGATATCATCCAGGAGCATAGGAACAGGTTTCATCAGCATGCTGATAATACCCAATTATACATCTCAATTTTTGGCCAAATGGATCATGCAGTTGAAGTTGAAATGTCCAGAGACTGACTGGGTTTACATAGAGAGAATGCCAGTGTACCAGTAAGGCAGAGTAACTTTGGATTCAGAGATCTACAGAAACTCGTGAACAGAATTGTCTTTCCCTGGCAGTGCTAGTTTACAATTTGAGGAGCTTTTTGGAGTCACAGCTCCTGCTGAAGAAGCAGATGACAACTGTCACCATAAGAGATTTACACAGTTCCATCTTGTGTATCAACTGTAATCATTCCTGAGAGGGGTGGTATTAGTGTCACTCACACTTTAGTTACGTCTTGAGTATATTATTGCAATGCATACTATTTGAGGGCTACATTTGAGGAACATTCAGAAGCCACAGATGGGTCCAAGAAATAGTGGCTCATGTAGTTAAATACCCTTCAAGGTTCCTACTTGAAAACTCCTTGAGAGCCATATTGCCATTTTGTTTCTAGAGGTAATGCAAGATACTGATTTTTACTTTCCAAGCCCTTCATAGTGGGGGTATCTATAGACCATCTTCTCACAGCCTACCTAATAAGTTTCTGTAAGGTGGCTCACTGTATATTTCCTCAGATATACATCAGAGATGTTACCTTCAGGGAACATGAAAGATAGATAAGATAATCTTTATTTTCATTTTTTGTGTGTACACACTGGCACACTTTAAAATGAAATTTTGATGCCTGTTTTCAAAAGAAATCTGTGTGGGTGTATATTCCCATATATATATACAGACACATATATACATATGCTGTGTGTATACCCACACATACGTATACTGTACATACACAAAAATATTATACAAAACTGGACACTATATAGTTTGTTTTTACTATCATTTGTTTTTACCATCGTTTTAATAGGGTTTCTTAATATTTTAGCACACGTTAAATTTGTTTAATTTAGTTTTAAATTTATTGATTGATTGTATTATATGTATTTTATCTTTTTATCTTTTATTATCCCTGTGCACCGCCCTGAGTCCCAACGGGAGAGAGGGCGGTATACAAATTAAATTAAATTAATAATAATAATAATAATAATAATAATAATAATAATAATAATAATAATAATAATAATAATAATAATAATAATAATAATAATAATAATAATAATAATAATAATAATAATAGTTGTATCATCAAGCCAGGATGGACAGATTGTTGTTACTATCCTTCCGGATGATAAAAAGTATTTTATTGTTTTGGTTGTGATTCCTGGTTTTATAGGATTACAATTACAATGGATAATGCTGTTTTAATTTGATTTATATTATTTAGTTTTTAATCTCAATTACATAACTAGGAGCTATGCAATCAACTGACTCGAGCAGCTCTGCAAATAAATAATCAATTATTGAAATGCTTTTATCCACAAATACTATAGAACATTGGAGTAGAAAAAAGAGAAAACTAAGTTTATTTTTAAATATGCCGTTTTGCTACTAAGCCTAACAATGCACAGATTAATGTCAAGTACTCTAATCAAGCATATCAATATCGCTATCTATAGCTATCTAGAGACAGACAGACAGACATTTTGGACACAGGATGCAAAGACCCACCTCATTAAAAACCCTTTAATGCTGGGAAGAGTTTAAAAAAAGAAACTAGGAAACGAACCAGCAGCAAAGTGGATGAACTTAGTTGCAGTGGTGTTAAGCACACAGCACCAACCCACCATGCTGATTCCCATTTTATTTCTGAAAGGAATTCAAAATGTTCGTTTTTACTTTCAAAACCAGCAGCAAAGTGGATGAACTTAGTTGCAGTGGTGTTAAGTACACAGCACCAACCCACCACGCTGATTCCCATTTTATTTCTGAAAGGAATTCAAAATGTTCATTTTTACTTTCAAAGCCCTCCATCATTCATGGTCTGGATATCTACAGACTATCTACAGACTTCTCTTAGTAACATCAGCCTGCCTAATCAGTTGGGAAACTTGAAAGAACAGGTTAGGGACAGATCATTAGAGAATACCTATGTAGTTGCTAAGAATCAAAAACACCTTGATGGTATATGTATGTTATGTATGTATGTATGTATATATGTATGTATATGTCAGTGGTGTGATCCAGATCCCATTCCAATCGGTACGGTTGGAACGAGCCTGGCATCGGCATGCATTCTAGCTGCCAGCAACACTTCTGCAAGCCTCCGCAATGCTCTGCAATGCTCCAGCTGCTCAGCATAGCATCGTGCAGGCACTGTATGTGCCTGCGCTTATGTAGAAGCATGGAAGCCTTAAAAGAGAGGTAAGGAGCTTGGGCGGGCGGGCAAGCCTCCGGAGCACCCTACCGGAACGAAATCCTGTTCTCCGGGCAGGCTCCAGTATGCTCATACCAGGGCGTACTGCCTGGAACCCACCACTGGTATGTATGTATGTATGTATGTACACAGATACATAATACTTAATTATTTGCAAACAACATAGTCACTTTAGAAACCTTAAAAAAGGAAACTGTGGACTAGGACAGTGATGGTGAACCTTTTTGGAACATGCGGGCATGCGCGCACACGCACCGGAGTCCCAGAAGCTCAAAGAGCAGGTGGCCGGTGCGTATGCATGCACCAGCCTGCTGCTCTTTGGGTTTCCGGGGCTCGGTCACATGCAAAGACTAGCTGGCCGGCACCCATGCACCTGCCAGAAACCAGCAGCTGGTGGCAGCACGCGTGCCCATACAGAGGGCTTGTGTGCCACCTCTGGCACGCATGCTATATGTTTGTCATCATGGGACTAAGACATACATAAACACAAATACTGTGGTTTTGACTGCAGAATATCTAGTGCTTCAGAAGATCAAGTGGGTTGTTGTGGTCCATCGCCTGTTTTACCTGTCAATGACTTTATCTGTTTTAATCGCAATAATAGGTACGTAAACAACCACTTTAAACTCAATGCAAATCGTTCTAAATTTGTTGACTTCTGGGGACCTTACTTTGTATTTGAATGGTCAGTAGAGGGGGACTGCATAAGTGCACTAACATGTCTATCATCCCTGTCATTTTATTTTTATTCTTATTCTTGTTCATATTTTTGCTTGACAAATTCCAAAATATAATTAAATAACAGAAAACCTGTTAAAAGGGGTGGCTGTCTCAGACTAGGATTATAGATGAGGAAGCCCATATATGCTTACCGTATTTTTCGGAGTAAGACACACCTTTTTTCCTCTAAAAAGAGGCTGAAAATCTGGGTGCGCCTTATACATCGAATATTTTTTGCGTCCTGAAACCCCATCCCCTTCACCAAAATGGCCATGTCTAGCCTTATGACCTCCTGAGGGCTGGGGAGGGCAGAAATAAGCAAAATTGGGCCATTTTTTGACCCCCCCCCCATCCCCAGCAGCACTCCATAAGGCTATGCATGCATTTGTTTTGACAGAAAAACGGCCGGTTTTTGCGAAAAACAGGCCATTTTGTTGCTCTTTTTTGCCCCATGCCCACTCCCCAGGAGTATTCTGCAAACCTCCCCAAGGCAATTCATGCCTTTTATTTGAAAAAAAAACGGGCCCATTTTTGCGAAAAATAGGCCGTTTTGGGGCGGTTTGCAGAGTGCAAAAAGGGGTTGTTCTTTTCCTTTTGGAAAGCTCTTTAACCGATTGATGAGAATTACGTGGATCAAAAGCTGTGCCAGCACGAACAAAGTTAAGTGCTCCAGATTGTCATTGATTCCCTTCTCCAGCACATGGATAAGTACACCTGGAAACATCTCCCTACCTACCTACTTACTCTCTCTCGCCCTACCTATCTACTGTATTTCTCTCTCTCCCCCCCCCTTTACCTCTACCTACCTACTTCATTTCACCCTCTCTCTCTATCCCTCTTCCTACCTACCTACTATATCCCTCTACCTACCTACCTACCTACTGTATTTCTCCCCCCTCTCTATATCCCTCTACCTACCTATCTACCTACCACATTTCTTTCTCTCTCTCTCCCTCTATCTACCTACCTACTCTCTCTCCCTATCTACTGTATTTCTCTCTCTCTATCCCTCTATCTACCTACCTACATACCTACTCTCTCTGTCTCTACCTACCTACCTACTGTATTTTTCTCTCTCCCTGTCTTTCCCTCTATCTACCTACCTACTTTTTTTAAATTTGCCTCTTCAAAACCTTGGTGCGTCTTATACTCCAAAAATACGGTACTTCTATTAACTTCTAGACTTACTCCAGTCTTAAAGCTTTATTATAGTACATTATAATAAAACCACAGGGCAGTGATTTTGAATACATAGCATTATTAGTTTAAGCTTCTCCTGCAGCCTAATTCTGAAGTGAAATGAATGGAATGATTATTTTGGACAGGTAAAAAAACCAGAAGATGGGAATATGGATCCAGAGTGCGATTATATAATGGGTCATAATCTACTACAAATATGAAATTAATATTAACATAAAACTAATCAATTTTTTCAACTAATTCAATAGAATACTAGATCTTCAAAGGCTGAGGTCCTTTCCAGCAGCACAAAAATCTTATTTTCTCAAATAGTCTAGCCCCAGGTTTTAAAAAGTCAGTAGATAATTGAGAATGAGAATACTGTTCAGTATAAAGATACTGATAAAACAAATGCATACTTTTAAAATATTAAGTGAGCTAATGCTATATATTTATACTCATTTTTATGCTTGATAGCATACATACAGATACTATACGATTCCTAATTATGTACTAACAATGTCAAGACAGTTTTCTTAACACTTTAATTCTGCCATGGCAAATTATAAAGAAATGACCATGAAAATAATCCATAGGCAACACTGTACTTATTAAAATTAGATCCTAGTAAGATTATAGTTTATATCTTGCATCTGAGATAATAAGCACCTATACATATTAAAAGTTTAACTGCATAAATATGAATGTTATATTGTACGATATCCACCTTCTACCATTGAGCTACTAATAATGGTATGAGAACAATGAATGGTTGTAAAATGGAAATCAGCTTTTCCCAATGTGTTGACTCTGGAGATTATGGGAACTGAAGTCCAGCACCAAGTTGAGTTTTGCAAATAGAGAATTCTCAAACATTAAGAATTAACATTAGGTTCAAGATTCCCCAACACAGCACTAAAGCCAATACACCTGTTAAGAATGATATAGTGAGGGAAGTAATATCTGCCCATTAAGCAAGGACTTTTGAAAACGCAAAACATACCTACCCTTTACACATATACTGTACACCTCAACAAGAGCACTAGAAAGAAGTGACAAAGAGGTTACCTTTCCTAAGATGTCAGAATACTTTTTTCTCTATTACAAAGTCAGTTACTCACACCCACTTCCCGCATTTCTACATTCCCTTCTTTGCGCACCTAAGCATAAGGTTGAAAGGAAAACCAGCCTTAAGAAACCAGAAAGGTATGCGGGGGATGGGAGCCTTCAAGGCACACAGGTTCTTAGCAAAAGCACACACACTGCTGGCAGACAAAGCGCCCGCCTGCTAGGACGAGGCTCTAAGCAGCCTCTCCAGCTCACCTCCCAGCCAATTACTGGAGATATTCTGCAGCAAAGTGAAAGGAACGCAGAAGAAAGCAATGAGCAGGTCGCTGAGGGCCAGCGAACAGATGAAGATGTTAGTGACGGTCCGCATGGCTTTGCGGCGGGCCACCACGTAGAGCACCAGGCAGTTCCCGAAGAGCGCCAGGCCGAAGATAGCCGCGCAAGTGAGCATGAAGGCCAGCTTGGCGCGCTCGGGTAGCTCCGGGATGTAGACCAGCGGCTGGAGCCCATAGAGCGCGATGAACTGCTCGCGGGTTACGTTGTTGTCGCGCAACAGCTGCGCGAACTGCTCCGGCGTAATGTTCAGGGATCGCATAGTTCAGGATCGAGCTTCTGCCTTCCCTCGCTCCTCGGACATGGCAGGCGTCGTCGGGAGGTTTTGTTTGGTTTTGTTTAAACTCGAAGGATAAGAACTAGAGTCTCCTTCAATGAAGAGCCCGCCTTTTTCTTAGACTGGATGAAGAGATCCCGGGCGAGGTCCTCGAAAGAGCCGCCTTAAAGTTCGAGCGTCTCCATGCAGAGTCAAGTACAACTGGGAGACAGAGGATCCCGGCCGCGAAACCCGAAACTTTAGAGGCAAAGGAGCGCCGAGCGACAAACTAACCGCGCTTCCCTTTGTTGTTGATATTTGCCCTTCAGGCTTGCAAAAGCCCGCGCAAACGATGCGTTCTATGGAATGCTTGATCCAAGCCACTAAGCCGGTCGAGAAAGGCGGCTTCCCTGCTCTTCCCCGCAGGGTCTCCGCCTTCAAAGTTTCCGAAGTGGCGGCTGCTCGGAGCGGAGCGAGGGGTTGAGTAGCGAAAGAAGAAAGTGAGGAAGCCGCCGTGTGTTGCTGCGCGGTTTGGCGCTTGGCAAGGACTTGAAACGCGGCCAGTCAAGCAAGCTGGGAGAAGGACGTTAGCGGAGGTGCGTAGGAGGATTGCTGCTGTGCGGGAAAGAGCCTGAGGAGCGCCAGGAACCGGCGGATTCTTTAAACGTGGTTTCCCAGTTGGTGCATTGGATGACATTCTCTAGCCACAATCTTGGGATTTGGCGCGCCTAGAGGACACATTGAAGAAAGCTGCTTTAATTCTCTGGCGTGTTGAGAGTGGGGTTATTGTTATTTAGCCAATGCTGAGGTTCAGTCAAGTGGGTAGCCTGAAATATTAAGACCAAGGATTTTATAATCCTTGAAATCCAGGAGGAAGATCTATAATAAATAGTTGAAATCCAGGAGGAAGATCTATAATAAATAGAATGCTATCGAATGCTATTTAAAGAACTGAAGGCCGCTTGGTTGAGTTAGATCATAAAAAAAAAACTAATGTTCTTCTGAAAATTGCATTTCGCTTTTGGTTGCTGTCTTTGCAGTTTCGTCCTATTTCCAGCTAAGCATTATGCAAAGATATGACCATGCTGGGACCAGTTAAAACAACTGCTGGTTGCTTTTATTCTACATCCACACCTTTAAAAACTGAATGCCATGCAACGTATATAAATGCAGCAGCTATGCCAACAAGTTATCACATCAATCTTGACACTGGCCTTGTTTTTGTAGTCAATCTAGCTTACGTTTTAGGAATGGTTTACTAGTCATTGAAACATTTTTATAAATCTCTCCTGCAAGGAGCTGATATCCCAATATATTTGAAGCAGGTGCGATGGCAAAAGAGACAATTATCTGGCTTATCACGCAATTTCATTTCTTTACAAAATCTGCTAAGAATTTTTCCAAGGACTTGATTTTCTAAATCAGTTCACTACTATCTATCCCTTTTTATCCTTGAATCCTATAATAAAATTATTCATCAAAGCTTACTTTGATTAATAAAAGTAAAAGGACTCTGCAGATTTTATTCCACTAGTTGTTGCAGGCTATAGGAGACAGTGCTCATGTCCATTTCAAAGTCATTGAACCAGCCCTGTTTGACATGTCTGCAGTCATGTGGCCAGGATGACATCATGGAGACCTGTTACCTTCACATCAAAGTGGTACCTATTTATCTACTCACATTTGCATGCTTTTAAACTACTAGGTTGACCGGATCGAGGATGGGAGCTCATCCTGTTGCATGGCGCTCGGATCTCGAACCTAGGCTGCTGGCTTTCCAGCCAACAAGCCCAGTGTCTTAACTGTTGAACCACCTCATTTCCCCAATAAAAACTATTAATCAACCACCTATTTTTCTGTCCCATTTTGTAGACATGTTACTCAGATCTTTTGATCTAGCTTTCCTAGCATGGATTTGTCAGCTGGAAAGCTGACAGCAGGTTTTGGAGACCTAAGTACACATAACTTGGTGAGGTCTCATTACTTGCCCCAGCTTCTTCCCATCTAGCAGTTTGAAGGCATGCAAATGTGAATAGGTAAATAGGTACCACAGTAGGAAGAGTACAGTATTCCATGTACCTCAGCTTATAGTCATGCTGGTCCTGTGACTACAGAAATTATCTTCGGACAATCCTGGCTCCTTGGCTAAGAAACAGATGAGCACCTAGAGTCAGACATAACAGGAGAGGGGAAATCTTTACATTTACCTTTAAGATACTAAATCTAGTTACTACCCACTTTTGGAACTATTACATCTTAAATAATCCCAAATTGTTCTGCAGGTACTAGTAATCCTGCGATGCCCCACTATTGAGATATTTCAGGAAGAGAGCCATGCTGGTCTATGATAGCAAAACATCAGAGTTTAATAGCACCTTTTCAAAGTAGAAAATGTTATTAAGGACATAAACTGAGGTATAGTTCATGAAAGGTCATGTTTTTTCAATAAAATGTGTTGCAAACTGCTTCCATTATTTCCCACTAGGGATAAACAGCGGTCTGGATAGCTAAGCCAAATAAAGTTTTCTGTAACCACATCATTTTTGATATTTTTGTGCAATGTACCTGACTTTTTATCCATGCTTTTCACTGTAGTACAAATTGTCTGCATTCCTAATATGTCTGTAAGATGGATGCTTTCAGACTGAATTGCCCTGAACAACCCACTTAACATAGACCATAAAGAAAAGCTGAGTTCATGCTGTCTGTATAGATTTAAGTACTATATATTCCGTACGATATAATGTAATTAGCAGATGTATATAGATAAAATATGTTCATTGTGATGCAGGGTCTGAAAGATTAAAACAGTGGGGGGGAAATCTATTTTTAAATTTTCAAATAAACATTGTAACTGTCTTCCCAGGAAAATGAAAGAAATATAAAGTAATGACAGCAAGGCTCTATATCTGAATATGAATAAGACTTAGAACTGAGAACTTAGAACTGAGGAGAAATTTCCTGACACTTAGAACAATTAATCAGTGGAACTGCTCGCCTCCAGAAGTTGTGAATTGCCCCAACACTGGAAGTCTTTAAGAAGATGTTGGATAGCCATTTGTTTGAAATGGCATAGGGCTCCTGCCTAGGCAGGGGGTTGGGCTAGAAGACCTCCAAGGTCCCTTCCAACTCTGCTATTGTATATTGTAAGAAGAGAGAAAAAGCAGCAGTTGCAGAAAGAAAAGTAACGGTAATCCCCAGGTAAATAGTAAGCACATTCCAAAGATGGTTGAATAGAGGAGAGCTGGGTAGAAATTGTCCGATTGCCATGAATTTTATTAAGTAATCTTAGGGATAATTAAAATTAGCCTCGTGATCTAAGTAATAGGAAATTAAGAAGGGAATTTGTATTATGTTAGCTACCTTAAAAATATAAGCATTGAAAATCTGGAAAAACAAAAAAACCCTACATATATACTATATGACAGGGCTAAGACACTGAGCTTGTCAATCAGAAAGTCGGCAGTTCGAATCCCTAGCACTGCGTAATGTACGCATGCATTACATTCAGCTTTTTTTTTCTTAACATCTACTTGTGAACTAGATTTGACTAATAAAAAACAAACGTTCTAAATCATATTATCCTTTGGCTCCATTTCTCTCATATCTGCATTCCCTAATTCCACATTTCTTTGTTTCTGCTCAAGAGGCAAAGAGAATTCATAGAACTAGTATAATAGAATTCAAAGGTCCTTGGAGGTCTTCTAGTCAAACCCTTTGCTCAAGCAGGAGACCCTATACCAGGGATGTCAAACTAGGCTCGGATCAGCCTGTGGGCCAGATCGGCCTGTGAGGTTCTTAGGTCTGGCCTGCGGGGCCAACCTGGAAATATCAAAGGACTAGCCTATGGAGTCTCTGCTGGCCAAAATGGGCCATGGGAGGCCACATCATGCCCCCTGTGTACTGTTTTGGCTGGGAGAGGCACCGTGGCCTGGTCCTTTGATATTTCCAGGCCAGCCCCACCGGCAGGAGGCAGAGGCACTCTGCGGCCCATTTGGGCCAGCAGAGTGCTGCAGAAGGGAGCACCTTCTTCACCTCTTTAGCAACATCTGCCAATTAGAACTAGGTACCCTCCAAGATCTGGATGGCTGTTGTTCAGAAGAGCTAAAAACAGTTGGCTCTTTCACCCAGGTCTTTGATGAGAGAGAGAGCCCCTCGTATCACTTAGTTTGTCATTTTTTATCTTAATCTTTTACCTGTGTTCTGGCAAGGCAGTCCAGAAATGCGAATGGTTGTCTGTGACAACCAAACGACTCCCTTTTCCTCCTATTTATTCCCCAGCCAGGGAGGGACCAGTCAGGGTCCACATTTGTTTTGCTTCCTGAGCCAGCTCATTGTCCTTCGTTTTTCACCTCTCCTATTCTCCTATCTGCTCTGCACATACACACATCTGGAACAGGCACCAGCTGTTCTTCCTCAGTTATCTCTGACTCCAAAGGAAGCTGCATCTTTGACTGGGAAATGCCGGATGGTCCTGGCTCTATCTATGTGTCCAACGCTGAGCATCCATCAGAGCCTTCCCCAGGCTCCAGAATTGGCCCAGGTTCTTCGCAAACTTCCTCCTCATCTGAGTCTGCTGTCAGCTCCACTGGCAGCTGCCAGCCACAACAGTAACAAAGATTGATAGACTGTTGGACAGACAGTTTTTAGAGACATTTGGAGAAATTGTCAGTTCATTTATACTCTGCTCCTATACAAAAGAGTCAAGCCGCATAACAACTGGAAACTCTACATGTCTTTAAACTCTACATTATGGAATTGAAACTATTTGTGTCAAAAAATAAATCTCCCTTTGTCTGAAATAGCTATTTTGAATGCAAAGGGGGGGGGGGGGTAAAGCATCTTGAGCCTATGTCAAACACCATCATGGCCATGGCCACCATGGCCATACCCCACTTCACCCTTCCTGGCCCTTTGAGGTCAAACACAACCCTGATGTGGCCCTCAATGAAATTGAGTTTGACACCCTTGCCCTGTACCCGTGATGGGAAACCTATGGCATGTGTGCCACAGGTATACAGAACCATTTGTTAGGGCACACAAGGTGTTGCCCTGTCAGCTCCAGCATGTATGCGTGCACTGAACAGCTGACTTCAGCCTTCTTTTGAGGCCGTTGAATATAAAAAAGCCAGCCCTATGGGCAAACCGGAAGTTCATGAACGGACTTCCAGTTTGCTGATAGGGCCGTTTTTCACCCGCCAGAGGTTTTAGGGAAGCTCCTGAAGCCTCCAGAGAGCTGGGATGGGGAGGTTGTTTTCGCCCTCCCCAGACTCCTAGAAAGCCTCTGGAGCCTGGGGAGGGCAAAAAAAGTGTGCCAAAAGTGTGGAGGGGGGGTGTCACGCAGGCATGCACGCTGGATTCGCATGCATAGCGTTATGGGTGTGGCATGCCCATGCACGACCCCCCCTGCGCCCCCCCTGCTTTTGGCACAGGAGCCAAAAAAGGGTACCCATCACTGCCCCCATACCATTTCAAAGAAATGGTTGTTCAGGGTCACTTTGAAAGCATTCAGTGATGGAGCGCCCACAGCTTCTGAAGACAAGCTATTCCACTGATTGATTGCTCTCAATGTTAAGAAAGTTCTCCTCAGTTCTAGTTGTGTTTCTCCTTGGTTAATTTCCAAGCATTGTTTCTTGTCTTGCCTTTTGATGCTTTGGAAAACAGTTTGACCCTCTCATCTTTGACTCCCTCCTTCAAATATTGGAACAGTGTTATCATGTTATTCCTAGTCTTCTTTTTATTAGATTAAACATACCCAATTTGTATGCTTTAGCCTGTAGCTCCCTAATTATTCTTGTTGCTCTTCCCTGCACTCTTTCCAGAGTCTCAACTTAATCATTTTTATATTGTGGAATATTCCATCCACAGAAGTGGATGGAATATTCCAACTATGGTCCTGCTAGGGCTTTGTAAAGTGGCACTATAACATCACATAATCTTGATTCTATCCCTCTATTAATGCAGTCTGCGGTTGCATTGGCTTTTTTGGCTGCTGCCACACACTGTTGTCTCATATTTAAATGACTGTCCACTAGGACTCCAAATCCCTTTCACAGTTAGTGTCATTAAGCCAAGTTTCACCTAGTCTGTACCTATATACCGTAGTTGGTTTTTCTTGCCTAAGTGGAAACCTTACTTTAATCTATGTTGAATTTCATTTTGTTACATAGGGCCCAATTTCAGGTGTTTCGGCTTTTTCTACATATTGTTTTCTCTTTTCTTCTGCCACTATCTCCCGTTGGTATTACTTCCTATAATAATTTTCCATTATTTTTCTCTTTTCTTCATTTTGGTAACATGTATTTCCTTCTCGATCTGTTAATTGTTTTATATATATTTTTTTTCTTTCTCCTTTTTCATCCTATATGCCAGTGATGGCTAACCTTTTTTAGCTCGCGTGCCAAAAGTGGGGAGAGCGCAGGGGGGTCATGTGTGGGCCTGCCACACCCATAATGCTATGTGCATGGCCCCCTGCTTTTGGCGTGCTTTTTTTGCCCTCCCCAGGCTCCAGAGGCTTTCTAGGAGCCTGAGGAGGGTGAAAACAGCCTCCCTCTACACCTCCAGAGGCTTCAGGAGCTTCCCGGAAGCCTCCAGAGGGAGAACACAGCCTCAAAAGAAGGCCTAAATCAGCTGGCCAGCACACACATGCGCACTGGAGCTGACAGGGCAACGCCTCGCGTGCCCTAAGAAATGGTTCCGCGTGCCACCTGTGGCACCCATGCCATAGGTTCGCCATCACTGCTATATGCCAAGCAACATCCGGGTTTATTTGCATTCTCAAAGAAATTTTGTCTTGTGAGTCTTATTTTATTTGCTACTTATTCATTTTCCATTAAGTTCAACTTATGTTTTTGCAAGTGCATCAAGTTCTTAATCTTTATATTTTGTGGGTTTTTCTGTAGTTCTATCTCCAACCTACTATATTCTTCCTCTCTCTTCTTTCGTGTTTGTCTATTCTGTTTATTCCTTTTTCCTGATGATGTCATTGCCAGTCCTCTAATATAAACTTTGCTGGTATCCCACACATGTATCTTCCCAGTTTTCAGGTCTGTCAAGATCTTTTTGGATCTTCAGCTTGGCTCCTGGGATGTTGGCTATTTCTGCCAGCTTAGTGTTATCTGCAAATCTGATGAGTTCCCATTTTATTCTCTTATCTAGATTGCTTATGAAGATATTGAAGTATGCTAAAAAAGAACCTTGGGATACCCAACTGCTTACTTCCCTACATGTAGATGAAGTTCCATTGAGGCCTACATGTTGTCAATGATTTGTCAGCCAGTTATAACCCATCTATTGTTTGTGCTGTCTATCCCACATTTTTCTTGCTTGCCAAGAAGTAGCTTGTGGTCTACTTTATTTATATACATATAAATGTGTGTGTGTGTACGTATGTTAATACATATACATGAATACATACATGTGAATAAAGTGGCCTACTTTATTCATATACATATTCACAATTCACATATCACTATCGAAGCTTGAAAAAAATGGTCTGTGCATACTAGCTATTCTGCTATCTTTTCACACAACCAGTCATAGCAGTTTCTTACACAGCAGCTTGGTCAGCAGGACAGCATAAATAATTATATGCACAAGTTTGCTGAACAACCAGAAGTCGTCACCTTTCATGACTTGTAGCGTTTCTAATTGTCTTTGGCATTGCATTGCACTTTAAACCCCATGAACTTAAATAATTATCCAGTCTCCAATTTTTCTTCTGTGGGTCAGGAATTAGACAGAATGTTAGCATCCAAGTGAACTACTAAAGCTTCTTCTGAAGATGATTTGGAAGTTCTAATTGGTATGTAATGCAGAAAAAAAAATAAAGCCCTTTGACTTTTGGTTCTAATTCAAAGAGCTGGTTTTCTTAAACTTTAAAAACCTACGATCAAGCTGTTTGAACTACTGCATTATTCTAGCAAATATGGTCTATGAAATAACAGCTACGATAAGGAACACTTGAGAGTATCCACAATTAAAGCTATTGGGTTGTCAGGCTTAATACATGGGGAGTTCCCAACAGTGGCTGCTATGGCAACTCTTCCTATAGTCATCAGTCTAAAGACTGGCCCTGCGATTAGAAAGATTGAAATGCTTGCATCAGTCAAAAAATGATGTGTAGTTCTGAGGGTTACAGCAACAGCTTTGGCTATTCTTCAAACATTAATAAATTTAAATAAATTAAATAAATGTTATCCTCAGCTGTGTGGGTTATATAGTCAGTATTTGATTCGCAGAGAAGCAGTTTCACCACAGTATTAAAATAAGCTTCAGGTGTAAGTGGAATCAGAAGAGGCCCTACCTTATACTTTGCTTTAGTAAGAAATATATCTTACATCAGCCTTGAAGTGTTTAGTCTCTGCTGTGCAGCTATTTTGACAGACAACAGTTTTGTTCAAAACTATATGAATTCATAGTCAATATGTGTCAAAAGTGTTTTATATGCTTATCACTGCAGCTGTTATGACTCTCTGAAAGTGTTCATCTGTGTAGGCTGCTTCATAAAAAGTATAGTCCTGAAAATACTGCTTTAAATCAAAGGTAGACAGCCTGTGGCCTATAAACTAGGTAAGCTCCCTGAGTACCAATTTTGCAGTCCCATAAGCTTTCCCTGTATTTTCAGGCTTTCAGCTTAGTTACTTCTGCGTTTGGAAGACATAGGGAAGTTTTGTAGGAAAAAATAAGTGCTTTAAACAAGATTGATTAAGGAAAGAAGAGTGAAGAGCATGGTATTGTGATGGTTCTCCTCACCTCTCGGGGGACAGTTCCAGTCCATAGGAAGAAAACACCAAGCTTTTCTTTATTGATTTGATGGAGTGTCTTACCCAGAAAGCAGAAAAAGCCAGAAAACTAACCAGGACCATTCTTATAATTGGGCAGAAAAAGCTGGTGCCTCAGGTAAGAGATGCTGCAAATCAGGGGACTCTGCCAATTTGTCTATTCATTCAGTTGTGAATCTATAGGCCTTTCTGACGCAATAAAAAATCAGATATAAACTGTTTCACAAAGGTAAGTTCTATTCATCTCATAAAAGACAAAATCAAAAGTGCTTTCAACTTGACTTATTTTGAAAACTACATGGGATAAGGACAGGGCAAATTCAATGGGCAGCTATACTGACTTTTCAATATCAGATATCATCACCCAGAAGTGATATCAGAAGATTATTTTCATATCAATTGAACAGTGTTTTTAAAATATTCCTAACTGTTAAATTTATTACATTCTCTACAGAAATTAGCTTCCCATAAATAATTTCACATTTAATTTTTTTGCTAAGTTTTCAAACTCTTGTTTCAATTAGAAAATCTACAACTTGTTTCTTCTTTCTTTGTAAACCATCCCATGTTGATAGTGCAGTAGGCAGAGACAGTATTCAGTGCATGATATCCACACTTCATTTATTTTTAATACACATGTGTTTGGTGGAAAAATCCAACTGAGTTCCTTAAGGTTTATTCCCAAATAAATTCAGCAGAACCATATCCTTAGTCTTGCTTCACTGTAGCCTAATTGTGTGTTATGCCTCTAATTGGTTTCTCTTTCAGATGCTTCAGGTTTTTAACAAATCCGTATCTGTCCTCTGACTTTAATTTTTCTCAGCTATTTGATTTAAATCTAGTAAATTGGAAAGTTAATAAGATTTCTAGATACTTTCTTTTCTTATGAGGATTTATTTTTTTAAAGTAACTGCATAAGAAATCTTAAGAAACAGGCACTCTAAGATTGTTTTCTGCAGTGGTTGGAAAGCAAGAAAAAATGTTGTGCCCAAGTAGTGTGCAGTAAAGCAATTTAACCATTTGTCAAAATCCTGTCTTCCTAATTCAGTAGGTACATATATTTGTGTACATCATAATATATATTTTCAGGAAAAACATAGCATATTATTTAATTCTTCACTTACAGCGAAGTGTGTGAAGTGAAAAATAAATCCCTCCAAGTTCTCAAAATCCTAATAGCAGAAATAGGTAGAAGATTAATGCAGAGTATGTTAATCCTATGAGAAGAGTTGACTGTGATCAGTCTAATCATATGCTGTTTAAAAAGGGAATCTAATCCATAAAATCTTCTTCCTCATAAATTTACTAATCTAAGGCACCAGAGGTTATGCAGAATTCATGAATATTTGAATCATGCAAGCAAACAAGATAATGTGTTAAACAGTAATGTGGAAAAAATTAAAAGATGTGCTCTAAAGTGGTCATGACTTTACACTAAAAATAAGATGAGGTTTCTTTTGTAAATGTTTGGGAATAAGTGAAGTACCCTTCCTCTTTCTGGAATATATTTTTATTATTTTTACATTTAAAACAATGCAGTACCACAAAGTTGAAGTGACCATGCATTCACATTATACACAATTAGTCTCAACCATTAACTATTAAGTTAAGCCTACTAAGTAGGCTTACTTAGTGCATTATCTATCCTTCTGTCCAATCACAATATATACAGTTTGTTCCAGTCTTGTCACCTTGTACGAGACCGCCTCCTGCCCCATACATCCCTTCGTCCGGTCCGCTCCCACAGAGCGGGCCTACTCCGGGTGCCGTCGGCTGGGCAATGCCGGCTGGCGACACCCAGGGGAAGAGCCTTCTCTGTGGCGGGCCCGGCCCTCTGGAACGACCTACCCCCCGACCTTCGCACTACCTCGGACCTCCGCCTCTTCCGCCAACGTCTTAAGACGTACTTATTCCAACAAGCCGGCCTAGGATAGCCCCCCGCATCTGACTTTTAAATATAAATTATAATTGGTCACGGTTTTAATAATGGGTTTTAGCACGGGTGAATTAATTTAATATATTTTTAATTGATTGATGTATATTGTATTTATGGTTTTATATAATGCCTGTGCGCCGCCCTGGGTCCTAACAAGGAGAAGGGCGGGGTATAAATTTAATAAAATAAAAATAAATAAATGTCTTATACCAATCATAAAATCTGTTCCAGACATCAAAATATTCTGATTCCTCTTTATTTTTAAGTTCAAGAGTGAGGTTATCTACTTCCGCACAGGCCAACACTTTTCTGATTATATCTAGCTCTGATAATGTATTTTCTTTTTTCCAATACTGGGCAAAAGTTATGTGTGTCACAGTTAGTACATGTATAATTAGATGATGATGATAATAATAATAATAATAATAATAATAATAATAATAATAATAATAATAATAATAATAATAATAATAGTAGTAGTAGTTGTTGTTGTTGTTGTTGTTAATGGACCGCTCTCTCTCCCCGAAGGGATTTGAGGCGGTGCACAGGGGATTTAAAAATACATATATAAAAACACAAGCATAAATACAATTTAAAACGAATTAAACTTAACCCTGCGCTAAAATCCCAGACCAACTAAAATTAGACCCCTAAAAAACCCTAATAGAGCAATTCAGTTACCCCAAGCCGGCCAGGCAGAAAAAATGAGTTTTTAGTTTTTGACGGAAGGAGCGGAGGTCCGTAGTTGTTCTAATTTCGGGGTCGGGCCTGCCACAGAGAAGGTCCTTCCCCTGGGTGTCGCCCGCTGGCATAGCCTAGTGGACGGCACCTGGAGAAGTCCCGGAGATAGAGTACATTTTTCTTAAACCCCTCCAGTATTATGCATAGGAGCAGTAAACTAGCCTTGTTTCAGAAAGCTTTCTATTGCTACTTCAAAATCTGTCAAGGTGACTCTGTATACATTTGTGTGTGCAGCAACTCACAATACTTTTGTTAGGAGTACAGCAAAGTGATGCTGTTATGTTGGTATATACATGCAGACAATAGGGGGTTATTTTCAGACCACTTATGTGAGCATTACATAGGATGCATCTGCTTTAATGCTTTAAAGAAGGATTTTTTGCTCATTCCAATGTATTCTGCAAACTGATCATGTCTTATTTATAACCTGAAGTAATTGTCAGGGACTCAATTCTGGATCAGGAGTATTGTTCTCAAAGAAGGAAGCACCAGATGCAAGCACCATTGTCAGATTTCACATTGTATTACCAGCACAAGAACTCAAAATTAAAATGAAAAACAGAAATGACCATAATATCATGATGGAGAGACATTTCCAAATATGTGTGCATGTGCATGTGTGAGTGTGACTATATAAACACACTTTATACACATACGTCATCATTTAGAACAGGGCTGTCAAACTCACACCCTGCAGACCAGATGCGTCACATGCTGGCCATGCCCCTGCCCAATTTAGTAAAGGGAACAAAGTCCCGATATGTCACGTGACACCACCATGACCATGCGAGTTTGACAGCCCTGGTCTAGAAGATATTATGAATGCTTTCTTTTATGTTTCTAAATGAAAGATGAGGCTGGACTCCGAATCACTGCAACTAACTTTATTCAACTCAATTCAAGTTAACAGCAAACGCCTCTCCGTCTGACAGCTATTTATACGAAGGCTGTCAGATGGAGGACCAATCAACAAGCGGTTAATGTCCCGCCAAAAGGCCGGCGCGTTGCAGTCAATCAACGCGCTCCCAGCTCTGAGGACATTGCACTTTCTAATTTCCAATTTTATTTCAGTTATGGGTAAAAGTGTTGCTGATTGACTATTAGTGATAGTCATGGGATCTTACATATGTTCAGGTTAGATTGCTCTTGTTTATTCCCTCTGGATGTGTCTTCTGAAATTTCATTTCTTCCAAAATTCCTAAGAAAACCAAAATAATCTACCCCTCCCAATTGATGTCCACAGAGAGACCACATAGCCAATCCAAGGCCCAGTCAGAAAGTCCCTAAGACCTCAGCCAAACAACCATCAGATCCTTGGACAAAATCCCAAGTTCAATCAGAAACCCTTCAATATTAATAATACTGAACATGGTTGAAATATTCTAATAAGTGGGTTGAAGTCATAACAGCATCTATTAACAATACTCAGAGGGAGAGAAACAAAAATCATAAATCAGCTGCAATTCATGCTGTGCTGTCTTGATTGCTTCATTCTTAGAAGTTTAGGCTGTTTTGACAATGTTTTGGACTCAGCATTACTATTTGCCTCACTATCTGGATTTCAGTTTCACTTATAATTTCACCTTTTGTTTCTGATTTCATCTGCTGCTTGCTGGGACCTTGGCAATTTGTTTTTCAGATGATTACTACTAGTGTAGTTGATTTTCTCCTAGATAAGGAAAACAGTACTGAAAGTTTTGAGCAGACTTCGACAAAAAATAATGGCAAGGGCAGTTGCTTGTAAAGGCATATTATTCAGTGTGGAAGGCTTATAGATTGATTTATTTAGGATCTCACCAGCTTTAGTTGATCCTTGATGGTTTACAGTCATTCAAATCAACTCTGATGCAATAAGAAAAAAATTAAAAGCAATAAAAATTTTAAAAAAGGATAATATTGCATAAACATTCTGTTGGAAGTTAAATCTGGTCTGTGTCTTATTCCAAGCCAGAGGAGAAGTGCAGGCACAGGAAAATAAGTCTGAAGCAGTCTGCAATTGGAAATGACTTTTATGGGCCCAAAGATAGCAGTGACAACGACAATCATTTCTGTGGGCAGCTGGCAAATTGGTTTGGTCAGTAGAGGAGTTGTTATGTGTTTTGGGGGTTTTGAAATTGAGAGTATGTGTCCTTTATTGTTAAATTGCATTGCAAGATTTCTATTATGGTCTGCAAGGTCCTAACTGACCCCAAAGGAGAAATGCAAATCCTAGGTGTTTGCCTCCCTGATCTAATCCTATCAGACTAATCTTGTCTGTTTCAGCTCCTGGTCTACTCTGCCATTTATTTGGCAATCACTTTAACCAAGTCCAGTTTTATAATGTTTTATATTATTTTATGAATGTGTTAATTTATATTTTACTGACAAAGACATAAAGGAGACTAGTATAGATCTATTTCAAGCTGTTTATCTCTCATCAGGTAGTCATACCCTTCAAACTTGGGCTGCTTCCTTATTAGGTCCGTGATGATGAACCAATTGCATGCATGCCAGAGGGGCACACTGAGTCCTCTCTGTGACCACATGCGTCATAGCCAGCTGCTCTTCGGGTTTCCGGTGCTCCAGCACATGCACATGCGTTCCGGTTTGGACACTCGGTGCCGAAAAGGTTTGCCATAACTGTATTAGGTAATTATATTAAATGGAAGCAGTATGCTCCATCCTATAATTGGGTAGATCAGGTTGCCCACTGGAGAAAAAAAACATTTAATTTTTTTATGAATGAAATTTAGTTTCCTTAAGCTTTGCCTGCAGGCTGTTTTAAGCTTAGTTTTCTTTGCCACCAGGAAAGACTGGAGCTGCTTTCTGCCTTTGTTAAAGCAATTTTTCTCCTCTTCTCCTTTAGGGGAAATATTCTATACTGCTTTTTTAAAATATTACGGGGAATATTTTATTCTGGAAGGATGAGGCCTTCCTACAATTCACATCCCTTAAGGTCCAAATAGCCTACATAAAATCTCTACTTTCAAGGCCTCTCTAAATAATGGCAATACAGACACAACTGAATCTTTGGGAGAAAGATATCCCAGAATATAAGAGTCATAATAGAAAAGGAATGCCTTCTCACCCCAGCTTCTGACAATGAGGTATCCTTAGTTTCTCTTAGCTGGGGTATCTGTTATCTTCCGGCTATGGGGTATCCTTAGCTTCTCCTTCTCTAAGATTGAGTTTTTCCACCTAGAGAAAGTGACCCTAAAAACACCTAGGTGCCAATCAATGCAGGGTTTTAAAAGCATTCCCAACTAAATTGCATTGAAGTTGACATATAAGTAATGTTAATGGCAGATGTTCAGTGAATTCCCACTGGATTCACTAAGAATTCTGGGAGGAGTGTTAGTACCAGTAGTAGCACCAGCACAACTATATGCATCAGGAAGGGAAAGGCCACTATAAGATTTTATGGGTTAAACATGGCTGTTAACTTTGCAAAGTGTACTTAATCTACCATGTATTTTTGTTGCTGTTTATTAAATTAAAAGTTGTTTTTAATCATCAGAAGCTGGTTCTGGAAGAATAGTGAGAGCAGATCACACAACAATGCAAGTTAAGTGTTAATTGTATTATCAGAGCATTAAAAATATTCAACCAGAACTCACACAGTGCAGATTTAATAAAATTTCTGCAGGAGTGTAACTTAGCAGTTGGGAGGAGTTAAGGCCGTTTGCTGGTCTTTTGTGAATTATATGCATTTTAATGGCTTAAAAAAGTGAAAACTGAAACCCAATCTGGATCGTTGTGAAGTATCAACCATGCCTTCCCCCATAACATGCTACTGTTTATTTCTTAAATATTGATACAACTATTTCATAAATAACAACTTCTCTTGGTTGATCCAAAGAACCTAACAGATACATTTTTATAAAAGGCTATCAAGACAGAAAATATATTTGATTATTTTGCTGCCAAAAGAAAAGTGTTG
The DNA here is from genome assembly GCA_039707465.1 of Rhabdophis nuchalis. NCBI lineage: Eukaryota > Metazoa > Chordata > Lepidosauria > Squamata > Natricidae > Rhabdophis > Rhabdophis nuchalis. The sequence continues at coordinate 41,395,819 of CM077648.1, read as the reverse complement.
ACAAAGGAGGATGGGTGGTGTTCTTTGTAACACTTTTATAAGGAAGCAACCTTAGGATTCTCCCTGAAAACACTAGAACTGGAATCAACCAGAAGCATATATTCAAGGAAACATTTAACCATTAAACTTGTTTTAAACAAAAGCAATTAAGTCATTAGAAAAGTGAAATTCCAGTGAATGTGTTGTGGCCCAGCCAGCTCCAGATGAGCTGCTGATGGATTCCTCTAGTGAGGAGTTCTATGCGTCGGCTCTAGAGGAGGAAACCCAGTTTGTCCCGAATGTCAGGCTAAGGATTGAGAGGAGGCAATTAGCAGAACGACACCATCGGAGATAATCAGTATTAGCTGCCTAATTGCTTGGCCCTTCCCAAGAGGCTTTAAAAGAAATCCTCTGTGAAGAGTAGGTTTGCAGGAAACAACAGAGAAGCTACAAAGTCGGAGAATTGTGTCGTGTAATCTTTCAGTCTAGTTCAGGTTAGTTCAGGCAAGCTGCCAAGTAACAGTCTGCCTAGTTAATTATCTTGTGAAAGGAGGGAGTCAGAACAGAATGCTATATAAGAAATCCAAGCCCTATTTATACTAAAATGAGGAGCCTCTGGAGACAGAATCCGAAATCAAGATGGTGTTGCAACATGTATCTGAGGCCCTAAAGCTTTTTTTATATGTATTTGCATGTGCTGCATGTTAAAAAAAATAGTAGGGGTTCCAAATCCAATACCATTGGATGAGTCACAAGGGTGGGGCACTCAGAGTATTTTATAATAGTTTACCAACTTCCTGGACTTAATGCATATTTCTGCACCTGTTGTTGTCCTCATGGCTTCTGTATATCTTCTTCAAGACCTTCTCCGTGGCTGCTTATAAAACTACACTTTTTGACTTCCTATCAAGGGTTCCAAGTAACATAAAACTCCGAATTAAAACTAGACATATTTCTCTTACTCAAAACAATCAGTCACAAGGTCCAATCATGATACTGTGCAGTTGCTAGGTGACCTCAGCACCTGCTGGAATGTCCTTGGTTCCCAACAGAATGTATTTTGTTTTATCTAGAAACCCCAGCTATATCAACTCCCCCTTCCCTATCACTCACCTCTAGTTGTGGCAGCCCTGAAGCCTCAAAAAGGCCTCAGTCTGGGCAGCTTCAGGTTTGACACTTCCCACTCCAGGGGTATATCTCAAAATGAAATCAAGGTTCAAATTTCATATTTTGCACCACCCAATGTACTTTTAACTTTTCTCCCTAGGAGAGAAGAGATGATTTCTGTATCTTCCTGATTAGGAGAATAGACTAGCCTGGTATCCATGTCTGCTTCTGACATTACAGTAATTTAGTGCAAAACCTGAAAAAAAAAGTAAATAACTCTGTGGGTTATTTCTAATACTTGAGAGAACATAAAATTGCAGGAAAATAGTAATTAAGTCTTTTAAAACTAATTAAAGAATAAAAAGCGTTTTAAAGAAGGAGTAAATGATACACTTCCTACACATCGATAGAAGGACTTTTGACCTCTTGTCTTTCAGCTGTTGTCCTGCATATTAACCTGTAATAAGCTACAGTGTGCTACAAGACACTCCAGGTTATCAATATACCCCCTTTGGAAGAACCAGATGTTTTTTTCCAATATTATAGTTACAATAATTGATGCTTCTTGTTTGCATGACCTTTTCATTACTGCTGACTTACAAGTTGTTATATTGATAGATTCCATATTAATAAAAAGAAGGGACACAGATGCAGGGCACAGGGTGCTAAATATCAGATTCAACTTTTAGTTAATCTAGTTGAATTAAGTTATCTTAAATATAGCTTAATTCATGAGGATTTTACTGAATGCTCTATCATGTGTGGTTGTGTGTGTGTTGTTATATATTTGTACATTTAACAAATATATAGATGGGTGGCAAAAAGTATATATGTATAAATGTATTTGCCACCCATCCATATTGTTGTTAAGTATATGTTTCTTATATATTGATTGTTATACAGTATATTTAAATATATTTTTGTTAAAAGTAATTGTTAAGGATGTACATATGGCTATACAAATTTGCTAACTAAATTTAGCAAGGTTACCCAAAGTGTAAAGATCATCCCAGCTGCCCAGCTAAAGCAAACAGGGACCTACTGTATTTTTTGCTCCATAAGACTCACTTCCTCCCCACTCCCAAAAAAAGTGGGTGGAAATATCTGTACGTCTTATGAAGTGAAAAATATGGGCCACTGCACTCCGCCTGTTCTGTCTTTGTCATCGCCGACCACTTCTGTCTCTTTTCCACACTGCAGGAGTCAATAAGCAGAGCTGGCACATGAAAGGACATCTATCTGTGGTCCTCTCAGGATCTGCCTTCTGCTCTCCCAACAATGGTGCTCCATATTCACAGTGAAACGATGCTCCATATTCTTTTTTTTTTCTTGTTTTCCTCTAAATCGTGCAACTTATAGTCAGGTGTGACTTATAGTGCAAAAAATATGGTATATTGGATAGTAGCAGTGTAGGAAGATGCTGGATGTAAATGATCACTTCTGTGACAACGGCAAAGGCATCAATTCATACTGTACTGGAGAATGCAATGGCAAACTACTCTTGAATTTTACCAAGAAAACCACATGGATAAAGAATATAAAACGATTGATAAGAAATTGAAGAAATACAATGGAAAAATGGGATGGTAATAGCAATAGTATTTAGGCTTACAGTATATACCACCCCATACAGTTTTACAACACTATCTGGTTGATTTTCAATGTCAACATACTGCCCTTAGCAATCTGGGTTCTCATTTTACTGACCTTGGAAATATGGAAGGCTGAGTCAACCTTGAACCCCATCAGGACTGAACTCCAGGCTGTGGGCTATGCCACCAAGAATCCTGTTGGAATGTAACCACCATGAACATGGACATCTGGACACAGTAAAATGTGTTGACAATTGCAAATGGACATATTAGGCATTAGAGAATTTAAATGGATTGGGATTACATTCAGTCTGATCACTATGTTTATTAATCAAGACATGAAAAACAAAAAAAGGTTGGCATTGTTTTTATCGGTAGGAAAATACTGCAAGAAAAATACTTGGCTACAATGCAATCACAAAATGAATAATATCAATTAAATTTAATGACCAGCCCTTTAACAGGATAATTATTAAAATCTACGCTTCAAACATTAATGCAGAAAAATAAGTTAATGAGTTTTATGACCAAGTTCCATTTGAAAACAACAAACATGCAAGTGAGATGTGCTGCTTGGAGTACAAAGTTGGATTCTATGGGTTGGAAAAGCAAAATAAAGCAGGGTAAAAGCTTAATGATTTCAGCCAAGCCAGTTATTTATTCATTGTTAACATTGTTTTCAAACATCCAAAACAACACCCATTAACGTTGCAAGATGAAGTGTATAGAAATCAATTTTCCTGCGTTATTACTAAAAGAGTGTGAAAGAGTTCAATTATAACATCAAAGGCATCACTAGGTACTAACTGTTGGACCGATCATGAACTGCTCACATACAAGTTCCAAATGGTACAAAGAAGAAGAAAGCCAACAGTTTCCACAAATGATCTTAAATATAGCCACCGTTTTCAAAGAGAACTTCAGCAATCTTGAGCCACTTTGACAAAAAATCAGAGAAACTGGAGTTAATTTAAATAACTCATTAAGTAGGAGTGTGAAAAGAGACTGTCAAAGATGAGGAAATAGAAGGAAGCAGACTTGATCTCAGAATGAACTCTGGAAATTGTAAACAAATGACAACAAAGTCATTAACGACAAAAAAAATTAGGGATTTGATAAGCAATTTTAGAGAACAGTTAGAAGAGATAAGAAACAGTGTTTCTACAGCAGCTGTAAAAACACTGAAGATGCAAAGATAATGGAAAAACAAGTCCTCCAAAAATTTGTGAACTCAGAACTTTCATCTTTAAATTAAAAACTGTACTTTACATACTGTCAGGTCTGCTTCACCGATAACCAAGAAAGAAACCTCTCGACTCCATTATTAGTGAAATTAAAAGTACTTTTACTGGTTAAGGAATGAATAGCATAGATGCTAAGCAAGGTCTGAAGCATTTAGGCGCGAAAGCATACATATCAACATATGTCCAACCCCCTTCCCCCGAATAACCCCCTTCCATGGTCCAATGTGTAAAGCCGCTAGGTGTCATGTGGCTTCATCTTCAAAAGCATCATCAGGTTGGTATGTAAGACCGTTGACCTTGACCATAAGATGACCCAAGCACTGGTACGCAAAATAGATGGTAACAGTAGATGGCACCAGAGTATTTCCTTCTGCAACTCACCCTCCTGCACCATACAGTCGCAAACCCAAATGCAAAGCCCCTCCCTCCCCGTTTCATATGGCAGCCAGAGCAAACAGGAAAGCAAAGGCTGACATATACATACACACATGCATATACATATATAGTAATATTTATATATATATATATATATAATTGTTTCCACAACACCCTGTTAGGCCCCAATTAAAGGAGGAAGCATACTGTTTCCTTTCCTGTCTCATCACCAGAGACCATCTAGACAGAAAGCCATGAATTCCGTTGTGTAATTTTTTTATATGTGTGTTACGTTTTTGAGCTGATCAATAATACAGCCCTGGTTCGAATCCCAGTAAGGGTATGGCTAGCTGATGAGAGCTAATAAGCTCAAAATAGATCTATCCTAGTCTCCCTGACTTATTTATTGATCAGCTCAAAAACGTAACACATATTTATATATATGTGTGTGTGTGTGTGTGTGTGTGTGTTAGTTTTATGAGCTGATCAATTACATATATCTAGCCTGCCTTGCTACCTGGCTGACCGTTTCCCAGCAATAGCGGTTTACGTGCTGGCCTTGCAGTTCAAAGATATGTACGTGGAGGGCACTAATTTACAACTTCCTGAATGATAGCGCAGCTTTAAACTGGGACACTGGAGGAAAAACCTAACAAATAAAAACCTGCATGAAATAAATATTTTGAATCTTGCCTGGTTAGAAGACTGAAGAGGATGGCATTCATTTACTACAATGTAATTTCATATAAAGAATCAAGGTGACTCTTAAAGTACCAAACTAATACATTTTCCTTTACTACAATGAAATTTCCTTATCTGTATATATCACTCTGCGATTGCAAACAAATATTTGAGCACATATGAATCTTCTAATTTATTTGACAGCTGGAAAATGTGAAATTGAAGAAATGAAATAATAAACATGACAAGATATTGACCACATATTATGAAAACTAACAAGCAGTCATATTGAAAACAACTATAAAAGATTCAAATCAAACCAAATCAAGTTTATTACACTGAAAGACCAGAGACCAGAACAAATAAAAACAATCATTGAATATCCAATTAAAAATTCTAGAACAAAACAATAAATAATTGATAAAATCTATATTAAAATCACAATTTGGAATCCAGTCTGTCACATACACATGGCCTAACTCAGGGGTGGGCAAACTTTGCAACTTTAAGTCTGAAGGACTTCAGCTCCCAGAATTCTCCAGCCAGCTTTTCTGGCTGGAGAATTCTGGGAGCTGAAGCCCTTCAGACTTAAAGTTGCAAAGTTCGTCCACCCCTGGCCTAACTATACTATAATATCAATCCATAAACTGTGAGGCCCATAGTCATTAAATACTAAAATGCAAAAAATACTAATGCAAAAGGGTTTTCTACATTAGTTCTGTAAAATAGCTTTGGTAGGTTAGACACATGTTTCCGACGAATCCCCAGTGCTGCTGCACAGAATTTAGCCACTTGCACTGTAGTCACAGTCTGTTCATCCTTAAGCAGCCACTGGAGATAAGCAGTGTCGGAACGGCCATGATACTTATTGATTATTGGTAGTCAACCTGGTCCCTACCACCCACTAGTGGGCGTTCCAGCTTTCATGGTGGGCGGTAGGGGTTTTGTCCAATACCGAAGCACTTTCCTTTTTTTAATTTAATTGACTTCCCTACTTTATAAATCACCATTACTGTGGAACCGATGGGCGGTTAGAAAATTTTACTACTAACAGAGATACAAAAGTGGGCAGTAGGTATAAAAAGGTTGACTACCCCTGGATTATTGGGAGGATGTGGGTTTTTTCCGAAAATCTCTATAGAAAGAACATCAAAGGGGTATATGTCCAACAGTTTCCAACTCTCCTAAACCAAAAGAACAGTATCTTTCAATCAATGATATCTTTTTATACTTGCCGTGCTGGTTGGCCGTTGGAAGCACATGGCACCATGCGAGCGAAAATGTTTTCTGGTGGTTTGCCAACTCCAACTGGCTAAGATAACTGTTAGGAGTAAGAATGTATCTAATAGCATCTGGAGCCAGAAACAATGGAACTTTCCCAAGTCCATTTGCCTCTTGATGTCCTCTACCTTTTGTCGCAAGGTTTGTTTTGCTTGGTCATAGTCCAGGCTTGAGAGAAGCCTAGTTTGGCAAGGTTCGACTCAACAGCCTTGATCCATGAAGAGGAGAATTTGTCTTGGAGGATTAATGGAGCAAGGCTTTGAGATTTAAAGAAGCTATACAGATTCTTGCTTTGTCTTTTATCAATCCTGTCTCCAGACGTAGAAGTGCATTTGAGACACATCTGGAGAATTGCTCTAATAAATTTGGATTGGACTGTTTCCAATGGTGTGGAAACACGAAACTGAGGATTCGTGCAGGCTTCATAAAGAAGCTGTGCTAGCAACCTGGCCAAAAAGAGCTTAATTGTGGCAAGAACATAGTATCTTCTCTTTGTGTGGAAAAAAATGAGGATAGAGTTCACTGATTCTTGGCCAAAATGTAAAAGATTATATAGTCATAGAAGTAAACAGTTTTACTGATGAAAGCAGAAATCAATGATAAATGGTAAATGATAGATGACATAAATGCAACACAACATAATACAAAGCTTTATTACTGAGCATTTCAGTATCTATGAATTAATGCTTTTTGCAAGTACCAAAAAGATTTGCCATTTTTGGAACTCAGGTTTTTCATGATAATTCATGAGCAGAATTAATTTAAATTGGACAGGAATTGGTCTTTTCCTCTTTTGCTGTAGTCCCAGCGAAAATCCCCATCCAAGAAAGTCAATCCAGATTAGGAAAAAGTTCCTATTGGTAACACTGGAGTGTCTTTTTCTTTCCCTGATGTTAACTATCACTAAAGGGAATTGTTATTGTGAACACTACTAAGGAAGAAAGGGTTAACTTCTGCCCATATTCTACAAAATCGGTTCGGCTGTGCCTAGCAAAATTGTTTTTTATATTTAAAAAAACAGTTATGGCTGCTGAACATATAATGAAATGAACATCTGTTTGGTCTCTGGTGAGAATAAGATAATTCTCCTTTTTAATTTCGACATGAGCTACATATTGAGACTGAGCACAGATGGTTCTAGAGCAAATATTTGGAGTCCCCTGCGAGCTGCAAGATGGCTAAGAAACTGAAGAAGACAGAAAGGAAAGCTTTTTGCTTTCCTTCTCTCTTTCAGCAATACACATAAAAAAGAAATGTTCCAGTATATGCTGCTCTTAAATATTGGAGGAAGGAAAAAAAGAAATTTGTTTCTGATATAATGGAATAATTACTGCCTATGACGTTAGTCTCTACAAAACAAAATGCAAATGCAAACTATAACCCATTGTGCCACATGCCAATTTTGTAGTGTTTATTTATATTCAATCTTCTTTTTGACAGTTCCCATAAACATATATAGAGAAAAAAGCTATGTGCCTGATCAAATATACATATAACCAATAAACCACATCTGTTGTAAACTTTTCTAGCCAGAAGGGTTCTTTGTATATCAAATTCATCACATTCTTTTAAAACTGTCAACAGTCTTAAACAGGGAGTGTGAAACTAAAATAGTTTCCTATCTTTTTTTTTTTAATCAAGTCTACCACCATCCCATTTAATACTTACTCATAATATTAATTGCCATTTTCTAGTGCATGTTTGTAATTTAAGGTATATTGTTGGTCAGGAAAAAATGGCAAGAGTTTCATATTTTTAAACTGAAATATTGAATGCTACAAAAATTGAATAAAATATGAACAGCAAAGTGTTTTAGGAAACAGGCTGACACAAATGTGTCCCTAGCATTTTGTATATCCCACACTGAGAACAGTAGGTGAATATATCCAGAGGAATTAATTAGGTATCAGACCAGTACTTTGCTCTTCAAATATTCTTAAATATGGTTTTTTATTTCATAAAAATGTATTACATTTATTTGCTTTCTATCACCTAGATCTGATATTCAGTTCACAAGAAGTGAACAAGAAGTCTTCCTTAATTATACAGTGGTGAACAAGAAGTCTTCCTTAATTATACAGTGTAAAAGTTTCAATATATAATTCAGGATCTTCCACATTTTATGTAATGACAGGCATTCGTTGCCAATAACAAACTAATGGAATATACTTTCCTTAGCAATACAATTATATTCCATTATATAAGTTCCGTTGATGCTGTCTTATAGACCAAAGCAATATTTTTGTTCTGCATTGCAAGACAGTTCCAACTGCTAATGAGGAAAATATCCCCAAGGCTCTTTAAGCCAACTGACAAATATCTCTTCCTAGTAACCTATGTAAGGACAAATGGTATAGCCATGGAGTTGAAGACATTCTAAGGAATAAAAAAGCAGAAGGAGCAGGGTAAAAAAACTAAGATCAATGGAATGACTGAATTCTTTAATAATAGAATATAGTTGCAAGGATGAAGGATTTCTGGCACGAGATAAACTCTACCTGACTAGAATAAGGAAAAATGCAAATAAACAGCACCTTTTAAAGGGATTTAACATGAATCTGCAGGAAGAGAAAATAGAACACCAATACTGGGACAGAACAGGGAAGTGTATCCACAATATGGAAATATTCAATAATCAGCACAGAATATTGGAAGGAATAGCCTATGCAAAAAATACAGGAAAGAAACCTGAAAAACTAAATGCAGCAAGGTAAATGTGATTTGCATTATTGAACCAGGCTGAAATAAAGTTCAGTTAAAAAATAAATTATGCGTGCAATGTAAAGGTTGAAGAATGTGACTTCTTCAAGGGCAATAATTCAGACAAATGACATGTAGAGTGACATTATATATTAAGGAAGCACAGTGGGTATGTTGAGATTCAGAATTTGAATGTAAAAATCCCGTTATATGAGAGTACTTATTTAAGAATACAGAGAAGAGGAAACAAGAAGTCACACTATTATTAGGCAGAAGGGAGCATGCTTGGACCACTACGCCAGTCAGAAATGCAGCCATGCCCTTTTGCATAATTTTTGGAGAAAGGAGAATAGAAATAATGAGAGATTATAACTACCCAAATATCTGTTGGAAAATCAACTTTACTGAGATTAACAGCTTCCCAAATCCTTCAGTACACTTGCTGATAGTTTCACTTTCCAGAAGTTTGAAGAAGAGGCAAAGAGATCAGCTCTCCTGCCAGTGTACACTGCTGGTTAAAGAGAAAGAAGCAGTGAGGAAATTGGGACGACATAATCTAGTGGGCCCAGATACTATGGAAAAGGAGATTGGAATATACAGATGCTCTTCAGAGTGGATGAAAGCTAATTTAAACAAACATTAAGAAATAGTAGACAGGATGTCTGCACAGAAATCCATAAATCAATGGAAATACTTTAATACTGGAAGCAAAGTATAGTTATAGCTATAGGTACAGGTACAGCTATTCTGTATGTCTGTGTCAATAAAAATAGTAGAAAAAGGAAGGAGCATATTTTGTTGCTAGGTTATTATGGTAGGGTACTGAGGGTTGATAGTATAGTAGTAGTATAATATAATCTTTATTGTCATTGTACAAAATTAATACAATGAAATTGGTTTAGCCTCACTGGTTCAAAATTATAGCAGAAACGAAAAAAGAAAGAAAAAGAAAAAAACTAGCGTGTACATGGAGTGATTGTGGTTGTATTTAAAAGTCTCACAGGCCAAGCATAGAAACTATCTTGAAACCTGTTTGTTCGGCTGGTTATACTTTGATGTCTTTTGCCTGATGGTAGAAGTGCAAAGAAATACTGACCAGGGTATAAATCATCTCTGAGTATTTTCCTTACTCTGCTAAAGCAATGAGATCTGGCAATGTCATCCAGTGATGTCAATGGTTTCTTGTGACGAATTGATCACTCTCTGTAGTGCCTTCCTGTCTGCAGCTGTTAAACCAGCATACCATACTGTAATGCAATATGTGGGGACACTTTCTATGGTGGACTGATAGAAAGAAGTCACCAGCTATTGTTCCACTTGATTTTTTCGCAGGACTCTAAGGAAATGAAGTCTCTGTTGGGCCTTTCCAATCACTAGAGAAGTGTTGTTTTTCCAGGGCAGATCTTGACTAATAAGCACTCCCAAGAATTTAAAAGAGGAAACTCTCTCCACACAGCCCCCCTCGATATACAGTGGAGCAGGTTCCTTTCTGTGCTTCCGGAAATCTAGCACCATCTCCTTTGTCTTACTAATATTTAGATGTAAGTTGTTTTTGAGCACCATGTGGATACCTTCTGGACTTCTTCCCTGTATGCTGATTTGTCCCCTCCAGTTATGAGACCCAGCACCGTTGTGTCATCTGCAAACTTTATTATGATGTTGGATGGATCAGAGGATATGCAGTCATATGTATACAGCGAGTACAGGTAGGGGCTGAGCACACATCCCTGAGGGGAGCCTGTGCTGAGCTTCAGCGTGGAAGATGTGAAGGACCCAACCCTTACTGTTTGTGGACAATCCATCAGGAAGTCTTTGATCCATTCATGTGAGGAGAGGGAAATTCAGGTCAGTCAACTTTTCAATGAGAATTCCTGGTAAGATGGTGTTAAAGGCTGAGCTATAGTCTATAAAAAGCATTCTGACATAATTCCCAGTTTTCTCAAGGTGGTTCAGGGCAATTTGTAGAGCAGTGGCGATGGCATCCCCTGTAGGCCTGTTGCTTCTATAAGCAAGCTGGTGTTGAAAATTTGGTGGAAGACAGGATCTGGGGTGTTGTAGGACCAGTCTCACAAAGCACTTTATCACTATAGAAGTCAGTGCAATGGATGTATAGTCGTTCAAGCTGTTTATGGCTGTTTTCTTCAGAACTGGGATAATTGTCGCGCTGCTTTCAAGCATGATGGGACTCTAACCTGTTGCAAGGAGATATTGAAAATCCTTGTCAGTACACCTGTTAATTGGTCAGCACAGGTTTTTACCACTTTTCCCAGCACCCTGTCTGGACCTGCAGCTTTGTTGGGATTTACAGCCTTCAGCAAAGCTCTCACCTGATGTTTATCCAGGGTGATGGCTGGAGGTTAGAGGGCCTTTGGGCTTGATGCCCTCAACTCTTAAATGATTCCGTTTTCTCCTGAAACTGGAAGTCAGTTGGAATGGACCTAAACCAAACATTGACAAATTTACTTTGGAAATACCAGGTTCTCGTGAAGTTTAAATGTTCAGGACCAACCCAATTATACATGAGAACCTTGAAGGATCTTGCAGATGTCATTTCAGAGCCTTCCATGATATTTAATAAATCATGGAAGGCAGAATTAGCATCTGAGGAGTGGAAAATGGAAAATGTGGTTCCTATATTCAAAAAAGGATGGGCAGAAGAGAAGACTGAGTAACTGTAACCTATAAACTTAATGTTATGTTGATTCTGGATACAATGTTGAACCATATTATTAAGCAGTCTATTTGTGAATATTAGAAAAAAGGATATCGCTAATAAATCATGTCATTTTTAGTACAGAGGCCAGTTTAGATGACCATGAGAATGCAGTGGAAAGAGTGTACTTCAGCAAAGCATTTGTCAAAGCCTGGATGACATTCTCTCAGAGATATGTCAAAATGTGCAGTGGACTATGCTATTCTTGGATGGATGGAGATAGTTGAATAATTGTTCCCAATAAGTATAAATCAGTGGCTTCTTGTCAGATTGGACAGAAAAAGTGAGTGACTTATGGCATGCTGTCCTACATAGCTCTATCCAGGTCCCTGCATATTCAACCTATCTTCATGTTAGATAAGGGGTACATAGATGAGGAGTTAAAAAATATGTGTATCAAATTTGTGGATAGAAATAGTGGAAATAGAAAACACTTGAGAGGGCTATAGAGGTGGATCTTGACAAGTAGAACAACAGGCAGAAACCAACAAAATGATTTTAATAGGATAAATGAGAACTATTTATATAGGGGGGCAATCACAGACATGAATATAAGATGTAGAGGGGGAATCTATACATGAGAGAAGAATCTTGTTGACTCATAAGTCAGATTGCATCAACAGAAGTATAATATTAAATTCAAGGTTCTCTATTCTGTTGCAGATGGTCGTCTATCAGCCAGCAATCATCCAAGCTTACAATGACACTGAACAAACTGTACTTACAATCAGTTCTCAAAGTTTTGGTTGTCACAGCATCCCTATGACCATAGGAGTATGATTTGTGACATTCCCTGCTGACTTGCCACAAACAAAGTCAATGGAGAAGCTGCCAGGAAATTGAAAGCTTCAGTCCTGCAATGTTATACTTTGCAACCCCATTGCTTAGCCATGAAAATCCAACAAAATCACTTGCAGTTGCCCGAAAAAATATAATAAAATCAATACACGTCATGCCAGAAATAAGGCAAAGCTCTTTAAGTGGGGAATGGTTAAGAGCACTCAATACAACTGTGGTGCATTCGAACAAACTATAATATATATAGTTCAAGGATATCTCCTCCTCAGGAAATTTCAAGGTACCTGGGATGATTTCACTAAATTTCCAAAAGATAGAAGGAGGGAGAGAATTTACATGACAAGGAAGTGGGTTTCAGATTAACATTTTAAAATTTTCTAAGAGTAAAAGCTGTTCAACAATGGAACAGACTGACTTTGGAGGTGATGGATTTTCCTTTGCTGGAGATGTATCAACTGAAGGTGGCCAATTGTCAGAGAAGCAACTACTGATATTCTCACACTAGGCAGGAATTGTCACAAGATTATCACCAAGCTCTTTTCCAATTTTTATATTCTATCCTTTTCACTTGTTTAAAGTCTATTTGTCATATTGCTTTTTTTAAAAGCATTTCTGTCTTTACTATATATCTTCCCTACTATTTTTCTACTTTCTAAAAGATTAGCATTAAGTGCATGCTTGTGTATCACATTTAAAGCTGCATAAATCATAAGAAAATCAATATTTTACTTTATGCATGGTACATATAGATACCAAACGTACTTACAAATACATATATTGGTTGCCAGTTTGCTTCCAGATATGATCCAAGGTCCTGATGATTGCTAATAAAGCCCTACATGACAAAGGATGGACCAACTGTGTTCCTTAGTAGCTGCCTAGCCAAGTCAATCTTATAGGGTTAGTGATTTCCAGGCCGCAATAAGTTCACCTTCTCTGTGTGACAGGTCCATGACACAGTTTATTTATTTATTTATTTTATTTTATTAAATTTATACCCCGCCCTTCTCCTTGTTAGGACCCAGGGCGGCGCACAGGCATTATTAAAACCACAAAAATACAATAAATATCAATTTAAAATATATTAAATTAGTTAACCCGTGCTAAAACCCATGTTAAAAACCTTCCCAAATTATAATTTATTTTTAAAAAGTCAGAAACGGGGGCTATCCTAGGCCGGCTTGTTGAAATAAATACGTCTTAAGACGTTGGCGGAAGAGGCGGAGGTCCGAGATAGTGCGAAGGTCGGGGGGTAGGTCGTTCCAGAGGGCCGGGCCCGCCACAGAGAAGGCCCCCTGGGTGTCTCCAACTGGCATTGCCCCGCCGACGGCACCCAGAGAAGGCCCTCTCTGTGGGAGCGGAGCGGACGAAGGGATGTATGGGGCAGGAGGCGGTCTCGTATATAGCTAGGCCCCGAGCCATGGAGCGATTTAAAGATGGTTGTCAACACCTTGAAGCGCACTCGAAAGGCCACAGGCAGCCAGTGCAGCTCGCGCAGGAGAGATGTTACGTGGGTTTGCCTTGAGGCACCCATAATCACCCGCGCGGCCGCATTCTGTACTAACTGTAGCTTTCGAGTGCACCTCAAGGGGAGCCCCATGTAGAGAGCGTTGCAGTATATACGAGACCGTCTCCTGCCCCATACATCCCTTCGTCCGATCCGCTCCCACAGAGAGGGTCTTCTCCGGGTGCCGTCAGCGGGGCAATGCCGGCTGGCGACACCCAGGGGAAGGGCCTTCTCTGTGGCGGGCCCGGCCCTCTGGAACGACCTACCCCCCGACCTTCGCACTATCTCGGACCTCCGCCTCTTCCGCCAACGTCTTAAGACGTATCTATTCCAACAAGCCGGCCTAGGATAGCCCCTACTTCTGACTTTTAAATTTAAAATTAATTTGGTATGGTTTTAAAATGGGTTTTTAGCACGGGTCTAATAATTTAATATATTTTAATCGATTTTGTATTTTGTATTTTGTGGTTTTAATAATGCCTGTGCGCCGCCCTGGGTCCTAACAAGGAGAAGGGCGGGGTATAAATTTAATAAAATAAAAATAAATAAAATCCAGCCGGGATGTCACAAGCGCTTGAGTGACTGTGCGAAGGGCTCCCCGGTCCAGTAAGGGGCGCAACTGGCGTATCAGGCGTACCTGATAGAACGCCCCCCTGGCCACGGCCGCCACATGGTCCTCCATGGACAGCCGGGAATCCAGGAGGACACCCAAGTTGCGCGCCCTCTCCACGGGGGCCAATTGTTCGCCCCCAATGGCCAGTGTTGGACTTAACTGGCTGAACCGGGGTGCCGGAAACCACAGCCACTCGGTCTTGGACGGGTTGAGTTTGAGTTTGTTACTACCCATCCAGATCCGTACGGCCTCTAGACACCGGGACAGCACTTCGACGGCATCGTTGGGGTGGTTTGGGGTGGATATGTACAACTGAGTGTCATCAGCGTACAGATGGTATTCCACCCCAAAACCACGGATGATCTCGCCCAGCGGCTTCATATAGGTGTTGAACAGAAGGGGAGAGAGGACCGACCCCTGAGGGACCCCACATATGAGGGGCCTCGGGGACAACCTCTGCCCTCCTGCCAACACCCATTGCGACCGACCAGAAAGGTAGAACGGTGCCTCCCAGCCCCAACCCCCCCAATCGGTGCAATAAGATACCATGGTCGATGGTATCAAAAGCCGCTGAGAGGTCTAATAGGACAAGGATAGAGGAACAACCTCTATCCCGTGACCTCCAGAGATCATCAACCAATGCGACCAATGCCGTCTCGGTGCTGTGACCGGGCCGGAAGCCGGACTGGCGCGGGTCTAGATAATCAACTTCCTCCAGATGTCGGGGAAACTGTTGAGCCACCACACTCTCAACAACCTTCACTAAAAAGTGAAGGTTGGAGACGGGACGATAGTTCTCTAATAAAGCTGGGTCCAGGGATGGCTTCTTGAGGAGGGGCCTCACCACCGCCTCTTTCAAAACGGTGGGCAAGTACCCCTCACTCAGAGATGAATTCACAATGCCCTGGAGCCAGCCTCGTGTCACCTCCCAGGATGCCAGTACAAGGGGCACGGGTCCAATAAACATGTGGTGGCTCTAAGGTTCCTCCGCAACCTGTCCATATCCTCGGTAGTAACAAAGTCGAACTCCTCCCAAGGTGTTATCTCAAGACCAGCAGCGGACGCCCCAACTGGGCCACTAGTGGAGGGCAACTCGTTCCGAATCTGAGTGATTTTGTCCTGCAGATATACTCCAAATTCCTCTGCTCGACCCTGCAGAGGGGCTTCCCGCGGCCTCAAATGAAGGAGGGAGCGGGTCACCCCAAACAGGGCGGCAGGGCAGTTTTCCGCGGACGCGATAAGGGTGGCACAATACTCACGTTTGGCCACTCTTAGCGCCACTTGATTAATTCCAATCAAGTCTAATCCTTTATTTGTTTACACCTAAAGGTGTAACACCGTCAGCATTTAGTCGTGCCTGCCACGTGACCATGGAAATATCTTCAGACTGCACTGGCTCTTCGGCTTTGAAACGAAGATGAGCACCTCCCTCTAGAGTCGGGAATGACTAGCACATATGTGTGAGGGAACCTTTACCTTTAATGGACATAGTCTTGCCAAATTAAAACTATATCTTTTAGCCTATTATCTGCTGAAAAATTATAACATGTGGCTTCCCTGAACTTTCCTCCCTCGCACATCTAGGTCAGGACTGTGTATGATTCCAAAGAAAAACAATTACCAACCTAATCCAAAAGGAGACAACCCCAAGAACCGAGACACAGAACAGGACAACGGCATCGCCCTCCTCTCTTACATCAAAAGCACCACAGATAAAATCAGCAAAATTCTCCACAAGCACAATATCAACACGGCCTTCAACACTGACCAAAAAATAGCCAACATCCTAAGAAACCCCAAAGACCAGATCCAGCTAGAAAACCAATTATTCTACGAAATACCATGCAAAATCTGCCCTGCAACTTACATAGGAAAAACTAATAGGAGAATAAATGCACGCATTGCAGAACATAAGAACACAGTAAGAAAACAACTTACAACTTCATCCCTCTACCAGCACTTTAAAGCTACAGGACATGAAATCGATTTTGAAGGAACCAAATTAATCTCCAAAACCGAACAGCTCAACAAGAGAATAATCAGGGAAGCCATCGAAATAGAGAAAAAACCCCACAACATGAACAAACGTGACGATACCTCTCGCCTACCAGACATCTGGAAACCAGCACTGGCCAACAGATGAGCCCCACCCACCACCCAGGCCGTTACAATACAAAAGAACAATGAACACACAGATAGCACCAATCAGCACCAATCAGCACCAATCTACCAATCATGATACAACTACACAACCCACTCACAGCAACAAAGGCAGCACTCCACCACCACCCCACCAAGATTTACAGAAAGACGGCAGCTCCGGAGCCACAGATGCCAGCGTTGCAATTTTACACGGGAAAAGACCCAAATACAACAAGATCAGTATGTGTGTGTGTGTGTGTGTGTGTTCTCATATATATATACACACGGGAAAATCCCCGAAGCCAGCAATACCAGCATATATATACATATATATATATATATATATATATGTATATATATATATATATATATATATATATATATATATATATATATATATATATATATATATATATATATATATATATATATATATATATATATATATATATTAGTTTTATGAGCTGATCAATAAATTAAATTAGAAGAGACCAGGATAGATCTATTTCGAGCTTATTAGCTCTCATCAGCTGGCCATACCCCTTACTGGGACTCGAACCGGGGCTATGTTGCATGCAAGGCGAAAAACCTCACACTTAAGCCAAACCAGTTCCCCTATGTGACATTTTTTAGACATGTGTTAGATTTTTAAGGGCTGTAAATAAAGAGACCAGGATGGATCCATTTCAGGCTTATTAGCCTTCTTCAGCTGGCCATACTCAATGTTCAAATCCCAGTAGAAGGAGTATGGCCAGCTGAAGAAGCCTGAAATGGATCCATCCTGGTCTCTTTATTTTCAGCCCTTAAAAATCTAACATATATATGTGTGTGTGTGTGTGTGTGTGTGTGTGTGTGTGTGTGTGTGTGTGTGTCCCAGCATACCGACACCCGTGAAAATATACGAAAACAAATATATATATATATATATATATATGCTGGCATAGCTGGCTTTGGGGATTTTCCCGTGTATAAGGCATAGAAATGTTATTGCAACGTTTCGACAAGATCTCACTTGTCATCATCAGGCAGGCTTCTGTCTGTCTCACGTTTTATATATATATTTCTAAAAGCACTTAAGTTTGTATTATAAATTGTTTTGAGATGCTTTTTCAAGGACACAGTATACATCTATATTAAATAATCCTGAATTCAATCTCAAGGTGCAATACCATGCATGAAAAGGTCTTTGAAATCAGTGAATGGATTTTGGAACTATTTCTCAATAAGTACTTAAATATCTTTGTTTTGGGGAAAATATGGCTTTAGAGAGATTTCATTACCTAAACAGAGAAACAGAATTAGAAATAGAAATATAATTTTCCCACATAGTGGGCAAAAAAGCAGTGGGAATGGGAACAATTTCTGACCTTGCCAGTTTCCCTATTGAGGGGAGACTGGCAGGGACATGAGAAATCTTCCTTCCTTCCTTCCTTCCTTCCTTCCTTCCTTCCTTCCTTCCTTCCTTCCTTCCTTCCTTCCTTCCTTCCTTCCTTCCTCACTCTCTTCCATATTTCCTTCCTTTTTTTATTCTCTCTGTTCCTTTCTTCTACCTTCAGATAAAGGTAATCCCTAGTGAATTGAAGTGTTTACGTGAAATATATATTAGGGGGAGGGGACTGTTCCCATAAAGTAGATATCATTGTGGAAGTCAGCTAGCTAAGAACAGGAAAAACCAGTCACCAAAAATGATGGCATGTTGAACCTTTCCAATCTTCACAACTCAACTCTTTTTGCAAGTTATGCCTGTTAAATTAAATTATTTGCTCCCCTAAGAATAACAACATAGGAACTATAGCTCATAGATATAAATATTATGTAAAGTAAAATAAACCCAGAACAAATTTTGAAGAGTCAACAGTAAATGAACTTCACAAAAAGGTGATACAAAATGTAGCTTAATAATAAATAAATAATAAATTTTATTTGTTACCCGCTCTCTCTCCCCAGGGGACTCGAGGCGGGGCACAGGAAAATTAAAAAACAGTAAACACAACAAAATACATAATTTAAAATCACAATTAAACAACAAATCCTGCGCTAAAAACATCTATAAAAAACTAAAAACTGTCCCTAAAACCCCTAAACACTAAAACCTAAAAACCCCAGGACAAGGAGGCTATCCCAAGCCGGCCAGACGGAAAAAGTAGGTTTTCAATTTAAGACGGAAGGAGCGGAGGTCCGTGGTCGTCCTAATATCGGGGGGAAGGTCGTTCCAGAGGGCCGGGCCCGCCACAGAGAGAGCCCTTCCCCTGGGTGTCGCCCGCTGACATAGTCTAGTGGACGGCACCCGGAGAAGCCCCGCTCTGTGGGAGCGAATCGGCCGTGAGGATGTATGGGGCAGGATCCGATCCTGCAGATAGCTAGGTCCCGAGCCATGGAGCGCTTTAAAGATGATAATTAATACCTTGAAGCGCACCCGGAAGACGACAGGTAGCCAGTGCAGCTCGCGTAAGAGCGGTGTTACATGGGTAGACCTAGCGGTCCCCATAATTGCTCGCGCGGCTGCATTCTGGACTAGCTGAAGCCTCCGGGTGCACCTCAAGGGCAGCCCCATGTAGAGAGAGTTACAATAGTCCAGTCGGGATGTCACGAGAGCATGAGTGACTGTGCAAAGGGCGTCCCGATCCAATAGGGGGCGCAATTGGCGAACCAGGCGAACCTGGTAAAACGCCCTCCTGGCCACGGCTGTCACTTGATCTTCCATGGACAGCCGGGCATCCAGGAGGACACCCAAATTGCGCGCCCCATCCACAGGGGCAAGATGTTCGCCCCCTATGGCCAGCGATGGAGTGAGCTGGTTGAATCGGGCTGCCGGAAACCACAGCCACTCGGTCTTGGTCGGGTTGAGCCTGAGTCCGTTACTTCCCATCCAGATCCGTACAGCTTCCAGGCACTGGCACATCACCGCTACGGCATCGTTGGGGTGGTTTGGGGTAGAAATGTACAGCTGTGTATCATCAGCGTACAGATGGTACTCTACCCCAAAACCACGGATGATCTCACCCAGCGGCTTCATGTATGTGTTGAACAGGAGGGGCGAGAGGACCGACCCCTGAGGCACCCCACATGCGAGGGGTCTCGCGGTCGATCTCTGCCCCCCTGCCAACACAAATTGCGATCGGCCAGAGAGGTAGGAGGAGAACCACCGTAAAACGGTGCCTCCCACCCCCAACCCCCCCAGCCGATGCAATAGGATACCATGGTCGATGGTATCGAAAGCCGCCGAGAGGTCTAATAGGACCAGGATGGAGGAACATCCCCCATCTCTGGCCCTCCAGAGATCATCGACCAACGCGACCAATGCCGTCTCAGTGCTATGCCCGGGCCGAAAGCCGGACTGGCGCGGATCTAGATAATCAACTTCCTCCAGGTGCCGGGGAAACTGTTGTGCCACCACACTCTCGACAACCTTCGCCAGAAAGGGAAGGTTGGAGACAGGACGGTAGTTGTTCAAAAGAGCTGGATCCAAAGAGGGCTTCTTAAGGAGGGGCCTCACCATCGCTTCTTTTAGGGAAGCAGGCAAGGCACCCTCACTCAAGGATGCGTTGACAACCTCTTGGAGCCAGCCTCGTGTCACCTCCCAGGATGCCAGTACAAGCCAGGAGGGACACGGGTCCAATAAACATGTGGTGGCTCGCAGTCGCCCACGTAGCCTGTCCATATCCTCGGAAGTAACGGAGTCAAACTCCTCCCAAACAAGATCTCTCTCGTGGCATCCCACTGGGCCATGAATGGGGGCTAACTCGTTCTGTATCTGAGCGATTTTCTCCTGCAGAAAAGTCACAAATTCCTCTGCTCTACCCTGTAACGGGGCTTCCCGCACCCTCTGTTGAAGGAGGGAGCGGGTCACCCTAAACAGGGCGGCAGGGCGGTTTTCTGCGGATGCTATGAGAGTGGCACAATGATGACGTTTGGCCACTCTCAGCGCCACAATGTAAGTCCGTAAATGGGCTCTTACCTGTGTCCGGTCAGATTCAGTTCGAGTATACCTCCATCTTCTCTCTAGGCATCTCTTGCGGCGTTTCATCACCCTCAGCTCCTTGGAAAACCAAGGAGCCAGGGTGTTTCGCCGCCGCAAGAGAGGCCGCAAGGGCGCGACCCGATCCAAGGCTCCCGTGGTCGCAGTATTCCATGCGGCCACGAGGTCCTCCATCGGGGCGCGGGCCAGGGGTACAGGAAGTGGCCCAAGCGCCGTCTGGAACCCATCCGGGTCCATCAGGCGCCTGGGGCGGAACCAGATTGGTGACTCAGGTTCCGCCTCCCCGCGGAGGGGAGCAGCGGTTGGAAAGTCGAGCCGGAGAAGTGAGTGGTCTGTCCATGACAAGGGTGTGATGACTATATCCCCTATACCCAGATCACTCTTCCATTGGCCTGAGACAAAGATGAGATCCGGTGTATGTCCACCCTCGTGAGTGGGGCCTTGAATTAGTTGGGTCAGGTCCATGGCCGTCATGGAAGCCATGAACTCCCGAGCTGCCTCGGATGATTCGCCCACCGATGGCAGATTAAAGTCCCCCATGACTAAAAGTCTGGGGGTCTCAACTGCCACCGTAGCGATCACCTCGAGGAGCTCGGGCAGGGCTGCTGCTACATAGCGGGGAGCCAGGTATACAACCAGCAAGCCCAACTGCCTCCCTAGGCCCCACTTCACGCAGAGGGACTCACAACCGGTGGTCTGTGGCACAACGGTCTCTCTCGGCTCAAGACCTTCCTTTACAATGACCGCTACCCCACCGCCCCTACCTAGGGCCCGGGGCTGATGAAACGCGCGGTAACCTGGTGGGCACATTTCAACGAGGGGGAGTCCACCCTCGTGGCCCAACCAGGTCTCCGCAATTCCCACCAGGTCCGGCTCCCCCTCTGACACAAGGTCATGAACGAGGGGGGCTTTGTTGACAACGGACCTGGCGTTGCAGAACATCAGCCGCAGGCCCTGGCTCTGTACTCCCTGGCCACCTAGCCTGCGGGGGTTTAGGCACTTGACCGTTTGTAGCCAACGGCTTCGTGCCCCCAACCGGGAGGATAACACTTGTCTCCCCTCGGACCTGCCTCTCCCCACGACCTTCTGGATGGGAATGCCCTCTGTCGGAACGACTAGAATCTCCCCCCTCCTAACGGAACCCTCCGCTTCCCTCCGTCGCCCGCTGGCCTGGCTCTCTCTTCCCTCCCCTGCCTCTACCTGTCTATACCCTCCCCCCTCCCTGGTACCCCCTAAAATAAACATTAACCTTGTTAATAATGAGTTTAATAATGAGTTTAAAAAAGAATGGGAGAAATCTGTAACTCTGGTAGGAACACATCTTACAGGTACATCTGAATATTACGCTAAATGTTGGAGCTGATACAGCTAAAACAAAATGTATGGAATAATTTTTAAAAAGTAAAGAAATACATTATTGTACAGATATTAGGACAAGTTTAACATTTTAAAGAACTGCAGCAGAATGAACATCCTGGGTTCTATAAACATGGGTTTATAGAAAAAACGAAAATACTGATTGGATTTTGTTATATACTTGCCAAGGATATCAAATGTTCAAAATTATACATTGCAAGAAGGCAAAAGCTTAAAGCTACTCTAATCAGATTTAACGCAGATTCAAAAACACAAGATTCTTTAGAAAATCCCTAAGATATATTAGAAAACAGATAAATTGCTTTTTGAAAATGTTAAGAAATTCATTTTTCAAAGAGGAATACAAACAATTAAGTCAGTAATAGAATATAAGTGGGAGTTTATAATTTTTAAGTCAAAAACAGAAATAATTGCTGCAACTCAAAGAATGGGCATAATCAAAGAAGATCTCAAGGAAGCAACCTGTGAACCTAATTGAGTAAGTAAATGTGGGATATTGGAAGCTTCTTCACAGATAAAAGGATAATAAGATAAAAGGGGAAAAGCAAATATGAAGCTACTGAGTACAAAAATTGAATTACCTTATTGCTGTGTTGCATTTTTCTTTATTTATTATGTTAGTATTTCATGTTAACTTTATACCGGTATTACTATATTTGCAATATGCTGATGCAATTGAATATAAGACAGTTAAAGAAAAGGGTAAAAGAAAAATATTGTAGATAGGAAAGGAGATGGAGTACAACGAGAATAAATATATATATATTCTTTAATTTATAATTTTTTGTTAGTAGCACAATATATACAAAGCCTGTTTTAAAACACTTATCATAAATCATATAGGGAATAGAGCAACAGACTGTAAGAAATTCCTAATGAATAATTGTTGCAAACTAGTTTTTCTGAACATGAGGTGTTTAGATGGTATGGTTACAGAGGTAGGCTGCTCCCGGTTCGGGCTGGTTCCAGAGAATTGGGTGTGGGTCACCAAACCGGTAGTGATGACTAGCTTACCATGCCCCCGAACCGGCCCGCTCCGATGCTCACCATGCCTCACCTTTGCTACGTGCATTCACAGAACTGCCTCCTCCTACCTACACACAAGTAACCATTCGCACTAGGCAAGACCCCCCCTCCCTATGGACCAGCGTCTCCCAAAGGCACCAGCATTGTAGCCCCCCTCCCCTTGGAGCTCCAAGTAGCAGGGCGACGGGGGTGAGCTCTCAACACTTTTTCCACTGATGGAAAAAAATGCTAAGGGGGATCCTCACTCACCTTTCACCTGGTCAGCTGAGCAACCGGCAAAGAAAGCAGTGGGCGAGCAGCTGGGACCATCAAGCATGGGCAGCGGCAGTGAGCAGTAAGGGAAGAAAGCCCTGGGGCACATCCCTGCCTCCTTCCTCCACGTGCTGGCTTGGGAGACAGCCACCTTTCCCCGCTGCTATGCCCTACCCTTGCCATCCATGCAGAGCCTCTGCCAGTGGGAAGACTCCCACTTTGCCCCCCGCATGCCCTTTACATACCCCCTCAACATGGGCCCCATCTGGTCAGCTGGGTGGCCAGCCAGCAAAGCAGCGGGCAGGTGGGAACAGCCTGGCCTCCAATGCTCCATCCGGCATGGGCGATGGTGGTGAGCGGTAAGGGAAGGGAGCCCCCTGCCTCTTTCCTCTGAGCCTCCCCTACTTTCTTCCCTTGCTGTCCACATAGATACTTTGTGGGTGAAGCACCTCCCCGCTGCCTGCAACCTGGGTCCTGCCTGGTCAGCTGGGTAGCCAATGGGGAAAGTGGCAGGTGAGCGGCTGGGATTGTCCAGCATGGGTGGCGGCAGCAAGCAGTAAGAGAAACAGGTCTTGGGAGAGACCTTCCCCCCCCCTTCCAGAGAGCCTGTGCAGGGAGAGAAGAAGTGGGCTGGTTTGAACATGGGCAGGCAGTTTAGGGCCAGTGCCTCCTTCAGTCATTTGGCCGGCACAGCAATATGCATGTCACAGCAGTACCCACACCACCTGCCTGGGGGAAGACAGCGCGTGGGTGGGTGAGTTTTTCTTTCTCTCTCTCTTTGCCCACCTGCCTCTGGCTGCTTTTCCTCCTGCTCTTCCCCTGTGTTGCCTGAAGAAATGATGGTGGGGGTTAAGCAGAGACAAGAGGATGTCCTGAAGGATGGTGGTCCCCTTACCCCTTGGTGGGGACTATTTTATCATGTGCCTCCTTCCCTCACTGGGCTATTGCCAGGGTGCTGCCAGGGTGCTGCCAGGGCAAGTAAAGGAAGGAATGGGGCTGGAGAAATAAAGGAGGTGCGCAATAGCAGAGGGCAAAGGTGCTTCCCTTTGCCCTTGGCCACAGGGATGCTTTATTGAGCTCCTCCTTCCCTTACTCAGCTGCTATCACTGGGGTGCAGCCAGAGCAAGTGAGGGAAGGAGTGGGACCAAAGAAAGAAAGAAGGCGCTCACTGCTATTGCATGCCTCCTTTCTTTCTCCGAACTTTCTCCTTCCCGCGCCTGCCCTGGTGGCACCCCAGCGATAGCAGCCAAGTGAGGCAAGGAAGTGTACAATAAAGCAGCCACCACCACCAAGGGTGAAGGGGAGTGCTCACCCAACAAGCGAATGAGGTGCTGCCTGCAATCAAACTACACTTGAGGAGGGAGAGACAAGTGAACACTGAGGAGACCATGGGAGGAGGCAGGAAGCCAGGCAAACAGCTATGCTGTAACACACACACCCTTTCCCCCAGCCTCTTTCTTTTGGAAGGCTCGGATCGGCTCTCCTCCGGCTTCTCTGCCTCTCCTCTCACCCCAGCCTGACAGCAGGAGGTGACTGGGTGGGCTTTATTGCATTCCAGACATTTCCCACCCAGACAGCAGGCTGCATTTGCAATGGTGGAGGTGTTTGGGGAAGGCAGCAGGGGAATGGTGGGGGGTGGCAGAGGAGCTGCTTTCAAGCCATTGGAAAAGATATCCAATCCAACATGTGTGTGTGTGTGTGTGTGTGTGTGTGTGTGTGTGTGTGTGTGTGTGTGTTTGAGAGAGAGAGAGTGAGAGAGGGAAGGGGGTAGGAGAGATAGTCCAATCCAACGTGTGTGTGTGTGTGTGTGTGTGTGTGTGTGTGTGTGTGTGTTTGAGAGAGGGGGAACAGGGAGAGAGGGAGGAAGGAGGGGAAGGAAGAAGAAAAAGAACAAGAAAGAAGGAAACTTCTTTCGCAAAGGAGAAAAACAAATACTATCGCTTTAAATCAGAACTAAGCATGCCTGGCTGTGGAATTCTGGGAGCTGAAGTCCACAAGTCTAAAATAATTTGAAACCCACCACTGTGTCAGTGCCTCACCAGCCATAAACCTCACCACACCTCACTATCTCATGCATAAATATATAGATTATGACAGTCCCTCCCAGATATCTAGTGAAATTAAGTGGAACCAAGGAATCATTTGAAATCAGTTCCCAAATGATTTGCACAATTTATGCGACTGATATATTTACTGAACAGGCATTTGTAGCAATACTTAGTGGGTATACTGAAATTGATAGATTTGAGTAACTCCCTCAAATATTATAGAATTAGAGTAAGTGATAATCCCAAACAATAGCACCGTCGAGAATAGTTTCTTTAAACCAAATTGCGTAATCTGAAAGAAAAATATAGGGCTTTAAAATTACCAAAAATTTGATCATTAAAAATAATGACTCTTCCATGAATTTCAAATTTCTCATTATTTTGAAGTGGATACACAAGTGACAGTTATGCAGTCTGATCTTGAATTAGATCTTGGAAACAATCAGGCTGACCCTTGAAGTTAATTTGCTTGACCTTCAATTTGGATGATAAAAGCAGCTGAAGAGCCTCAGGGTACAGATCCAGAAAGCTTTCCACAGCTCAAAAGGCTGCACCAGACTACAATATGCATGCTGGACTTCAGCTAGTCCAGAATGCAGCCGCGCGAGCAATTATGGGAACCGCTAGGTTTACCCATGTAACACCGCTCTTGCGCGAGCTGCATTGGCTACCTGTCGTCTTCCGGGTGCGCTTCAAGGTGCTGATTATCATCTTTAAAGCGCTCCATGGCTCGGGACCTAGCTATCTGCGGGATCGCATCCTGCCTCATACATCCTCACGGCCGATTCGCTCCCACAGAGAGGGACTTCTCCGGGTGCCGTCCACTAGACTTTGTCAGCGGGCAATGCCCAGGGGAAGGGCTCTCTCTGTGGCGGGCCCGGCCCTCTGGAACGACCTTCCCCCCGACATTAGGATGACCACGGACCTCCACTCCTTCCGTCTCAAATTAAAAACTCATTTCTTCTGTCTGGCCGGCCTAGGATAGTCTCTCTGTCTTTGGGGTTTTATTGGGGTTTTATAATATAGCTTAGTTTTAATGGGAATTTTAGCGCAGGTTTAGATTTAATTTATTTTTAATGAAATGTTTGTATGTATTTATTGTTTTACTGTGCCTGTGCACCGCCTCGAGTCCCTGTGGGGAGAGGGTGCAGTTTAGAAATATTAAATATTATTATTATTATTATTATTATTATTATTATTATTATTATTATTATTATTATCATCATCATCATCATCATCATCATCATCATCATCATCATCATCATCATCATTATTATTATTATTATTATTATTATTATTATTATTATACGTAAGCTAAGCTGTTGGCCATTCCAAGGCAGAGCTAAGAAAACTATTACCTGAAAACCTTGAAAATTATTGCTATTCAGAATCAGCCATAGGGAGTAAGATGAATTTGATATAGGGTAATTTTCTGAAATTCTGATGGTGTCTGACAGCTATTAGGTTAATTTGTCTTGAAATATTTTTGTTTTTAATTTGCAAGATGGGTACTGCGGGAGCCAGATTCTGAATTCACGTCTTTCAAAAGAATTCATTCTATGATAGTATTTGCAGTCTTATAGCTGTGATATTCTATTGCTTGGATTATTGACTCCAGTTGTTCTATTCCTCAGATTATGAAGGAACTGCTAGCCTAACCTGGTTTGTACTTCTAGTATTTTCTGATTGCCTTTATAATGAGGACCTAACCATATCAAAATGACTGCCCACCTAGCAGTTTGAAAGCATATAAAAAGGTTCCACTTTGGTGGGAAAGTGTAAGCTTTCCTTGTGCATCAGCATCCGGTCATGCTGTCCAAATGACCACAGAAATATCTTTGGACAATACTGACTCTCTTGGCTAAGAAGGGAGATGAGTACTGCCCCTAGAGTCAGATGACTGGATAGGGGAAACCTTTTCCTTTCCCTTTTCCTTTCCCTTTATTTATGTATTTGATTCATATGGCCGCCCACTCATTCTCAGTGATTCTGAGTAGCTTACAAATAATAAAATAAAAATAAAAACAGTAATCCTCCTGCCCAGGGATGGCTTCAAAAATGTTAACAAGGGGTTCTCTGCCTGGTTGCATGGTGGGCATGGCCATGTCGAGCTCCTGCACTACAGTGGGAGGCTGTTTTTGCCCTCCCCAGGCTCTGGAGGCTTTCCTTGAGCCTCCAGGAGGGCGAAAACAGCCTCCCCAGGCTCTGGAAGCTGGAAACAGGCCCATATCTGGCCTTCCCAAAATTCCAGTAGGCCCATTTTTCACCATCCCCAAGCCTTTGTTCGCAGCTTGCACTTACCTGCATCCAAAACGGGCCATGTGGGGATTCCTGGGAGCGGAGGGGAGGGGAGGGGAGGGGCGGGCCCAGCCAGGAGTGGGATTTGGGGGGTTCTCCAAACTGCACAGAATCTTAGTAGAGGTTCTCCCGAACCCCTGAGAACCCCCAGCAGCCCACCCCTGCTCCTGCCTATTGATGAAAACACACAATCAAATGACCCATGTGAGTCATGACCACGGAAACATCTTTGGACAATGCAGACTCCCTTGGCTAAGAAACGGAGATGAGTGCCATCACCTAGAGTCAGACAACTGGAAAAGGGAAACCTTTACCTTTACTTCTTATCGATGTAAGATCTCAGTTCTCACTCTGACCTATCTGAGTCCCAAACTAAAATATGTTCAGATTAAGATTCTTATATTATTATTTTTTTACTCTGCTTTGTTTCAAGCACCATTGTGCTGACTTACTTTCAAGAGCGTTCCAGGAAATGTGCAAGATTTTCAAGCAACAATCAGGTAAATCCATAAATAAAAGATGAGGCTGCACAGAACAATCCCAATATTTAAAAGTACCTATAAATACTGCAAAAGCTTCAGCAGTTGGAAGGGACTACATATAATACTGTTTTTATATATATATTTATTCATCGTACATAGTGAATTGTATTCTAGATACTTGTTCAGCTATTTGAGAAAGTCTATAAAATATACATGAGAAAATCTGCATTCATTTAAAAAAGAAAAATAGTACTTGAGCACAATAGCCAATTGGCAGCATAAAAAGAAATTAAATTAGGATCGTGAGAAAAATAATACAATGGTCCACATTTCCAAGTTGGAGTTTAGGAAACTTTATAAGTAAATCATGGTAGCACCAAAGAGAGAGAAATATTTCTGGCTGGGGAATTCTGGGAGTTGGAGTCCACCAGTCTTAAAAGAGCCAGCTTTGCAGACCCCTGCACTAAGTCACAAAACTGACTTATCAGTGAACACCTAAGTTCTAGAACAGCTATTCTAGCTACTAAATTTCTCCAACATTTTCTTCTCTTTTGACAGAAGTTTTAGAACAAATCTCTTTCATCAAAGAAAATAGGAATGGATAGGAAAATATAGAATATCTCTGCCCACTGATATATTTTTGTCTGACAATATGTGAAAGGAAACTGGCTATTAAATACTGAAATTGGAGTTTTCTGCGCAAGATGCTTTTAGATGGCAATACACAATGTCAAAAATGCACATTAGCTATTTCAAATGTTTCATGTGGAAGACAGAGAGTGAGCTACTCAAATGTTGTGCAGTGTGTGTCATACATATAATCATACATACCCTATTTCCCCCAAAATAAGACCTCCCCAGATAATAAGCCCAATCAGGCTTTTGAGTGCATGCGTTAAACCCTCCCCTGAAAATAAGCCCTACCCAAAAATATTGCAGCACGGCAGTGGAAATGAGGTGACCATGCTCGCTGCCTCCTGGACCTCAAAAATAATAAGATCTCCCTAAAAATAAGGACAAGTGCTTAATTCAGGGGACAAAAGAAAATAAGACTCTGTCTTATTTTCAGGGAAACACGGTATTAGCAGCAAAGAAATTTGGAAAAATGAGATATACTAGGTGTGTTTATTGGAATGGGAGCTGAAATCACACATTGATGTGTATTTTTAAAAAAGAATGCTTTGAAACTTTAATTACAATTGTGGCTTCTTTCCAAGCCTTAGCATTCATGTACATCCACATATTCCATAGAAAATGGCACTTTCATGGGTAGAACTAATTTCTTGAATCATTAAAACTGCCATTAGTTGTAAAATAAAGCTATGTTAAAATTAATTGCACATATGAGTCAGAACAGTAAATTATTAACAATTTAACGTCATGATCGCTGAGCACAAAAGCCCACTAACATATCCATATGGCAACTGCTAAAAGAGGAACCCTGAGTGACTGAGCTTATATGGCACTATTAATCCAACCTAATAAAACAAAAATGTGATATTTGTATAATATGCTATACAAAAATAAGTAAGCAAAAATATAACTGAATGAAATAGAGGTAGTCTTTGTTTAATGACAGCTGGGACAACCAACTTGGATATTAAGTAAGGCAGTCACTAAGTCAAAAATCATATATTCTCAACTAGGCTTAACTTCTACCTTCCATACTCAGTTTCTTTTACCCTTTAATGAACTGAACAACATTTGAAACACCTTAAAACACCTTTAAATCTCACTTGATTATCAAATTAGTTGTGAACCAAACTGCTGATCCTGTTTTTTTCCGGCTTCCTCTTTTGTACATGATATGCCATCCAAAGTGTAAGGATTTTTTTCCATTTCATGGCTGATCCCTTTTCTCTGGCTTTATGGCTCTCTTCATTCATGGTGATCCTTTCATTGCCTCTTTAACCCTTTCCTTATCTTTTACAGTAATGGATATGGTGGCGTGGACTTTCTTCTCACACTATAATATTCACCTTCTTCCCAGCAATATATACTTTAATAATTTTCAACAGCAAATCAAAATCAAAGGTTCAACCAAACCCAACCAAATGTAAGTTTGAACCGTAATACAGGGGTCTCCAACCTTTGCAACTTTAAGTCTGAAGGACTTCAGCTCCCAGAATTCTCCAGCCAGCTTTGCAACTTACAGTGAACCACAGACATATTACGGCAGGGGTCTCCAACTTTTGCAACTTGAAGTCCTTCAGACTTAAAGTTGCAAAGGTTGGAGACTCCTGCCGTAATATGTCTGTGGTTCACTGTAAGTTGTTGTCAGTACTATCCTGCTACAAATTTGTGCTGCCTCTCAATTTTCTGGTTCCCACACTAACCATGTTTGTTTAAGTTATTTTCCTTCTGGTCATTTCTGTCACCTCATGTCAACAGCCATTACTGAGGCATCATAGTCTCCATTAGTGACACAGAGGTGGCTGGACGATTACAGAAAATGCATTCAAATAATAGGAGGGATATTGTTGACAAATCACCAAAACATATTATGTCAAATTAAACTTTGTGATATGTGAATATATTTATGTCTCACGTAATTCTTTTTGCAAACAAAAGCTTAAAAAAAGATTATCAAAATGAAGACTGGATTCCCCCCCCCCCATTTTGACATCATTATAAGACCTTTTTCCAAATGAAAATGACACTCAGAGAAGTGAGCAAGAAAGTTATGTGAAAGTCACCAATTTGGTTTTAGGGCTGTCAGTACCTTCCCATTACTCTTAATATTATCTTGATGTGGCTTTGCTTTAAAAATATTACTTTGACTTCTGGATGCATTGGAGCCCAATGATTCAGACAAAAGAAAGAAATATCAGAAATACTGTAGATGCCCTAAACCTCTTTTCACTGCTAATGTATTGTGAACTCTGATGCATTTAACTGGCTGGAATTCTGAGATATATGTTGAGATCCGATCCTGCTTAACAATGAATTCACAGAGTGCACTAACCTATGGATTGTTAAACATGACTTTTTAAAAAAATCCTAACAGAATTGATTTCATATAGTTCACTAATTCATAAAACATGGCTTATATAGTAGATTAATCCAACATTTTAAGCCAAAGTACAATGTAGCTAATTATGTCTTAGTTTATTTTGAGAACAAGGCCACAGAGGCTACCAAAAGAATTTCATTAGTAAAATACACTCTTGAGACTTGACAGCTTAGGTAGGTGGTTCATGAAATTAGTAAGAGTCCATGAAATTCTCTAAATATCAGAAACCCTCACTTTAATACACATAATTAGAAGCTCTACAAGCTGTCTTCACAAATGACATTTTAAATTGTCAGTAGTTTTTTTAATTGTGAATTTAAAACAAGTGAAGCAGAGTTGATGTACTCTCCCTTGTTAGAAATATGACACTGTTCAAATTTAAAAGTGTTGAGGGCACCACTTCAATTAGATAAAATAAAAGATAATGTGCTACACTAATCGGCTCACATTGCTAGCTCATAAAAGAAGGTATAAAGGTATGGTAATAAAATATTTGTTGTTGTTAGTTGTGAAGTCATGTCCGACCCATCTTGACCCCAAGGACAACATTCCTCCAGGCCTTCCTGTTCTCTACTATCCTCTGGAGTCCATTTAAGCTCACTCCAGAGGTGGTATTCAGCAGGTTCTGACTAGTTCTGGAGAACTGGTAGTGGAAATTTTGAGTAGTTCAGAGAACCGGTAAATACCAACTCTCACTGGCCCTGCCCTCATCTATTCTCTGCCTCCTGAGTCCCAGCTGATCAGGAGGAAATGGGGATTTTGCAGTATCCTTCCCCTGCCATGTCCACCAAACCATGCCATTCCCTCCAAGTCACGCCCACAGAACCAATAGTAAAAAAGTTTGAATCCCACCACTGGCTCACGCCTACTGCTTCAGTGACTCTATCCAGCCACCTCATTCTCTGTCGTCCCTTTCTTCTTTTGCCCTCAATCGTTCCCAGCATTAGGCTCTTCTCCACTGAGTCCTTCCTTCTCATTAGGTGGCCAAAGTATTTGAGTTTCATCTTCAGGATCTGGCCTTCTAAAGAGCAGTCAGGGTTGATCTCCTCTAGGACTGACCGGTTTGATTGCTTTGCAGTCCAAGAGACTCACAGGAGTCTTCTCCAGCACCATAGTCCAAAGGCCTCAATTATAATTTGTATATTTAAATACAAAACATGTAAATGAAAATTAATAGAAAAAAATATATACTTACATTATCTTAAACATTTAATAGGTTTTTGAGCTTCAAGCTGCATTGGCTACTGGTATGCTTCCAGGTACAATTGGCTTGATGCTGAGTTACTTATGGACCCATCTCTCCCCAGTGGTGTCTACCTGTCCTATTAAATCCAATAGGAGAGTTATGCTCTCAGTCCAGTTGCAAGATAATACTTTCTCTCGAAACATATGTATGAAGAGAATATTTTTGCTATGGTGCCCACCCAAAACATCATCACTGTCCAATCCCCCAAGATCAGACATGCCCTGACCTTACTAGCCTTTCACAAGGCGTTCAAATCTTAGTACTGCTGTCAAACCTGTGGCCTTAATAGTGTGAATAAACCTTTTTTCTAGTTATGTTAATTATGAGACCCTTAGTAACTTATGTAACTTATTTCCATGGTTATTGGTTGTGTTTTTATTTTACTTTTTTAATCCTGTTTTAACTATCAACCACCCAGAATTGTTTTTGAGAAATGAAAGGCCATATAAATTTAATAAATAGTTTCAGCAGCCACTTTGTGTTTTAGTTGATTGTAAGATGCATTTTTAGATTGTTACTTATATTACATTTTTTATTTTTTTATTAGGTGCAGTCATCTCTTCCAAGTAACAAGAGCAGGAATCCAATATAGGTCAGTCATATTTTTATTTTAAAGCTCTAGTAACAGAATCTTCCAAGTCTGAATGTGTTTTCTTCTTTTCTCTATTTTTGTAAGAACTAGGGAGCAGGGTTTTTCTTTTCTTTTCTTTCTTTCTGTGGTGAAATTGCGCCCCCTATTGAGGGAACGCTGTACCACAGAAGGCGGGCTGCTCCGGTGGGAAAATAAGAACGAAACACATGGGATTTTCCTCCAAATGAGCGCGCCCCGACTAGCTCGGTGTGGGCTCTTTTATTGGCACAAAAGTGAAACTTACATTCTAGTATAGTTTGATTGGTTCATACAGTTGCTTGGTAAAATATGCTTAGTCAGAATACAGTTGCTTAGCAGAATATAGTCGCTTGGTGAAACACATTCAATAGCCTGGGAAAATAGTCTGGGAAAATACATTCAGCTATCTAGCAAAATACATTTAGTTACATTTTGTGTATTGCTTCAAGAATTGGGTGATGGTACACACTAGCCTTTGTTAGCCTTTGTCAGGCGAGATGACGTGTGCTTCCTAGGTTCAGGGTTCATTCAGTGGCCTTACAATGGTTTAAAGCCTATACTAATTTAAAACCTACTGAACTGCCAAAACCTGGAATGATAATCGCAACACTTTCTTTATTTATTTTCTTTTTATTTTATTTTTTTGAGCTATTTACTCATGTTACATTCCTGTCTTGGACGTTGTCCGATCCCTCAAAGCTTCTCCCATTTACTTCTTCTATTTACTTCCACTGAGGGTCTCATTAGTAAGATGGATCACTATACAAATCAATTTAAATGAAGAATAATATTTTATCCAAGACTTAGAACACTGGCAGTGATTTTTTTTTTAAAAACTGCTAGCTGTGGTTATATACTTTTCCTATTCCAGGTGGCTTTTGAAATGATCTATAGGTTGCATTTGCACAACACACTTGATCAGATCAATTAAAGACCTGGTGGTTGCATTTGCATAATGTGCTAGCCTTGGTTGATTTTAACTTAATTCAGTTTTGTGGCTTAATGAATTGTACAGAACTTGTCCGTGTGGTTAGTTTTGTGTTCATGTAAGGTGCAAGCTGCAAAAATAAGTTGCTAGTAACCAAGTTAATCATTCTGGATGAACTGACCCTTATGTTTGCATGGAAGATAGTATTTATGGAAGAGGAGAGGGAAAAAGCTTGATGGACAAGGAATGCAAATATCCTTGGGAGGAAAAATTTGATGCACATATCTTTAGCTTTTAGAAGAACTTTTAGCTTTTCTGTAAATTGCTCTAGACAGCCGTGGCCAGGAGGGCGTTTTACCAGGTTCGCCTGGTACGCCAGTTGCGCCCCCTATTGGATCGGGACGCCCTTCGCACAGTCACTCATGCTCTCGTGACATCCCGACTGGATTATTGCAACTCTCTCTACATGGGGCTCCCCTTGAGGTGTACCCGGAGGCTTCAGTTGGTCCAGAACGCAGCCGCGCGAGCAATTATGGGCACCTCTAGGTTTGCCCACGTAACACCGCTCTTGCGCGAGCTGCACTGGCTACCTGTCGTCTTCCGGGTGCGCTTCAAGGTGTTAATTACCATCTTCAAAGCGCTCCATGGCTCGGGACCTAGCTACCTGCGGGATCGGATCCTGCCCCATACATCCTCACGGCCGATTCGCTCCCACAGAGAGGGACTTCTCCGGGTGCCGTCCACTAGACTTTGTCAGCGGGCGACGCCCAGGGGAAGGGCCTTCTCTGTGGCGGGCCCAGCCCTCTGGAACGACCTTCCCCCCGATATCAGGACAACCACGGACCTCCGCTCCTTCCGCTTAAAATTAAAGACACACTTTTTTCGCCTGGCCGGCCTTGGGTAGTCTCTTTTTAGGTTAGGGGTTTTAGGGGTATTTTTAGTTTAGTTTATGGGTTTTAGCGCAGGATAAATTTAATCCATTTTTAATTTTGTATTTTGTATTTTGTCTGTGGTCTTATTTGTATTTTAATTGCCTGTGCCCCGCCTCGAGTCCCCTTGGGGAGAGAGAGCGGGATATAAAATTAAATTATTATTATTATTATTATTATTATTATTATTATTATTAAGCAGCTAAATACACAATGAGTAGATCATAATACGGTAAGTCATTCTGATAATCTTGTCTTAATCGAGCCAGTACAATATACAGTATGATATACCCAGTCAAGCACAGCTCATAAACTATGTCTGATTATTTTGGAGTAAATTATCAGTAGTCACTTGAATTAGAAAGAACATTTGATTCGAGGTCCTACTAGTAGAGATGAATAAATACCTGTCTAGACACTGCTAGGTTTAAGCTTTGTTTCCTCTGTGTGCAATTATGTTATGCCTCTTCACAACTGAAAGCATCTCATAGAGCATTCTTTTAATGTATCTCACTCATTTTCCCACTACTACTGTCTATCTAATACTGATGCTAAATTATCTTCTTTTAGTTATGATGTAAGCATCAATAGGGCTGTAGTGAGTATGGTGGATAAGAGAGCTAGAAATAGCAATATTAATGGAACTGGTATGTAGCTTTTATAAAATTGGACTATTTACTGTTAAAAAAACAATTTAATCTGTTTAAACAGATCACAATTACTAGATTATATATATGTACTGTGTATTATATATACACACACAATATATGTACTGTATATGTGTGTGTGTTATATATTTATTTGTATTTACAGGTATTTATACCAAATACATATAGGAAATGGTCATTCTGCACACACACACACACACACACACACACACACACACACATTTCCTATATGTATTTAGTCAACCAGATAATGTTGCGAGAAATTGCCTATAAAGGCTTTAATAATTTGGCATGGAAATCTCATTCAAATTCTGTAAAGTGTGGTTCCTTTAAAATCCCTGACTGAACTGACAAAGTTCATTTATTCACACCTGATAATGTGATGAGTTTGCCATTTTTAATTAAATGGGCTATAAAACTGGGAAGATTAAATAGCACTATCTCCTCCATGGATTTGCAATAGGCTAATTTCCTAAAAGATTCACTCTGAGTTCAAGCCTCTTTTGTAGCAAACCATTTTGCATAACACAAGATCTGTTCTAACCATTTTAATCAAATTGTTTTAAATGTATCATGTGTTGTATATGAATGTTTCAAATTTATAAGATAGAGTGCAAAGCTTAGAAAACATCCTGGAAGGAGGTCAGAGAAAACCATTTCTGGATTGCTGGTAAGCATACTAGATATGTATAAAGGGACACGGTGGCTCAGTAGCTAAGATACTTATCTTGTAAATTGAAATTTCAGCACTTCAGTGGTTCGAATCCCTAGTGCCACATAACGGGGTGAACTCCCATTACTTGTCCCAGCTTCTGCCAACCTAACAGTTCGAAAACACATAAAAATGCAAGTGGAAAAATAGCGACCACCTTTGGTGGAAAGGTGACAGGGTATAGAGACGTCTTCGGATAGCACTGGCTCTTCAGCTTTAAAATGGAGATAAGCACCTCCCTCTAGAGTTGGGAACGAGTAGTACATATGTGCAAGGAGAAGCTTTACATTTATCTTTTATACTGGATACATCTATGATGTCACCAGAAATTGGTAAGACCAGCAAGAGCATGAATAATTTAGGGGTGGAGAGCCCCACCCTTCCTTTTATCTTATAGTTATAATTTACTAATTAATAGGTGGGGACTGGACCAAATTAAATTTACTCAATTTACATCTAAATTTAATTTTTAAAGAAATAGATTCTATTGATGCTCTTCTACGCTTATTCTTTCCTATCTTTGTATAATCATCAAAAATTATACAATTGTTTGATGACCATTTTTGAAGGCATATTGAAAAGTGGGAACATGAGTCCTTCCAAATTCATTGTAGACTACTGGGCTATGGTTTGAACATGTTAAAAGCACTTTTTCTAAATATCTGCTGTTGTATTTATACAGTTTTGTATTAGTTTCCTAAGAATTTACAGTTAGCCATCTTATATCCAGTGGCACATTTGGGATATATCTAATTCCTCTCCATGTCTCCATGTTCCTCAACACGTCTCTGGTGATTGGAAAAGCCCAACAGAGACTTCATTTCCTTAGAGTCCTGCAGAAAAATCAGGTGGAACAATGGCTGATGACCTCTTTCTATCGGTCCATCATAGAAAGTGTCCT